>JAVHJM010000003.1:2437795-3656693 GCA_036971725.1 Arthrobotrys conoides | reverse complement strand
AAAAAATAACCACTTATAACTTATTTTTTTTATAAGTCAAATAAATTAAATTAAATTTAAGATATGACATTATAATTTCTTTTTTCTCTAAAAAACCAAAATTCTTAAAAAAAAATAAAATTTATTTTATTTTTAAATATAGAATTAAGTATACCTTATATTATATTTATAAATGTATTACAATTATATTAATAAATTTTTATAGAGTTTGCTATTTAATTTTAATTTTCTTAATTTTTGTTTTTATTTTTATTTTTATTTTTGTTTTATATGTATTTATTTGCGAAATAACTTTTATTATATAGCATATATTTTATTTTAATGTGTTTGTATAATTTTTTTTTTATATTGTATGTTTTGTATTTATGAAGGTAAATTTTATATTTTAAAATATAAATTTTATATTTTATATTTTTTTTGTATTTAAAACTTTAATGTTTAATTTTTTGATAGTTATTATATTAATTTTTAAAATTAAAATTATAATATTGTTTTATTTTTAAATATTTTTTTTGTATAAAGAATCTTTTTTTAAAAATATTAAGTATTATTTTTTTTGTTTTTGTTGCTAAAATAATAAAAAAAAAAATTTTATTTTATAGTTTTTTTTTAGATATTAATTATTTTAATAATATTATAAGAGATATTTTAAAATTATTCTTTTTTATTTTTTTTTAAAGAAGAATTAATTCTTTTTTATTTTAATTTTTTTTTGTTTATATTTTATATATAATTATAAATTTTTAGGTTTTTACTTTTGATAATTTTTAAATAAATTCATTTATTTTTATAATTTTTTTAAAGATTTTGTTTTTGTATTTTAGAATTTTTTTTATTATTAATATTTTTGTTTATTATTAATATCAAATTTCTTTTTTTATTTAAAAAGATATTAGATATATTGATTTTTGGATTATTATGATTATTATTATTATTATTAGTATTATTATTTATCATACACGCATGCAACCTTTTGGTTATGGCGGCATAAAGGAAAAGAAATCAAAATACATACTTTTCGCATTTTATAAAATAAATACTATATTAAAATTATTTCTTATTTTTATTATTTTTATTATTATTTTTTTTTTTGGTAAATCGACCTTCGGAACGAACGACCCATAACTTTGGAACGAAGTATCTAAAACCAAATAAAAAAATATCTTTCAAAAGCTCTTGAAGTCGAGAATAAATATACCAAAAAATAAAATATAAACCAAAAAGATGAGAAAAAAATTATAGAGTAAAATTCTAAAAATCTTTTATGATTGTCTATATATAAAATAAAAAGGGGTAATAAAAAGAATATTAAAAATACCATAATTTTTTTAAATTAGATGTTGAAAATGGATATGTTAAGTGATTTTTTGATGGATGAGTTGATTTTAGTTATTTAACTAGTTAGATTATAAAATAAAATATAAAAAAGATAATTATTAATTAATTTAAATTTAGAAATTTATAATATAGAAAATTTAATAATTTAAAATTAAAAATTAAAATAAATAATTGAAGAAAAAAAAGAAGAAATCCAGAATTTTAAAAAAAAAATAGAAAAAATAACTCAAAAAAATAAAATATATACAAAAATAGTAAAAAAAACTATAAAAACAATAAAAATAATAATATTATTATTATTATTATTTATCATACACGCATGCAACCTTTTGGTTATGGCGGAATGAAGGAAAAGAAATTAAAATATATGTTTTTTGTATTTTATTATTTTTATTATTTTTATTATTATTTTTTATTTTTATTTTTAAAGTTTTTTTTAGTTTTTTTGTTTTTTTTTTTTTTTTTTTATTAAAAGAATAATGTTGTATATCTATTGTTCTTATTTATTTATTTTGATGTAATATTAAAATAATATATTTTATCTCTGGAATTTTTCCATTATTAAATTTTTAAATTTTTCTATTTTGTAAAATAATTATTTTTAGGATTTTTATTGTATTTTCTTTTTGTAATATTTGTTTTATTTAAGAATTTTTTCAAAAAGATTATACCTTCATTATTAAATAATAGAAAGTAATAATTTAATTGCTTATTAGTTTTTTTAAATTTTTTTTTTAATATTTTTTTTTTTTTATTATAGAGTTTACATTTTTTAATTAAGTATTTTAGTGTTTGAGGTTTATTTCTATATATACAATTTTTATTTAAAATTCCAAAATTTAAAATATTATATAAATAATTGTTAAAGTACCCATACCCAATCCTCAACTAAATTAAAGAAAAAATAAAATTGTTACTAAATTTAATAAATATATTATTTTTTTTTAACTTTGGTTTATTAATATAATTTAATTTATTTTTTTGTTTTATATATTTTTCTTGTTATTTTATTAAATCTTTTTCTTTTACTTTTTATTTTAAATAAATAAAAGATTTAAATAAACTTTTTATTTTTATTTTTATAACTTCTTTAATTAAATAATCTACTTTTTTATTTTTAATAACTTCAGAGTAATCTAGAATTCATTCTATAAATATATTAATATTTTTAAAATTAAATTTATTTATAATATTTTAAATTTCTAGAATTATTTTTTAATTAGGTTTTATATTTAAATTTTATAACTTTTTTATTATAACCTAGTTATTAATAAAAAAATAAATATTTTTTATTTCTTTATTTTTATTAATTATTTTTAAAGATTTTTTAAATTTTATTTTTAAAACAATTAATTCTGTATTATATACCTCTATACTTTTTCTTAAATTAAAATAAATTTTAAAAATAAATTTATTATTTATTTTTTTATATATTTTTACTTCCAAAAAGTTTTCTTTTTTATTATTTTTATTTTTATTTTTTATTTCTAGTATAGAATTGTTTATATAAATAAATAAATTTTTTTTAAAATTTAATTTAATTTTCTTTTTATTTTTATAATTTTTTATTTTTAAATCTTTGGGTATACTATTTATAAAAAAATTAATTTTATTTTTAATTTAAGATAAATTAAATTTTATATCTATTTCCTTAATTTTTATATATAAATTTATTAAAAAATTAATTTTTAATAATATTCTGTTTAATATAAAAATATATTTTTTTTTATTTTTTTCTTTTTTATTTTTATTTTATCTTAAATAAAATTTTAAATCTATTTCTTTTTTTTTAAAAATAAATTTAAGTAAAAATAATTCTAAAAATCTTTTTTTTATAAAATAATTTTTATTAAAAAAAAAGAATTTTAAAGTATATTTCCTTTATATTTTATTTAATCTAATTTTTAATAATAAAATAAAAACTTCAATTTTTAAAATATTTATTAAAGTTATTTTAAAATTTTTTGTTATTTTTTTTAATATTTTATTTTAAATTAATTTAAATTTTTTTAAAATTTTTTGTTATTTTTAATTTTTTTATTAAATCTTAATCTTATAATCTGAAATAGAATAAATATAGTTTTTATATAGCTATATTAAAATTTTAATTTTAAATCCTTTTTCTAAATTTGTTAATATTTTAATAAAATTTAAAATTTTATTTGTTGTATTAATTTTAATTTTAATATAATTTTTAAAATTTAGTTCTATATTAAAATATATATTTAATTATTTTAAATTATTAATAAATTTTATTATTATATTATTTAACAATTTAATATTTAATTCCCCAAATTCATTTTCTTTTTTTAAATTTATTTTAAAATAAATTAACTTTAATTTTATATTATTAAAAATTATTATATTATTTATAGTTTAATTAAAAATTATTTTTATAATCTTTTTTAATTCTTTTATATTTATTTTTATTTTTTTATTAATTGTAATTAATGTTAAATTATTTTTATAAAACAATTTAATAATAAATAATATTTCTTTTTCTAATAAATTAAATAATAATATTAAATATAATAAGAAAAGAATTAAAAATATTAAAAAACTTTATAATATTTTAATTTTTATAAATTTTAATTTTTTTATTTATTTATTAAAAGTTAATTTAATTAATCTTTTAAATATAAAATTATTTATTTATTAAATTAATTATTTAAAGAAATTTATGTTTTTTAATATATTAATCAACCTTTTTTTTAAAATATTATTAAAAACTTTTTTAATATTTAAAAATAAAATAAAAATTTTTAATTTTTTTAAAATAACCATTTTTATATTATAAATTAAAAATAAAATTATATTAATTATAAATTTTTATTTTCTATTTTTAATTTATTCTAAATTTAAAATTTTATTAATTTTTAATAAAAAAATTATTTTTTTTATTATTATTTTCTTTAATATTTTTCTTAAATAATTTAATAAATTAATAATTTTATAAATTTTTAAAATATTATAATTTAATTTATTTAATTTAAGTAGAATTATTTTAATTGTTTTTTTAAAATTAATTAAATAGTAACCATTATTTAATAATTATTTAAATAATTTATTAAATTTTTTTAATATAATTTTATAAATTTTTTTTAAATATAAAAAATTAATTTTATCTAATTCTAATATTTTTTTAAAATTAAATAAAAAGATAATTTTTTTAATTTTATTATTTTTTATCTTTTTCCATTTAATTAATTTTTTATTAATTATTATTTTTATTAATAAAAATAAATTTATTTTTTTATATTTTAATAATTTTAAAAATAATATTTTTTTAATATTTTTATTTTTATAAATTAAATTTAATATTTTTTAAATTTTTTTAAATTTGGAAAAATTAAATATAAGAAATATTTTTTTATTTTTAATATTTTTTAAAAAATTAATTTAAAATTTTTTTTCAAAAAATTTAATTTTTTTAAAATATTTATTTCTTTTTATTTTAAATAATTTTTAATTTTATTAAATTTTATTTAATTTTTATATCTTTTTTTGTTGTAATATTTTTTTTTTTATTTTATTTATTTTATTATTTTATTAGATTTTTGATTTTAATATTATTTTTAAAATTAATATAAATCTTTTTATTATTAAAATTAAATTTTTTTAAAAAAAAAATATTATAAATTTTAAATTATTTTTAAAAATCTTTTTTTTTTTATTAAATAAAAATAAAAAATTTTATTATAAATTATTTTTATCTAAACTTTTATTTAAATTTAATAATTCTTTTTTAAAATTTTCCCAATTAATTTTATTTTAATTAAATTTATTAATTAATAAAGAATTATTTATTAAATTATTTTTTTTTAATTTTATTTTAATTAAAATTATTTTATAATTTGATTTTATATTAATTTTTTTATTTATTTTCTAATTTATAATTAATTTTTTTAAATTAATAAATATAAAAAATAAATTAATAATTAAGAATTTAAATTTATTATTTTTTTTAATATTATAATAAATTAATATACTAAATTTATTTATTAATTATAAATTTTTATTTTTAATTAATTTTATTATTTTTCTTATTCTTAAATTAAATTTAATTTTAAGATTTTATAATAAATAATAAATATTAAAATTTTTAATTAATAATATTTTTTTAATGCAATAATTTTTAATTTTATTAAAGAATTAATTTATTATATATTTTTTATTATTATTTTTTTATTTTTTGTTATAAATATTAATAAATCTAATTTCTTTAAACTTATTTAATTTAAAATTAATAACTTAACAATTCTTATTTTTAATTAAATTTTTCCAATTTATAATTTTATAAAATAAATTTTTTTTTATAAAAATAATTATTTTATTTTAATTTTTTTTATTTTTTAAATTTGAAAAGATTAATTAAAATTTTATATATAAAATCATAATATTTTTTTTTAAAAATTAAAATTTTTATAAAAAAATTAAATTTATATTATTATAATTTAATATAAAATTTAAAATTAACTATATTATATTTATAAATCTTTTATAATTATATTATGTTATTTTTAAAATATTATTATTTATTTATAATAATATTTTATTTTTTGTTTTTAAAATATAAAAAATTCTTTATTTTATATTTTTTATTATAATTAATATATTTATATTTTATATATTTATAAAACTTTTTATTTTTTTAATATATATTATATAAATATTTAATTATTTTATATTTTTTAATATAAATTTTATAAACAAAATTATTTTTATAATTTAATATATAATATCCTATTTTTTAATAATTTATATATTTATTATTTTTAAAAAATTTTATATATTTTTTTATTTTAAATTTTTTATTTTCTAGAAAAATATATTTTTTGTTTTAAGTTTTTATTACTTTTATTTTTATTTTTATAATAATAATTATAAAAAAAAATTTCTTTTTTTTAATTTTTTTTTTTTATTAATTATCTTAAATTTTTAATTAAAATAATTATATTATTTATTTCCACTTTTTTTTTAATATCTTCCATTTTTTAAATCTCTAAAAATCCCATATATTATTAAAAAACCCTAACTCTCTATTTTAAAAAATCTTTATATATACTTATCTATTTTAATAAATTTTTAATAAATTTCTTTTTTATATTTCAAAATATCTTCTTTTTTAATATTTTCATAAATAATCAAAATTAAATTTTTTTTAAATTTAAAGAAATTCCAAAAATAATTAATTTTAAATTATTTAATTTTTTTTTAAAAATATTTAATTTTTAAATAAATAATTTAATAATATTTCTTAAAATTATTAACTTTTATTAATTAATTAATATTTTTATATTTTATAAATTTTATATTTTATATATTTTTTATATTTTTTAAAATTTTTAAATTATTTTTTATTTTATCATTTTTATTATTTTTTAAATAATTTAAATATATATCTTTTTTATATTATTTTTTTTTATCTCTTTTATTTTTTATTTTAAATTTTTTATTTTTTATACTTTTTCTTTTAAAAAATTATTTAATTTTTTAATTTTTAAAAATAAATTTTTCTTATTTATTTCTTCTTTATTATTATTAAAATCTATTAATATATTCTTTTTAAATTTTTTTTTATAATATACAAATACACACTCCTATATTACCAAAACCAGTTTATTTAAAAACAAACTCATTAATATATTCTCTATTTTAAAACTAACCTTAAAAAAATATAATTTAAATTAAACAAAAATTTCTTTTTTTATATAATAAACAATTATAATTTTTATATATCTTCTTTTATCATAATTATTTTATATCAGTTTCTATATCACTTTTATTTTTATAATATTTTTATATAATTTTTTTTGCTTTTTTAATTGATATAATTTTATTTGGTTTTGGATATTTTGTTTAAAAGTTATGGGGGGGTTGTTCGTTCCGAAAATCGATTTTTATTTATAATAAAATATTGGTTATAATTTATAAATTTTTAAAAACCATTATTTTTATTTTATAATATAAAAAATTTAAAACTAATAAATTCTAACATATTTATTTTTAATATGTTTTTTTAAAATATAAAATTTAATAAAAATATATTTATAATTAAAATTAATTTTTTAAAATAAATATTAATAATTAATTATAAATTAAATTAAAATAAAATTTAATATTATTTTTAAAATATATTTATTATTATTATTATTATCTATCATATACGCATGCAAACTAGAAGCTTATAACAAACAAAAAAGAATTTTCTTTTATAGTATATTTAAAATTTTAAATAACAAATCAAATAAATAAAAATCATAATTCTAAATAAAAATTAATCTAAAAATTACATAAATTAATATAATTAATTTATTTTGTTTTTTTTTAATCTTTTTTAACTTTTTATTTTGTTTTTTATTATTTTTTTTGAGGTCTTTTTTTTTTATACTTTTTTTTTTTTTTTTATTATTGAAAAAAGAATTGTTAATTTTATTTTAGTATTTTTTACTTATGATTTTATAGTTGATCTTTTGAAATTTTTTAATTAAATTATGAATTTATTTTTAAAAATTTTTTTAATTTATTTTAATTTTAGTTTTTTTTTTTTTTAATTATTTTTTTGTGTAATTTTGGTTTTTTTTATAAATTTTATTATATATTAGAGATTTAAATTATTAAATAATAAAAATTTTATATTTACGTATAGATTTTTTATTATTTATTTTTTTTTAAAAATTTTTTTTTTTTTTTTTATATTTTTTAAAATACTCATAATAAGAAATGTTTTAATATTTGAAATATTTTATTGTATAAACAATTTTTATTTATAATATTTTTTGATATTTTATATAAATAATTATTAAAATATTTATAATTAATTTTTAATTAAGTTATTATTAAATTAATTTTGTTATTTAATTTTTGTAGAACTTAATTTTTTTTTAATTTTAGATAATTAAAATAATTTGATTTTATTTTATATATTTTTTAGTTTTTTTTTTATTTTTATAAAATTTTGTAATTTTTTTTTTTTTTTTTAAAAAAGAATAAGAAGTAAAAGGATTTTTTGTTTAAATTTTTATAATTTTTTTAATTAAAAAATCTATTTTTTTATTTTTTTTTATTTTTATATAACCTAGCATTTATTTTATATTAATTTTTATATTATAAAAATAAATTTTGTTATATAAAAATTAAATTTTAAAGGTTATTTTTTATTTTAAATTTATCTTTAAAAAGTTTCATTTTTTTATTATAATTTAGTTGTTAATAAATAAATAAAATTTTTTTATTTTATTATTTTTTATTATAATTAATTTAATTTATTTAAAGTTTTTATATATTATAATTAATTTTGTATTATAAACTTTTATTTTATTATTTAAATTTTTTGAAATTTTAAAAACAAACTTTTAGTTTATTTTTTTATAACATCCAATTTTAATTAATTTTATATTATTTTTTAATTTTAAAAAAAATTTATCAAAATAAATAATTAAATTTTTTTTTAAATTTAAATATTTTTTTTTATTTTTATATATTTTTGCTTTTAATTTTTTATTACTTTTATTTATATAAAAATTAATATTAATTTTAAGTTATAAAAGTTTTAATTCTAAATTAATTTTTTTTATTTTTATATATAAATTTATTTGAAAATTAATTTTAAACAAAATAAAATTTTATATAATTTTATAATACTTTTTTTAATTTTCTTTTTTATTTTTATTTTATTTTAAATATTTTAAGTTTTTTTTTTTTTTTATTTTTCTTTCAAAATTATATTTTAATAAAAAAGAATTTAATATTTTTAATTTAATTAAATAATTTTTATTAACAAAAAAATATTTTAATATATATTTTCTTTATATATTATTTAATTTAATTTTTAATAATAAAATAAATACTTTAATTTTTATTAAATTTCTTAAAATTATTTCAAATATATTTGTTATTTTTTTAATTATTTTATTTTAAAATATTTTAAATTTTTTAATTAATAAAACTTAATTTTTTTATCAAATTTTAACTCCAAAATTAAAAACAAAATAAATATAATTTTTATAAAATTATATAAGTACTTTTAAATTTAATTTAATTTCTGAATTAACTAAATTTTAAATATAATTAAATATTCTTTTTATTACAAATATTTTATTTTTAATATAAATTTTAAAATTCATTTTTACATCAAAGTAAATTTCCAACTATTTAATTACTTTTAATAATTTTATCTTTATTTTATTTAATAAAACTATTTCTATTTTCTTTTTTATATCTAAAATAAAAATAAATTAATTTAAATTTAATATTATTAAATATTATTATATTATTTTTTGTTTATTTAAAAACTATTTTTAATATTTTTTCTAATTTTTTAATATTTTATTTAATTTTTTTATTTTAAATTACTATTATTATATCTATATAAAAAAATATTTTAATAAATAAATGTTTTATTTTTAATTTTCTAAATAAAAATATTAAATATAAAAAAAAAAAATTAAAAATATAAATAATCCCTAAAATATTCCAGTTTCTACTGAATTTAATCATTTTTCTATTTATCTATCAAAAACAAGTTTAATATACCTATCAAATATAAAATTTTTAATTTAATTTAATAATTAAATTAATAATTCTATATTTTTTAATATATTAATTAATCTTATTTTTAAAATATTGTCAAAAACTCTTTTAATATCTAAAAATAAAACAAAAATTAAAAATTTTTTAATTTTTACTAATTTTATATTATTTATTAAAAATAAAACTATATTAATTACAAATCTAAATTTTTTGTTATTAATTTATTTTAAATCCAAAATATTATAAATTTTTAATAAAAAAACTATTCTTCTTATTATTATCTTTTCTAATATTTTTCCTAAATAATTTAAAAAACTTATAATTTTATAAACTTTTAATCTATTATAATCTAATTTATTTAATTTTAATAATATTACTCTAATTACTTTTTTAAAATAGATTAAATAATAACTATAATTTAATAATTTATTAAATAAATTATTAAAATTTTTTAAAATTATTTTATATACTTTTTTAAAATATAAAAAATTTATTCTATTTAAATTTAATACTTTTTTAAAATTAAAAATAAATATAACTTCTTCAACTTTATTATTTACAATTTTTTCTTACTTTATCTTTTTTTTATTTAAAATTATAATAAAATTATTTTTTTTTATAATTTTAAAAACTAAAAATTTTGGAAATAATATTTTTTTTAATATTTTTAATTTTTCTTTAAAATTTAACATTTTTTTTATTTCTAAATTTCAAATTAAATATTTTTTATGTTTTTCTTAATTTTATATATTTTAATACATCAAAAATTTCTTTATTTTTTATATTTATTAAATAATTTTTCTAAAATTCTTATTTTAATCTTCTTATTATTTCAAAATATACATTTCTTTTATTTTTAAACAAATCCCAATTCTTTTAAAATTTATTATTTTTCTAAAATTTTTTTTCTTATAATATTTTTTTTTTTATTTATTTATTAATTCCACCATATTTTAAATTTTAATATAATTATTAATTTTAATATTAATATTTCTATCATATTAATTAGATTTTTTTTAAAATATTACTTACTTTAATTTTTATTCTATTTCTACTTTATTTTCATTAAATAAAAAAAATAGATTATCTTAAAAATTATTTTTATTTAAATTTTATTTAATTTTAATAATTCTTTTTAAAAAATATTTTAATTTTTTTTTTTTTAATTATATTTATTTATAAATAGTAAAATATTTATTAAATTTATTAATTAAAATATATAAAATAAAATTACTTTATAATTTGATTTAGTATTTATTTTATTTTTAACCCTTTATTTTTTAATAAAATTAATTATTAAATTTATAATTAAAATTAAATCTAATATAAATAAATTATTTATATTTTTTCTTTAATAATAATAAGTTAATATTTTTAGATTATTTAAAATTTATAATCTTTTATTTTCAATCAATTTTATCATTTTTTTAGATCTCAATTCATTTAAATAATTTAAATTTTATAAAAAATAATAAAAATTAAAATCTTTCAAAATTAAATATTTATTTTTATAATTAGAAAAGATTTTTTGATATAATTTTTTTATTATATATAATTTTATTATATTTATTATATTTAAATTTATTTGTTGTTTTTTGTTATAAATATTAAAAATTCTAAAAATATTAAATTTATTAAATTTAAAGTTTATAATTTAATAATTTTTATTATTAATTAAATTTATTTAATTTAAGATTTTATATTTAATATTTTTTAAAAAGAAAATAATTATTTATAATTTATTTTTTTTATAAATTAAATAAATTAGATTAAATTTAAAATATAAAATTGTAATTTTTTCTTTCTTTAAAAACCAAAATTTTAAAAAAAAAATAAAATCTATTTTATTTTTAAATATAAAATTAAGTATATTTTACATTATATTTATAAATATATTATAATTATATTAATAAATTTTTATAAAATTTATTATTTAACTTTAATTTTTTTAATTTTTATTTTTATTTTTATTTTTATTTTTATTTTTATTTTATATATATTTATTTACAAAATAATTTTTATTATATAAAATATATTTTATTTTAGTATATTTACATAATTTCCTTTTTATATTATATATTTTATATTTATAAAAATAAATTTTATATTTATAAAAATAAATTTTATATTTTATATTTTTTTTATATTTAAAATTTTAATATCCAATTTTTTAACAATTATTATATTAATTTTTAAAGTTAAGATTATAATATTATTCTATTTTTAAATATTCTTTTTATATAAAAAATCCTTTTTTAAAAATATTAAGTATTTTTATTTTATACTTTTTTTTTAAATACTAGTTATTTTAATAATTTTACAAAAAATATTCCAAAATTATCTTTTTCTATTTTTTTTTATTTTGATTTTTTTTTGTTTATATTTTATGTATAACGTATTCCACAAGCGAGCGGCACACACAAACAAACAGCGCACTTTTTCAACAACACCAATCTCCTTTCAATACCCCTTTCAACAGCTATCTTCATCACAATTCTAATTCTCACAAATAATAACTAAAACCAAACTCACTCTTATTATCAAAATACTTAATAATAATAATAAATTAAATCTTGAAATTACTACCAAAATATATAATATCCTAAAAACAACTTTTTGATGTTGATATATTAATATAATTTTAAAAGCTGAAATTACTTCTAAAATATACAAATTTATAATATTAAAAAAACAAATTTTTATTAATATTATTTTTGATATAATTATACAATTTTTTTATTTCTAATTTTATTATATAAAAGTTATGGTAAATATATTGTTTTAAGATCAAAATATTAATAAATTTAAGTTTATTAATATAAATTAATTTTCAAATCTTGTTAAATGTAGATTAAAATTTTGAATGGTTATAGTCTAAAAATATAATTATTAGCATGTTAAATATAAAAATAAAAAAATTATTATTAATTAATTCCAATTTATACTTATTATTATTATGTATCATACACGCATGCAAGCTAGTAGTTTATGGCGGACAAAAGAAAATTTTCTTTGCAACACACCCAAAATTTCAAATAACAAATAAAACAAATGAAAATCATAATTTTAAATAGAAATTAATCTAAAAATTAAATAGATTAATATCATTAATTTATTTTATCTTTTTTTGATTTTTTTTAATTTTTTTGTTTTTTTTATTATTTTTCTTAAAATCTCTTTCTTTTTATACTTATTATTTTTTTTTTATTATTAAAAAAAAATTATTAATTTTATTTTGATATCTTTTATCTACAATTTTATAGTTGATTTTCTAAAATTTTTTAATTAAAATCTGAATTTATTTTTTAAGATTTTTTTATTTTATTTTAATTTTAATCTTTTTTTTTTGATTATTTTTTTATATAATTTTAGTTTTTTCTATAAATTTTATTATATATTATAAATTTATATTATTAAATAATAAAAATTTTATATTCATAAATTTTTTATTTATTTTTTTTTCTAATATTTTTTTTTCTTTTTTATATTTTTTATAATATAGTAAGAAATATTTTAATATTTAAAATATTTTATTGTATAAACAATTCTTATTAATAATATTTTTTAATATTTTATAAAAATAATTATTAAAATATTTATAATTAGTTTTTAATTAAATTATTATTAAATTAATTTTATTATTCAATTTTTATAAAATTTTATTTTTTTTTAATTTTAAATAATTAAAATAATTTAATTTTATTTTATTTATTTTTTAGTTTTTTTTTTTATTTTATAAAATTTTATAATCTTATATTTTTTTTTAAAAAAGAATAAAAAATAAAAGAACTTTTAATTTAAATTTTTGCAGTTTTTTTAGTTAAATAATCTGTTTTTTTGTTTTTTTTTATTTTTGTGTGTTCCAGTATTTAATTAATATTTATTTTTATGTTGTAAGATTGGATTTTGTTATATAGAAATTAAATTTTTAAGATTATTTTTTGTTTTGGACTTATTTTTAACAATTTTAGTCTTTTTATTGTAGTTTGGTTGTTGGTAAATAAATAGATTTCTTTTATTTTATTATTTTTTATTATAATTAATTTAGCCTACCTAAGGCCTTTATATATTGTAATTAATTTTATATTGTAAATTTCTATTTTATTATTTAAATTTTTTAAGATTTCAAAAATAGATTTTTAATCTATTTTTTTATAACATCCAATTTTAATTAATTTCATATTGTTTTTTAATTCTAAAAGAGATCCATTAGAATAAATAATTAAATTCTTTTTTAAATCTAAATATTTTTTCTTTTTTTTGTGTATTTCTACTTCTAGTTTTTTACTACTTTTACTTATATAGAGGTTAATATTAGTTTTAAATTATGGAAATTCTAATTCTAGATTAATTTTTTTAATTTTTGTGTATGGATTTATTTGAAAATTAATTTTAAACAAAATAAAATTTAATATAATTTTGTAACATTTTTTTCTTTCTATTTTATTTTCATTTTATTTTAAATATTTTGAGTCATCTTCTTCTATTTCTTTTCTAAAAAATTTTCTAATAAAAAAAAATCTGGTATTTTTAATCTAATTAAATATTTTTTATTTAGGAAGAGTGTTTTTAATGTATATCTTTTTTATATATTATTTAATTTAATTTCTAATAGTAAAATAGATGTTTTAATTTTTATAAAATTTATTAAAATTATTTTAAAAGCACCTATTATTTTTCTTATCATTTTATTTTAAAATATTTTAAATTTTTTAATTAATAAATTTTAATTTTTCTACTAAATTTCAATTTTAAAATCAAATACAGAATATATACAGTTTTTATAGAATTATATAAATGTTTTTAAATTTAATTTAATTTCTAAATTAACCAAATTTTAAATATAATTAAATATTTTTTCTACTATAAATATTTTATTTTTAATATAAATTTTAACATTTATTTTTATATCAAAAAAAATTTTTAATCATTTAATAATTTTTAATAATATTATTTCTATATTATTGGGTAAAATTATTTTATTTTCTTTCTTATATCTAAAATGAAAGTGAATTAATTTAAATTTAATATTATCAAATATTACTATATTATTTTTAATTTATAAAAAAACTATTTTTAATATTTTTTTTAATTTTTTAATATTTTATTTAATTTTTTTATTTTAAATTATTATTATTACATTATTTATATAAAAAAATATTTTAATAAATAAATATTTTATTTTTAACTTTTTAAAAAAAAATGTTAAATATAAAAAAAATAAAATTAAAAATATAAGTAATTTTTAAAATATTTTAATTTTTATTAAATTTAATTTTTTTTTATTTATCTATTAAAAGTTAATTTAATATATTTATTTGATATAAAATTTTTAATTTAGTTTAATAATTGGGTTGGTAATTTTATATCTTTTAATACATTAATTAATCTTATTTTTAAAATATTCTTAAAAATTTTTTTTATATCTAAAAATAAAATAAAAATTAAAAGTTTTTTATTTTTTATTATTTTTATATTATTTATTAAAAATAAAGTTATATTAATTATAAATTTTAATTTTTTATTATTAATTTATTTTAAATTTAATATATTATAAATTTTTAATAAAAAAATTATTTTTTTTATTATTATTTTTTTTAATACTTTTTTTAAATAGTTTAAAAAACTTATAATTTTATAAACTTTCAATATATTATAATTTGGTTTATTTAATTTTAATAATATTATTTTAATTATTTTTTTAAAATAGATTAAATAATAACTATAATTTAATAATCTATTAAATAAATTATTAAATTTTTCCAAAATTATTTTATATATTTTTTTAAAATATAAAAAATTTATTTTATCTGGGTTTAATATTTTTTTAAAATTTAAAATAAATATAATTTTTTTATTTTTTTTATTTATAATTTTTTTTTATTTTATTTTTTTTTTATTTGAGATTATAAAACTATTTTTTTTTTAAAAATTAAAAATTTTAAAAATAATGTTTTTTTTAATATTTTTAATTTTTTTTTGAAATTTGATGTTTTTTTTTTTTAAATTTTAAATTAGGAATCATTTATATTTTTCTTAATTTTATATATTTTAATATATTAAAATTTTTTTTATTTTTTATATTTATTAAATAATTTTTTTAAAATTCTTATTTTAATCTTCTTATTATTTTAAAATATATATTTCTTTTATTTTTAAATAAATTTTAATTTTTTTGTAATTTATTATTTTTTTAAAATTTTTTTTCTTATAGCATTTTTTTTTTTTTTATTTATTTATTGATTTTATTATATTTTAGATTTTGGTATAATTATTAATTTTAGTATTAATATTTCCACCACATTAATTAAATTTTTTTAAAATAAATTTACCACTTACTCTAGTTTTTACTCCATTTCTACCTTATTTTCATTAAATAAAAAAAATAAATTATTTTAAAAATTATCTTTATTTAAATTTTTATTTAATTTTAACAATTTTTTTTAAAAAACTTCCCAATTTATTTTTTCCCAATTATATTTATTAATAAATAATAAAATATCTACCAAATTTATTAACTATAATATATAAAATAAAATTATTTTATAATCTAACTTAATATCCATTTTATTTTCAACTTTTTATTCTCTAATAAAATTAATTATTAAATTTGTAATTAAAGTTAAATTTAATATAAATAAACCATTTATATTTTTCTTTTAATAATAATAAATTAATATTTCTAAATTATTTAAAATTTATAACCTTTTATTTTCAATTAATTTTACTATTTTTTTAAATCTCAATTCATTAATACATTTTAAATTTTATAGAAAATAATATGAATTAAAATCTCTTAATATTAAACACCTATTTTCATAATTTAAAAAGATTTTTTTATATAATCTTTTTATTATATATAATTTCATCATATTTATTATTTTTAGATCTGTTTATTATTTTTCATTATAAATATTAAAAATTCTAAATATATTAAATTTATTTAATTTAAAATCTATAATTTAATAGTTTTTATTATTAATTAAATTTATTTAATTTGAAATTTTGTATTTAATATTTTTTAAAAAAAAAATAACCACCCATAACCTATTCTCTCCATAACTCAAATAAATTAAATTAAATCCAAAATATAAAATTATATTTTTTTCTTTTTTTAAAAATTATAATTCTTGAAAAAAAATAATATCTATTTTATTTTTAAATACAGAATTAAGTATATTTTGTATTATATTTATAAATATGTTGTAATTATATTAATAAATTTTTATATAATTTATTATTTTAATTTTAGTTTTTTTAATTTTTATTATTTTTCTTTTTTATATATTTATTTATTGTCACGGCCCCGCCATATTGACTAACCAGATTAGGAAATATGTTTTGGCGTGATAAACATGCTTTCTGTTCTGAATTTTTCTTATTTTATAATTATTATTTATTTTATAATAATATATTTCTTGTTTTTTTAAGATTATACTTTTATTTTTATATTTATATAAATGTGTTAATTAGGTAATATATTAGTTTATTATGATATATAAAAATTTTAAAATTTCGTTTGTCATATAATATTTAATGTTAAATTTTTATGTAAATATATGAGTTATAATTTTGATGAGTGGTTTATACATATTAACTACTAGAAATATGCTTATTATTTATAGATATTTTTTATAGGATATTATTATATATATAAAGATTTTTGAATAATAATTATTTTTAAATTTCTTTGAAATTTTATTGATTAATTTATTAACTTAATTATATATTTAATTAAATAGTATTATAGTTTTTTTAATTATTTTATTATATTATACTTTTTATTTAATAATTCTAATTATTCTATTAAATATTTATATTTTTAATTAAGAGTTTTGAATAATTAGAGTTAAGAAATATAATAAAGTACTAGAGTTGTTTTGGGAATTCTATTAAGGAAATTTGGGATAGATATAATATTTTGATTGATCCAATTTTTGGTAGGTAGGTAGTGTATGTTGGAATTGTTAGATTTAGAGTATTATTAAATATAAGAATTATTAATCAGTTATGACTTATTAGATATTTTTGAAGAAAAAAAAAAAGTTTCTGAAGAAGAGGAATAAAAAGACTAAAAAAAGTCTTTAAAAGAAGAAAATAATAGCTTAAATAATTTTTATGATTTAGATGAAGAATCAAACATTAATATTGCAATATAACCAAAATTTATAATTGAAGAAATAAAATCTAAATACGAAATAAATAAAATTAATCAAAAAAAAAGCAATTTTTTAATCTATATAGAATGGAGATACAGATCAAACAATTATATTATATTAATAGGTTTAAATACACAAATACTTTTGGTGGAAGAATTACAAGAAGATGTATGTATTAAATATATTAAAAAATTAAATTAGGATATAGACCAATTGTTAGCAAAACTGGAAATGTTTGACCCTATAAAAACCATTTTTGAAGAGACCTCCACTACTCCAAACCCTATTAACACCTCTATTAAACCTAAATTTTTAAAAATTAAAATTATTTAAATCAAACTTATCACCAAAATCTTTTAATTTTAAATTCGAATAAATCTTAATACTTAAAAAGAACTTAATAAAATGTTATAAATATACAATTTAATTAAATTTAATAATACACTTAAAAAACTTAATCATTTTCTTTAACAACTTGATATTTACTTCTAGTTTTAAACCAAATATTTTCCTAATAATAAAATTAAAATTCTTTTTATAGAAATATACTTTAAAGATCCTATTTTCTAAACATATATTTTTTATTAAAGTCATCTTTTAAAATTAAAAGAATAATAAGATCTATATGTTATTAAAGTAATAAACAATTTTAAATCCTTTACCACATTTTTCAAGCAATAATACAAAGAAAATGATAAAGTTTTTTGTGTTTAATAATAAATTATTTTTTTTAAACAAACCAGTTTAATTTAAAATTATTTTTACAACTTTAATAATTTTATTATACTTATCAAATAAAATAATAATAATTTTTATTACCAAATTTGTGAAAGATTTAAATTTGAACTTTAATAATATGTTTACACATAAAAAAAAGAATATAGAGATAAAAAATTAGCTAATATAATTTGCATGGAAATGTAATAGTATGTTATTGATATTAACAATATTAATTATAAAATTTGAATTTATTAATTTTTTTATAATAAGAATAAGAGTAATAATAATTATAGAAAAAAAAAAAACAATAACAATAAAAAATCTAACAATAATAAACAATAAAAATAAAAAAATGATGGAAGAATATATCTCTAAAAAATTTTTAAATTAGTTCTTATGGATTTTAATATAATATAATATACTAAATATCTTTATAATAAAGGATTTTAAATATTAAAATCTAATATATCCTTATACTAGAACTGTAATAAAATAGAATATTTCTAAAAGGATTGTTTTGACAATTATTAAAATAATATATAACATAAAAATTTCTGCAATATTTCTCAAAAACCAAAAATTCCTCTTTTTAATAAAAAAATCAATTTCCAAATAATATATTAATTAAATTCTAAAAAATTAATTAAAAAAATTCAAAAAAGGATCTTTGAAGTTTTTTATGAGATAACTTTTTAAATTTTTATTTTAAATATTTAAATACTTACTCCAAAATCTACAACTAAAGAAGATACCAAAGAAAAAATCACCATTTCTTTTTTTAATATCTTTTACTTTCCCACTAAAAAAAAATACCATTAAATATAACAAAACCCAATTAAAAAAAAATACATCAGATACAAACAACATCTTAATAAAAAACTTTTTCAATTTTATCAATACAAAGGAAAATATTACATAAAAAAAATCTATAATAACCCTAAACCTCAAAACCCAATTATTCACCTCAAAACCACTTCCCATCAGTCTCCACATATTATTCTCTCCAAAATAAACACCATTCTATTTACTCTCCTCAAATTACAAAAAGCATTCAAATAAATTTTTATAAATAATTAAAACAACAACAAATATTTCCCTTCTTTATTTAACATCAAAAAAGAAAAATGATTTTTCCTATCCAAATTTAAAATTTATTATTATAATTACAAAAAACCAACTAACAAATAAATAAAATATTACAATAAAATAACAAAGAAATAAAATACCCAATATTTCAACTATTACTATACATTCATTTCAAAATACACTAGTTTTAATTTTACTCACAATTATAAATAAACAAACTACAATCAATACCAAACAACATTACATTTCACCAATACTAAACTATATAAACAATTTTTTGCTAACCATTAGGAAATTTATTATTTTATTATTCACACAGAATATTCTATCAAAACTCACAACAAACTCCCCTCTTATCCTATTATTAAATAAATTAAAATCCCCTCACCAACTAAATATCATTTATATCTTAAACATTATACCAACTACCAACTCTACGAAAAATTTCTACACTTATACACTAAATATTACAAAAACTAGTATTACTACACCAAATACGCTACTGCAGTTAAAATCACCACTTCAAATAAAAACATATTTTTTATATATAATTATTATAATAACAAATTTACAACCTACATTCAACAAAAAGTTTATAAAAATAAATATCTTTAAAAATTTTAATTTAATTTTTTTTAAAATCTCATAAATTATCATTAACATAAAATTTTTTTTTTTTGGATTATACTATATACCACAAATTTATTTTAAATAATAAACAAATTTATTATATTTGTAAAACCAAAACAACCTATCAACTTTATAAATAATTTTATTTTTATAATAAATACTTTAATACTTAAAAAAATCGCACCAAATTTAAATATTTTATAAAAATCTCAATAACAAAATAATAAAGTTTTAAATATATTTGTAAATACTATAATCAAAGAAACTTAATATGGAATGTTTTTTTAGAATATTATTCTGAAAAACACTTTCTCTAGATAAACGCCATCTATAGTCCTTTTTATAAATATAAAATAAAAACTTTTAACAAAAAAATTTTTAATTATAATTATAATAGTACAGATTTCTAAAATAATTTTAAAATATACAAAATTTATTAATTTATTAAATTTAATGCTGTTAGTAATACTCAACAAAAAGAATATAGATACTATTACTTTAAAAAGAAAGATAAATGTTATTTTTGTATTAAAAAACTAATTATTATATATTATAACAAATTACTATTATATAAAAAATATGCCAAAAATTGGATTTGATGAATAAGATATGTTTATTATTTTTAAACTCATTAACATTGATATAAAAATAAATAATCTGGATATTGATGTTATTTTTATAATAATATTAAGGTTGGTAATTAGGATTAATTTAGATGATATTATTTTTATTCTTATTTATAAGATTTCAAAAATTTAAAAAACTTTTTTTTTAATTAAATTAAAAGAATATATAATAAGAAAAATTAACCTTCTAAACTTAACCCAAATGAATGGGTAGATATTCTAGAAAAATTTTTTAAAAATTTAAACTAAAATTGTTTCAGAAATTGATATTATCTAAATAATCCAGTTTATACATTATTAAAACAAGATTTATAAAAGAAATCCAATTTAATATTATAAAACAATATTTAATTTTTTTTATTTATATTAATAGAATACTTATCAATATATTTTTTAATAATAACACTAAAAATTTTTTTATTAATTTGAAAATTATAAAATAATTAAATTTTTTAATTTTTAAATACCAATTTCTAATTTTTATTATTGTTTTTAAGAATGGATTATTTGGTATTATTATAAAATAAGTTATATTTTTTTTTTTTATTAATGGATATTTTGAAATTATTATAATTAATATATTGGATATTTTTTATAATTTAGTTTTGGGATATTTATGGTTTGAAAAATATAATTTTTAAATTGATTGGTAGTAAAGAATTATTGAATTTTTTTGATGTTTATGTAAGAAAGTAATGTATAAAATAGATTTTATTTGTTTTAAAAAATTATTATATGGAAAAGAAGTTTATTTTAATTTTATTTAATATATGTTATTAAAAAAAGTTAGAAATTGAATTAAGAATAAGTTAAAATTTATTTAATATTATTTAGTAAAGGTTAAAAAATTTGTATAAATTTTAAATTTTGATTTATTTATTTGGATTATTTTTGATAATTGTTTAGTTTTTAAATTGTTTGAAGAAAATGAATTTTTATTGAAATTTAATTAATTTATTTATTATATTTTTTTTAAGGAAGGAATTTAATTGAGATTTTTGTTTATATATGTATGTATTGAAAAAGAAATTGTTGTATTTTGAGAATATATTGATGAAAATTTAAGAAATGGATATATTTGATTTTTTAATTTATTAGTAGGATACTTTATTTTTTTTGTTTTAAAAAAAAATGGAAAATTATGTATATGTATTGATTATTGAAGTTTTAATGATATTATTATTAAGGATATAGGATTATTATTTTTTATAAGTGAATTTTTTGATTGTCTTGTGAATGTTAAAATATTTTCTAAATTTGATATTGTTAATGGATATTATAATATTTGAATTAATTTTGGAGAAGAATGGAAAACTGCTTTTAGATGTTGCTATGGATTGTTTGAATATATGGTTATGTTTTTTGGATTAATTAATGTGTTTATATTTTTTTAAGTTTTTATGAATTATGTTTTATGAGAGTATATTGATGTTATTTGTGTTATTTATTTAGATGATATCTTGATATATAGTAAAAATTTTGAAGAATATAAAAAATATGTTAACTTAATTTTTATTATTTTATGAGAATATGATTTATAATGTGTAAGAAAAAAGTCTGAATTTGTTGTTATTAAATATAAATTTTTAGGAGTTATAGTTATATTTGATGGAATTAAAATAAATTTAAAGAAGGTTTAAATTATTTAAAATTAACTTATCTTTTAAAAAATTAAAAAAGTATAGTTATTTTTAAAATTCTACAACTATTATTAATAATTTATTTAAAAATATAGTTTTATATTAGTTGTACTAAATAAATTAACAAAAAAATAAATTAAATTTAAAATAATATTTGAAAAAATTATTGTTTTTAATATTCTTAAAAAATTATTTATTTTTGTTTTAATTTTTAAATTCTATGATTTAAAATTATTAATTAAGGTAGAAATAAATATTTTAACTGCTATTTTTAAAACATACTTTTTATAATTATATTTTAATAAAGAATAGTACCCAATTACCTATATATCTCATAAATTTAATTTTATATAATTATAATATATTATCTATGATAAAAAACTTATGATTATCATTAAAGTTTATTGTAAATAATACATTTATTTCTAAATAAAAGAATCCTTTCTTGTTTTTTTTGATTATAAGAATTTTACCTATTTCCTAACCATAAAGGAATTTAATCATTGATAAGTTTGCTGGTGGAAATTCCTATACGAATATAATATAAAAATTGTCCATTTCAAAGGAAAAAAAAATGTCTTTGTTGACACTATCAACCAACAATCAGATTTAATGAAAGGAATAAAACCCAACAAAGATATTATTTTTAAATTATAAAAATAATATATTATTATTAACAAATTTCTTAATTTTATTAAATATATTATTAAAAATAACTTCAAAGAAAAACTTATAGAGAATTACCAATATGATGTTGTTTTACAACAAATACTAAAAAAATTTGAAAATCTTTTATAATATTTTGAATTATAAAACAAAATTATTTTATTCTATAATATTTTTTATATTTTTTTAAAAAAACTTTAGAAAAATATTATCTCTCAACATTATAATTCACTTACTTATGGCTATTTAAAAATAAATTGAATTTAAGATCTTCTAACAAAAATATATTATTAACCTAAAATAAGAAAATATATTGAAGAATACATCAAAACTTGCAATATATATTATCAAAATAAACTTAATTGATATAAACCTTACAAAACCCTTTAACCACACAATATTCCCTATACATCTTTTAAAATCATCACTTATAATTTTATACAAAGAATATAATTTTTTTAAAACTTTTTTACCAACTTCATTTATAATAAAATATTAATTATAATTTATAAATTCTTGAAAACCATTATCTTTATCCCATAATATAAAAAGTTTAAAACTAACAAATTTCAACATATCTACTTTTAACACATTTTTTCAAAATACAAAATTCAACAAAAACACATTTATAATCAAAACCAATTTTTTCAAAACAAATACTAATAATCAATCATAAATCAAACTAAAACAAAACTTAATATCACCTTTAAAATATATTTTCAAACAGATAAAACCTCCAAACATTTAATCTAAACATTAAAAATCTATCTCAAATATTTTATAAATTACATACAAACAAATTAATTATCTTTCTTATCTTTTGCTAAATTTACATATAATACCTCCCAACATTCCATAACAAAATTTACTCCTTACAAAATCCTACATAAATAAATATTAAAAACCTTTTTACCACCTCTTCAACCTAAAAAAATTATACCTAATATTAAAAAACATATAAAAAAAATAAAAAATTTTCATAATATTTTTAAAAAAAACCTTCAATTTTTTTAAAAATAAATAACTTATTACTATAACCAAAAACACCTAAAAACCCCATCATTAAAAAAAGAAAATAAAACATATCTACTTACATAAAACTTAAAAATCAAACACCCTAAAAAATTTAATTTTTAAAAATACAATCTTTACACAATCAAATAACAATTAAAAAAATATTAATATAAACTAAACATACTTAAACCTTTAAAAATACACCAAACATTTCATATTTCCCTTTTAAAACCCACTCCACCTAAACTACATAAAAACCTAAATAATATAAAAATTAAATACAATAATTACACTGAATATAACATCAAAAAGATTCTTGAAAAATTTAATAAAAATAATAAGTATCTTATTCAATAATTTCTATCCTATAACCCAAAAAATGATTCCTAACAATTAAAAAAAAAATATCTTTTTAGAATTTATTCAATCTTAGATACCACAAAACTAAAAAGAAGACATAAATAATTTAAAAAAAAAGATTAATTTAATATATTTTTTATTTTATACAAAAATTAATATACTTAGTTATAACCTTTTTTATAAATATATTTTGTTAAACACTACCTATACCACTTATCCAACAACTCCTTTTCTAATTTTTACTGATGGAGTATTGGTTCTAACACCGTTTGTTAGGTAGAAACTAGTAAAAGACAATTTTTTAATGTTTTAATGGTACTTTTTATTTTAAGAATAAACTGAGTTAAAAACTCAATAAGAAAAATAAAAAGTCTTTGATAAGGTATATTGTTTTGATTTGAAGAAGTTATGAATATAAGAAAGAAATCAAATTATTTTTTTATAAATATTTTTTATAAAATTATCCAACAAAAAGATTTTTTGATTTTGGAAGAAGTTTGGAGAAATATTAAGTTAATTTTTTGAATTAATAAAATAATGTAATGATTTTATAACTGTCTAAATAATATTTTTTAGAATTGTTTTTTTATTATCTATTTATTTAAAATTTAAATTTTATATGTCATCCCTCAAATAATTTAGTTGTTTTTGGATATTTTGATTTTTAACCTTTTTTTTTTTAATTAAATCTTTTTTTATTATTATCACTTTTTTATGAATAAGATTTTTATAATGTTTATTAATAATTATATATATTTCTTTTTAGTAATAATCCATTTCTCCAATTATTTTTTGAAAAATTTTTAAGGATTTTAATAAATTTTTTTAAATAATGGCTAATTTTAATTATTAAGTTTCTATTTTTTTTTAATTTTCAATAACTCTTTTCTGAGTATTGTTGAATTTTGCAAAAAGTTCCATAAGTTGTTGATATTTATAACTTTTTATTTTAAAAATTCTTAATATTACTGAAAAATTAACTTTAAAATAATTTTTATAAAAAATATAAAAATATATTTATAAAAAATTATGTTATAATTCATTCTCTTTAATTTAAAGTAAATTAAATATTTTTAGAATTTTTTTATTGTTATATAAAAATAATTATTCTTTTAATAATGATTATACACTATTTCTGCTTCAATACTAAATTTATTGAATTTTTGTATCTTTTTTTTACAATATATTGTTCATATTACTAACTTTCTTTTTTAATATTTTTAAATTCTATTTTGATTTATAATAATAATATATATTAAATATATTACTTAAAAAATATTTAAAAATTTAAATCTTTACTTAATTTTTGGAAATAATTCTGATATTTTTATATTTATATTTATTTATATAATTTTATATTTTTGTATATGACTTTTTTTATATTTGATTTTTTTTTTATTAATATATTTTTATATTTATTTTATTTTATATTTTAGAAAATTTTTATAAAAAATTTCCTTTAAAAAAATTTCTATATATAAAAATATTTTTAACATAAAATCTCTTATATAACTTGTATTTTATATAAATTTATTTATTTTATATGAGAAGATTTTGCATAAAAATTCTATATAACAGAAATTCTTTTATAAAAGAAAAAGATAGTGTTATAATTTTGTTATATTAATTAACTAGATTAGGAAATATATTTTAATATAATAAATATATTTTTTGTTTTGAATTTTTCTTATTTTATAATTATTATTTATCTTATAATAATATGTTTTTTGTTTTTTTGAGATTATGTTTTTATTTTTATATTTATGTAAATGTATTGATTAGACAATACATCAATTTGTTATAATATATGAAAATCTTAGGATTTTGTTTATCATACAATGTTTGACACTAAGTCTTTATGTAAATATGCAAGCTATGATTTTGATAAGTAGCCCACACATATTAACCATTAGAAATATACTCACTGTTTATAAATGTTTTTTATAAGATATTATCATGTATATAAAGATTTTTGAATAATGGTTGTTTTTAGATTTTTTTGAAACTTTATTAGTTAATTTATTAACATAGTTATATATTTAATTGAATAGTATTATAGTTTTTTTAATTATTTTACTGTATTATATTTTCTATTTAATAATTTTAATTGTTTTATTGAATACTTATATTTCCAATTAAGAGCTCTGAATAGTTAAAATTGAGAAACATAGCAGAGTGCTAGAGCTGTTTTGGGAATCCTGCCAAGGAAACCTGGGACAGGTGTAACATTTATTAAATGATTTTTTTTATATAATATATATTTTATTTTAATGTGTTTGTATGATTTTTTTTTTTTATTGTATGTTATGTATTTATAAAAATAGGTTTTATATTCTAAAATATAAATTCTATATTTCATATTTTTTTTATATTTAAAATTTTGATGTTCAATTTTTTGATAATTATTATATTGATTTTTGGAATTAAGATTATAATATTATTTTACTTTTAAATATTTTTCTTATATGAAAATTCCTTTTTTTAGAATATTAAGTATTATTTTTTTTATTTTTATTATTAGAATTATTAAAAAAAAAATTTTATTTTATAATTTTTTTTTATTTATTAACCACTTTGGTGGTTTTGTTAGAGATATTCCAAAATTATTTTTTTTTATTTTTTTTTATAAAAAAATTAATTCTTTTTTATTTCAATTTTTTTTTATTTGTATTTTGTGTATGATTATAAAATTTTAAGTTTTTATTTTTAATAACTTTTAAACAAATTTATTTATTTTAATAATTTTTTTAAAAATTTTATTTTTATATTTCAAAATTTTTTTGTTGTTTGTGTTTTTATTTATTATTAATATTAAATTTTTTTTTTATTTAATAAAATATTAAATATATTAGTTTTTAAATTATTTTTTTTTAATATAATATTTATTATTTCTTTATATTTATTTATTATTATTTTTAATAAAATTATATTTGTTTTTAAAATAATAATTTTTTTTTTTAGTAATAATAATATTTTTTGAATTAAAATTATTATTTTTATTATTTTTATTATTTTTATTATTTTTATTATTTTTATAATTTTTTTTATTATTTCTATATATATTTTATTTTTTTAAATTATTTTTTTTATTTCTTTTTTAAAATTCTGGATTTTTTTTTCTTTTTTTTTAATTATTTATTTTAATTTTTAATTTTAAGTTATTAAATCTTCTATACTATAGATTTTTAAATTTGAACTAATTGATAATTATTTTTTTTATATTTTATTTTATGATTTAATTAATTAAATAACTAAAATTAATTTATTTATCGAAAAATTGTTTGGTGTATTTATTTTTAATATTTAATTTAAAAAGGTTGTAGTGTTTTTAGTATTCTTTTTGTTACCCCTTTTTATTTTATATGTAGATAATTGTAAAAGATTTCCAAAATTTTATTTTATAATTTTTCTCTTATTTTTTCAATTTGTATTTTGTTTTTTAATATATTTACTCTTTATTTCAAGAACTTTCGAAAGATATCTTTTTATTTGGTTTTGGATACTTCGTTCCAAAGTTATGGGGGGGTCGTTCGTTCCGAAGGTCGATTATCTTTTTGATTCCAATTTATACTTAATATTAAAATAAAATATAGTATTTAAAACACTAATATCTATAATTTTAATAAAATAGATTTTATAATAAAAATAATTACTAATATTATTATTATCATAAGTTCTGATTATTGTAGTAACAAAGTCATACTAGTATAACCTAATAATTAAAATTAAACTACAATTATTTAAAATATTAATACTTAAAATTAATTAATACCACCATTTATTATTTTAATTGGCTAATATTATTTTGAATACTAATATATACAATATAAACTACCTAATAATTAAACAATTATAATTACTAGTAATAATTAAACAAATAACAATATAAAAATTCAATAACTTAAATATTTTAATTAATATATGAAATCAAAGACCATCAACACTTACCATTTATTAAAATCATGAAAGTTACTATTCTATTAAATTTAAACTATATATATAAAAATATAATATTATTTTTTTATATTTATCTTCTTATTTATCTTATTTGCTTTAACTACTTGATATTAAATATTTTAAATTATTAAAAATTATTTATAATCATCAAATTAAAAATTTAATATATTAATATATTAGTCATATCAACAAGTTTAAGTTTTTTTATATTTTTCAAAAAATATTTATTATTATAATAATTATTAAAAATATACAAAATAAATTTACTAAAATTAATATTTTATTATATAATTTAAAAAAAGTATTTTCAAAATTAAATATTTAATTAATATTCTTTTTATATTTATTACACCCTACTACTACTTTGGAATAAACAGCAAAAACACCAAAAAATTTTTTATAAATTATTATATAAATATAATTAATTAAAAATTAATTTATTAATAAATTTTCTATTATATTAGTTATTATAAACTAAATTAATAAAAATACATAATTAGTAATATATAAGATAATACTATTTTGATTTAAAATATTAATATTTTGAGAAGTAAATTAAAAATTAAATAAATAATATAAAACAAAAAAAAAGCATTTTTAAAATAAAAAAATATTAAACATAAAAACTATTTATAGTTTATTAACTTAAAATTAAATAAATACTTAATTATAGATTAATATTGAGTAATATAATAATTTTACAAAAAAAAATAGCAACTGATTATAATACTATAATAAATATAATTAGTTAAGTTATAATATACAAATTTGTAAATAGTTATAATATAACTTATTAAATATATTTTAATTAATTTTCAATTATATTATTTAGGTGTGGTTAAAAAATTAACCAAAATCCAGTATGATGCTGAAAAAGTGCGTCGCTTGCTTGTATGCGCCGCTTGCTTGTGGAATACGTTAATTACAAATCCCCAAACTTTTATTTTTAATAATTTCTGAATAAATTTGTTTATTTTTATAATTTCCTCAAAAATTTCATTTTTATATTTTAAAACCTCTTCACTATTAATATTTTTATTTATCATCAACATCAAATTTTTTTTTTTATTTAAAAAAATATTAGATATATTAATTTTTGAATTATAACTAATTAAAATTATATTTATTATCTATATTTATTTATCATTATCTTTAGTAAATTTAAATTTATTCTTAATATAATAATTCTTCTACTTAATAAAAGTAATATTTTTGGTTTTGAAATTGTTGTTTTTGTTGTTTTTGTTGTTTTTATAACCTTTTTTATTATTTCCACATATATTTTATTTTTTTAAATTATTTTTTCTATTTCTTTTTTAAAATTTTAAATCTCCTTCTCTTTTTCTTCAATTATTTATTTTAATTTTTGATTTTGGGTTATTAGATCTTCTATATTATAATTTTTAAATCTAAACTAATTAAGAATTGTTTTTTTTATATTTTATTTTAAAATTTGTTTGGTTGAATAACTAAAATTAGTTTATTTATTGAAATTTTATTTGGTATATTCATTTTTTATTTAATTTAAATAGTGTTTTTTAGTGTATTTTTTATTATTTCTTTTTTTATTTTGTATATAAATGATTGTAAAAAATGTTTAGAAATTTACTTTGTGATTTTTTTTTCATTGTTTTGTTTTATGTTTTGTATTTTCGTATATTTATTCTCTATTTTAAGAGCTTTTGAATAATATCTTTTTATTTGGTTTTGGATACTTCGTTCAAAAGATATGGGGGGGTCGTTCGTTCCGAAGGTCGATTAAATTCTTATTTTAAAATATATTTTTAAATAAATAAAATTTTTAAATATTTAATTTAAATATTAAAAATTTATTTTAAATATTTTATAAATTATATATAAATAAATTAATTATTTTTTTTATTTTTTATTAAATTTGTATATAATACTTTTTAATATTTTATAACAAAATTTATTTTTTATAAAATTTTATATAAATAAATATTAAAAATTTTCTTACTATTTTTTCAATTTAAAAAAATTATACCCAACACCAAAAAACATATAAAAAAAAATAAAAAACTTTTATAATATTTTTAAAAAAAATTTTTAATTCTCACAAAAACAAATAACTTATTATTATAATTAAAAATACCTTAAAACTTTATTATTAAAAAAAAAAAAAAATAAAGTATATTTATTTATATAAAATTTAAAAACTAAACATCCTAAAAAACTTGATTTTCAAAAATATAATTCTTATATAATTAAATAATAATTAAAAAAATATTAATATAAATTAAATATATTTAAATTTTTAAAAATATATTAAATATTTTATATTTCCCTTTTAGAACCTATTCTATTTAAACTACAGAAAAACCTAAATAATATAAAAATTAAATATAATAATTATATTAAATATAATATTAAAAAATTTTTAAAAAATTTAATAAAAATAATAAATATCTTATTTAATAATTTCTATTTTATAATCTAAAAAATAATTTTTAGTAATTAAAAAAAAATATTTTTTTAAAATTTATTTAATTTTATTTAAAGTAATTTAAAATATTTATTTAATAAAATATTATAGAGTTAAAGAAAAAATATAAATAATTTAAAAAGAAAAATTAGTTTAATATATTTTTTATTTTATATAAAAATTAAATATATTTAGTTATAATTTTTTTTATAAATATATTTTATTAGATATTATTTGTGTTATTTATTTAATAATTTTTTTTCAATTTTTATTAATAAAGTACTAATTTTAATATTATTTATTAGATAAAAATTAGTAAAAGATAACTTTTTAATATTTTAATAATATTCTTTATTTTAAAAATAAATTAAATCAAAAATTTAGTAAGAAAAATAAAAAATCTTTAATAAAATATAATTATTTTAATTTAAAAAAATTATAAATATAAAGAAAAAATTAAATTATTTTTTTTATAAATATTTTTTATAAAATTATTTAATAAAAAAAATTTTTAATTTTAAAAAAAGTTTAAAGAAATATTTAGTTAATTTTTTGAATTAATAAAATAATATAATAGTTTTATAATTATTTAAATAATATTTTTTAGAATTACTTTTTTATTATTTATTTATTTAAAATTTAAATTTTATATATTACTTTTTAAATAATTTAATTATTTTTAAATATCTTGATTTTTAACTTTTTCTTTTTTAATTAGATTTTTTTTTATTATTATTACTTCTTTATAAGTAAGATTCTTGTAATATTTATTAATAATTATAACGTATTCCACAAGCGAGCGGCGCACACAAGCAAGCGGCGCACTTTTTCAGCACCACACTGGATTTTAATCAACCTTTCAACCACACCTAAATAATATAATTAAAAACTAATTAAAATATATTTAATAAATTATATTATAATTATTTATAAATTTATATATTATAATCTAGTTAATTATATTTATTATAGTACTACAATTAGTTATTATTTTTTCTCATAAAGTCATTGTATTGCTTAATATTAATTTATAATTAAATATTTATTTGATTTTAAATTAGTAGATTATAAATAATTTTTATATTTAATATTTTTTTATTTTAAAAATACTTTTTTTTTATTTTATATTATTTATTTAATTTTTAATTTATTTTTTGAAGTATTAATATTTTAAATTAAAATAGTATTATTTTATATATTATTAATTATATATTTTTATTAATTTAATTTATAGTAGTTAGTATAGTAAAAAATTTATTAATAAATTAATTTTTAATTAACTACATTTATATAATAACTTATAAAAAATTCTTTAATATTTTTATTATTTATTCTAAAACAATAATAAAATGTAATAAATATAAAAAAAATATTAATTAAATATTTAATTTTAAAAGTATTTTTTTTAAGTTATATAGTAAAATATTAGTTTTAGCAAATCTACTTTATATATTTTTAATAATTATTATAGTAGTAAATGTTTTTTAAAAAATATAAAAAAACTTAAGTTTATTAATATAACTAATATATTAATATATTAAATTTTTAATTTAACAATTATAAGTAATTTTTAATGGTTTAAAATATTTAATATCAAATAATTAAAGTAAATAAAATAAATAAAAACGTAAATATAAAAAAATAATATTATATTTTTATATATATAGTTTAAATTTAATAAAATAATGGTTTTTATAATTATTTAATATTAATAAATAATAAATGTTAATAATCTTTGATTTTATATATTAATCAAAATATTTAAACTACTAAATTTTTGTATTATTATTTGTTTAATTATTATTAGTAGTTATAATTATTTAGTTATTAGGTAGCTTATATTGTATATACTAATATTCAAGATAATATTAATTAATTAAAATAATAAATAATAATATTAATTAATTAAAATAATAAATAATAATATTAATTAACTTTAAATATTAATATTTTAAATAATTGCAGTTTATTTTTAATTATTAAATTATATTAATATAATTTTATTATTATAATAATTAAAGTTTGTAATAATAATAATACTAATAATTATTTTTATTGTAAAATTTGTTTTATTAAAATTATAAATATTAATATTTTAAATATTATATTTTATTTTAATATTAAGTATAAATTAGAATTAATTAATAATAATCTTTTTATTTTTATATTTAATATATTAATAATTATATTTTCAAATTATAATTATTTAAAATTTTAATTTATGCTTAACAAGATTTAAAGATTAATTTATATTAATAGATTTAAATTTATTAGTATTTCGATTTTGAAGTAATATGTTTGTTATAATTTTTATATAATAAAGTTACAGATAAAAAAATTATATAATTATATTAAAAATAATATTAATAAAAATTTATTTTTCTAATATTATAAGTTTGTATATTTTGGAAATAATTTTAATTTTTAAAATTATATTAGTATATTGATATTAAAAAATTATTTCTAAAATATTATATATTTTAACAATAATTTTAAAATTTAACTTCAATTATTATTTACAAAAATTAAAATTGCAATAAAGATAACTATTAAAAGAGGTATCAAAAGGGAGGAGATTGGTATTATTGAAAAAGTGCGCTGTTTGCTTGTGTGCGCCGCTCGCTTGTGGAATACGTTATATATTTTTTTTTAATAATAATTTATTTTTCTAATTATTTTTTAAAAAACTTTTAAAAATTTTAATAAATTTTTTTAAATAACAACTAATTTTAATTATTAAACCTTTATTTTTTTTAATTTTTAATAATTTTTTTTTAAACTTTATTAAATTTTATAAAAAGTTTTATAAATTGTTAATATTTACAACTCCTTACTTTAAAAATTCTTAATACTACTAAAAGATTAATCTTAGAACAACTCTTATAAAAAACACAAAAATATATTTATAAGAAATTATATTACAATTTGTCCTCTTTATTTTAAAATAAATTAAATATTTTTAGAATTTTTTTATTATAATATATTATTTATATTACTAATTTTTTTTTTTAATATTTTTGAATTTTATTTTAATTTATAATAATAATATATATTAAATATATTATTTAAAAAATATTTAAAAATTTAAATTTTTATTTAACCTCTAAAAACAATTCTAATATTTTTATATTTATATTTATTTATATAATTTTATATTTTTACACATAACTTTTTTTATATTTAATTTTTTTTTTATTAATATATTTTTATATCCATCCTATCTTATATTTTAAAAAACCCCTATAAAAAATTCTTTTTAAAGAAATTTTTATATATAAAAAATTTTTTAATACAAAATTTTTTATATAATTTATATCTTATATAAACCTATTTATTTTATATAAAAAAATTTTATATAAGAATTTTATATAATAAAAATTTTTTTATAAAAAAAAAAAATAATATTATAACTTTATTATATTAATTAACTAGATTAAAAAATATATTTTAATATAATAAACATATTTTTTATTTTAAATTTTTTTTATTTTATAATTATTATTTATTTTATAATTATTATTTATTTTATAATAATATATTTTTTATTTTTTAAAATTATATTTTTATTTTTATATTTATATAAATATATTAATTAGATAATACATTAATTTATTATAATATGCAAAAATTTTAAAATTTTATTTATTATATAATATTTAATATTAAATTTTTATATAAATATATAAATTATGATTTTAATAAGTGATTTATATATATTAACTACTAAAAACATATTTATTATTTATAAATATTTTTTATAAGATATTATTATATATATAAAAATTTTTAAACAATAATTATTTTTAGATTTTTTAAAATTTTATTAATTAATTTATTAACTTAATTATATATTTAATTAAATAATATTATAGTTTTTTTAATTATTTTATTATATTATATTTTTTATTTAATAATTTTAATTGTTTTATTAAATATTTATATCTCTAATTAAGAGTTTTGAATAATTAAAGTTACGAAACATAATAGAGTACTAAAGTTGTTTTGGGAATCCTGCTAAGGAAACCTGGGACAGGTGAAACATAAAATAAAAAATATTTTTTAAAATAAATAAAATAAAAAATTATTCTTAAAATAGATTTTTTTTTTAAAATAGAATTTTTTTTTTAGAATGGTATAAAATACCTTAGAATAGTATAGGCTTTCTTAGGATAAAAAAGCTCCTATTGAAAAGGCAGGTTTCCATCCTGCTATCCTGTCCATCCCACTGTGCTAAAACTTAAAATGTGTTTTTTTTCCTGATGTAGTTTTGTTATAATATTGTATGGGTTTGAAATAAAATGTGATAATATAAGATGGTATAGAATGATATAAAATGAAAAGATTTTTATTGAATGGAAGGCCTTTTATCCTCAAGTATTTAAAGAATTATGTTTTTTTCCTGATGTTTATATAATATTATTTGAAAATGGACTTCTAATATCTGAACTTTGTTTAATATTATTCTACCACAACCATTTTTTCCTAATGTTCACAATAATTATTATGATTATGATTACTTTAAGGCCTAGTAGAATATAGGTGGGTTCTTGTATGTCTTGCAAGGTTACGTGTCAGATCCGTGCTGTTGTATGACAGTAAATCATGTGTTGTTGTTCACACTATATATGTCGTTCATGTACTCCATATTGTAATGAATCTACATCTACCCACCAGCAATCGCCATCACGATGTCGCATCTACTGATCGCCGTTCTATTACTTGCAATCGGGTGGCAGGTGACAAGTATTCTCGTCAGCCTGACTCCAACGGTGCGTGTACATATCCTGGATTTACTCTGACTTGGGATCTTTGTTAACGGAAGAAGATTTGGGAATGTTATACACGAATCATCCATACGAGAGCGTCAGCCGATGCTGCAAAGTTTCGACGGCAGCAAATAGAAGTTTTGAGGATCCGAAAAGAAATGGCAACTACTAGCAGTCAAGACGAATTTGCCAAGTGGGCGAAATTGAGGCGAGAACATGACAGGAAAGCTGCTGAATTAGAAAAGCTATGTAAGTCAGGCATATGGGTTTGTTTTTTTTCGCAATGTCTACACCTTTTCTAATAGCCTGGCATGTAGCTGAAATCGTAGCCGCCCACAAGACGAGGGTTAGTCAAGCTATCTCGACGACCCGGTGGCTCCTCTTTTCAGCCTTGGGATTTTTTATACAATTCTGGCACCGCAAGGAACCGGTTTTTTGGCTCCCAAATGGATGGGTACCGGATTATGTGGAATGGGGGTTGTGTTTCCCGCAAGCTCCTCGGGGCAGTGTGAGCGTAAATGTATGGAGTGCTTGCTCTGCCGCCGCCGCAGGTCTGGTGTCCGCGTGGCTAAGACCAAGCCGATCGACTGGCAATCGCGTAGTATAAGATTGGAAGATAAAAGAATATCGCATCCTCTTATTTTGCTTTCGTCATCCATCTGGCGAATTAATGTACATATAAAATATCAGGCCTCAGAACCGACTCCCTCGGCGGTGGTACCTTAGGCCTTCAGTTGTCTACCCGATCACCCTAAAGAATAAGATATCCCCGCTGTCTCCCATCTTTTGGCTTTGCTTAACCTCCGCCTGCTTTCTTTTTTTTGAAGGTGATTCCAAACCTCTGGGGGTCTCCTGCGTTCGTGCTTAAGTCGGCGTATTTTGGCGAGCGGCGCAACTTTCCATTTCCTATTTGCACCAATCCACATTTTCTCATCGCACTCGGATTCCGAAAGCACCTTGCACTTTAATATATGCCCATAAAGGAGATAGTTGTTCATAGTCTCAGCTACAATACGCGCAACTTCTGATGATGAGAATTGTATGAAGGCATAGTGTTTCGATTTTCCAGTTGCTTTATTTCGACAAAGCCTAAGGCGGTCTATTGATCCAAACTGTGAAAAGTAGGCGCGCATTTCATCCTCATAGAAGCCGTGGGGTATACGGCCAAGATAGATGACACCCGGTATTTCATTCCGGGGGTTTTCTGCTGTATTTTTTGCTTCATCTTTCGGGAGCAGTATCGAGTCGGCGATGTTTGGAGCTTCCTACAGCCATATTATATCAATGTGAGCACCATGTCACTGAAAATTGAGGAGAATTCATGACTGACCTTTGTGTCTGTTTGGAGCCTGGGCCTCTTACGTGACCGACTGTTTTGAATAGCAGTTGACATTTCTCTGGGGTTGTGGTTTTAATACGTGAATGCTGTCGCTCAAGATGGTGTTTTTACGATGATGGACAGTGTGCTCAACTGTGTTTGCGAAACTTTTAACGGAAAAAAAAAAAAAAAAAAAAAAAAAAGAACCAAGAAAAAAAGAAACAGAAAAAAGAAATTCCAGGAATCGGGTTTTCACACACAACACATTTGCAAGCTCTTGGCACACATTTGCTTGCAGGGAAATCACCTGCCACCATGGGCACCAGTACCATTGGTGGTCCATATTGATGGCGCACAAACGACCAACATCTATATTTGTACTCATAAAGCCCAGTATTACATATTTGTCTCCATCTATGGGCGTGAAACAGTACGCAGAGAGACCTATTATTGGAAAAAGAAAGTGGAGAAGAAAGGAAGTAGAAAGCCTCATCGCAGTTAGGAGCTCAGAGGTGCGAAGTGGTAGACGGTAGCGAGTGAACGCATTACATTAGGAGTCAACGGATTTCAACAGGCTATAATGTTTGATCCATTTGCTCCCGAGCGGGGGAAAGCGATTTCCTTGCGAGGTCTTCTTCGTCGCTTTGGTCCGAGTTTTCGGCGGACGTCGCTTTAGACCCACGATTGCTGCTTGATCTTACCTGCATCTACAAACCAGGTTAGCTTATTAGGCGTAGTCGAGTTGCTGGCAGTGCGGGTTGACATACCCAGGATCGAACACCTCCTATCAGTCCTAGAGAGTAACCTGTCGCAAAATCTGTGTGCGGGGATGCAGAACGTCCGATGTCAATCTGGTCGATACCGGAGCTAACAGCATTATCAGGAATTGACAGAGCCGGTAGAGTTTGTGGCTGCGGAGACCAGAATTTTCCGATTTCACCCCGTAGTTCTCTCCCCGTGGTTGTCCAATTTGTTTTGATGGAATCGCGGAGTTCAACTGCATGTCGTTTTATGTCAAGCTCATTTTTCTTTAACCACGATACATTGAGGTCCTGCCGTGGTGTGCCTCTTCTCAGTTGCCTTGTGATATATTTGTCATAGTCCCGTACTATCCTGCATATCTCGGATAAGTTGGTTAGCGAGAGAAACTGTATGATGCACAGGAAGAATCGGATGATGTGGCGGACTTTGTTATAATGTATGTGGTCGAAATCCCTTCTGTCCGTTGGGTGACCAGAAACTTCCCTGCTTCTTTGCAAGGTTTATATATATCATCTGTATCCGCTCCGGCATAAGGTTCGTCGTCATGTGCGACATAATCGATGGCGTGTTCCTCCAGAAAACTGGGAGTTACTATCCAAGGGGCATCTTCAATGACTTCATCCACCCATTTGCAATGCCGCAAAGTCTCTGCTCTCTCTTTATCGGTAAGGACAGTCAGGCCTTTCCGTTTGTGAGTTTCTATGTCGTTGGGGATCCCGACGAGGAGGTAGGCGTTCGGAAAGGCTTTCTTCGCCTGTTCGAGTTGTCGCATATGCCTATCGTGGTGTCAGGTCAAAAACAAAGATAAAGATAAAATTAACAGTGCAAGAGACTAGGTGTTTATACGTATATGTACTCACCCGAGATGGAAAAGGTCAAAAACACCATCGGCATAGACTCGAACAGCACGGTCTGTTGGAGGAGGGTTCATACTATAGCCCTTGGGAACCAGGCTCTGGCCATTCTGAGGTGGTGGTATCCCTTCTTTCTCCGAAGCTAACTTGAGCTTGGTTTCGGATCCCTCCGTGTCCGATATACTTGGATCGTCTCCTTTGAACTTCTTTGCATTCGGTTCGTCTGCATTATCCCACCGCTCAGGTTCCTGCCGCTTCGATGGGCCGTTCGGGTGTGTTGAATCCGCCATTGCTCTATAGACTGGAAAGCAACCGACAATGAGTTAGCAACTTAAACTGAGCATGAAGGTGAAGGATGAATAAGAGGGCTTGCACTGCAATTGGAACTCTTAGCCCAGGCACTGCACTGGCTGGTCTGGTGTATTCCTTTTTTTTTTATATTTTTATGGTTGTTGTTGAGCTGCCAGGCAACCCGAATCGGAATTTCTTGGAGGTGGGTTTTTTCCCTCATACTACCTACACAGTACTAGGTACTTATGTAATGTCAGTAAGCTAGAACCACACCACACCACATGTATGACGACATGGCAAAAAAGGACACGCTAACTCCAATACTAACTTAGACTTTCTCTTGGGTCGGCAAGTACCTACCGGGCGTATACTCAGGGACGGATGTGATCCGTGCATGTTACGAGACCAAGCAAGCAGCAGAAATGGTTTCATGGGCGACGTAAGTGACTTGTGCGATAATGGATACCTACTTTAGTAGTACGTACCTGCAAGATATCCAGCAGAACTAATGTCGCGACATCTCCTCTAGACTTCAAACGATCGCATTTCTCTTTGGACCTATATTGGTTCCCAAACTCATCGCGATTGTCCGGTCCGTGAACCTGCGAAGAACATCGACACAAGCTCTTGACTCTCGGACAAGATTAAGTCTGAACGTTCTAACACTCACCGTTTTCCTCGCACTGGCCTCTTCATTATCTTACTTCCAAAGCGAGAATATCATCAAAGCGACCGGGGCTCGACTTCTTCTGACACCCAACGATGTCCTTTTGCGTAGATTTGAAAATCTGCGGCTACAACAAGGGCTAGAAGGGCTCTCGAGTACCGATGTGGTACTACTCAGTACGCTCAAAACAAGGGAGGGTCGTCTTCTCTATGCTGCATATGGCCCAAAGCCCTTGACGGAATGCACCTGGTGCTCTATCTCCGATCCCTCTAGTTATTTGTATTACAGTGCTCCAGCAATTGCTGCTCCTCATATTGCCAACATTGCCATTCTCGGATTGGTCACATCCTCCTTGTCTTCTAAGGTTGCGAGGTCGTTCCGGATTTCTGCTACCATGGCGGGGTTAGGAGTAGCTTTAGGGGAGTTCGGTCTACTTTACAACCATGACCTTTTACAAAATACACAGGCCACTCTAACCAAGGACATCAACTGGTACCATTGGCGGTTGCTAACATATAGAGGCCTAGCGATCGCCGCCGTCAACTGCGTGCTTGGAGTCGTGACTTATCTGACCGCTACGGGTCGGTATGGTTCCAGCGGGGTTTCGGACTTGGAAAAGATTGAAGCCTTGTCGAAATCTCTCGATGTTGGAGTGAGCCACGTCCGGACTAGCCTTTTCGTAAAGAGCACAGCAACGAGAAGTGAATCGAGTCTGAATACTATCTCTGAATTCTGGAGAACAGAGGCAGCAAATCGTCGGAACATTGCCAGTGAAGTCGAGGATACAAAAAACCAGGTATTGGAACGTGTCAACCTCAACTCTATCAACGATGAAGCATTCAAGTTCACTTCGAATCTCATTGATGTTATCACCGCAACAAAGGGCCCTGCTCTCAATATAAAGAACCCCACGGAGACCACGACAGGCAATCATTGAAAAATTCTCAAGCTTGATTATCAGCTATCGACGTCGGGTTTTAGTACATGAACTGGGAATGACGTTTGTTTCTTCTTTGTTGAAAAGGGTAGTCGCTATGAATCGAAACGGTATCTTCTAACTAGTACCATAGTTTCACAAAAACGAGCGAGCACCACTCCGAGATGTTTGGTTATGTTTTCCCGCTCGAGGAACCCCCCCCTTCTTTCGCTTGTTTATCGGCCGACGCTGCCAGCACAGATGTATAGATTAGCACAAATGCAATGTGATGTGGTTAACTATTGTAATTCCTAGCAGGTCGAACCTTTTGCTTGCTTCTGGCGCATTATTTCGGCAGTCGCTTCCTTTTGGCGCTGATACTCAGATCCGCTGACCTATAATTGTGTAAGTTCGCGATGGAATAGGAAGACGGCCTGGATTCTCTTCATTCAGGCTTACTGAAGTTTTCTTCTTCTAAGTGGTAGGAATGAAGTTAGAGAAAATTGGATGTAGCTTCGACATGTTAAGGGAATCTTACTTGGCCGGACTGTGCTTTGAGGTTCTTTTCCCTGGCTTTTTCCCTTTGGTTTCCTCTGGTCATCTTTGCTGGGTGGTGTCTCTGATCAATGCCAAAGTCTTAGTAATGAGTCGCAATTGAAAAATCGCACCGAGTTCTATGTATCTGTAAGTAATTGTGTAAGTAAGAAGTATGTCTGGCCAGGGGACGAATAATATTGTTTCACAAGGCCGGTTGTTGATGATGAAGGATGGGGATATCGATTGATTGTTGTTTCTGGACTTAGTTGTAGCTGGACTTGGCATCACGTGGGTATAACATCCGAACGCCACTGAAAGTACTTAAAGTCGTAACTTGGTGATCGTATCCACCTGCATAATTTAATTACATTCCCCGTCTCGTACAAACCTCGGAAAAAACCTCGTATCAAAGGAGAGAATAAGGTTAAAAATCATGGCATGGCAGCTTCGCGAATTCGAATACGGCCATCGTGCTGCGGGTTTGCTCTACCCCACAGGCGGAAAGCCTCAAACCTACTGAACAAAACTCACTACATCTTACACACTTACCATGCCCGATGCATCCACCACTACCCCTCGCCCCATGCGCAGCACCGCGACTCTGGTTATGCCCACCAGAAATCTCTTTACGATACCTTAGGACTACCCCCGTTTTCTAGTCCATCAGAGATCAAGCGGTACGCTTTCTCGGAAGCTCCCTTTACATTGGGACACAACATAGTGCTTGAGGATCTGTCGGCTAATACTTGAGAAATGTAGGAAATACTACGAACTTTCAAAACTCCATCATCCCGACCGAAACCACGGCGATCCGACGGCAAATGATCGATTTGTCGAAATATCACATGCTTATAAGGTTCTTTCAAGCTCTGCTTCTAAAGCATTGTATGATAGTTCTTTGAAGGTCTCTCACCCCAAAAGCGATAAGCGCCATTACGGCCAGCGCGGGCCAGCTGGTGGGCGCGAAGCCGGCGGGCTATCGAAGAGGCCAGTAAGCCCACAAGGCCCACCTCCGTCGTACTATCGCGGCAAACCCACCCGAAGTGGGACACCGTATCCACCTCGGTTTAATTGGGACGAAAAGTATCGACAACATTATGCCTACCAAGAGCGATTTAGAAAGGGCCCGGGAGCGCAAAACAAGCATATCGGCAAGACCAACTACTCGGATTTATCAGACTTCTGTTTTAGGGCAGTTGCTGTTGGTACTTGTATCCTTTTGGTCGGGGTTCTGGGTAGGTGGTTCGTAACGGAGACCGGCACCGACCATGGAGATCGTGTCTAGTCGAGTCTGCGAATCGATCTGCCGCTTTGGTTAGCCTGTGATGTAGCTGTGTACCTGGCAGTAAAGTCGAACCAGTGCTCCTCCTCCTTATTTACTATCTCGTAGTTTGGCGCCTTGTGAAAATTCTCGCTAAACGCACCCCTAGGCGTCGAAGGAAGGACTTGGCTAGCTCATGCTTCATAGTACAGTCGGATCTTAGGCTGTATCTTTCAGTATTTCTACGAAGGAGTTTGCGGATTACATTTTGTCATGAAAACGCGGGCTGTGAGGCCTGTTTTCGAATTGCTTTTGGATTTTACAAAGAGGAGGGGTTGGGTTTCTAAGTGTTATTTTCTCGATAATTTGAAGAGATTCCGCACAGGTTAAAAAAAATCAGCAAGAATACCTATATATTTTAACCTTCGAAGGTGAAAGAGGCACCGAACTGCAAATTTCCATGATTGTTAGCTGCCAGGGCACTACACAATGCGTTTTGACGTGATCGGTTCTTTAGGAGCATACCTTGTGTGCGGACTCATTGAGCCGTTGGGTGTCAATCGAAACACCCAAGCCAATTGTAACGCCGGGCCTTAGAACCTGGTTGTAGGCCAGAGCTGCGATACCTGTGTTATTGATTTTCGCCTATACAGTAGAAGTATTAGCGCTGGAGTAGAAACGCCGCGTTGTACTTTATTTGGTAAACTGTGATGGAGGGTTACCTTGACGAAAGCTAGGGAGTCAAGCTTGTATTTGCTTCCAACCTCGAGCCCAACAGCAGAGGTACCTTTCGCGTCCCATGTAGTCTTTGCGCCGGCCTCAACTTGGGTGTTCACTTTGTGATAGTAGCTGGCAGAGAAGACACTGAGGTTGTTGCTGGCGGTAATGGCAGCGGTGTATTCGGGTACGGAATACCCTAGGCCGGCTGCGTAGCGAGTGATTTTCGCGCTAGTGACATCGTACCCAACCTCAGCTCCAACAAGGAATCCTTCGTGGCCAACTGTAAGGTCGCCGTTAAAAGTAGGTCCCTTCAAAAGATCGAAAAAGGCTCTGCCATGAAAATTTGGTTGGCGGAAGTGAAGGTTCAACTTTGCTCCGGTATTCTTGGTAGCTGGGAGAAATTGGGTAAGGACCTCGGCCTTGAGACCGTTTGCGATGGTATTGTCAAGCTCAACCTTTGTGTCAAGGGCATTGAAAGTAGTCCATGCTTGCGTCAAGGTAAGGCCTGTGTCATAGATGCAATTGAGGAACAGCAGGTTAGTAAATTGTTCACCAAGAGAGTATCGTGGTTGGGAGGGTGGGGTTGTATCCATACCGGTTGGCTTATCTGTGTACTTGGCTTCGAGCTATTTTGTTTTCAAATGCATATTAATAAAAAAAACCTAGATAGATAGCGAGGATTTGGATGCCAAACCTGTCCGTTGATCCCGCTCTTATGGTCACTTTTCCCTTTGACAGTGAAAGCAACGCCGTTTGGCGCCTTCGATTTTACTTCAAGAGTGGCTAAAGAAGATCAGGTGCGAGTCAGTATCCGGCCCGAGAGGCGCAGGTGCTTTTATGCGACGACTACCTGCGGCAGTATGGTAGAAATCCTTATTCAGGAGCTATAGGAACCAATTAGCGGCATATCTTTCCCTCCTTTTTCCCTAAAGGAAAGCAAAAAGAGGGTTCGCAATAACCTACATCTGAACTTGGTTTGGCGATATCGGAAAAAGCAGGAGGGGCCATATTGACAGAAATGGTTGAGATGGTTTGGGAACCTGACAGAACAGTCAATCAGAGAATTGATATGTACGAAGAGAGAAAGCGATGAGAGAAAGAAAGACTTACTGAAGGTATGTAGCTATGTAGTTATGTAAGTATGCCCGGGATGGAACAGATTGATGGCACAGTCAAGACAGCCGAGGGAGAAGAGAAGATGTAGGAGACTGTCAGGTACATCGGAGGATGAAAGGGCAGGTGGGCTGATTGGTTGGTGGGGGTTTGGTGTGGTTTCAAATTTCAAATTTCCCGGCCTGCTTTTTCGTTTGGAGGGTCTGGGGGCACTTTACCCGATTCGGCCATCCGGGTCATTTTTCCTTGTCCTGTAAGTTACATACAACCCAACTACAACTGCAACTTGCAACATCACACGCCACTACATCCTATATTTCAATACTTCAACTAGCAAGAGCGATATCATAAGCATTGCGATTATTGACGATAACAGGCCTCGCTGACGGTATTGGGAACTGCCCGTATACCTCGTACTGGGCTTTGATCTCACCTTTGAACCATGCCCGACACCCCACCAGGTACTCTCTCTCAATGCTCATGTCGAATCCACAATCTAGATCTAAACTTCCTCAACTTTCACACTAAACCCTACGTATATGTTTAGGTGCTAGCCCTGCTACAAAGGCCGATGGCTTCGAAGGATCCCTCGTTAAAGAATTTTCGGGAACCAAACTCGAGGACGTCGAAGTAGAAGACAACGCTCCAGAATCCGACGATGAACCTGAACGCCTAGCCGGTCTTGAAAATGGAGTAGGTATGAAAATATATATATATATATAAAATGAATGAATGTACTCAAGATGCCATTGGTATATCGCATACTCTTGCTTGTACTTCGCTAATAAAACATCGATGATTGATTCTGTTATAATCGAACTAGACGGTACCGGTGCACCTGGGAAAAAGAAGAAGAAGAAGAAGAAGAAGTCCAAGAAGAAGGGTGCCTCCGTCCCAACTACTCAATCCGATCCTCCTCGAATCCCTATCTCAAGCTTGTTCCCGAGCCGGGTTTACCCCGAAGGTGAATGTGTGGATTATAAAGACAACAATCTATCCCGAACAACCAACGAAGAAAAACGACACCTTGATAGGATAAATAATGATACGCATCAAGATTTTCGACAGGGCGCAGAGATCCATCGTCAAGTTCGACAATACGCTCAAAAAATGATCAGACCCGGGATGACACTAACGGAAATTGCCAACAACATTGAAGATTCGGTGAGGGCGCTTTCTGGACACGACGGATTGACGGAAGGAGATGGTCTCATTGCGGGCATGGGTTTTCCGACAGGACTTTCCCTCAATAACTGTGCCGCTCATTATACCCCAAACGCTGGAAACAAAATGAGTAAGGGAGCTTTGTTCTGAACAGAACAACTGATTCGAGGAGGCACGCGGCTAACACGTTCTCTCAAAAAGTTGTCGGCGAAAAGGATGTCATGAAGGTTGATTTTGGAGTCCATGTAAATGGGAAAATCGTCGATAGCGCATTTACGGTTGCGTTTGATCCTACATATGATAATCTTTTGGCTGCCGTAAAGGATGCAACCGATACCGGAGTCAGAGTACGCCAAACCTTCTTACTCTATTTTCTCCCTGATAAAATACTTTACTCACACGCCCTAGGAAGCTGGTATCGACGTGAGGGTTTGTGACATCGGGTCTGCTATCCAGGAAGTCATGGAGAGTTACGAGGTTGAAATCGGGGGGGTTACATACCCCGTTAAGGCTATCCGGAATCTCAATGGACATAGTATCAACCCTTATCAAATTCATGGCGGGAAGAGCGTCCCAATTGTGAAAGGTGGTGACCAGACTAAGATGGAAGAAGGCAAGTTGGCCAATTGGGATCGAAAATTTGGCTGAGAATCATAATCTGATGTTGATATGTATACAGGCGAGGTTTTCGCAATCGAAACTTTCGGGTCCACAGGACGAGGTTTGGTTCATGACGATGTATGTTCAAGTCATGAAGCAGAACTCAAACCTATTCCTTACAAGCACTATACTGACAGGAAGTTGACATTTTAGCTCGAAGTTTCACATTATGCTAAGAGATCGGATATTGATACTAGCGCAGTTCCCCTGCGATTGCCATCCGCGAAGTCCTTGTTAAGTGTCATTAACAAAAACTTTGGTACGCTCCCGTTTTGTCGGAGATATCTTGATCGCCTTGGACAAGAACGCTACCTCCTTGGCCTGAATAACCTCGTTACAAGCGGTATAGTGGAAGCCTATCCGCCTCTTTGTGATATTAAGGGATCTTATACAGCGCAATACGAACATGTGAGAACCTTCCCCCCTTTTCTCTCATATATTTTCCCTTCTTAATATAGACGTATGGTTCCATTGCTCACTATTTCTCAGACAATTCTTCTGCGACCGACTTGTAAAGAGGTGGTATCTCGCGGGAAAGACTATTGATTAAAACGGGAATATACTGTCGACAGGTGTAGTGGTTACTTTGGCACATACACATACACATGTGCTGATAATGGCATTCGAATACTAACCCCCCCCCCAAAAAAAAAAAAAAAAAAAAAAAAAAAAAGCAAGATCAAAATCAGAAGCTATAAGGCGTCACGTTCTCCCGAGTAAAGGTATATTCGAATCTCTCCTTTCTTTTTTTCCACCCCTCCGCTTCCGAGGGAAATAAACTTATTGGGCTCTGGATATATCTATATCTACAATTCGAATTCGCAGAATTTGTACTCCGTATTAAAAACCCCATGTACTAAAATTCGGATTCATGCATGTTTATACCTACGAAAGAAGAAAAGGAGAGCAAACAAACGTTCTGTTCCGTTAGTTGGTTAGCCCTGCCAAGCCCATCGATTCTGGAGCTGTCTGCTGTTCTGTAATAAAGCTCCTGTTCAAATCAGGTCATGTAGCGACGAGGATACGCCGATTTGGACACCAATCCACCCAAAAGGCTACGTAGACCCAAGCTCGCACACCTGACGGCCGAGGACTACCAAGGTTAGCAAATACAGGTGCGAGACTCCGACGTTTCTCCCATTCACGACCCTAAACACCGGTTCTATTTTCCCAAGAGGTTAGAAGCCACATCGAGGAACTGCACCAGGAGGTATTTATTCCCCATTGGCCTGCAACATCAGGGAAACCAGGACGCTCACCAACCCCGCGAATGTTTACTTAGATATCCGGACGAAATCTCTGATTCTTAATAGGGATTCATCATGCAAAAGACCATCGTCGTATCGAGGAAGCCGAAAACTAGCACTGCTAGCCAAACTCCGACGTCAAACCACGATTCCAATGATAGCGATATCCAGCTCCACGACTGGCTATGGACATATCAGGAAGAGCCCCATAGAACCCGTCGGCAACTGATTATCAAGGCTCACCCTGAGGTACCGTTCAAACCCTTTACCCGCTACATGATGTGGATCTGCCCCTAAACTTTTGATTTCCAAGGTCACGAAATTATGCGGTCCGGAGCCTCTCACGAAATACGTCGTTGCCTTCGTTGTGATACTTCAATTTTTGAGCGCCTACTTACTAAAGGATACACCAATATTTTCTTGGAAGTTTCTCCTGACTGCTTATATTATCGGGGGTACGGCAAATCAAAATTTATTCCTGGCGATTCACGAAATATCCCACAATCTTGCATTCAAAAAGCCGCTTGCGAATCGACTACTCGCGATCATAGCCAATCTCCCCATCGGAATACCCTACAGTGCTTCATTTCGGGTAGGTTGAGGCTTGATTACCAGAGAGTTACCTACATAGATGACTAAATACCTTGTGCTGTATACGTAGCCATACCATCTCACCCATCATAAGTCGCTTGGGGTGGAAGGTCTCGACGTCGATCTGCCAACTAGTTTGGAAGCTGTTTTCCTCGATTCGGTGCTAGGGAAGGCATTCTTTGCTACGTTTCAGATATTCTTCTACGCCTTACGGCCGATGGCCATATACCGAATCCCCTTTACCTGGATCCATCTCCTTAACATCATTGTACAGGTTGCTGTCGATGTGATTTTCGTGAAGTTTGCGGGTTGGAATGTTCTATGGTATTTTTTTTGGAGCAGTTTTCTAGCGGGGAGCCTTCACCCGTGTGCCGGGCACTTTATTGCAGAACATGTAAGCTTCTATTCCGTGGGTTTGCGCAGACTTGAGTTATTGCTCGCTGCTTTTATTTAGATCCAGGGACTAACGTTGATTCACCATATCTGTAGTACGTTTTCGAGAAGATTACGGAGCAGCCCTCAAGGTCATCACCATCAAATATCCTGCCCGTAGAAACATATAGTTACTACGGCGTCCTGAATTTTCTAACCTACAACGTGGGACTCCATAACGAACACCATGATTTCCCTGCGATTCCCTGGACACGCCTATGGAAGCTCCGGGATATAGCAGCCGAGTTCTACGAGCCTTTGCCTCAGCACAAAAGTTGGACTTATGTCATTTGGCAATTTATATGGGACCCGAACGTTAGTCTCTGGAGCCGTGTCAAACGAGACCAAGCTGTGGGTAAGGGCCGCAAAGTCGGTGGCGGGTGGACGAAGGAAGAACTAGGACAAGATTGAGTTCAATTACGTCGAGCAGTTGATTGCGCAAAGCAATTGTCCAACAGGTGGGCGGGCGATCCACGCCTGCTTGGTCGGCCGTACGGCGCAATAAAGCCTCCAAGCTTTGATACCAAAACCATGCTCTCAAGATGTGCCATATTCGTACTGTATCTAGATTATAGAATTATATGCCGTTCAACCTGCCGAGGTTAAAAACGAGACTCTCAGCGGTCAATACTTATACCGCAATTAAAGCATACTGCCTCTGTGGGAGATTCTAAAATTTCATCGCTTCTGCACCCGGGGCAGATCCGGTCGGATTGTATAGTTTGTGTGAAATCCGGAGACTGATAGTGGCTGATGACATCTTGGAGTTCCTGCTCCTCAATATCTGCCATCAACTCTGCCATTGTCATATCTGGATCTAAAATCCGTGACCACACACGACGGATACGTGACGAAGTTAGGGAGGACGGTAGGTTGGACAGAACGGGCGATTCGTGCCCGGGTCAGAACAAGGAAGGGTATACGAACCTTGGTGGCTTGCAAAGGGTGTATTTGCCGTGTGGAGCGCTTCATATTCATCCGGAGCGGGAGATTTCCATGAGGACATTGCGATCGCCACGCGTTCCTGGCTACTCTCCCATCGATTTTTCTCCGACAGATATATTAGGCGCAGCATCTAACCAGCCGAAGGTGGGGGGAGAATCAGGATCGCTACAAGGAGAATGTAACAGAACGTTGGGACTGAGGAAATAGGTATCTCACCTCGTCTTCCCCACCTCTTGCCTGCATGGCTCTATTTTCCCGTTGTGCTTGCAGTTTCCTCAGAATGAGATTGCGGCGTCTCTCACGAACATCTTCCGGCCTCTGCAGGAGTGGATTGGGGCGGAAGATGCGTTTGACTTGCTGGCTATCGTTTCCTATCAGAGAATCAGAAAGGTGCTGCTGGTGCTGCTGGTGGACCGGAAAACTGCCGAAGTGAAAGGGGTCATCTGAGGTGGAGGGAGAGGTTGGAGGAGGAAGAGGAGGAGGAGGAGGAGCAAAGTTTATGGATTGCATCGGGGTATGGAAGGATCCATGGGGGTAAGCGGGATTGTCGGACGGACGGTGGGACATCTGAGCTTGTGGTGGTAAGTGGAAGTGGAAGTGGAAGTGGAAGTGAGGGAAGGTCGGTTGGAATGTGTGATGAATATCTTAAGTACTCCTGGACCTACTACTTAACCCAACTTACCTCTTACCTAGTGAATAAGTACCTAACTTAAGTACTTACTTCATGCACCCCGGATGCACATCGAACACGGCGACATGCATCTTGCATCTGAAGCCCCCACTGCACTAGCTACCTAAGTGCTTAGTACCGACTATATATAAGTAAGTAATTATATATATAATATTCGAGTATAAGACGGCGAATCCATCGGGTTCTGTCCTACTACCTGCCAGGTAGGTACCATCGGTATCGGCCCTACATCGGACACCAATTGGCCATCGACTGAGCTCTTCCGCATTCGCAACGACACTGCACAAAACAGTCATAGTCTTGTTTATAATTCCTCTTCCAGCCTCGAATCGAATCCATCAGCCTGCAACATCCCATCGATTCGATATCAATTGATAATAACAAGGAAAAGAAAGGAAAAGGATTGTCGATACAAAATCATGTGTGGAATCTTTGCCTGTCACAAGGTACATCTACATCTACATCTGCTCTACATGCAGGGAACACCGCTGACCTCGTCTTCCTGATCTTCATAGCACCCAAATGTCCAAGGCTTCAAGCCGACGGCCTTGCAGCTCTCCAAAGCGTAAGAAAAATACATCCTTGCTTGTCATCTTTGTCGCTTTCTAATTCCTAGACTAGGATTCGCCATCGTGGTCCTGACTGGAGTAGGTTTTCTCTCCCACACTACGTCCGACCCTTCAACCTTTGTTTCTAATGTTAACCTCCATCGTAGGCGGAAATGTAACTTCCAATAAAACAAGTAAGCAATGCCTCTTCGCCTTAGAAGCAAATCCATTTTTAACATTCAATCTCTGACAACAATCCTTTTCCTAGTTCTTACCCATGAAAGGCTCAGCATCGTTGGCATCGGTACGTTCCTCTTTTACATACCTCAATAAACTGCCTGCAATAGGTTTTTTTTTTTTTTTTTTTTTTTTTTTTGCTAAAACGATCCCTTGTCCCGTAGACAGCGGCGCACAACCTTTGACTAGTGAAGATGATACTTTGGTCCTAGCGGTCAATGGCGAAATCTACAACCACAGGCTGATCCGAAAGAGCTTCGGCGAAAAGTACAAGTTTAAGACCCATTCGGATTGCGAGGTTATTCTCTATCTAGTATGTCCATTATTATGCTTCATCCCTTCCTTCCTTCCTTCCTTCCTTCCCTCTCTGAGCATCAGAACGTAATCTCATTGTCGGACTGGCGGATATAGTACGCCGAGCATGATATTGAGGCTCCCAAAATGCTGGATGGGATGTTCTCGTTCATCCTTTATGACTCCAAAAGAGATAGAGTCGTCGCAGCCCGAGACCCGATTGGCATCACTTCGTTTTACCAGGGATGGAACTCGTCGCAACCCGATACTGTTTACTTTGCCTCGGAGCTTAAGTGTTTGCATCCTGTTTGCGATAAGATAATCTCCTTCCCCCCAGGCCATATCTACGACTCAGAAACCAATAAAACCACCAGATATTTCCAACCAAGTTGGTGGGAACCAAGCCGGGTTCCCACTGCACCTCTCGATTTGAAGGTTATCCGGGCCACACTCGAAAAATCCGTGAGGAAGCGCTTGATGGCAGAAGTACCGTATGGTGTTCTCCTATCCGGTGGCCTCGATTCGAGTCTCATTGCTTCCATAGCTGTCAGGGAGACCCGGGCAGGTTCCGATATCAATGGCTACGATGCCCAAAACGGTTCCAACGACCATCTTGTCGGGATCGACGACGAAGGTCACCTGAAAACGGTCCGCAAGTACGAGCGGTTGCGCTCTTTTTCTATCGGGCTCCCAGGGTCACCGGATGGGGTCGCAGCACAAAAAGTCGCTGATTTCCTCGGAACAGAGCACTACAACTATACCTTTACCATCCAAGAGGGCCTTGATGCATTGCGGGACGTCATTCACCACCTCGAGACGTATGATGTCACGACAATTCGGGCATCAACCCCCATGTACCTTCTGAGCAGGAAGATCAAAGCACTCGGCGTGAAGATGGTTTTAAGTGGGGAAGGGAGTGACGAGATATTCGGTGGTTATCTATATTTCCATGCTGCCCCGGACAAGGCGGCCTTCCATGACGAAACCGTGAGACGGGTTAAAAACCTTCATCTTGCAGATTGCTTGAGAGCCAACAAATCAACTTCAGCATGGGGTCTGGAGGCTCGTGTACCGTTTCTTGACAAAGAGGTAAATGAAATTCCGCACATTTTAGGGTCTCGGCGTTGCGGGGTGCTAATCATATGTGAAAAACCAAACAGTTCTTGGAGGTTGCAATGGGGTTTGATCCCCAAGAAAAGATGATTGGGAACGGGCGAATCGAAAAGTGGGTTCTAAGAGCAGCTTTCGACACAAGTTCTGAGCCTGAAGCGGAACCGTACCTTCCGAAGGATATCTTATGGCGGCAGAAGGAGCAGTTTAGTGATGGCGTTGGATACGGTTGGATTGACGCACTCAAGGTACGCTCGCTCTTTGTTCGAATGGGGATTCCAACTCACCGATTGCTATTTCTAGGATACCGCGGCGCGTGTGGTAAGCGATGAAGATTTCGCAAAACGTGGGGAGCTTTGGGAAAGTGATGCTCCGGATACAAAAGAAGCGTATGTCTATCTGCGAACCCGTCCAGACGCAAGCCATTAGTTCAGTTGCTAAATCCATGGAGTAGATACTGGTACCGTCAAATGTTCGACGAGCAATTCCCCAAACAATGTGCATCTACCGTAATGCGCTGGACCCCTACGTGGTCCAAGCAGTCGGATCCTAGTGGAAGGTATGTTAAGTATATACGCCCACTTCGACTCTGGAAGAGGAGATAGGACTGACTTGGGTGATAATAACAAATAGGGCCATATCCACTCATGTCGCAAAATACGAGAGCGCGGAATCTTGATTGCAATCAATTATACTTGCATGCATTAGATCTACCCACTCGAGGTATCCATGCCGACATACCTTCTAGCTAATATAATCAGTCATGACCATGATCACGTATACGTATCTATGTGTCTATAGTCTATCATTATATCATTATATTATTACCATTTCCTCTAGTTAGCCGCTCCATGTGCAATACATTTTGATACTTATATATAGGTACCTAGCTATAGGTAATAGGTATATACCTGCATGCGCATGTAATATTAATATCAATTGTGCGCGGTGATGCTTTTGTGACGTCCTTCAGCTTCCTTCCTTGCTTGGCTAGACCAGCCGGCCAAATGCCTGTTCCTGCATGTGCCCTGTTGTTTTTGTGTTGGCGCAGTTGAATCTTTCGCAGGTTGTCATTTTTAGAACTCTCTCCTTACCAGCTAAACTACTTAAGTACTGTGCACAAGAACTTAAGTCAGTAAGACTTAGCTAAATGCTCATCTCCAGTTGCTCGTGCCTGTCAGCATCGATATCCTCCGCATTCCTCGGACAATAGCATCAGGACCAGTCAACCCTGCGTACGCCCGCAAACCAGGTCGACCGATTCTAGTTCCAATACAATGAAACTCATCCGGTATACAGCATCGGAGCCATTGCTGGTGCTGTTGGTTGCGATCCTCTTGTCGTCGCGGTTCTCCTCGAGTTCACTTCTGAATGACAGCCCCCAGAGGCGACAAGTCTCCAACTCCGGTGGACCGACCTCGTCGCTACCGAACCCGACATCATCGGAGCCAACGTCGCTCGACTCTGTACCGACATCTTCTGGTGGCAGTGATGATGGGCTACTGCCCCCTGGCACGGATGCAGTTCTTTCCACCATACCCCCCTTCAGCAACTTCACCACAACCTCTTCGCAAGTTGAACCCCCTCGATCCAACGAGCCCGATTCGACTAGCACAGTTACACAAGTCCCTGTTCCAACGAAAGTGACGGTTACACGCACGATTACCGATGAATTCGGTAGAGAGTCAACAACAACCGATGTAGTTCCGACAACGACAATGATCTCGTCGGATGACCCTTCTCTGGCGAAAGGGGGCGAATCCGGCTCTCCATCTGGTGTCACTCCGCAACAGAAGAAAATCATTATCGGTGTCGTTGTCAGCGTTGTTGGTATCCTTTCTATTGTAGGCGTCGCTGGAGTTATATGGCGGATTTGGTTCAGTCGACGTGGAAGCGAAGAAGATCACACTCTCCACCGCAAGGACACCCCCCCACCGTTATCCGTATCAAGCATACCGAGCGGCGATGGCACCGCTCGAGTCGTCAGTGGGGGCGACCGCAGGAAAAAACCGGCATTTGGAGGCATGAACCCCTCCTCCAACTTCTGAACCACTTGGTCCGGGTTTAAAGCATGCTTGTCCGCTTTGTTTTCTAGTTGTTATTTTGCTTGGTTTTGCCATGCGATCTTAGCCTCGATCTGTTTTTTTTTTTTTTTTTTTTCTCACCCAATCATCTACAGTTGCGTCTATTATATACATACCTCTTTGGACACAATATATCGGAAAATACTATGAGGAGGTGCCGAGATGGTCGTCACCAGGCAGGTCAGCATTTAGACCATCTCCCTCTTGCGTAAGGGCGTAAACACCGATTGTAATGTCCCTAATGGGAATGCTTGCATATTCTCGTATTATCGGGCCGGCTATTGGACTGGGAGAGAAACGAACTCGAATCTGATACTGTTTTATTCCCAGCATTCAAGCATTCTGAGTCTGCCTATTTCCCAATGTATAATTGCAAGGCCTTGTAACAGGCAGTCCGCAAGATCATCTAGTTTTCCTCCTGCCTTTGTTTTGGCTTGACCCGACACGTCAGAGAAAAGCGATGCGGCGTCCGCGGCAAGAGAGTTATTCTTCCTGTATACTACATTCTGGCCGGTTTCAAGCCACGATTTGACCAATTTAACCTTCAAGGGTTTCGTGACTGTCCCCTTTCTAGCGCCGTCGGCCAATCCATACCGGCCCAGCCAGTAACCAGTTGTTTTTTGCGGACAAATACTGTGAGTCGCGCCTTGTTCCCAAACACCCTCCTCCTGTAGCACTCTCAATGCAGCATGGAGCATTGCTTCCAATTTGTTAACCCTGAGTGTCCACTCTTGTACTGCTGCCGACCCCATTGTTCTGTATCTCTGTTTTTCGATTGCTATGATTGTGGGTTTATGAGTCGTAATAAGATGCCTTGCAAAAGCCGTAGCCAGCGGTGCCAACGAGGCGGATGTAAAATCGATGTCTTGGGCGACACTGTCCAGGTTATCCTCACGGTTGAGAGTATGGTGGTCGTAAAAAGAGAACCTTTTCCAGCTAAGTATCTCCGGGGTGACTGGTTCACTGGAGAAAATCTCTTGTCGGGAAACTTTTAGCAGACATACGGCCATGTTTTTGATCCCCATATCAAGACTCAGTATCCGATGCTCATCTAGCTGGTTTTCTGCTGGTCCCAGAACGCCTGGGCTCGATCTCTGATAAGTCATCAGTCTTGACCGGTAACATTGAACCTGTATCTCCTGGGCCATGGCGGACTTTGTGCCGGAAACAGACCACCCACATCGCTGAAGGATATCCTTTAGTTCTGCGTTCCGCAGCAGCGAGAGGCGCTGCAACATGGTTGTCGCTGGCTAGCTTGCTGTAAAGCTTGTAGCTAGAATTCCACTGTAGAGTGAACATGAACTATACAAGGTCAGTAAGTATGTACTTGTATGGGGTATGGGAATCGGATAAGATTGAGATATGTACCTGCCATGCATGCGCATGCGTATAGGTAAGTACAGGTACATGTGATGGGTGCGATTGGTACTTACCTACTTACTAAGTACTTAGTACGTACTCACGCACTCGAGTCCTGAAGTGGCTAGCAAGAAACGGCTGTTAACAGCACAGCACCGGTGTGACCAACGATATATTAAGTTAACCTGCTCGATGCAGCCGGTCGCAGTCCAGAGTCCAGGCGAGTCTGAGGTTCATCTGCACCCTGCCGTTAGTAATCCAGACTGCATGAAGCGGGGGCCGTTGGGGGTTCACGTATTTTATTATCAATTTCTAATCTTCTTCGGGATGCTTCGGAGATCACATCGAGAAACGCTTGAGCATGAAAGTATATATAGAAACTAGACTACCTAGGAGGTTGTAATATAAACTTTGACGCCCAACACTACAAAACTTCCGACGAAGTTCTGCTCTACACCTTAGCTATAGTACTAGTACTCCCATATTATATTTCGATATTTCCCCTCACAAAAGGTGCCCCTCCCGAAAACCCTCACTGCCCTGCATATATTTTTACCGGCCCCTTCGCCGAAAATCCGCAAACCTGCTGGCTTCTGCTCTCGCCCGTCGCTTGCCTGTCGCAGCGTCACGGTTGTCCGCCGTAAGCAGACAATTCACTACAATGGCGCCCATCTCCAAATCCGAAGAATACGACTTCCTCGTTATTGGTGGGGGGAGTGGTGGACTTGGGGCTGCCCGCAGAGCAGCGAGTAGGTACGGGCAAAAAGTTGCAATCGTGGAAAAGAGCGGCCGACTTGGCGGCACTTGTGTAAACGTTGGGTATGAATAACCTCTTTTCCGGGTTTGTTTCTCCGTAATCTAACTAACCAACTAACTAACGAATTACTACTACTCAGTTGCGTCCCCAAAAAGGTGTGCTGGAACGCTGCGTTCATCGCAGAAACAATTCATGATGCTGCCGGTTATGGATTCAAACTCGAGCAGAAAGCACCTTTCGACTGGTCTTCGTTTAAACATAAAAGAGATGCCTACATAAAGCGTCTAAACGGCATTTATGAGCGAAACTTAGATAAAGATAGTGTCGAATATATTTCTGCGCATGCCAGCTTAGTCTCTCCGAATGAAGTTTCCCTGCGGGCGACTGATGGCTCTCAGGAGTTTAAAACCGTCAAAGCGAAGAAAATCTTGATAGCAACAGGTTTGAAAACCCCTAGCATGGTATCACGAGGGACCTGCTAACGCTTATGGCTAAAAGGAGGATACCCCATTGTCCCGAACAACATCCCCGGTGCCGAGTTCGGCATTACTAGCGATGGCTTTTTCGATCTGGAGACGCTCCCGAAAAAGGTGGCTTTGGTGGGCGCTGGATATATTGCGGTCGAGCTTGCTGGAATCTTCAATGCACTCGGCTCTGAAACTCACCTCTTCATTCGAGGGGAAACCGTCTTGCGAAAATTCGATCCCATGATTCAGGAAGTTCTTACGAACCACTATGAAAAGATAGGCATCAAGATCCATAAGAACTCGAAACAATTCCAGAGAGTTGAAAAGTCTGAATCTGGGGGATCACTGATACTTCATGGAGAGAATGGGACTCAGTTGGAGGTTGACACCCTCCTGTGGGCTATAGGAAGGGCGCCACTTGTCAACGGCTTGGGCCTCGAAAAAGCCGGCGTTGAGTCGGATAGAGAAATTGGTTTCGTCCGAGTTGATGAATACCAGAACACTAACATTAGCGACATATACGCACTTGGAGACGTATGCGGGAAAGTGGAGCTGACACCTGGTAAGATACGGTGACCATTAATCAGCAATTGGAAGGGTTTGATTTGTTAATATTGTACGTGCGGGTGTGTGAGCGTCTAGTTGCGATTGCCGCGGGCCGGAGGCTAGCTGACCGTCTGTTCGGGCCACCAGAGTTCTCCACAAAGAAGTTGAACTACGAGAACGTCCCGTCTGTCGTTTTTGCTCACCCTGAAATTGGAGCCATTGGTTTGTCTGAACCGGAGGCTCGAGCAGAATACGGGGACGAGAATATCAAGGTATACAAGACTTCCTTCGTTGCTATGTACTATGCAATGCTGGAGAATAAGGGCCCTACCTCGTATAAGCTGGTGTGCGTTGGACCAGAGGAAAGAGTGGTCGGCCTTCACATCATCGGTCTCGGGAGTGCTGAAATGCTTCAAGGGTTTGGAGTTGCTATGAAAATGGGGGCGACGAAGGCGGATTTCGACAACTGTGTCGCGATTCATCCGACGAGTGCAGAAGAACTGGTGAGTGTTTTTCCCTATATCGGGGGGACTGAAATGGTTGATATATGAAGACTTAAGATGCGATTCCCTCTAACGTCTCCTCCGGAAACATGTAGGTCACAATGACTTAGGCAACGCTGATATCAGATATCAGATATATAATTTTATATCTGATGATCGATGATTACTTACTCCATAACTGTACTACTAGCTACTAGCTACCAGCGCTAGCAAGTCTAGTTCGGGGACCGGATGATTTGATGTGTTGTTCTTGTTGGTTTTTTCGATCGATCGATGGTGCCAAGAAGTCAGTCTCGTAACCAGACTTTTTTGTGTTGTGTTGCTAAAAACAAGCCGTGTTAGGGTTTGGCTTAGGGCTTTGCAACCAGAAGAGAGCTCAGGATATCATTAACTTCGGGACATGGCCATTGCAAATGCAAATATACGTTAGATAGTCTGAACGAACAGCTCTAAAACCTTGTAAAATTTTATTTTCGAGTCGAGTCAAATTTATTTAGTCTATTGCCGTTCCAGGTTAAAGACCCTTTGCCAGTTTCCGTAGCAGTGATACCACTTCGGGTACTCTCGGTGAAGCTGGTGTTGGTCATCCCACACAAATCCCACACCCACCTTTAAGAAATTTATCACTTCTTTCATATCACCATCACCATTAATTTGCAACCGACATCACTCGACAACCTCTTTGTAAGCCAACAAGCCCGAGGTCTACACGATAATCAACTATACACGGCTGTTAATAAACCTGCTGTTGGAAACTAGATTCACACCTTCGCAATGGCCACCTCCGAACTTGCCGTCTCCTACGCTGCCCTCATCTTGGCCGATGAGCAGATCGATATCACTGTCAGAACTCCTATCGACGATACCTCTACATACTTGGAACCGACAACTAACCTGGAACATTACCTTTTAAACAGGCCGATAAGCTCAATACCCTCCTGAAGGCTGCCAGCGTCGAAGTTGAGCCAATCTGGACTTCCCTTTTCGCAAAGGTTCGCCACTACGTTTTCCCTATGATAAGGCTGTATGGTTTACTCATGTTATACCCGCTATAGGCTCTAGAGGGAAAGGATGTTAAGGATCTATTATTAAACGTTGGCTCGGGTGGTGGTGCCGCTGTTGCCTCTGGCGCCACACCGGCTGCTGGCGGTGCAGCAGCAGAGGAAGCCAAGGAAGAGGAGAAAGAAGAAGAGAAGGAGGTAAGACCGCTCTGTGGTGTTTTCAGTTGGAAGGAATTAAAGTTGCTAACTCGTCACTTCTATTTAGGAATCGGACGAAGACATGGGTTTCGGACTTTTCGACTAATGCATACATACCTTCTGTTTTGTTATCTCTTTTTACCATTTCATCTTCTCCGTTGCTGGTATTCTATTCACTTGTCGGTACCGCTCGGTGGCTTGCCTGGGTTTCGGGTTTGCTTAGATCCTCTGTAATTATGTCGCAATGATCAAGGTCTTTTTTCATCTGTGAATCGTCTGTATCACAGCCCAAGGCGTTTTTCGTTCCTAACCATGAAACCTTAGGTATCCAAGAAATAATACACTTCATATATATCTAATCTATTTGGAATGAATACAGCATATATATCTCCCAAGACGAAGTGGCCCTAGTTTAGGAGGTCTAGTGCGTCTGTGGAATGGTGTGTGAGTATGCAAGAGATTGTGAAGGACGTGAGTGCCGTTCCTTATTCTAGATTTACTGCAGTCATGCTTCCTCACTTGGCCCTGTTCGGAGCGTCCCATAATATATAAACTGTCCAAATATCACAAAATCCTGCACCAACGTCCCAAGTGATCCCAGTAGCCACGGTGTATTCTTGAGCAAGTAGTTGTGCTCTAGGGAAAACGAAAGTATCTACACTTTGTAAGATTGACATTTCTATTATTCGCTCTGGGGTCTCTGACTTACACTAGCGCCGTATGTTAAGTTACCAACAGTTGACAATATGAAAAAAAGTATTGAAAGACCGTTACACGATTGGCGTTTGGCGTTTGTATAAATCTGTGGAAGACGAGCCCTGTTGTAAAGTCAATGCTGATACCCTATTGCCGCTGGATTTGTTCCTAGACTCACGTGAGGTAGAAGAAACTACTGGCATATCCGAGGATAAGAGCACCTAAAGGGGCCTCTGTATCCGGAGAGTCTCCTTGGGGGCCCCATGCTCCCGTCTTCCAGGCAATAAACCACCCTGCGGTCCCGACGAATAGGACGAGGAGGACGGAAATAGCATTTCTGATAGCTTCCTTGGGCGAACTGCTATCTGAGAACACTTCGGATAAACTGTCTCGGCGCTGAGATCCCGAGTGCTTCATCGCCCGCGATGCTTCGGCGTCGGGAAGCAGAGGGTCCGTCGAACTTGGGCCCGCACGATCGGACCGGCGATTCTGTATAAACCGGTAGCGTTTCTTCGGGCGGTAGTGGTTATAATAGATGAGTTGGGCCAGCATGATGAAATCAACCAGGCAGAAATATATCCCCAGTGCGACCACAGTAGGCAGGAGATGAGCCCAAAGGGCGCCTAGTCCCGGATATCGAGTGATAACGGGTCAGTGGCCATTTAAATCTGGCAGGCGAGGTTCGCCGACGTACCTATCAAATTGCATATATCCCCTAATAACCAAATTATCAAGAATAAGGTACTGAGGCCTTCAGCGGACTGGTTCCGGAAGTTCTCCCAAAGCTGGGGGACCTGATAGAGAGATCACGGGTTAACACTTGGAATTATCGATTCTCGGTATAAAACAAACTGGACGGGATATCAGATATCATTGTAGAATATTGCCTACTATTAGGAACATCCATGAAGCCAAAGAGATACTTCCAAAGATACCGCTAAAAGCCTCATTGAGGGGAAGCTGCATCTTGAGTGAATGGTGATGCGGCAAAAGTCTGTGGTTCTGTGCAGCTGTGGTGATCAAGCTTAAGAGGTAGTACTAGGTAAGTAAGTCGTTATAGTTGTGCAATTTGAGTTGAGGCAGATTCGATTCGGTCCGATCCAAAATGCGAATTCGTTTTGAGACGGTCATCTTTGACGCTTTCCTAGAAAGGGAAGCGCCAAGTGCCAGGCCCTGCACATGCAATCAATCATATGCACAAGCCATGGTACAGCTATTTTCAGTGGAAGTATAATGACATCACTTGAGCCAGTACTAAGCTAAGCTAAGGAAGATATAATAGAAGAATGTAAATTCGTTTGAATTTCCAGTTTGTGGCGGCTGAATAAAGCAGTTGCAATTGTGAGAGTATCCATCGAGGCGGAAATAGATAGCGACGTCGTATATGTATGTACATGTACGTTTTGCTAAGAGTCCTCCACCTGACATCTAAGCCCATGACAAATCTCATAGCATTCCTCCAACAGGCTGTTCACTGCTCCCTGTCCCTCAGGCTAAAAGAGTAGTATATAATGAGCAAAGCGCAACAATAAGGGATCTTTGGGTCAGAGCGGGTGTTACTTACTATTTCTTTTCCCACGTGAAATGCACCATCCGTTGAGTTCTACAAGCATGAACGACCCTGTTAGCATTCATCCCGGCTCTATGTTCCCTAAAATACGTGGAAGATATACCCTTAGGTTATCGATGGAGGCGAGCTGTGCAGAAGGAGCATTCTGTGTCAGCAATGGAGGCACTTTGGTTCCAAACGTCTGAAGGAGTGACCGGGTGACTTATTAATTGAAAATGGGAACAGCTCCCTCGCCGACGACACCCCTCCAGAGCCCTGGACTTCCAACAAGCATTTTTTCAATGTCGATAATTGGTTAAATATTGGTTGGAGCGATTCGCTGATGGGTTTAGAGGAGTGGAGTAATTCATATATTAAAGCATATGATTTTCGTAGCAGATAGAGCAGAAACTAAGGAAGTTAGTGGTAAGAAGGTACCTATCGGAGAGCGAGTAAACAGCCAACCCCATACGAACCTTCTGGCCTTCTTCTGGCGATGTTCCGTCTGTACCCACAAAACGATCGTCCACTCGAAGACTATCGAGTTTGCGAAGATGTTGCAGAATATCGAACAAATCTGTTTCTCTCATAGACCAGGCTTGGGTCAGCATGAGCTGCTCAAGCTTTCCCTTTATGCCTACAAGATCATCGTGGAGATTAGAGAGGCTCGGGTCTACCCTGAGCGAGTTGGATACTATCGAATCTGCTATGAAGTGGCACTTCTGTAGAAGATCGTTGACAAACTCTTGACCTTCAGGTATGGTACCATCGGGTGCGAGAAAGTTCCCTTCGACGCGTGAGCTTTCGACCTCGACAAGCTTCTCTTGGAGTTCTTTTATTTCGGATGCAACAACCTGCTGAGGGGTTTTACATGTTAGACAAATCGCAAGGCTTACATGACGCAAGTATATATATATCGATATCTGAGCTCTTTCCTTTGGGAGGGGGGTGTTAGACCTTGGGTCGGGATCCAACCGCAGTGATCTGTCGGATCACTGACACTAGTTTCTCGTATAAGGGGTCAAGTTGGTGAGATAAGCCGTCGAGGTTGCGTTTTACAGGAACCAACGATTCTCTGCAATCCTCAAGCTGCGCCTTGAAAAATACAAACCACACCTGTCCGTACTTCTCCTTCCCGTTTTCTATGATCCGGGCAATATCGTCGAGTCTTGCTTCCAGAGCTTTAAGATCTTGTCGTGAATATGCACCGGCATTTTTCAAATGGAAAAGCAATGTCTTGATGACGACCAAAATGGAATACCTGTAGAGAGTATATAGATATAAGACTAGTATGGAACATAACGTGAATGGCCAAACCAGGGAATGAGCCTTACTTACACTGCGGGAAGCTCGTTGTTCTTACCAATTGTCATATAAGACAATGATAATAGCAACAAGACCTCGTCCAAAAGCCGGCTGGCTAATATGCAAGGGGTTACCTAGTTAATATGACCATAGTTTTGGGCTAACATACGTACGTACGTACCTGACGACTTATTTTTATCTTCTGTAGGAAGTACGTAGTCCCCACTTATACTATGCAAATCAATTTCGCGGACTCGGGCGCTCGAGCTCAGAGAGAGGAAGAGACCATCAATATCAGCAGCTTTGATGTAGTGGTCTCTGTCGTTCCTCAGCTGGTCTAGCCGGGTCCGAATATTCCGTAGTTGGTCGAGATCAGGGCCGGTGTCCTGCAACGCACTACGGTTAGGATTCTAATATTCTGGTGTTTTTCTTCCAGGCGGGGGTTTAGACAGAGTCGCACCTGTGCACCAGTATTTTCTTCGGACATTTTGATTTGATATCTCGGATCGGGCGCTAGTGTGTAGATTCGATTGGGGGGGGGGGGGGGGGGGGTATGTAAGTAGGTAGGTACCTATTAGGTAAGTAAGAAGCAAGTAGGTAGGGTAGCTAAGTACGAGGTATATACTTATACAATCATGTATGGACGTGGGTTTGACCTTGACTGGTAGTCGACAAACCAAACTACGATTAAGATACTATTCTATTATATAAGCTAAGCAAGCTAAGCAAGCTTAAATAACGTATATACCCGTCTTAGTAAGTACTTAGTAGGCAATAGTTAAATGAATAAGAGGCAGATAACACCGATATCATACGAACGTATATGCTTGAGTAAGTAAGTAAGTGAGTTAGTAGCTAAGTACCTACCTAGGCAGGTACTTACTTTGTAAAGGCTAAATTCCAGATCGCAGATGTATTATATTACCCAACTAAGACATATCGATATATATACGGGTGAATGCCTTGAACCACCTAAACAGAAGATGTCGCTGATATCTTTCGATCGTAGGCTCCCATCCAGCGCAATATATCATTGGAATTCTCCCTGTCGCTACCGTTGGCACGCTTAAACCCTTCCTCCAAAGATCCGACAATTCCAGCAGCGAGATGTCTTAGTGCAAGCCTTGAAGACGTAATCTCCAGAGGGGTGTCTATGACCCATTTCTCATCGAATAAAGCAGCGATCTTACGCCACAACGGTGATGGGTGGTTGTTTTCTTTGCCTCTATCTGGGACATCAGGAGGGTTGAAGCAGAGATAGTTGCCCTCAACAATCACGATTCTCTGGGTGGTGAGAATCGGGATAGTTTTAGGAACAGGGTCCTATATAAGTAATTATATTATGAGCACAGGAATAATTTGACAAAGCACATTTGCTTCACGGAAGCATGTTTAGAAGTACTTAGAAGGTAAGTACTTAAGTAGGTAGGTACTGACCTTGATGGCGTGGTCGAAGCTCGGTGCATATAAGGTGGAGGAGATGGGTTCTCGAAGCTGTTTGAGAAGCAGGTACAAACCGTCAACATCAAAAGTGAACGGCGCGCCTCGTCGCCGACGCGCCTCGTCAGGGTCGGAGAGCGATGCTAAATCTTTCCGAGAAAGATGATACCCGTCCATCGGGATGGCGCATGATACAGCGACTCCATGCCGGAGCTGGCTCAGTTCGTTTATCTTGTGCACCACGGCATTGGCGAAGGTTGTCTTTCCTAAGTACATATCAAAGTCGTTATACACTACCTTTCAACGGATGTTCAATTGATTCAGTGCCATGCCCACCTGACCCCGGAACCCCCGATACCGATATTAATAACCGGCCTGAAGTCTGCGATAGGAGGTACCTGGTTAGGGCCAGATCCGCAAAGTCAGAAATCTCAATCGTTGTTTGCATTGGGGCGGTGTGTCCGTGAGTACTACTAGTAGGTAGGTGTGAGGTATGTTGGTATAAGACCAATATTCGGAACTGAAAGCTGTCACCAAACAAAACCTCACCTCCACGCGCCTGTTGAGTCGCATCTCCCACCATCCAGCTGCCACAATGCAGCTCAACCGTTTAAGCTTCCTGGCCGTTGCGGCCATCTTCCACTTCTCCTACATATGGTCCATCTTCGACATATATTTTGTTTCGCCAATCGTCCATGGCATGCGGCACCACTCGAGCGGCATTAAACCACCTGCTAAACGCCTATTCTTCATCGTCGGTGTGTTAACCTGTTGTCCAGTTTTCCAAAATCCGGCTCTGACGCGCCCCAATCCTTGCATTGGGCTGGCCTCAGATCATCAACGTTTTATTTGGTGATAGCTATCTATATACTTAAGCAAGGTACCTTATATAGTTCTAATCATTTAACTTCGGTTAGGGGACGGTTTCCGCGCCGATAAATGTTTCCAAGCCCACACACCCCCTTTTCTCAAAGATGGCGAGGATTCGACTCGACGCCCTTTAGCCCCTTTCCTTCGATCACGGGTACTGGAGGCTGGTAGTTTTGGTGTATCACATACTCGAATGCCAACTGAATCTCGCCCGGGCCATGTAGCATTGATAGCCGGTCTTTACGAAGATGTTTCCGCTGTCACGACTGGATGGAAGTTGAACCCCGTCAATTTCGATAGCGTCTTTAACCAGAGTAGTCACACGTGGAGCTGGGGCTCACCGGATATTCTGCCTATGTTCAAAGAAGGCGCGGTCCCTGGCAGAGTTGACGCCTTCTCCTACTCGGAAGAGGAAGAGGACTTCACGGCGGATGCAACCAAACTTGATACATGGGTTTTCGACCATGTAAAGGATTTCTTTGCCCAAGCTGCAGGAGATGAGAAGCTCCGGGCTGCCGTGAACGAGGACAAAATCGTCTTTTTTCTCCACCTGCTGGGATTGGACAGCACTGGCCATGGGTTCCGACCATACTCTCAAGAGTACTTGAGGAATATACAAGTTGTGGATGCTGGGGTTCAAGAACTTGTTGATAATGTCGAACGGTTTTACGGAAATGATGGCAAAACAGCCTGGGTGTTTACTGCAGACCACGGGATGTCTGACTGGGGCTCTCACGGTGATGGCCACCCAGATAACACCAGGACTCCGCTAATTGCATGGGGGGCTGGTATCAGAGGACCGGACATTGTTACCAATGGCACAGTCGCTTCTGGTCACGACGAGTTCTCCAGCGACTGGAACTTAGATCATGTTCGCCGAGTGGATGTTGATCAGGCTGACGTTGCGGCTTTGATGGCTCACCTTATCGGTGTAGACTACCCTGCTAACTCTGTAGGCGTCCTCCCACTTGAGTATCTTGATGCTGGTGAGGAGGAAAAGGCGCGCTCCATCCTCGCGAATGCCCTCGAGATTTTGGAAATGTTCAAGGTTAAAGAAGGTGACCACACACTCCGAAATTCATCTTCTGAAAATAGGTAGTTTCTGCTACTGACCTTTGTTGAACGTAGCCAATAAGATGTCTACGCAAATAAATTTTGTACCATTCGCACCGTTGCACGACGAGGGTCTTTCAATCGGGGAGCGAGTGGACAAGATAAACTCACTCATCACGTCTCGGGATTACGCTACGGCAATTTCTCATAGCAAAGACCTTATATCAGCTTCTTTGCAAGGTTTACGATATATGCAAACGTATGTGGGCCCCGCTTCATATTGAGGTTGAACTTCGTTAACATTAAAATTACAGTTATGATTGGTTGTTCCTTCGAACGCTGGTGACGCTGGGCTATCTGGGATGGATTTTATTTGCCCTAGCCTTTGTCATACAGCAGCACTTTTTAGGAAACACTGCCATAAGAAAGTGGTCGTCCGGTGCATTCGCAGGCTTCCTAAGTATCCTTACCGGGGTGTTTGCTATCATCTACGTGCAACAAAGTCCTTGGACATATTATATGTACGCATTTGCGCCTGTGTTTTTCTGGTGGCAGGTTTGGCTCTCCCGAGACGCCTTGACGGTTGGGATTCCTTTTCTAGCACAAAGGCATGGCCCGCATCGGTACTTTGGTTTGTTGGCGAAGGGTATTGGGTTCTTGATTGTCCTGGAAGCCATTGTAAGCCCACCTTGGAATTTTAAGTTAGTAATCGCTCATCGTTGTGCACTAGGTATACGGATATTTTCACCGCGAAGTCTTTACTGCATGTTTCGTCGTGGGGTTGTCATGGCCGTGGTTCTATGGGAGGGGATTCGTAAGGCGGAATGCTGTTGCAGTATTATTCTGGAGTTTATCTTGCCTTGCAATGAGTGTTTTCACGCTGTTGCCTGTGATCAAAGTCGAGAGTCTCGTTCAAATGTTCGTACCTATCTACCTACTAAAGTCGCTCGCGGTTTCCTTCGTCCTCTAACAGATCGCAGACATTTAGCAGGCAGTTTGATGCTTGCTGTGGGGATGGGATATATGGCCTATGGGCACAGGCTCTTCGATGCTAGCGTTAAACCGATATTTAACGGGAAATATCTGCAATTTCTGCTTGGACTCCAGGTACGGCCTGGTCGATGTTAACCAAGACAGGGGACAGGGCTGATATGTGACCTTAGTGTGGCCTCATATCACTATCTATGATCGTGACGCACAGTAGTGTCAAGTCAATACAAGCCAAACAAGGTCTCCCTTTCGGGAACCAGGTTGTAGGGTGGTGCATTCTTGGTAACATCCTCTATTCGATCCGGGTTTAAAAATTAACGAACTAACGGCGCTTTTAGGGCTATCACTGCTGGCCTTGCCAATGCACAGGTTAACCCCCCTTCGGCACTATCAACACCAACTCATGGTCCCTTTTCTGACATTTTCACCAACCTTTATAATTCTGACTATATCTTACGAGGGACTCTTCTACGTATCATTCTGTGCTATGCTGGCTACATGGGTGCAAATGGAATATCTGGTATACCAACAGATCAACAGCACTGAGGAGGACAGGGCGAAGGACAAAGGGGTGAGGACTTTGGATCTCGGTGATAACCGCATAGCCCTTTTCTTCTTCTTTTTTATCCAAGCCGGCTTTTTTGGGACGGGTAATGTTGCTTCCCTGGGCTCCTTCTCATTGGAGTCAGTATGCAGGCTTATCCCGATATTTAGCCCCTTTTCCATGGGGGCGGTTCTGGTCTTCAAACTTCTTATCCCCTTCGCGGTTATATCAGCAAATCTAGGGGTCCTCAATCGGATTATCCAAGCCCCGCCTTCGGCATTATTCATGATCGTCATGTCAATGACTGATGTTCTTACTCTGAACTTTTTCTATATGGTTAAAGACGAGGGTAGCTGGTTGGATATTGGAACGACGATAAGTCATTTTGTGATCGCTAGTCTCCTTTGCGTTTTTGTTGCGGCCCTGGAACCCCTTAGTGGCCTTTTCGTCGGAGATCTGGGCGTTGTGGATGTGAAGGAGCAGCGCAAAGAATGAGGCCCTTGTTTATTGAAGAGAAAAATAGAACCGGATAGCTGGACGCTATATATTACAATTGACTGAGATGTATTTACAGTTTGTAGTTTTTATTTTTTTTATTTTTTTATTACAGTTTTCGAACAAAGCCTCATGTGGGAACATCGCCCCATCGATCGTGTGGACTGCTTTACAATACAGTGTGGCTTTAGCGGATAGGAACAATATAGCAGAGGTGCCTAAAAAGTAAGTTTGAATGAATTAGCCGGGCCGGGCCCTATTTGACCAAACTTTTTGTCAATTCGGGCTTCACAGACCTTTTTTGAGATTATGCCAGGTGTATCAAAGGTTGTTGAAGGTATCCTTCTGATCTCGATACCATAGATACGGAAAGTAAAAGAGGTATCTCCGAAACCCAAACAAAATTGGGATGAAAATCGGCGGGGAGGAAGGCCATTGCGCTGGGTATCACCGCTGAATCAAAAGACCGGTCTTCCCGTCGCGCTTTACCCCTCAGAAGCATCTATTCGTTTTATTCGCCGGCGACTCCTGGGCGCCCCGGAACTATCACTATGTGCTATGATGCTGTTTGAGGTCGCCGAGGTCACCGAGGTCGCCGGGAAATCCTCTTCACGTCGAGAAGGATTTATGTTGCGGATATTTCCGGCATTTGCCCCTCGCAAATCAGCACTTTGAGGTCGTCGCCCGATATGGGACGTAAGCTCAATCAAGTCATTTGTTGTCTTGTTGACCCAGTTCGTCCTTGCACTCGCGGCAACCCTGCGCACAAAAGTCTCGATTGCTGCGCCCACAACCTCGAGTCGCTCAAAAGTATCTGTTGATATATCGTGAGGGGGTCGTTTATATTGGGGCTCGGTTACCGAACTATGGTCCTGTATTCGATGCTTTGGTAGTGTGCGGTTACCGGAAGGAGATGGGAAATGGGAAAGCTTCGGCCTTGCTAGTCTTACAATTTCCACGGGCCCGACGGGATCGATGTGTATGAACGAATGATGGGCGTCAGATTTTTGTCGATTGGATATGGAGAAACCGTCATGATCGTTTCTGAGGGGGTTGGGCTGTTGTTGTCCACTATCATTCTCCACTTGAATTTCCTCAGCCGAAAGTGGGACTCCTTTCACGGCACATTCACCAACGGGGAGATAAAGCCGTGAGCGCATCTGTATACTGTCGTTTGGCCACAACCGATTGGCTTTTCGGAGGACACCGGGTTCGATATCATAGGCTAGGAGGACACCCGCCAACGTATCGGTCGGTTGGACTTTGTGGATATATACTAAAACATGTTCGCTATCCAGATCGTGAGCCGTGGATCCTTGTTCCTCCGAGGGAAGAGGTTGACCTTTTCTGCGGCCGGGTGTAGAGGGTTCATTATTGGTTAAAAGGGCAGCCCTGATATTGTGATTGCGAGGCTCTTCTGTGGAAGTTTGGGAGCCAGATGGACCCCACTCCTCCGGAATAGTATCTTTGTTACTGTTGAGATATCGAGAGTTACAACGGGCGTGGTTTCGCTGTTTTCCGCGGCCGGGTCTCTCCTGGCGAGGCATTATACGCTCGGAGGCCATCCCCTGAAATGTTGAAGAAGGACCATATTCGCCAGGTCGTGGGTAAGGCAAGTTTGAGAACTATCGACGACGAAGTTGAGGAAGGCGTCAAAGTTGCGAGGAAGAAGAAGACCGTTTAAGACCGTTCACGTTCACGTTCACGTTTACTGGACTGGGCGTGGGTGGTGGTTGATTTGGGGTGCCTGGTAGGAGGTAGGAGGTAGGTACTGAAGTAAGAAGTACTCAGGAAGTAGGAAGTTGGAGCAGCTGGTTGGAGGGTTTGTTGGAGGGGTCCAAAGGACAGCTGTGTTGTTTTATAATTTAGCTACCTCCACCCGAACCACATCACGTCTTGGCAACCTATCTCGAATCGGCATCCTGGTCAGTCTGCAGTCATCGCGAGCTCGGAACGTTAACGTTAATATTATCAACGGTAAACTCCATCGCTGTCTTCTTGATTATTAGCCTTCGGTATCGCTGTTAGTATGACCGTCATCAAGAAAAAGTCCAATGCAACGGCGCGTGCTACAGAGTCCGGAGTCAGGTTTCATTGCGATGTCTGTTCTGCCGATATCTCTTCGACTGTGTGTCTTCCCATGCACCCCGATCACTCTCTGAACTTCAATTGGCTAATTCTTTTTAGGTTCGAATACGTTGCGCAGATGCTTCATGTCCTGAATTCGACCTTTGCGTGTCCTGCTTCTCCGAAGGCAAGACTTGTGGAAATCACCGTCCCGCCAGTCATTCATACTGTGTGATCGAACAACATTCGATCCCTATTTTTGATGAAGATTGGGGCGCCGATGAAGAATTGCTCCTTCTCGAAGGGGCAGAAACATATGGTCTCGGCTCTTGGGCAGACGTTGCGGATCATATCGGAGGAGGAAGGGAGAAAGATGAGGTTCGCGACCATTACTACAAGACTTACATAGAATCATCGAGGTTCCCTCTTCCCGAGCTTTCTGATCCTGCGGCCGCCGGCGGTCTGGAGAGCATACCTCGGGAGGAGTTCCAAACTCGTAAAAAGAGACGTATCGAGGCACGAAAGGCAGCAGCGGCAAGTGCACTTCCCCTAGCACCCAAGAAGAAACCTACAGCTAGTGTGCCAGCGTGCCACGAAGTTCAGGGGTACATGCCTGGCAGAATGGAATTTGAGGTTGAATATGAAAACGAGGCCGAGACAACTGTAAAGGACATGTTCTTCGACCCAGGCGATGGCCTGAACCCTGTGACCGGACAGATTGAACCCGAAATTGACCTCAAACTCACCGTTATGGACATATACAATCACCGTCTCACACAAAGAGTTGAGAGGAAGAAGGTTATATTCGAACACGCTTTGTTAGAGTACAAGAAGAATCAGGTAATTGAAAAGCGTCGTAGTAAAGAGGAGAAGGAATTGCTCAACAAAGCAAAACCCTTTGCAAGGGTCATGAATCATGCCGACTATACTTTATTCGCGGACGACCTACAGAAGGAGCTGAGCTTACGGCAGGCCATTCTGACACTGCAAGAGTGGAGGAGATGTGGAATACGGAATCTGGAAAAGGGAGCGAAGTATGAATTAGAGAAGGCGCATAGGGTATGAAATACACAGTCGTGTTTAATTTTTCCTCTCTTGCTTTTTCGCAGTACCCACGTCATCAATTGTTGTGAACACCGATGTCAAGAATCAAGACAAGAAGAAAGAAAAGAGAAAAAAACTTCATCTTGAAACAAAGGCGGATGAACCCCAATTCCTACACCTCTACGCATCCCTTCGACTCCCACGTTTCCGTTTTAACAATTAGTCATGGAACCACAGACAAATATCATGAAACAACCGGGCACCCAGAATGACCGTGGCGGACACCGTGTCAACGCTAAGACCGCCGTTTCGCTGGAGGGCCCCATACTCTCGTCGCCTCACCTCCTCCACCCTGGTACATTAAAGAGTCTCAACATCTCGATTTCCAATCCAACATCAGCCCCGATATCCAACAGCTCGCTCTCCCAGTCAACCGATGACATTGCGGATACCAAAGCAAACGGCGTTAGTGCAAGCCGGAAACCGAATGCGGCGAGTGTGGTTCTAAGTCAGCCAGCATCCTTCACACCTGCCGCGCTCAACAACGAAAACGCTCCAGACTTCCACCTCCTGACAGAGGAAGAGAGGCGGCTTTGCAACCTAATCGGCATGCATCCTAAGCCTTATCTTGTAACAAAAGATCTCCTCATGAAAGAAGCCATGCGTCAAGGTGGAGTCTTGAAAAAGAAGCAAGCCAAGGAGATATGCAAAATAGATGTTGCAAAGGTTTCGAAAATCCACGACTTTTTCGTGGCATGTGGTTGGATTGGAAAGAATTAGATTCACAAAAATATAAACTGTACGTAGGAACGGACTGTTGTTAATCGGAATGGTGAAACGAAGCTACAGAAGGAGAGCAATAATAAAAAAATAAAAATTTATTTTCAGGGGGGATGCCAATTCGGGGTCTATGGGAGGTAGGCTATGTACACGAGTGACGTTTAAGCCCGGTGTTTCTTTCTGCGTATACCGTATTTGAGTGGCCCAGTGCCTCGTCGTTTCCTTCGTCTGTTTTAGAAAGGCTGCGGGAAATAGCCGGGTTACGTTAGTCAAGGGTAATGTAGAGAAGCCCGGAACAGTGAGAAGGACGACGTACGTTGTCCGAGGCCGGAATTTCTCTAACCCAGTAAGAGCCAAAGACTGGAATCTTCTGCAAAATATCGCTCCTCACACGTGGGACGCCTTCAGCGAAGAAAATAGCAGCGAAAAGAGCTACGCCACCAAATGCACCAGTAGTAAAGCCACTAGGAAGGAGATGAAGCATTGGAAGGATTAATTATGGACATCAGATATCGGGGCGTTTTCGATGACATACAGGCGGGTGATTAGCCCCGGAGTCCAGGGCCCGAAGTGCAGTCCGTTCTTCAGTCTGAGAAGTGGAATGTATTGTTAGAGAGGACGGTTTTCCGGTGAAGGGTTTGCGACGACGATAGTGCCTTACTTGGGACCATAGGGGCTCCGGTACTGCGAGAAGGGGTTTGGATTAGCAGAGTGACAACATGCCGAACGAATGAGTAAATGAATAAAACCAACTGTAATCGATAGGTACTTACGATGTTCGCCATTGTGGATAGTGCGAACGGGGATGTGTTTGTGGTATAGAAGTGCGGCTGCGGCTAGTTGAGGTGAAATATATGGTGTTTTGAGGTGAAGTGAGGTGAGGTGAGAAGTGAGGTGAGGTCGGCTCGGAAGGAAAAGTATATGAAAGGCGTCCGATTGGTTCGGGTTCGGCCAATGACGACAAGGTTAATATCTTCCCTCAATCTTCCATCCCGACCGGCAACATTCCATTCCTCCATCCATCCATCCATCCATCCATCACCATCACCACCATCACCATCACCGTCACCATCACCATCGCCTTCGACTTCGACTTTGACTCCAACTTCAACTCCAACTCCAACTCCAACTCTGTCTTCGTCTTCGTCTTCGTCTTCACCTTCAACTACGCCATCACCATCATCATCACCACTACCGTCACCATTACCGTCACCATCGAGCCTTTCCTCCTTCTGGTCTGCCCTTTTCTTGAGCGACCTTAACGGTACCATCACCGGCGCTAGCTACGGTGGCAGGAGTAGAGACAGTCAGCTCAAGGATATGGCTTGGTCTCAAATCACAGTTTTGCTATAAAACTATTCTCTAATATCCTCGACGATCTGCCGGCATCCGAGCTAGCATATCACATATATCATCACCTCGGCGATTATATTTCAAGACTTGATATAAGTCGCCGGGGCCAAAGGAAGAGGCACAGAAATCTGTTGTATATAAGGGGAGGGTATACAAGCTAAGGTAAAGGCAAAGGCAAAGGCGCATGCCATGCCCTCGAATCGACCCTTTCTTGCCGGTCTGTTCGTGGCATTCCGGGCCCACTCAGCCCTGCAAAAACCTTCAGCGCCCGTTTCTACGGCATCTACTTCGGTTTCTACCGGTAGTAGCGCGATAGTATCCCCGACAAGGTCAACCCTTCCATGTTCGACAGCCGCCCAGCACGGGACCACAACAACACCACAGCAGAGCCCTCCGCAGTCCATCGCCAACACCCGACAACATTCGCCGACACGACGGCGTAGGAGCTCGTCTAGCTCGACCGATGGTGTCACGAACGGCGGGACAGGAGAGAAGTGGTGGATTGGCGGGAGGGCAGGAGATGGACAGGCACGGTTCTACCAGCTGCAGCCCGTGTAGGTTATCATCTAGCATTCGAAGTGGCATTTTCGCTATTCGAGACTGACCAATATATATGGAATAGACGACACAGATCCCTCGACCGGCTGAGCCTGGATCGAATGTCCTTGTAATGCCTACTATATATAAGTACTTCGATCTTCATCTCATCTGTTGTCCACCTTGGCATTTCTTCATTGGGTTGATTGAGCAATCAATTGTTTTCTAGTTGACTGGTTGGATTTGCTGTAGCAAAGGGGCTTGAGGGGCATTGCGCTACCGATTGTTTGGTACAAACCTACTTTTATTTGAGATCATCTAGTGACGATGGTGATGGTGATGATGATGATAGGATACAGCTACAGCCATGATGCATGATGTCGTACATCTGATTCCAACATTTGTGTGTTGCGTGTTGCGTGTTGCGTGTTGCGTGTTGTTATGAGTGGTGTTGTCATGTGTCGTGTCGTGTTGTGTTGTTGAACGACCCCTTTCCTTCCGTTTCCCTTGGTTCCCTTCCTTCTTCTTCCGACCCACTCTATCTCTCGGTAACAGGTCAGTATCCATTCATACTCCACTACCACCACTACCAACACACTCCTACTCCTCCTCCCGTATTCAACTCACTTTCCCTCCTCGTCTTCCTCCCTCTTCCTCCTCCTCCTCTTCATCCTCGCCATCACCATCACCATCACCACCACCACTATCGCCACATACCGTACCTATATTCACTATTTTCTCATCACTGACTAAGTGACTTGCTGTGATTACCGGGGCCTCCTCTCCAAGACCGTTGACGTTTGTTCTTTGCCATCGCTTCTTGTCTATCCTCCGTAATTTTACGTCAGCCCGCCGCTGTCAACGTTGCAACGACCAACTTCATCTAACACCACCATCACCATCACCACCCCTTACTTCTAACTACCCACTCAGTACCGAAATACCTCTACAATTACTACTGCTACCACTCCCACTTCTTCACAATCACCGCCAATTTTTAGACTTGTATCATATTTCAAATGATATCTAATATCAAAATCCGTTCCGTAACCATCTGATAATTCTCCCCACCGCCCTTCAATCTTCGACATTCCCCCCCATTTTCGTCCTTCCCCTTGACTTCTCTCTTCTCTACTATTCTCCCCTATATACCTACTTAGCCTCGCCGTACATATCATTTCAGGAATCTCCTGACTCCAGCTTTCGGTCTCGGATCGGAAACTTCGTATCATTTTCTTTCCGACGTCATATTTCACCCACCATATTTGTGTCCCGAATGCTCGGGGCCTAGATCGGCTTCATCCTTCCTATTACCGACTCAGAAATCGCATCTACTCCAGCTCTCGAAAACCTCGTCAGGGGTTTGCCGGACGCCCTCCCACAAGCACCTCTGGACTCTCCGCGCCAACCGCTTGGTGCGATGGGCCAGGGCGCCTCATCGACGCGATGTCCAGCCCCCGGAGCTTCACAACCACAACCGTCCCCTTCACCTGGCCACGACATGGCGCCCTCCGGTGCTAGGGACATTGAGTCCTCCTATCCGTCTAGTGCTATCAATAGTACATTTCCCCATTCGCGTCGCCGCTCATTCTCACCCGATCCCGACAGCGTTGACTCCCGGAGAAGCAGCCGGATCCGACGGCGCATTTCAAGATTCGTATCCTCTAGCATTTCTACCGACCATGTCCCTCCCAGAGATAGTACACCTTCATCCAGTACACTTAATGATGACTCACCTTTGGAAAGCCCGACAGCGCCTCCCCCACGTGTGAGACTTTCACGCATACGACCTAGTCTTCTCCATAGGCGGAGGTCTGTCAATACCAACCCTGCCGAAACTACCAGGCGCGATAGACCTTTTTCAATGATCGGCTCACGAATAGGGTCTGTCCCGTTTTCTCCATTGCGGCAAACAGGCTCTCTAGACCTTTCTCATACACATTCGATGCGAGCGCATGAGGCTCTTGAGTCAGACCTTGACGTGGTGCACGAACCCCCACTGAACTATCGGCTCCCTGCTACAAATGTGGATGGTTTGTCTCCGTCCGAAGACCATGTCACGGGAAGGGACGTATTCGATGAAATATATGATGCGAGGCGAAACGTGGTTGGTGGTCGTCATCTCAGACCCCGCAGAACTAACACTGAAACGGACAGCCTTGAAGCTACAGCCTCAGAGAATTCCCCTATACCCGAGGCAGCAAACTCTTCACATTTCCCAGGCTCAAGCCATACTCGATCAAACCTTCACAGAGGCCCTCGCGATTCCCGTGCGAGCAGCTCGTCTAACTCCTCGCGCCCCGGCCGATCAGGGGAGGACCAGGCTGCTGTGCTTTCAAGGCTGTTATCAGTCGCCGCCGCAGCGACTGCAGCTTCTTTGGTTGGTAGCAACAATAATGCTTTCTCGGACGCTAGGGACGTTTCCGGAGATAGCGTGGATGGTAGTTTTGAATCCTTCCTTCGGGCTCTGCAGAACGGTCGACTGGCATCGGCTCTGAGAAACGGTGGCAGTTCCACAGATTCACTAGGGACGGATACCTCGGACGATATCATATCAACTGGATCTATCGGTCCTCTGAATTTCTTTCGGATGTTTCGATTCGGACCTACTTCGGATGGACCTATCTCTCCCACTGTCCCGCTAGATCAAACAACCCGCATGATCCCCGTGATCATTGTCGGAATACGATCGGTTAATCCTCGTGAAGCTAACACACGGGAAGGCCGTCCTTCGCCACCATTCTTAGATGCACTATCGTCACCATCATTCGGTGACGACATTGCTCCCCTGCAGGGGAGAATTGGGGGCCAGCCCCTTGCAAACCCTTCGGTCGAAAACGCCAACGAAAATGAAAATTTCCCCACCGGTTTAATGAACTCGTCTGCAACACTCCCTACTTCGCAAGCTGAGACACCCGATCTGCTAAGCCGCAGAGACCCTAGGTCCTTACAACCACGGGAACTCCTCCATAACCCCCCCTTCGATATCTCTACCATGGCGAGTGAAGGCTCCGAATGGACCACAAACAGCGCATCGTCTAGTGAATCACAGCGATCCTCCCCTTCGCAACTCTCCAATCACAATTCCCGATCAACAAGTCCTGATTCATCTCGTCACCAAAATGAGGGAACCCGAAGCTGGATAATATATGTATTGGGCGGAAGCTACCCGGAAAACCACCCTATTTTGACAACGCCATCGTTGTTCACTGATGTACGTTCACCCTTCCTTCCTTCACACCTTCAGCTACACTTCATCGAAGAACAAAGACAACTAATCTGGCAATTTAGACACCAACTTACGAAGATATGATGCTACTATCGTCATTAATCGCACCGGTGAAACCCCCGGTCGCTTCAAGAGAGGACGTTGAATCAGCCGGGGGGGTTTTTACGGTGCGCCTCCAGGGAACATTGGCCGGCCAGAGCAGCCAGGGCGTCACTGTTATCCAACTGAATCCTGGCGAGCGATGCCTCGTTTGCTTGAGCGATTTTGAAAATGACGAGATTTGCCGGCAATTGGCCAAATGCCACCATGTATTTCACAAGGATTGTATTGATGAGGTACGCTTAGCTGGTCCAGGAGACCCTTCCCCCCGTTTCGTGGCCTGTTGTTGACAATCATTCACTATAGTGGCTGACCACAGGACGTAATTCTTGTCCCCTGTGTCGTAGTAAAGGTGTGGAGGAGGGCACAGATGGCCCTGGCGTTCCTGGGGAGGAGTCGGCTGCCAGTGCCGCATAGCCGGGATGATATTGTCTCATTAGGCGGCTTGAGAAAGCCCATTTTTGTTACTTTAAATCCAGCCTTACAAGGTGATACCCCCTTCATGCTAGACCTATACGTGATTGTCGTATTGACAGCATCTCCTTTCTCCTTGCTTTCCTTCTACCTTTTCCCTTCTTCTTCTTTTTCGCATTTTCCTTACATGCATTTTGTCCTTTGGCCCTGTTGGTTTTCCTTTGTTCGGACGGTTCTATGGGATTCAGCTTTGCTTTGCTTTGCGAGGGCGATGAGACAGGTTGGGAACTTGATAACGGTTGCTGGTATATTTCTATTTCTACTTCTACTTCTACTTCTACTTCTACTTCTACTTCTACTTCTACTTCTACTTCTACTTCTACTACCATCTCCATTTTCTCTTATCTTTTACACTCATACTTTTATTTATCCTACTTTATGATATTTTTTGACTTGCTTTATTATTACATTGAGTGAAGTATACTAGTTAAACTGTGGGGTGTTTTATTTTTTTTTGGTGTTGGGGCTGAGCGAACAAGGATGCGACTGGGGATACCTTATTTTGCGAACTAACTCGACTGGGTGTTCTATTCAAGGTTTGCTGCTGCTTAATTCCTCCCCATAACGGTCACCAGCTAATTATAGTAAACCCCCGGCCTAACGTTTTGAAGGCATGCAGGTAGTGTACCGGTACCACTCGATGAGTGTCTGATTGGGCTTGTGGATTCGATGACATCAACACCAACCCTTCCCTCGACATATAACATGACATGACATGACAGATTCACCCGGCTGCCCAGTCGATTTGCGCGTGCACTTAGTCTCAACACCATCTTAGAAGTCTGTATGTTTGTACCTTTCTTCCTCGGTTCGAGGGGTACAGATAATATACTTACCTACCTAGTATCTACTTAAGTAGTATAAGTACAAGCTATAATAGGTGCTGTCTTGGACATCACTGCACTGAACGATTGAACGGCGTCGACCTGTCCGCGTCTCGCTTACAGCACTGTGGCGTATTTCCATAATTATCACCACCCCGGCGGTGCTGGTAAATTCCCGTTCAAGAAGGATTCTGCGACCTCTGAAGGAAAAAATAAACCACGCTTGCCTGCTCTGGGAATAGCCTCAAATTAGCCGACTTGCGGATTTTTCTGGAATAGCCAACAGCAAGCTGCAGACCTGCACTGCCCATTATCTGGTACCTACATTCCCATGCAAGCACATGTACCGGTACGTATACACGTGCAGCTGTCCCTGAGCAGACCCTTGTATATGTTTCCCATCCCGTCGGCATGCTCAGGCTAGACTGTTACACCGAACTAGAACTTTGGTTCCAATGCCAAAGCGTCCCGCATCGACGCCGCTGCCTTAACGACGCCGCTGACGCCGCAACATGTCTCAACCACGAGCTATGACGATTCCAGCTCGTGTGGGACCGTGGAACCATGCATCTAAGTAAGTAAGTCAGTCCTAACGTCCTCTTAGTATATATAAGCATCTGGCCCCCTCACATCGATACAGATTGGCATCATAGCTAGCATCACCATCATTCGCTGACACAAACCACCACCAGGATTAGCCCGAGCTAGGTCGAGCTAAGCTAAGCCATTGGTTTCACTTTCGTTTATACAATAGTATCCACAGGCCTTCAGTCCTTCTTTGTTTGGGATATTTATCATTTTTCGCCAATACATCAACTGGTTATTTCGAGTCGACTTCGTCCCACAGATGCCGATATCGATAGACTTGCTGGATAATTGAACATATTGCCTAACCTTCCTTTTCTTTGTGATCTCAATTAATCAGAGAATGCCGGAAACCGTTGCATGCTACCCGTTGTTCACACAGCCAACCCAACCTACTTTTCGACTCCAGACGCTTCCAAATTACTACTCAACAATCGCATACGATCAAGAAGAAGCCTTCACCATGGATCATATGAATTCGAGTTTTGGACAGAGGTGGCAGAAATCCGAAATGAGGCTCGACCTCGGTGGGGCTAGCGAGCATATCAAACATCGCCGAACAAGATCAGGCTGTTTCACCTGTCGAGCCCGTCGTGTAAAGGTTAGAGCAGCTCTCTTGAAGCAGGTTAGATTTAGTAATATCTTGTGCTGACGCCAGATGAAAATAAATATCATAGTGTGATGAAGCAAGGCCCATCTGTGAACGTAAGTCAAACCTTAATCTGATCCGGCGTCATGCCTCATCCTTTATATCTCAAGATACAGTCGACATCTTACTTCCTATAACAAAAACTAACCCTTCCTCGGGTAATAGGCTGCTCAAAAGGTGGTCGAAAATGCACTTTCCCAGACACGTCGACACCAAAGAGCGCCAGGACAAAAAGAAAACAATCAAGTACCTCCAACTCTACTCAAATACCGGAAAAGAGCCCGTCTCCCGAAGATCCAGAATCAGACGCCTACTTTTCTGATATTCAACCAGTCACCCTCCGTTATCTGAGTGCATACCCATTGGATTCCCCAAGTCTCGCTCAGTCGGCTCCCGGTTCAACCCGGTCACACAGAAGCCTGAGTCCTATCGGAGTATGCAACGGGGAGAGCTACTCGGAGCCCCGTTATCCACTATATAGCCATGATTCCCATTCCGATTTGGTGATTTCCGATTTACCAATCCGAAGACCGCTACCAGAACTGGCTCAAACAGAGCCCTCTCCGAATAAGTTTGACATACATTTCTGGCTCCAATATCACCGCCAAAATATCAATTTTCGCCATTACTTACTCAAAAGTGATTCCTCGGATTTCTTCAACGATGTATTGTTGTCATACGCACTGCAAAATGATGCGCTGCTTTACGCAGTTGTCGCTTTCTCTGCACTTCACTATTTTATCAACGAGGCGCACTTTACCGGAACAGATAGGACATCGTCAACAGAGATCTTCTTTGGGCTGCATGACAGAGCAATTGTTTCCCTACGAGAATCATTCCAAGAAAATCTACCTCCGGACGTATTCACACTCCTTACGGTCCTTCAACTCGCGACCCTCGAAGAGTATCTTGGGGATTGGGCAAATTTGATCGAACATCGCAAAGGGGCGTTCATGATCTTAGAATCTCTATTTTCGCCGCAGTCGATACTTGACACATCGGAAGGTTACCCTATTTTCTCATGGTTCACTCGGATAGATCTCAGTGTTTCCATGATTGCTGGACTTTCCACTGTCCTCGATACTGAATGGTATGACGCAGCTTATGATTCATGCCGTACACAGCTCGCTCAACATCCTGACAATCTCTATTGGTTGGCACTGAGCGCCGAGTCGTCTTGCCGTCGAATTACCATGCAAGTTGTAAACATTTTGGAGGCACGGTTCAATGGGATTTGCGACTATGGATCTTACGAACAAGCGATGATGGACGCATCGAAGGATATCGAGTCGTTTTGGAACCAGTTCTCCGATCTAGGAACTGCTACTCAATCGAGCTCTCCTATAATACACTCCCAAATAAACTACATATTCGCAGAAATACATGCTATAGGAATGCTTATACATCACCAGCGCAGTGTATTATATGGCTTCGACGAAGAATATATGGCTAGACAGTGCGCCGCAATTTGCGACCTCGTAGCAGCGGCAACGGCTTCATACGAACCCGATAGCTCGCAAGTGTCGCTACTACCTTTCCAATTGACTCTCGGAATGGCAGCGGCCTTTAATACTGTGGATAACTTAAAGCTGTTCCTCCGAGCGCGATTCCATGACATAGAACAACTAGGGTATGCTCTGGGCCCCTTCCTTTTTTCCCTTCTTTTTTTTCCTCTATTTTCGCAGTAAATTTCGACGTTATAATAACACACCATATTTTCTATAGCTTCTTATATCCAATCCCGTTTCGGACATTTCTATCGAAGCTTTGGGAAGATGAAGCGGTCCGTATGGAGTGGGTACCTGGAATGAGCGACAACCGGGACAAGTTCCGGCCATTGACGAATATCCTGTGTGCAATCAAGGCGCTGGCGGAGGATAGAAACGAAGAGATATGTTCAACGAATAATGCTCAAAGCGCACAGTTGATGCGAAATCTGTTTTCTTTTGCCGACCTTCAAGTTTGAAAAGCGATTGAATTCCCTGTGCAACTATGATACTCTCACATATACTTAAGTATGCATACGATTTTTCTTTTTGCCGTGGTACTGGGTTGTAGAATAGGCATATTGCATTGTTGGGGTCCGGAGTTTGGTTTCGAGTTTCCAATGTATTATAGGCAATAATTATAGTTAATATAAGCGCTTTGGTATCTGCTATTTTAATATATCTGTCTATGTTCCTACTTCTTGATTATAGGTCAGGTCCTTAAGCTACTTAGGTCGGTAGTTCTTAAGCAAGTCAGTCAGAGGTGCTTAAGTAAGTATTTACTTAGGTATTTAAGCACTTACCTAGTGGGTAGGAGGATCCTAAGTACTGAGTTCGCTAGATAATATATATTGACGTTTTTGCAGGGACGACATCAACAACAGGCCATATGGCGCAATGGTAGCGCGTTGCTCTCCTACTGTCTGATTGCCTCAAGCAGTTTAGTAAAGCAGAGGTTGCAGATTCGAGTTCTGCTATGGTCGTTTGTCTTCTCTTTTTTTTGTTTTTTGTTTTTTGTTGCCACATTTCCCCCCCCCCCCAATTTTCATCGATAACCAGGCACTAAATACCTAACTCAGATACCTCTTCGTAGTAATATAGCCTCTTAATACTTTACTTACTTAATTTACTTACTTACTTAAGGTAGTGTTGTAGTATGCCTTGCATAAGATATCATAGGGAGTAGAAAATGTAACTATAGTCGGTACGAGGCCAGGTATCTGTACGAGGGAGGTATTTACAGACTTTTGTTGCTGTTATTTTTATCTCCGATAAATCCGACTCCAGCTACAATTGAGCACGATGTAGCATACCTCCATGTACATCCTCATATTGCCTATACCAAGCACTTACTTGGGTGCTATATACTTAGTATATATAGTAAGTACATATGTTAGGTACTTACTTACTATCTAAACACTAGGTAATCACCCAGGTATAATTCCTTCTTTAGGCTGTTGAATATGGAAAGCCCTGCCGTATTTGGATCCATACCTCCGACTCCGTATTTCCTATATACCAAGTCAGGCTGATTTTCTGTGTTGTTTGTTGCTGGAGGTTGGTTGGACAAGACTGGATTGATTGATTGCTTGCTTGCTTGATTGATTGATTGAGGGAGCTTCCTCTCCACCTTTCACCCCCCTCAACTCCTTATTCTCTCACACTGTTTCATCCACCGTCACCACCCTCAACATCAACATCAACATCAACATCAGTTATCGACATCATCGTCATCATCATCATCATCATCATCATCATCGTCGTTGTCATCCATCTTTCTATACCTACTAACGTACTTTATTACCTACTCAAGTATATAAAAAAGGTATATATTCCTGCCTCTTGGCCGTGTCTGTTCTGATATCCACCTGCTGGCGTGTCTATACTTTGGCTTACCTCACTCCTGTTATCGTTAGGCATTGTTGGCTCTACCTTATTCCACTCTCAGCCATGTCGTGGAAGCTCACCAAGAGTAAGTCGGAAATGCTCGCTCCCCATCTCTATCCACCTTGTGTGGGAACTTCGAGTCAGGGGGTAAATCAAGCTCCATACCCCAGGTCAACGCTCCCACTTCGGTGGTCTCGACTCCCTCTCTCCCTCTCCCTTTCTCCCCCACAGGGCCTTTGCCCCTTTCTCACCCCTGCACCTCCTCTTAATTACTGGTATATTTATATACTTGGAGTATACATCGCTACAGCTCTTGTTATCCTCCTTGTTAACTTGATACTGCGTAACCAAGTCTGCTGACCTTTTGATATCTTCCCTCAACTCCATAGAACTCAAAGAGACACATCTCTCCACCCCGTCTCCTAGCTCAACAGCTTCGCGGTCCTCTTCAACATCTACGATTACACCGGCATCACTCAAAACATCCCCAACACCATCTTCTCTTGACTCTACAATGACAGGAAGCACACATGTCACCTCGACGGTTAAGCCGGGCTTGCTGGTATTCACACTTTACGAGGCTAAAGGTCTGACGCTGCCCAACATCCCAACCACTCAGACCGGTCTTCTCTCCGGCTCGGTTGGTTCATTCAACTCAATGCGCCCCACATCATCCCAGGCACGGATGGCGAGCTATGTCACACCTGGCTCCCGACCGGGTACTTCGTCATCTAGGCCGGGCACTGGCTATAGCCATGGTGGCGGAATCCACCCTCGATATCTCCCTTATTGCGTCGTAGAATTCGACAAGTGCGAGGTTTTCTTGACAGCCTCTCCAAAATCGCCAGCTCCAAATGCTCCGATTTATGACTCGCCTGCAAACCAATACAAATTCGACGTGTCCAGAGAAACTGATCTTACAGTGCAGCTTTATCTGAGGAACCCATCGAGCACTGGTAGCCATAGAGAAAACGATTTCTTCCTGGGTAGTTGTAAAGTACAACCCCGCTTTGAGGAACCCCCCCCCCAGCAGACGACCCCGCCGAAATCCAAATCTTCTGCCTTATCAGCCCCCCAACCTGGCCATGCGGGAATCGACTGGGTAACTTTAGGTTTTGGCAGTGGAAGCGTTCGTATTGGGTTAGATTTTGTTGCGAACCCGGTGTGTATTTTCCCTTTTCCTTTCCCCCCCCTTCTCCCCGCTTCAATAGTACTAAACTAGTAGGACATCTAGAGTAAACCTCTTACTATTGAAGATTTCGACTTGCTCAAGGTCGTTGGGAAAGGGAGTTTCGGAAAGGTCATGCAGGTCAGGTATGAATATAATCCACTTCTGGAATACCTTCGTGAATATTTTTTTTTTTTTTTTTTTGACAATGAAGGAACAGGAAGAAGGATACATCACGGATATACGCCCTTAAAACAATCCGGAAGGCCCATATAATAAGCAGGGCCGAGGTTACACACACCCTCGCCGAGAGAACTGTTCTCGCCCAAATCGACAACCCTTTCATTGTCCCATTAAAGTTTTCCTTCCAATCACCAGAAAAGCTTTATTTGGTGTTGGCATTTGTTAATGGCGGAGAGCTATTTCATCACCTCCAGCGGGAAGGCCGATTTGATATCAACCGCTCGAGGTTTTATACCGCAGAGCTCCTCTGCGCATTGGAATGTCTGCATGGCTTCAATGTTATTTACAGAGATCTCAAACCGGAAAATATCTTGCTCGACTATACCGGTCACATCGCGTTGTGTGATTTTGGGTTGTGCAAACTCAACATGAAGGAGGACGACAAAACAAATAGTAAGCTATTTTCTAGAATTGCTGATTCGCTCACTTGTGGCTTACGGAACTTTAATCCTAGCTTTCTGCGGTACCCCTGAATATATTGCGCCTGAGCTTCTTTTGTCCCAAGGATACACTAAAACGGTTGATTGGTGGACACTTGGTGTACTGCTCTATGAAATGTTGACGGGGTTACCACCATTCTATGATGAAAATACTAACGAGATGTACCGTAAAATCCTTACGGATCCCTTGTTATTCCATGGACCGGAAATCGTACCACAAGATGCCAGAGACTTGTTGGAGAAACTACTGAACAGAGACCCGACCAAAAGGTTAGGCGCGAACGGGGCTGCGGAGATCAAAAACCATAAATTTTTTGACAGCATCGACTGGAAGAGACTTATACAAAAAAAGATACAGCCTACCTTTAAACCAGCTGTCGTAAGCCACCATCTAACCCTCCTTCTCCTTCTCCCCTCCTTGTCTTCTATTCGTTCTGTCTGCTGAATATGCTGTAGGAAAATGCGCTTGACACAACCAATTTTTCGCCAGAGTTCACCGGTGAAGCTCCTGCGGACAGTGTCATAGAGGGGGATGCCCGCCTGTCCGAAAGCGATCAGATTCAATTTGAAGGTTGGAGTTATCACGGAAGTCGCCTGCAGGGCACAGGAGAAGGGAATATGAGCGTTAAAGATCCTTATCTTGGCAACGGTAGCATACAGAATTAGCGAAAGTCTAGATTTTGGTTGTTTCATGGTTTTATGGTTATTGGTCGTCTGTGTTCGTTTCAATCAGCTGTTCATGCGTGCAACAGCCCCCCCTTCATTGATTCGCATCGTAGCATTGGCAGATTTGGACTTTGGACTCTTGATCGATCTATTCTCAGGATACTGCCGTGTGTGTGTGTATGGGTATCATGTCTCCTCGCTATCTCGTGTGCGGGCCCAACTGAACTCCGGCTTTGGGTTACCAGAAACAGATGATGAAATCACGCGATTGAGGAAATGGTGGTCTATCTGGTATATATAACACACACATATGTCTACGCAAACTACCTTGTGTAGCAAGGGAAATGGAGATATTTACAGGTATCATTGAATACAAGTCATATATACACTCGGAATCATCATTTATAGACCGGGCTTGCTGTTATCTTTTAGGAAATCGAGCAAGGAGACTAGCCTCTGATCCATGTCGCCTGGCTGGTCAACCGACTTGCCTCGTCCGTCTTTCAATGGGGCATTTGTGGGGCTAGAGGCGTTTTTATAGGAGTCGAATTCGTCTTTATTCTCGCCGAATTTGATTTTCTCGGCGGTCTTTCCAACAAGGTCTTTATAGAGTTGAATGGGGGCAAATCGGTCTAATTCGATACTGATTCTGCCTTGGTGGTCGAGCTCTGCAGCGAGAGGGGTAACCCTGATTACCTGGGAAATCGAGTATGATGTCTGCTCATTTGAGGGCGAGCTTTCATGTTGAGCATATTGCACGACACCCCCGATAACGTAGTATGTTCGCTTTCGATAAGTGTCAATGATTCTGCTATCTAACTTGTGAATCAGTCGAGCTTGGATCTCTCTATTGCGATTTGGGCCATATTCTGGGTGGTTCTCAAGGTATGAAGTATCGAGTGTGTAGTGCATGCCTGCAGAAGGATGTATTGTCATGGGCACTTCCCGAAGAGGTATTTGGAGAAATTCGCGGACGGCATTATAGGCCTTAGTGGAGTCAAATCTAGCCGTTTTCAAAGCAGGACTAAGGGATTCAATGGTGAAATTAGGCAGCACAACAGGTTCCGAGGCATCAATGGCTGCCGCTTTTGATGGCGATGGCGATGATGATGATGATGATGATTCGAAACTGGTCTCGGGTTCGGGGTGTGTGGAGGACGGTTCGGATGGGTCCGTTGCTAGGCCGGGAGGGCTGAACCACAGATTTGCGAATGCCTCAAACTCCTTTCTGCGTGGGACCAATTTCTTGTTTACGAAATTTTTTAGTTGTCCTGGTGTCATATGCTGGACGAATTTCTTCCTATAACCCCAGATTGGTTGGGTACTGTCCGATTGACTTTCCGGAGAAGGAGTATTCTCGAAATAAAAGGCAGAGGTGAAGCTCCTAGCACGTTGGTCCCGAAGTTGTAAGGGTATATCCATTTCTTGCCATTTCTTCAAGGTCATAACGGTGTCATGGGCAGATTCGATCTTTGTCATATGTTCGATGGTGTCGATGTCGTTGTATTTGATGTATGTGCTTTCGACTTTCCGCGGCATAGAACGTTTCAAGCCCCAATCTCCCCTAGCACGAGATGATTCCGGGGTTGTTATAGCTTGATGAGTCGGGTAGGGAGCACGAAAGAGCTGGGAGTCGGCGAGGGTATGGGCTAATGGCTGAGGCATAGCCATGAGGCGCGAGTTGCGAATCAAGTTGGCGGTGGGGCCGAGGCTTTTGGAAGACATTGTGGTCAGCCGGGAGCCCGTCCCATGGGAAGCGGGGAGGTGAAGAGGTGGTGACGAGGTGGTGAAGTTGTTGGGGGGGGGGATTTGTGTAAGACCAAACCCAGACCTTTGATGGGAGGATAGGAGGAGGAGAGTTGGCGGTGAGGTACGGAGAGTTGGCGAAAAAAATTCATGCGCCACAATTATAGTTGCAGATGTGGCGTAAAGCAATTCGTGGCGGATCACTGACAGCACAACACAGAAACACAGCAACACAGCAACCAAGGGTCTTCCCCTGTTGGGTGTCAGCTCTGGATTTAGAAACACAAACTAGTGAAAGAGTTGGAAGTTGGGCGAGTACCCCGTTGTTTGGCAAGGATCTTTTTTATGTCGTATACGCTTGTAAGTACTTACTTACCTAAGTAACTGACGTGGGTACTCCGTACGTGTTCGGGATGGCGTCGGAAGCTGGCTGTCTCCTTTTCCCAAGACCCAATTCCCAAACCTTCATTCCCATCCACAACCATCATCCATCATCCATCATCCATCACCTGCAACCCACTTAACCGTCGTCTCTACTGCCACTACTACTACTACTACTACTGTTATCACTAACTACTACTATTATTATTATTATTATTATTACCGCCAGTGTTATCGTCAACGACATTTAGAGCCCCTGCTGGCGTGCCTGCGCTCGTCATGAACTCCAACAACAACTGGCAGAAGGACTTCAACGTCCGTTATGACAGTCTCCGAGATAACATCTCTGGCCTAAAACCTTGGAATAGAAGGCTCCTCTTCCTGCTGCCGCCTCTTCTAATTTTCTCTTGGGCAATATTCCTCTTCAACCCTCTCGATGCTAACCCTGGCTCTATTGACACCCAAATTGTCGACTCAGCCCCACCATCTGTACCATCCAACTTTGATGATAACTTATCCTCGTCGGTCATTCCCAGCATTCCACGTCCAACCTCAGATATAGTGGTCGGCGATGTGCCCTCATCGACTATTGTCGACCAGAAGTCCGAAATCCTCAACTTCAACAAGACCAAAGTCGCTCTATTAATAGAAGATCGCCCTCTCGGACAACTCGCTCCCCTCATGCTGCACATGATGAACGTGGTCCCGCCCGACTGGTCTTTCCGATTTTATGGCTCTCAAAAGTCGATAGATCACCTCAATCATTCGCTCCCAATCCAAATGTGGGAAAGATTGGGAAAGTTAACCATGGAACTGGTCCCCAGCAACCTAACCCTCCATGGCCAGCAGGAACTTAGCAGGACTTTCACAAACCTTTGGTTTTATGAAACTCTTTTGGCTCCTGCAGAGTATCTTCTTGTATTCCAAACGGACAGCGTGATGTGTGCAAACAGCGGTATGAATCTCAATGATTGGTTGCATTTTGACTGGGTCGGCGCACCATGGTATGTATCAAAAACGAGAAATAGATTGTACTTTGTGAGAAAGTGCATTAAAAGGAAAGCCATCTAATAGATATACCCTCTACATAGGTCTAAAGATTCCGCTTATGGTGGCAACGGGGGCCTTTCCCTGAGAAGGGTCAAGCCCATCATCGAACTCTTGAGGAGGGAATCCAGACCTGATGGCCATCCTGAACTGGAGGATCTTTGGCTTTGCAATCGCCTGGCTAAAATGCCTGGTGTCAACATGGCCAATGGCACAATAGAAGCGCAATTTTCCGTTGAGGCTGTCTGGCACGAACGACCTATGGGGTACGTATTGTTTTCCTTCATTTCGCCTGAACAGCCGCTAACCTGTGCTTTTCCAGATACCATACCGGCTGGTCCGGGGCACGTCTCCCAGGGGATGTCTGGGGAACGGCAGAAAAACGAAAGTACATATATGACTACTGCCCCGAGATGAAGATGACCGTTGCAATGAAGCTAGAGCGGGAGGGGTGTGATGATAAGCGCAAGCGAGATGAGGACTCGGTCTTTAATGAGATTGCTGCCTTTTGAACATGAAACGATCTCTTTTATTCTTCCTTCATTTCACTTCATTTAGTCTATTCTGGTTTGATCTTGTCTCTAAAATGATTTGTATACGCTCTTTTTTTTCTTTTATGATTATCGTTATTCTTATCTTCGGGTCTTTTGGTCAGTTATTGGAATGCGGCTGGGCGAACTGCTGTTTTTGTTTTGGTCAAAATGGTCCAGTTCTGTTGAAAGAACACAAAAAGAACTGCTCCTGTTTTTCTATTCTCCTGTTCCTGTCTCTTCCTCATCTTCCTCCTCCTCCTCCTCCTCTTCCTCTTCCTCTTCCTTTCAATCAAATTTCGTCTGTCTGTCTGTCTTTCTGTCTGTCTGTCTGTACAATACTCCGTCCTCTAATATTAAATGTGATTTTACCCCCTTCTTAATCCCCACCCAATCGCACCGCTGTCCATCGAGGTCTCGCCTCCTGTACCAATAGAGAGTTCCCAGGGTGCAGAACAACCCGTCCGCGCTATTGGCTTGGCTTCCTACCTTCAGCCAATTTCACTGCACAGTGACATCATCGCAGCCACTAGAGACACTCAAGCGGCGGGCCTAGAACCAGCCTCGATATCTCTCCAGCGCTGCAGGGCCCTAGGGACGGCACGGAAATTGTGGTCGAGGCCAGCTGGGCACCCAGCTGCTAGATGTGAAGATGTCAGTGGCTTGCTTGACCACGAGCCAGCCGCCAGTTCTGACATTTAAATACACCATCATGACCTCCAGCTGCCAAACCGCAGGTGCACGGCGAGAGCTTGTGAACGATGCCTTCGAACCTTCCATCGTCACCGTCGTCATCACACAATACGACCCCTCCAATGGGTGCTAGTGCAGCGGGAATAGGCCCTTCTTCTGGGTCCATACCGTCGATGGAGAAAACATTTATTACCATGCATGATTTAAGCTCTGGTTCGTCCTTCCCTTCCTTCCTTCCCGACCACAATACCTTACAAGGTACCTAAGTAGGTACTATAGTTGGCCCACCCCCCAATTTTCAATTAAATTTAACCCAGCTAAATATGCAAATGCAAATAGAGGCTCGCATCGTATACGCTTCCGACTCTGTAGCAGACGTTCTAGGCTACCCTCCCGAAGAAGTAATCGGGCTCTCCTGTTTCGACTTTTTCCATCCCGATGAACTTCCCTTCGCCAGAAAAATCCACAACCGGGGCATCCATTTGGATAGGGCTGCTGTTCTTGTGTACTGCCGTGTAAAGCACAAAAACGGCGGGTTTATCCACTGCGAGACCATCTTCAGTGTGGTTTACGACGTCTTTGTCGCCGCAACCACCCTACATGTTCAAACAAGCAAAAGCCAAGGTGAGGATGATTTCTCGTCGACTAGGCTAAAACAAAGGCACCCGGCAGTATACTGAGATGCTCCATGCTTTTAACCAGGCCGTGCATTGACTGCACCGGTGATCCGAAGGGTTTTCTCATCATCACCGAATGATCCTCGATACCACATGCTCACGCATCTTTCCGCCAAATTTCACATGGGAAATCCAGAGGATCAAGGCACCCACGAACCCCGAGTTGCTTTGATATTGAACCGATTCACAAGAACACTCACCGTTCTCTACGCTTCGCACGCGAGCTCCTCGATATTCGGAGTCACTCCAAGCCAGTTAACCGGCAAAAGTTTTTTCGAATGCATCCACGAAGACTGTCTTCAAGAGGCAGTCGATGCATTGGAACGAGCAAAGGAGAATGATTCTATTGCATATTTACGCTTTCAGTGGAGGGATCCCATAAACAACACAGTTGAAGAGGCACAGACGCAAGAGCCTGCATCTGTCGACCGCCCGCTGAGGAGGTCGCGGCGGATAAGCTCGAAATGCAAACGGAAACTAGAGAGTGAGGACCAAGATGAGACAGACGGGTCGTCTAGTAGATCGTCGAAGCGTAGGGCGGTCGGGCTTCGAGGCGAAGGTGCATCGGCTCCGCAGGGGGAATATTCGAAGTCTAGACCATCAGTTCGCGATGCTAGCCCGCTTATCGCGGAAGCTTCTGCCAGAACGGGGGTTGGGAACGACACGGGTTCCGACGTGATAGCGGCGCCTGCAAGCCCTAGGGAGGTGGAAGCTGTAGTATCGTGTACATCTGACGGGCTGGTCGTTATACTGCGACAGGCGAGGCCTTTAATCCCGAAACCACTTCACAATATTCCCAATGGAATTTTTGCATCTCCTTGGGCACCGATATCTTTGGTCCCGAGGATCGAGCACTTGCCTGACGAGGATCGAGAGGCCAGCCTTATGGAAGCAATTCAGGAAGTTGCTGTTTTTGCTTGGAGTTTACGGCAGCTTGGGGGGGAGATTATTTCTAGCCAGAGCAACGAAAAGGCTATGAGGGCAAGCAAAAGCAACGAGGGAGACAGCGATCAAAAGAATGATGGCAACGGTGAGAAGGTGGAAGAAGACGGGTTAACTAGCGGCGGTGCCGACAAAGGAAGCAGAGTTCCCTCGGGATCAAAAGCCCAGCAAGAAAAGGCCGTGGCAGATGGACCCGAAGCGGTTAACAGGCCCCTCAAGCAGGAACAGGAGCAGGAGCAGGAGCAGGAGCAGGAGCAGGAGCCGCGGGGCCGCTCGAAAAAGGATACCCGGAAACCGCCCCGGTGATACATACCATACTTAAGTACCTATAGAGGGAAGTATGTATTTATAGATACCAGTTGAATCGTTATAGTTAAGTAGGTACCTAAGTACATACTTAAGTACTTAGGTATGTCTTGTAATAAAATAATATAAGCCAGCTTGGTCGGATAGAAAAGCCCGGAGATTTTCCATGTTTTACAGCACCGGTCCCCTACCGATTTTGGCATGTGAACACATACACACACACACACATGAAAAATAGAAGAAGAAGGAGAAGGAGAAGGAGAATGATCGAGTGAGCTAGCGCTAGCAGGCAGGGAAGCCATGCCGCCCAGTCCCTGTTCGGAACATCATGCTGGTTTGGTTGTGGGGAAGCCGGTTTGGGGCCAAAGCCGAGGCACAAATGCAAAGCTGCATGCAGACGACATATGCTTTGAACCGAGTCCGCTTTAAATACTGAATTGGTTTCCGATGTCATGTCAGCTGGAACGTCTCATGCAAAACACCATCTCCAACTTACTATCTCTCCTTTCTTCGTGTTTAATCCAAGTTAAGACCAAACGCCCGTGATGGCCAGTAAGGAACTTCGTTTCGACAACAAAGTCGTTGTAGTCACAGGCGCCGGCGGTGGCCTTGGAAAGGCTTACGCTCTGTTCTTTGCTTCTCGTGGTGCCAGTGTCGTCGTCAACGACTTGGGGGGCTCTTTCAAGGGCGAGGGAGCATCGTCAAAGGTATTGTTGTCATCATCATCATCATCGTTTTCTCCTTCTCCTTCTAACCAATACCCATCGCTCCCCTTTCAGGCGGCCGACCTCGTCGTAGATGAAATTAAATCTGCCGGCGGCAAAGCTGTCGCCAATTACGACTCGGTCGAAAATGGAGAACGAATCATTGACACCGCAGTAAAAGCGTTCGGCACCGTTCACATCCTAATAAACAATGCCGGTATCCTCCGCGATATCTCCTTCAAGAATATGAAGGATGCCGACTGGGATCTTATCATTAAAGTGCATGTGGATGGCTCCTATAAGGTAACACCCCCCCTTAAGTAGCTCGGTTTCCCCAATAAACTCGAGGCGCTATCTAACCTCATGAAAGTGTGCCAAAGCCGCATGGCCTCATTTTAGAAAACAGAAGTACGGAAGAATAATAAATACATCATCCGCTGCTGGTCTCTTCGGGAGCTTTGGCCAGTGCAATTACTCTGGTATTTCAACTTGATCTAACAATTCTTAATTTCAATAACTTATACTAACGCATCTTCTTTGTTAACAGCTGCGAAGCTCGCCTTGGTTGGTTTCAGCGAGACTCTTGCCAAAGAAGGTGCCAAGTACAACATCTTTTGCAATGCGATAGCCCCAGTCGCCGCGTCGCGTATGACCCAGACTGTGATGCCAGAGGAAGTCCTTGCAAATCTTAAACCTGACTGGATCGTGCCGGTCGTGGCTTATCTCGTACACGACTCCAACCAAACTGAAAATGGTGGCATCTTCGAAGCTGGTGCAGGCCATGTTGCAAAGCTCCGATGGGAGCGATCCAAGGGTGCTGTTTACAAGACAGATAGCACCATGACCCCTGGGGCCATCCTAAAGAAGTGGGATCAGATTACGGATTACTCGGCTCCATCTTATCCCGATGGTCCAGCGGACTTTATGGACCTTCTTGAGCAATCTAAGTCAATTGGACCAAACGGCCAAGGCCCAGCTATCGATTTCAAGGATAAGGTCGTTTTGGTGACTGGAGCCGGTGGTGGGTAAGTAGTAATTATATCCATCTATTATATATTCCCGCAAAAGTTTGATTTCTGACACTCTCTGTTTTAGTCTCGGTCGGGCCTACGCTCTCCTCTTTGGCAAACTTGGTGCCAAAGTTGTAGTCAATGACCTTGTAAACCCCGATAATACTGTTAACGAAATTCGTGCTGCGGGAGGTACCGCCGTCGGAAACAAGAGTTCAGTAGAAGACGGTGAAGCCGTCGTCAAATCTTGCGTCGATTCCTTCGGCGCCGTTCACATCATCATCAACAATGCCGGTATCCTTCGCGACAAGTCGTTTCAGGGTATGACAGATGAGCAGTGGAAGATTGTCATGGATGTCCATCTCCGGGGAACTTATAAAGTCACAAAGGCGGCTTGGCCTATCATGCTTGCTCAGAAGTACGGTAGGATTGTTAACACGACATCAACAAGTGGTATCTATGGCAATTTCGGTCAAGCAAATTACGCAGCAGCGAAACTGGGTATATTGGGATTCTCACGCGCCCTGGCTAGAGAAGGACAAAAATACAACATATTCGTCAATACAATTGCTCCTAATGCCGGTACAAATATGACCCGCACAGTCATGCCAGAAGAAATCGTCCAGGCCCTCAAGCCTGATTATATTGCACCTCTAGTCGCCCTCCTTTCATCAGATCACTGCCCCGATCCGACTGGAGGCCTGTACGAGGTCGGATCAGGTTGGGTCGGAAAGACTAGATGGCAGAGGAGCGGCGGTCACGGGTTCCCTATCGACAAGTCCCTAACTGCAGAGGATGTTGCCGCTCAATGGGAGAGAATTTCTAACTTTGAGGATGGCCGTGCGGACCACCCCGAATCCGCCCAGGACGCATTGAGCTCGATCATGAAGAACTTGTCTAATAAGTCCAGTTCCGAGAGCGGATCAGGGGGTCTCGACTATTTGAAGGCTATCGAGGCAGCAAAGGCCGCCAAGGCCGCCGGTTCTGAGTTTGTCTTTGATGACAGAGATGTGATCCTCTACAACCTCGGCCTCGGGGCAAAGAGAACCGATCTCAACTTGGTGTTCGAAAGTGCCGACAAGTTTGAAGTCCTTCCTACATTTGGCGTCATCCCTCCGTTCAATGCCGCGACTCCTTATAGCCTTGATGAAATCGTCCCCAATTTTTCTCCCATGATGCTTCTCCATGGCGAGCAGTACCTTGAAATCAAGAAGTATCCGATACCAACATCGGGCACGTTCGTAAACTACCCTAAGCTCGTTGAGGTTATTGATAAGGGAGCTGCTGCTGTCGTTGTTGCTGGTGTTACTACCAAGGATGCTGCCACTGGCGAGGAGGTCTTCTACAACGAATCCTCCATCTTCATTAGGGGATCTGGCGGCTTCGGAGGTAACCCTAAGGGCCTTGACCGTGGAGCTGCCACCGCAGCAAACAAGCCACCTGCAAGGAAACCAGACTTTGTGGTTGAAGAAAAGACCACTGAAGAACAGGCTGCTTTGTATAGATTGTCGGGCGACCGAAACCCTCTACATATCGATCCCGAATTCTCCAAAGTTGGCGGATTTAAGACCCCAATTTTGCACGGCCTCTGTTTCTTCGGAATCTCGGGAAAGCACGTTTATAACAAGTTCGGGCCGTTCAAGAACATCAAAGTCAGGTTCGCTGGAACAGTTCTCCCAGGACAGACTCTCAGGACGGAGATGTGGAAGGAGGGCAACAAAGTCATTTACCAGGTTGTCGTCGTCGAGACTGGCAAATTGGCCATCTCGAGTGCTGCAGTTGAGCTCGTTGGCTCGTCTCAAAGCAAATTGTAAAGTATATATTTGGTATTTTTTAGATGCTCTGGGTGGAGCATTTCATAGTTTGGTTTGAGTTACGAGCTAGTCTTGTGGGATATCCTTTGGAATTTATCTGTCAATACGAATTTAATACGTTCCCGGCCTTGAGCGGTAGGATTTAGTTTACGAGATAACTCTCGACTTCCAGTTTACCTCGCTTGTTCATAATACCGCACTAAGATCTTATTTAACACCTAAGCTTAAGCTTTCGAGCGTAGACCTACAGCTAGAGCGATGAAAGGTGAGTTTTATGGTTTTATCTCGATGAACCTCTCGAGAACTCGGGAAAACATTTGTTCCAAAACCTCTTTGATGGACTGCGACCGTTCTCTCAATGCTTGTACCGTAGTTGGAGCATCACCTCTGTTCGCCCTCAAAGTGTAGCCCGCGATCACTTGACGTTGTGGAGGCTTCCAGCCAGTAACCCCAGGATTCTTTGATAACCATTCGGCTTGTGCCTGCTCGCCCGCCGATTTCAAAACTAGAGACTCGTCTTCTTGGGCATAGAGGTCACACTTGTCACACTCAGCGCAAGGTGTCCCCGGAACTTGACGGAAATGTTGGCAAAAGTGTTTATATCCAATACCCTTAAGATCCACTCGGCACACATAGCACATCACGTAGCCACACACGCACGTTAACTTATTGCATCCATCTGATTTTACAAAGGAAGTCCCACATGTCGGACACTAGATCGCACGTCATACCCCCCCTTTTTTTAGCATCGTACACGCTGGAATTATATTAGGCCATGAGGTATACTTACTGTACGTTTTATAGCAACAGCCATTGCATTCTCGACACATATTCTGAGGGCCTCTTCTTCGTTCTCAAAACACTTGTGGAACGCTTTCCATTCTTTCCCGCAGCTTCGGCAGCTTTTTCTTCCGCATGTTTCTGAACCATTTCTGCACTGAAATACCTGTCCACGCATCTTCTCATGTTTTTGCTTGACGGCACGATTTATCAACTTCGATAAAATTTGTTCAAAGTAGAGGGCATTGGGAGCTGAGACCACTTCGAGTAGATAGATATAACTCAAAGCAGACAGTGCCGCAAGAGCAAGGAGTAGGACCAATAGGAAGTTTGCGGATGCTATGAACAATGCTAGGGCTACCGTTGTGTACGCAGCCCCCCTGCGAACCGCCCAGCCAGGCACTTCATCCGTCTCTGCGTACATGCAAAAAGGACATTTGGCAATGGGGAGGCCAGAATGTATTATATCATCCTCCATGAACTTGTCTTCCATAGCGCGTAGGATTTCTGCTGGAAGAGCCTGTGAAACCAAATCTAGGGGCACGTGCCGATCGCATGGTGGGTCTGCTACAGAGGAAAGGCACCGTAGAGTACCCTTTTCCCTCATCAAACTAGTTGTCTGGCCGTATACGCCTTCCTTTGCAGCGTTGAAGACACAATTGTGGCAGAATAGATGTCCATAGCAGCAAGCCACCATACTCTCAAAGGTGTAGTCACCAAAGCAGCACTCGCATTCGAGCAAAGCACCGTGTTGCTCGTATTGCTTCTCATTCATAGCTATGGCAATGGCAAGGTCAGAAGCGGCTTGCTCCTTCCGGCTTGGTGCGCCTAGTTCCCACAGCTCTTCGTCCAACTCCTTGCAGCCGGTAAGGCCCAGTTTGGGAATGGCTCTCGGTTCCTCGAGTTTGGGGCGAAGGAAGATCCAAGATGTTATTTTATGTCTCCACGACTTTCTATTGATATCGATGAGTACCATCCGTGACTTAGTAAAATGGTTATTATTTTCCGCCATCACGCCGAGAATTGTCGATTTGGAAAGACTTTTAAACTCTTTCCGCCTGGTTGGACAAGTAGTCGTTAGCAATGCGAAACAGGGCAATTTCTGTAGATTTCTAACATACAAATGGTATTCGACAGCCTTAATGTATTCATTGCTTCGAAACATTTCCCAGGGCTGAAGAATTTCATTATTTCCAGCCCGTTTCTTCAACTTGCGGCCCATTTGTGAGTGTTCGAGTAGCATTTTGAGCTGTTCCGAAAGTTCGGCGTGTTCTTGGAATTTGGAGTTGATACGGTAACGTAAATCCCCGACATCAGCTTCCGGGAACAGTTCGTGGAGAGCGTCAAGGCATTGGTTTCGCAACCGCAGGGGATCGGTGCGGGTTTTAGTGGGAGGCATCACTGCTCTCGAGCTGGGCCGAAACAGCAGATGGCAGAGAAATCGAAGTCGTTTGGGAGGTTGTAATCGATGGGACTACGTTCATGATTTCTGGTCTCATACAAGATGCCGTGGTACTAATGTCTTTTTTTTTTTTTTTTTTTTTTTTTTTGAACTGAGAGTGAGGCTGCGGGGGTGGGATGAGAGAACGTCCAGCGTCGAAAGTAACGGTGTAAGATGGTAAGGCGGTGACAGCGAGCTGAAAGAAGGATAGTTACGCCGCCAACCAAGATGCAGTTCCTGCCAAGGGCCAACAAGGCAACACACGAAACACGATTATTCTAATTTTCCAATTCAAATTCAAATTCCACTTCCACTTCCACTTCCAACTCCGATTTCAACTCCGGCTTCGGGGCTCATGAAGACTGTAGTGACTGCATTAGCTGCAAATAGAAATCGACTCCTCGGGTTCTCTTGAAGTTCATCTCTTCTCGGAATATGGGCGGCAGGACGGCCATCAATCGCTCGTCTCGACCTCGTTCCAGCATGGGATTGTAAGTAAAGTAAGGGCCATCATCATCAACTTCGTCTTCATCATCTTCAGCATCAAGCTGTAGTTTGAAGTGCAAGGCTGCCAAAGAGACTTTTGTTTAGAAAAAGGGGTGGTTTACAAGGTACTTGATGGCCAGGAGCTCAAAAACATACCTCCATTTTTACCTGTCGAAAGACAGTCGTATTCGATGCCACCGTCTTCGTCGCTTTTGACATTAACCACAATCAAGCCACAAAGGTCAGAATATAGATTTTCTCGGTGCTGAGAAAATTCCTTTGAGGCACCGCTAGGAGCGATCGTCTTTGAATTCTTAGATGGCGTTTTCCCGATGTTTCGGGCGGTTTCTAGCTTCGCGCTGAGCACCGCATGGTCCTGCAGTAATCGCTCGATCTTGCCTCCCATCAGGGAGTTCTGCTCTTCGAGTTCTTGGACCCGTTTCTCTTTTTCTTCAAGTTGCTGGAGCGATATTGACCTTGACTTCAGTTCAGTCTTGAGGTTACTAATTATACGCTGCGATGCTGGATCTACAGGTCAGCAATTCGTCCACGGATAAGAATCGGTATGGTATGGTATGGGCGACTAACCCTTATCACGTTCTTCTAGAGCTTTTACTTGTTCGGCTTGTATCGCGTCAGCATCATCGGTTCGGAGGCGCCGTAATTTCTCGTATTTGAGTTTTAATAGTGCCAATTCGTCGGCCAATTCAGTAGGGTCGATTTTGCCTGAAGCTTGTGATGTCTTTTCCTTTGTCTTCCCCCCCTTGACTTGGAGTGAGATATCCATATCATCTGATTCCGACACTGCTTCACACACAGCTTGCGTCTCGGGTATCTCCAGCTTCCGTTCTGTTGCCTTTTTTCGATTTGCGGCTGTTTTAGTTCGATTTGTGGACATTTCTTTTGATAAGGTATCTTCTCCATTTGTTCCCACTCTCTTCACCTCCACCTTTCCCTTCTCCTTCTCCACATCCTTGTCTCTGTAATCAACAATGGATTTCTTTGTTTCTAGGTGCGTTTCTGTTCGAGAAACCAGTGACAAGCTGTTGTCGGGATCTTGTGGATCTTCTGATATTCCACACGCTATTGTTGGCTGCTTGCGAGGCCTCCCCCTACTTTTCTTGATTGCTGAAGATTCTACAGCAATTCGAGAGTTGGCAGTTGTTTTTTTTTCTACAGCGATGTTAGCCACGGCGGGTGTGCAATTATCGAATGGAAAGTATCTAGGCATATGCACAAACCGGTAGAGGGCACCAACGAGGCATCTTCACTGTCATCTGAGGAAGTATGGGTCATATGAGAAGACTTCTTGGGGGGCATTTTATACGTGTGGAATAGGCACTGGAGAAGTTTCTTCAGGCGGTGGGTGGAAGGTATCGGTCGAGGATAAAGCGAAGAAGGTTTTTGTTGTTTGTTGTGTGTTGGGTGGAAGGAGGTGGAAGGGTGACGGGACAGGCGGTCGCTAGGTCGGTAGCTAAGAGGAGGAGGAGGTTAGCGCGCTCAATGCACTACAATCAACTCTGGAGTCCCTGCGTATATATACTTAGTATGTATAATGGGCGCTTTGGTCTAGGAAAGCGGATCAAGGGTTACTTAGGTACTATACTTACCTCTTATTTAGTACTTAAGTTAGTACTTGGGACCGGTAAGTACCTAAGTAGGTAAGCAGGTTAGTAGGTTAGTCAGTAGATAAGTGGACAATGGAGAAGCAGACCCGTTAACTGATTGGTAGAGGTACTCTGTAAAGTGCGGAGAGAGCCTCCCTAAGTAACCTAGTATGTGTCTGGGTATCTGTGTGGGTGCCCGGCTAGTTACTGGGCCTATAGGCTATCTCGATGTAAGGACTACGTATACACTCTGCAACTGCACGGCAACTGCTACTGCACCCAACTGCCAGGCACCATCCACCCATCCACATCCACATCCACATCCACATCCACCATCACCGCCATCATCACCATCATCATCTCAGCCTCATCCCATCTTTTAGATCACCATCACCATCCACATTGATACCAATACAACTGCCTCCACTGTTGAGGTTGACGCCTCCGACCACATACCTTCTAGGCCAATAGCGATACATGCCTGGAAAGTGGTAAATACAAAAAAAAGGCGCTTTCGACACTACTCGTCTTGCCCCCTCCTCACTCGTTCGTATACCGTCGTCATGTCGGCCGGACCACCCTACACCGTCTCTGCTCTTTACGACTACAGTTCCCCCCACGAGGACGACCTTAACTTCACTACCGGTCAAAAAATAAGGGTTACCGAAGAAGAAGGTACGGATTGGCTGCATGGCCAGTACCGCGACAATCAAGGTACTTTGCATCAGGGTATATTCCCAAAGAACTACGTCGAGCGGGTGGAAGAGCCTGAGCCACCGAAGCTTCCTCCCGTCCCCGTGCGCCCTCAACATGACGACTCGAAGAAAGCGGCCCCTCCCGCGGCTCCCGCCGACGAACCGGTGAAATCACCTCCCAAGCAAGCTGCTCCCACCACTATTAATGCTGCTCCTGCCCTCGTTGAGCAAAACCCGCATCCTAAGGAGCAGCAACCTACCAATCGGAAGAGCTTTGTAGCTCCTAGAACCAAGTCCGAAACCCCCAAGCTGCCCCTCTCGCCAACCTCTACCGAAGAGGAGGACAAACCAGTAGGATCCTTTCGAGATAGAATCGCTGCTTTCAACAGATCAACTGCTACTCCTCTCGCTCCCACCCATGGTCAACCCAGGTCTTCCGGTTTTATAAAGAAGCCGTTTGTCCCACCACCCCCATCTAAAAATGCTTTCATTCCGCCTGTTCCACAACATGTGGAACCCCGTCGGGATACCGAAACACGAACACTGGTGCCAAAGGAACCCCCTATTAACAGACAAGATGAGCCTATACAGCAGGAGGAGGAGCCTCCTAAGGTATCAAGTTTAAAGGATCGGATTGCCATGCTCCAGAGTGTTCAACTTAATCCAGCAATGGGAGGGAAGCCAAAAAAGCCTCCAAAGCCCCCACCAAAAAAGAAGGAGGATTCCGGCCCTAAATCTGAGACTCACGAAGCAACCCAGCTCCCCGAGCCTACTTCTGAGGGAGATAGTAGCTGTATTTCACCCGCTCTCGTCCTGTTTCATCTGCAAACCGTTATTATTTTCGGATTCTAATATATCTCTTTATATGAATATAGTGCCAAGGGCGAGCCTAGAAGCGCCTAGGAAGAGCAACGAAGCCGTCGGGGAGAACCAATCTGTCACTCGGGAAGCTAACCATGAAATAGAGAGCGCGCAAGAATCACAGGCCGTGACTAACCAAGAAGATGGTGTCAAATTCGAAGGTGCGAAGCCTAACGAAGGTGCAGGAGACTTAAGAAAAACAGAAGGCGAGAACGCTGAGGCTCAAGGTGGGAAAGAGGGGGAGGGGGAGGAGGAAGAAGGGGAGGAGGAGGAGGAGGAGGAGGAAGAGGAGGAGGTTGACCCTGAAATAGCCCGTCGGCTCGCCATCAGGGAACGTATCATGAAGATGTCTATGTCCGGTGGCATGGGTGGGATGTATGGCGGGATCCCGATGATGGGGGGTCCGGCAGCGTACAGACCACCCCCGAAAACCCCCAAAATGGAGCCATCGATCGTAGAGACTGAGTCATCGGCTTCATCCGGCCCTCCGCTAGAACAATTTAGAATGATACCCATTCTCCCAATGGGAAAGGCACCAGCCCCCCCCCTTCCAGCACAAACAGCCGTTGACTCTGATGCGGATGACAACTCCATGCGTTCGCCGCGGCCGAAACACGAATCCGATACAGATTCGCCAGTGAAAGACGCTCCAACTGAAGACGAAAGCATCGTTCCTGAGCTTTTAGCCAAGAAAGCTTCCCGTCCATCTCTTGAAAGCGAAGGTGGGTGCCCCTGAGAACTACTCGTATCGCATAAAATGTACTGTTCTAACCAACGCTCCAGCTGATGACGAACCAACACCCCCCCTCAAACCAACTTGTATGTAGCCCCTCCCAGAAACTATCTTATACATAATAAGACTAAAAAAAAACCTCTTCCCCTAATAGCTCGCGATTCTCGGCCGCCTCCGCCTCCGCCCCCTAGTGCTCCTCCACCGGCGAGGATTTCGACTGGGGGTGCAAATGTTACAGAAGGATCGGAGAGTGACGATGAAATGTCTGGGGACGATCCGAAGGCTAGTTTAGCTAGCCCCGTAGTCCAAGAGCCTCCTAGCGTCCCGCGGCGACCTTCGATGGGGGTTGCTCCCCCTCCACCGCCCCCTCAGCGCCCTGATGCTCTGGATACCAACACCGCAAAGCGAATATCTATCGTTGGCTCACCCCCACTTCTGCCAGACAGCCCTTCCACTCCTTTAAACATTAAACGGGCCAGCTATATCAGCAAAGGTGGCCAGATGCCACCAATACCCTTGTCAGCCGTCCCCGCATTAACCCCACCAGCAAATTCCGCTATTCGTGGCCCGCCCCCACCTCCACCTGCAGGTCCTCCAGTAAGGCGCTCCGCTGAAGAAACGCGGCAAGGCCGCAATGACGACGAGGATGATGAAGAGGTCACCGAGTATGAAGGAGACATTGATACCGAGCTTGATGACAGCAAAAAGCCTTTCAAAGACTCACTGGGGGCAAGACAGAATGAGGAGGAGGAGGCTGAGCAGAGTGATGAGACCCCTTTGCCGTCCCCCCAGATTCAAACCGCACCCCCACCACCCCGACAAGCGCCCGGACTCCCTCCACCACCCCCTTCCTCAGCACCCGTTTCCCCTCTTGTGGTCGACGTCCTACCCAGCATCCCGCCGCCGCCGCTCCCCCCAACTAGCCCCCCCATGACTAGAAGGGAGCTTCCTGAACGGACACGGCCGATATCATACATTAGAGTACCACCTACTTTTCCGGAAGATGAGGAGGAAGAATTTGGCGATGCTAGTGATAACCAGGGAACTTCGATACGGCAGGAGAAGAGCCACGCGCGGCCATCCGAAGACCGCCCGAGAGCTTCAATGTCTAGTTCCAGACGGTCTATGGATCTGAGCCGTAGTCTTCATGATAGTTCTTTTCAGGCGCGCGATGAAGACCTTGGGACGACGACGAACTGGTGGGCTCAGGAAGCAACCCCTCCCCCCGCATTCCAAAACCGCGGGAAGGATCTCTATTATGAGGTTGAAGATGCCACTACTAGCAAACGAGGAGGAAGGGCGCAAATAACACGTGATGTATATGTACTTTTTTCGGATTACTCGCAGACAATTGTCACTGCGCGATTCGATCGAGATACCCCGGCAAATGTCAGCTTTGAGCAGCGACACGAACCTCCTCCACAGCCGCTTCGGCAGGACAAGCTTGAGGAGGCGTGGAACAGCTTTGGGAAAGTAATATTGGAGGGGGCCAAATCACTGGAGAATAAAGTGGTGGGTGATGGAAATCCTTCGGCTCTCCCTGGAGAATTGATCAGGGAGGCATCCGGAGCACTGGCACCGATAGGAAACAAGGCATACGGGGTGACTGTGTATCAAAATCTCGGGAATGCTACGATTCAGCAGCTAGATGAGATCCGTGGTGGGGATATCATAACTTTCCGGAATGCAAAATTCCAAGGACATAAGGGTGGGCTTCATCAGAAATATAACCTTGACCTCTCGAAAATGGATCACGTGGGTGTAGTTTATGACTGGGATGGGACGAAGAAGAAGATCCGGATCTTCGAGCAAGGACGTGAGAGCAAGAAGGTGAAGATAGAAAGTTTCAGGATCGGGGATCTCAGAAGTGGGGAGGTGAAAATCTGGCGCGTGGTAGGCAGGAGCTGGGTGAACTGGTAGTGGTAGTGGTAGTGGTAGTGGTAGTGATGATATCTGTCTTTCTCTAGAACTTGACTATCCATTCTAAGTTGCTTCCTTATACCTCTTACTGACTTCCTTAAGTAAGTACTTTAAGTACCTATCTACTTACCTCTTAGGTACTTCCTTAGGTACTTAAGTAATTATAAGTTAGTGGTCAGTATTTGTAGTAGCAGTGGTGGTAGGAGTAGTAGTATTCAATTTATGCGGGGACGGCAGACACCCCGGTCTAGTCTCTCTCTCTCTCTCTCGATCTCTCTCTCTCGATCTTTCATAATACCAACCAAACTACATCTCAAGTGACCGCCCAGAACATCAAATAAATCCATCCTTCCAACCGCGCCCGTCCGTCTTCACTTCTCATCTACCAGAAATACATGCCCTGTGAGTGAGTGAATGCCTTTTTTCATCAGTGTTCATCTTCTCCTTCAAAGTGGCATACCCAACTGATATATTGAATTCTACCATCCCCCTGATGCATGATGCTTAGTGCTAGTGCTTCGTGCTTCATTTTAGGACACGCTCCCGTTTAGAATCTGGATCCAGAGAAACCATGAATCGGCCCAGTACGTCCCATAAACTTCGATGATACAGGTCGAGATCTTAAACATTCGCCATTTACACAGTGCCGGCTGATCGTGGACTCGTCAGGCTCTCAAACTAGGCATGCTGGCTTCCCCCCGCAGCCGTCGTCAGGTCTCCGAAACTCGTCCGGCGCCTCCAGCAATCTAATATCGAGAATGCCGCCGAATGGCAAGCTAGGTTCGAAACCAATTACTCCTTCCAATCATCCCATTACCCGGCTGACCTTTGGGTATTCGGCGAGGAAAGCGTCAACAGGTTGGGCCTTTCCACCAACACAGCAGGCGCAAAATTCGTCAATAGCCGCCTTCGGCCAACCGCTCGCAAACTCGTCGCAACCTGCTACGCCCTTTGATATCTCGTATGTACCGATTCTTCTATCTAGCGAACAAACGACACTTTTATCCTCTCGTTTTTCGTATTCGGGCGTGCCGTATGTCGGTTCTTGTTGGCTGATACAAATTCCGGCACCGTGAATTGGACGCAGGGAGTTTCCTGTACTAGGCACCGGCAGTGCTCATCAGAATTCTAACCAAGGATGGGGACGCGCGAATACCCAGTCTCCGAGCCAAGTCCAAGGACGTCCAGCGCAGGACGAGTTATATCAGAACAGCCACTTAATAGACGATTTCAGTATACAGAGAGTAGGAGGACAGATTCAAGGTAGCGGAGGGCCAAGCAGTAGAAACCCGCGGCTAGGGAGCAACGAAGACTTCCCGGCTCTACCGAGCTCGAGTGCTCTGGTGGGTGATGGTCTGAATGAGCGAAAGGGCAGCTTCCTCCTGGGCAGCCAGACCCTACAGGGCCTCGATATGTTATCGCAGTCGGATACCCAGCGACAAGCTTTCCTCAACGGTGGACTGTCATCTTCAGGGCTACAGACAGGGTCCGGAAGACAGCAGCATCAACAGGGCGCTGGCGGTGGGAGGAATCAAAACTTAAACGGTGGGTGTGCATTATATCGCATTGGTCTTTTCATCTCGTTGGAAGGCAATTTGGAGTCTATTTTAGGCAGTTTGTTGTTCATACTGTTGTCTGTTATAAACCGTTCATTCATTCATTCATTCATTGATCCATCCATCCATCCATCCATCCATTCGCTCGGTCGGTCGGTCGGTCGGTAGTCTTTTCGTCTATTCGTTGGCTGCATGTCGGTGAGACCGGTTGGATCGATTGAACAGCTAATTTGTCTTGAACCTTTATAGCCAGCCAGCAGCAGCAACAAGCAATGCGTCTGTCACCCATCATGATGGACCATCACCAAACCCACCATCCATCGCTTTCACATCAACAACCGCAAACGTCCTCTTCTTCTACAGCTGCCGAACTATCACCCGATAGCAATCGAAAGGTTGGTCAAATGAACCCTCTCATATCCTTCCCCCAAACATAAACATAAACGTGAACATACACATACACATACACATACACATACACATTCCCATGCTTTGTTTTTCCTCCCCTACCTCTCCCAGATCCTCTTCTTTTAACAAAGGAAGATAAAGGGAAGCGGAAGGGGTGAAAGGGTGAAAGGGGGAAAGGGAGAGGGATAGAGAAGTAGAGACACAGAGAGAAAGAGATTTCGCATGTGCTGACTTTTAAAACTCGTCCGTCGTCGTTGGCATTTTCGTCCGATCTCAAAAGACAAAAACCGCTTCAAGCCCAGGATCAATCGCACCTCCCACTGGTACTGTCACAGCTACCACAGTCACATTAAACTCGATGCCACAGAGCGCGAACGGCCGTCTATTGGCGCAACAGCCCTCGAATTCTTCATCAATAACAGGCATTCTGTCTCAATCGGACCCTCAATCGGATCAGCAACCACAGAGATACTCCTCGACTCCGCCGGATACGGAGCCGAGCGAGTCGTCTGGACCCAGCGAAATCGATAGATTTGGACTCAACGGCCTCCTCCCTCTGATACGGAATGAGGATCTCGACATGGCACTTCTCGCGCTAGGAACTGATCTGACCCAACTGGGCCTGGAATTGAATCAACCCGAGTACGGATCGATCTTTCTTAACACAGCCGATCATCTGAAGCAAGGCTCCCGAAGTCCTTCTTTGGCTTCTCCGATTGTGGCCTTCTCATTGAAACGCATTTATCAACATGAAGAACTAACATGATGTGCCCTCTTCTTGCAGACAACCTCTCAGTGCCACATTTGCGTCCCCATGGTCCGACCAGCAAGTCCGCGCTGCAGAGCCAGATTTCAAGCTCCCACAGTGTTATGCAGTTCTGAACACGCAGCCGTTACAGTCAAAAGTACGAAACTTTTCCGATGAAACCTTGTTCTATATCTTTTACACCATGCCAAAGGATGTCATGCAGGAAATCGTGGCCCAGGAACTGTACGTGCCCCAACGAACTGCTTGTCGGGGTAAAGATTAATTCCCAGTTGCATTAACGAGACAAATAAACCGCAGGACCCAGCGTAATTGGAGATATCATAAAGAACTCCAGGTTTGGTTGACAAAGGTTCCGGGCAATGAGCCTTCGCAGATAGTACAAGGTCGGTTCGAAAAAGGGGTCTATGTCTTTTTCGAACCAACATTATGGGAACGGCAACAGGTTCGCGTTACCCTTTCCCTATCTTACTCCCACGTTGTCGCTAACTAACGACTCCAATATTTTAGAAAGAATTCATCCTAGAGTACGCCGCGTTAGACCAAAGCCGGATGTCGCTCTCTTGATTCGGGTACACGTGGGTGTTTCTATAATTGTCCCCGGCTTGCTCCTTCGAACTCTTCCCACATGAGGGCTACAAATAGGCCGGTCGATCAATACTTCTTGATATCTTTTGTCTCTCTCTCTCTCTCTCTCTCTCTCTCTCTCTCTCTCTCTCTCTCTCTCTCTCTCTCTCTCTCCCACCCATTTCTTTTTGTAGCGAATCTTCTTCTCCTTGATTTAGCAATGAATAGGAATTCAAATCGCGCAGCCTGCATGTTCCCAGGACCGATTTATTTTTCAGGCGTATTACCTACCCTCGAACACATCGTAGTTGTTTATCGTCTACCCGATAACTTATAACTAGTTTTAAATCGTAATACGAGACGTACGTTAATATATACTTAAGTATATATCAAGCGGAAGTGAAGGCGAAATTGTCCAGTCGCATTTGAGCCTTTCCAGGCCCCTGCAAGAAACCGTCCGGCTTTTTCATAGGCGATACGATAGATAGTAGTATACTTGATTGCATCGCTACTTCTACCTAAACCCGAAGTACTTCGGTAAGAAGTAAGTAAGTACAAGCCTAGGTACTTGCCGACTTGCATATTTCGGGATTCTCGTGCATTTAAAAAAAAATTAAGTGGCACTGACGGGAGCTGATAGGTACTTACCTACTTACAGGCTATTAACGGCTCATGCTGCTATAACCCTCGGAATGATCCCACCATATCTCATACCTTTTAGGTGGTACCTAAAAGGTAACTATGCACTTATCTTTGTCAATATGCCTTCCGTGGATATAAATACCTCCTCCTTACCACCTCTGACTATAGCTCCAGTTCAGATACAACAGCTCTAGTCATGTACGGCCGATAACATTCAAAGTACATGCATCAACCCTTCCTCGCGTTTGTAAGATTGTCATTTCGCTCACCAGCTTCGAATCCAGCTTCCTCACCGCGCAAACACCCCGCCTCTGAGCCTAAGTTCCAATGCAATCAGATACCGCCTACGCTGCTGTTCACAAACGAAAGAAGCCGTTTCCACAAAATGCACGATTGCTAGAAAGAATTGGAGCGGATATAGCTTCTGCAATTATTGCTGCAGTTGCCGTAGCGCCGGTATGCATATGTTTACGGAGTCCCAAGCTCGCTCCAATGCAACCATCTGTGTATTTTATGTCCTGCTAACTCTTAATTGAAGGCAATTTGCATGATTGATAAGTAAGGCTATAGATACCTACCTTCCTTCCTCAATCCAAGCTTACTGCGCTTGGCCGACTTTGGGATATAATGTATTCCTACTTGATTATTTAGTTAAGTAGAGATATAGCACAGTATCTGTCTCAAAAGCTAGCTTCGAGCTCGATTCTGCTTGGAATGGTTAAGCTCTGGAGAGACTAACATGGCATACCTGCTTTGAAGAAGCATAGTAGAGAATGCAAGCGGCAAAAGAAGATTAACATCATCTATTAAGTATGTGGTCCTCCAATTCCGCGTGGCTATTGTCAAGTCGTGGATCTATCTAGGTGCCTGATAGCTAACAGGTGTCTACTCCTTCACTAGAGATTCTATTATCCACCTAGTGACCAAACCTCAGACATTTTTTTTGTCAAGGACATTCGGTTTAGTTGCTGTATGCGAATATCACTTGCTCTCTTGAAAGCAGAGCATTCCTGACAGTCACTGTCGTAGATGGTATATGCTGGAACCTACATCGTCGCCAATACAACCGACACCTTTCTATCATATAGAAAAGGGAACGAAAGTATTACTGAAGTTACGGCCGGTACGGCGAAGTTTGCTGGGACATCAAGGTACTCTAATTTATCTATGGCATGCAGAATTCGCATTTAGTTCGTGGGACCAATCTTCTGATTAATAGATGGCTACTATAGCACAAATATTCTTCTGACGCTTGTGAAGGATCGAAATTTTGCTCGGATGTTTGGGATTGGAGCCTCAAAGCCCATCCCACTCCCAACATATGCTTTGTTCTGTGCCAGAGACTGCTTGACGATCCTATTCTCCTTCAACATCCCCCCGGTCCTTTCTAGAGTTCTCCCCGACAATATTGGGGGTCTGAGTTCGTTGTCCACCGCACAGATCCTGGCACCGGCTGGTAAGTCATACCTAAAAATCGACCGCGTAGACTGATTATATTCTAGAAGCATTGACTAATGTGCTATCGTGGCCGATTCCAGGTTGTCAGTTCTTGTCGACACCTTTACACTTGCTAGGCCTAGATCTGTATAATAGAGGAGCGAAACTTGGGATGAAGGACCGCTTTCAGGCTGTCAGCGCTAACTATTTAAAGAGTTCACTAGCCAGAATGTATGTCTCTATGTCTCGGGTTCTGCTATTAGCTAGATATTTGCTAACCGGATGCTGATTTGGAAAACGAGTAGCTGTCGAATTGTACCTGCATTTGGAATTGGTGGTGTCTTGAACTCGAAATGCAGGTACCACATGATGAGAAATATCGAAGAGAGTATCAGGAGCGACCAGGTGGCGGCCGGATAACCTAGAGCTAAGAAGAAGAAGAAGAATAAATGGTCAAATGGATAGATCCGGGCCTTCTTTGGGGGGGAACCCATGCGCAGGCGTGTCTTGGGAGTTCAAATTATAAAAGCGAAGCTGAGAAACCCGAGGACCGAATCGCCAATGCAATATCTGCAATAAGAATGCATCAAGGGAAGATAGGTGATATCAAGGGGGTGTGAACGGACCACGTATATATGCATATGATACAGAGATGCATCTCAACCTTTTGCAACAAAGTTAGGCCCTAAACCGCTTCGGGGGTAGTATCTAGTCGTCAATTGCGGTATATATATAAAAAAAAAAACACTCAAGCTCAGCAGGCTGCCTATCTGTCTCCGAGATAGCTTTGGCTAGTCCGCAGGGTTTTAACTGGGGATGAGCTAACTGGGCCATGGTATGCGGGCAACTGAATGTGGACGTAAATATGCGCAGAAGGAAGAAGGGGAGGGTTCAATCAAGCTTTGGCCCACAGTTTCTAGAAGAAATTCGGACGGATCCATGAGGAGCAGGGACCACCGTGCATACATCTACCACCTAAGTACATAAGTATGTATGTACATACTTACATACATACCGGTACACGATATGCAGGGCTCTCCGAGCTCCTTCGCATGTTGACAGGGATGAGATGATGCGACTATTCGGTTTCAGATTGTGGATATATCGCTCGAAGGAAAAAGAGACCTTCTCATCCATGGATCAAGGACTGAGAGCTGAATTAAATCGAAGCCCGGGGTGCAAAATTCCCCGAGTGCTGCGTCTAGCCTGCTCTATCCTCGGTTCATATACACACATCATACAGAGGACGTACTTACATATGAGTACTTACTCGGCACATGTCATATGGTGGTGATGATGATGATGATGATGATGATGGTAGTCCGCCCTTCTGGTCCAAGGTATGTAACTTCATTACAGATGTCCACACACATGTCCACACATTTGTATATCCATACTTCTTACCTAGGCAAAGCCCATATACGACTGATGCTGACACAGTGCCCGTTTGGAGTACAGATAAGGGCTTCACACAGACGAGATTGCCACCCGGAAAAACTGCAGACCCCCCCCCCATCCCTTCCTTAGCTTCCATCGATTAGCCGTTTGGCATTGGATCGAATAGTTTTTCCGAGCTTCAGGAAATTCATCCGGCTAAAGGGAACCGGCTAAAGGGCAGCAATCACCACAACACATCTGTTGCTGGACCGATGTCCGGGCCGAAATCCCATCGCCTAACTGCCAGCCTCGAGCTTGTGCAACTGTGTCTGTGCCCGACTGCATGCAATCGATCCACTGAATCGTCCGATTTGGGTAGTCATTTGGCTCCGCTGCGACATACTGAGGCTCATGCCACAATAGCTGTGCTGAGCTGAGGGATGGCGTGGGGGGCCTCCACTCCACATCTGCATTGCAATGCAATTCCACCTTCATTCATCTTTCGTATCACCAATTTCGAGCTGCTGTGAAACTCCAAGGAAGGTATCACCAGCCTAAAAAGATGCCCGCTGTACGTGGGCCTTCCCCAAGAGGGCCGGACCACCAACCTGGAATCCGAGCCCATGGCTATTTCTTTAAAAGGTGTCCATGGAATTCAACCGCGCACGTGCTCGCTGGTTGGTCATTTTGATCGATAGTTTATTCAATGGATGATATCACGACATCGGTCTGGTGGCCCTCAGCCTGAAACCAACAGGAAGCACAGATTCCGAGAAATGGTTGCACAATACGAATGATTATCCTCTGATCACAACCAAGGGTATTTTGATGGACTACTACCCCGCAGTTTTTCCTGGCCTCTTAACTAAAGGGAAGAAAAAAATAAAGAGAGAGAGAGAGAGAGCGGGATAACGAGGAAGAGGTGGTCAGAGGTCACTAAGATTGGGGAGGAAAAAGAAAGTACAGGGCAAGTAAGCTTAATCTGATTTTAAGCGGCAAATTAAGTCCCCAGACCAACCAAATTGATGGAACATGCCAAGTTTATGGGGAAATAAACTGGTGGGTGTTCTAATGATATGTGCAACAGTGGATGGGCTTCGGAGGGAGTCGCAAGAAGCGAGTGGGGGTTCACTGGGGGGTTTGGGAGGGCTTGGTCGTTGTGATAGTCTATGCCTTCTTCAAAGAGACGATGTTCAAACTCGAGCGGACAAGATAACTGATGCAGAGGACGGGTGCCCCAAAAAATGACCCTGGTCTTGCTTCTACCACACCTGCTTTTTTTCTACAGAGTATAGCTCCATGCATTGCAATGCTCTTCTGATTCGTTTGTCCCTTCTTTGCCTCTCTGGTTCTCCATGAGGTTAAAGTACATACACAAATGTGTGGGGTGGAGACGACTCGTCGTTACCTATTTATTTTATTCTATGAGGGGAAGGAAGGAAAGACGTGCTCGGTGGATCCTGATATCATCATCAGCATCAGCATCAGCATCATTTTTTTAATATGCAGCCCCCCATCAAGGCCTGCATGTACATGTCCCTCCACCATCAATACCACACATATCGAAGTACATACTTATTCACTTACTTTTCGAAGTATTTGTACGTATGTACTTACATAGATATGCGGCTGTGGAATGTATGTGAGTGTAAGGATATGGTAGATAGACGGGTTGAGATGGTTGCCTCGCTTGTTAACAAGGAGAGGGAGTTCTTGCCAGGATCCGTTCGCGCCAAAGGGTGGGGTCACGATTCTTTCCGCCGCCGATGGTTAATGGATATCTGATGTTCAAAAGATACAGATATTGCGGAAGGGGGGGGGGCAAAGCAAAGATGGATGGATAACCTCGGGCGCCAGCATGCCGTCGGGGGGGGAAAGAAGGGGAAGGGGAGGGGTGAACAGAAAGTGGCCAGTTCGGTAGCAAAGTTTCCCCACACCTCAGCTAGGTGGAATTTTGGGCAACCAAAAAAAGGGAAAGAAAAGGAAATAAAACAAAACAAAAAAGGGCCCTTTGCCGACTGGAGAAGCACAGGCACGCAAAACAGTGCGGATGAGCAGCAGCAGGAGGAGGAGGAGGGAAAGCATGTGTGTGGTGTGTGTGTGTGGATGGATGGATGGAAGGGAAGGATGTGACCCCCAACTTTTGAGCTGCTGTTCTTGGGAACTCCGCGAACGAAGTTTCAATCAATTTTCGTGGCCTCCGATCCGTCCTCGTCCTCATCTTCCTCGTCCTCGTCTCCTTCCCCACCCCCTCCCCCCTGGTACTTTTACCTTAGTAGGTTTCGATGACGGTGCCCCAACTTTAAATCAGAAAAAAAAGAAAGGAAAAGGAAAAAACCCGAGGAAGGCCCCAGGAGGAAAAAGAGGAGGAAAAGAGGAAGAGGGAGAGGAAGAGGAGGAAAAAGAAAAGAGGAAGAAAATGCATGTGCTTTCAGACCAACATGGTACCCCCATATTTTCATGCTCTGGAGCATGTTCCTGTCTGTCTGTCTGTCTGTCTATTGTCAGTATGTATGTCTGGATCTCACTAACTCGGTTTTTTTGGTGTTCTATTTTTTATTTCCCACTCCACACCACTTCCTTCCTTAAGAACTCCCCTTCCCTCCGTCTCCTCCTCCTCCTCCTCCTCATCCACCTCCCATCGACGTTCTTATAAAAGTCTGCCCTTCTTCCCCAGCTTCTCACTCTCCCACATCCCTCCCCTTCTCTTTTCTTTTTCCTTGCCCTCCCCGACTTTACTTCATCCTTGCAAACTACCAAATCCTGAGAAAAGTGAAGAGAGAGAAAGAGAAAGAGTCAGAAAACATTTCACGTTGATTATTATCCCTCCCTCCCTTCCTTCTACTTGCATTCTCTTCTTGGTCTCTATCTCTCGTCTATTGGGACAAAAAAGAAGAGGAAAGAGAAGAATAAGAATAAGAATAAGGAGAAGAATAAGAATAAGGAGAAGAAAGAGAAAGAGAAGAGAAAAAAAAAAAAAAAAAAAAAAAAAAAAAGTTAATCCGACACTCCAAAAGCTTGGGAAACTCGAAGTATCGCCAGATCATATCCAGCATCTACTTCACAAAAGACGCCATGGCCACCGCCGGAGCGTCATTATTCACACCGATTATTGAAACCGGTGTCACAGCTCAACCCAGCAGTCGGGTCTCTAATCTCGCCCAAATCATGGAAGACCACGATGTATCGAAACCTCAGACTGAGGAAATGCCTCGACCTTACAAATGTCCAATCTGCAGCCGTTGTTTCCACCGCCTCGAACATCAAACCCGCCATATTAGGACTCATACGGGAGAAAAGCCTCACGCCTGCACATTCCCAGGCTGCTCGAAACGCTTCAGCCGTTCTGACGAATTGACTCGACATTCCAGAATTCACAATAATCCAAACTCAAGAAGAAGTAATAAAAATGGTGCTCAACATCATCCCTCATTAGCTCAGCAGCAGCTCGAGTCTAGGACATCGCCAAATGCCATGACTCCGTCCGCTATGATGCCTCCTCCTCCGAGGCATGGCTCCAAATCTGCTCCTTCTTCAATTGTTGCCTCGCCAAACGTTTCTCCTCCACATTCTCACTTTTCCCATCACAGCTCGCCCATTGGAAATCTCCCGGGTTTCGGAAGGGTCTCCGCCGGCAATTCCCAAGGTCCTTTGGATATGAGTCTGTTAGCCGCCGCTGCATCGAGGGAACTGGAAAGGGAGAGGTTCGGTTCGAATTCCTACCTCGCACCGCATCTCTATAGCCATTCGAGATTAGCACCTCTTGCACCAATTTCCCAGCAAATGGACACCACATCATCGATGTCCAGGTCGCATTCTCATGATGACGAGAATCCATATCTCGCTCATCGAGCAGCTAAGCGCTCCCGACCCACTTCTCCCATTTCTACGGCACCATCATCTCCAACTTTCTCTCATGATTCTTGCTCTCCTACCCCGGAACACACTCCTCTCGCAACTCCAGCTCATTCGCCGAGGCTCTATCCACGAGAGCTCGAATACGGTTCCGGATTGCAACTTCCTAGCATTCGCCTCCTTTCTCTGAGGCCCATGCCGGCGCTTGCCCCGATGGACATTGCCGATCCTTACTCCGCAACGAATACGCCATCCATAACACCAACAACCTCAGCTCTTCGTTTGACTGACATTATGAGTAAGAGCGAGGGGGCTCAGAGGAAACTTCCAATACCATCTGTTCCGAGAGTCACCGTTCATGATCTTTTGAACGGCAACGGTAGCGGTTTCTCATCTGGTAATTCATCTGCGGCTGGATCCGTTGCTGGAGGCGATCTCTCCGACCGTCTATGATGATGATTATTTAATTATCCTCTTTTATTTTTATTTTTTATCTTTTATACAATCTACATCTTAATTTGGCGATAGACTCGAATTTTTTATTTTTTTATTTTTATTTTTTTTACTGCCTCTTGATTTGTTTGAGAGTTTTCATTCCCAATATTTCATTTCCACCTCTTAGACGATATTTCATGTTACAACCTCCACTTTATTTATTTGTCTTTATTATCTGGGAAGGCATCTGCATATAGCTATCTCCCTCTCTCTCACTCTTTGTGTGTGTCTCTTTTCTTGGTGTTCTTGTTTTTATTTATCACGCAGCTTCTCCTCTGCATTTGAGGGGGGGGGGGGCTTGCATTGCTAGCTATTTGGAGGCGCACCTTTTTCCGTCACAATTTTTATATATATATTTCCCCCCTCGATTTTGTTCAGGTTCTTTTGGTTCTTTTGGCTCTTTTTTTTTTTTAACCGGTACTTGCCATTGGGATCATACAATTTATAGATGGAGGGAGCCGTTTTTTTTTTATCATTACCATTACTTACTTTTATTATTATCATTTACTCATTCTCATGCTTTTCAAATGTTCGTCTGTTCGTTCCTGGGATTTGGTCTGCTTTACTATGATAGAAGATAATACACACATGTACCGGCGCTTTGATTATTATAATACCACTCTTCTTATTCTTCTTTGTCTTTTAAATTTTCCACATGCAAATTGTATAATAAGAACTTTACTTACGTACTTACTTACTTACTTAACTACAGATGTACGTACTTAAGAGGTAGATAGATTTAATTTTTAGTGGTGGTGGTGGTGGTATTACCCCAGATATCAGATAACCGGAGTGGCCGATTCGATCTTCCTTTTGAAGAGCGCCAGAGCTCTCGTGCCAACATTTTTAGTAGTTGCCAAACCAGTACGTAAGAAGAAAGAAGAAGAAATTACACGACAGTATAGTATGTATCCCCACGATTCCGCGATAGAAAACACTAATATCGTGATGATAGACACCCCGCTTTCGAAGGACGGTGCCCCGAAAAAGTCGGATGCTCCATCCTTTGCCCTTTTTTTTATGGTAATGGTTTGCATATCGATTCTGTGCAAATTGACTTTCGTGATTTTATGATTTTATGATTTTATGATTTTCAGGTTTTTAACCCAGAGATAAGGATATACATCCATTACACATGGAAGTAAGTCTAGTATTTCTTACGAGATAGCCGCCGGACGGCGGATCCTCCACGTCAGAACTGCAAATCAAAGGGAAAAAAAAAAAAAAAAAAAAAAAAGGAGGAAGGGGATAAAGTGGGCCATTATCATGAGATATTTGTTTTCAGCAGTTCGGCCTCAACAAGGCGCCTCGGGATTGGGGATTGGGATTGGGGATTGGGGATTGGGATGATGTTACAGAGTCGGACCACTCGAGAGCCAGTAATAGTTGGAATCGAAGATCCTCCCTCCACAGCAAAGAAGGTTCCCCAAGCGAAAACCTGGGGCCCCCGCACTGCATGGCGTGCGAGTCGGGATTATAAAAATAATACAGACAGACAGACAGAAAAGAAAGAAAGATAGATAGGTAGATAGACAGGAAGAAGGGGAAAAAAAAGAGGGAAAAAAAGAAAAGAAGAAGAAGAAGAAGAATTAAATTTTTTTTTTTTTTTTTTAAAAAAAAGGGGGGGGTGGAGGTAACTGTACAAAATACATACATACATGTACATACGTAGCTTGGAGCTTATCAGTTCCAACAGCAGCAGCAGCAGCAGCATATCTCGTAATCTGCTGACGGTTCAAGAAGGTGTACCCGCGGCATACATGAGATTTTCTTTATGCTTGACTGCGTAGGTAAGTAAGTAATGTAAGATATGTACTTAAGTAAGTACTTACTTACTTACATACTTAAGTAGTTACACTATGTAAAGAGAGAGAGAGAGCTCTACAGCTCATTCCCAGCCGGGGGGATGTGTTTTTCAGCTCTTGTAGGACTAAAACCTCGTTCAGGCTAAAATCAATCTGACTTTATCTACTTACTTACTTTATTGGCTTGCATACATGCCAAATAAATCGACAATGGTGTGATGCTCTCGCAATAGGCTGAGAAATGGTGACATACGCCGTCCGTCTGGAGTTGGCTTTTAGATTTCGTGCGAGCCTTGAAAATCAAAAGATAAGCCCAAAAAAGGGCCCTGGAAGATGTGTGTCCCCCAGCTCTCTTTCCTCTCCTCTCCTCTTTTTTTTTTATTTTTATCCTTTTTGGGGGGGATGATTGTTTCTCCGTCGAATCGGCTTTGGTTGTCTCGGGGCTATGGAGCTACTTCGGCACATGTGTATGCTTCTTGGGTGGCCCCGAGACGACTACCCGCCCGACAAAAGAGAGAAATTAGAGCATGGAGAAACTGGAAAGGGAAAGTCAAAGGGGATCCCATCCTTCGAACCGAAAACTTGAGAAGGGGAATCTCGGAATTCGGGCGGTACTAGCACAGCACCCAACGAACATTTTTCGGAACCATCGTGGCTGTCGGTTAACAGGCAGTGCGCTGTAAAACAATAAATAAAAATAAATAAAAATAAATAAAAATAAATAAAAATAAATAAAATAAAAAGAAGAAGAAGGGAAGCCTGTGACAATTTCCGGTAGGTGTCCCCTTATAGTACGTCATCGTCGCTTTCACCGTCCGAGTCAGGCACGATGGTTCTCCCGAACTTCTGGGGAATTACCGACTCCAATGTTTTTTTTGCTTCAGAACTTTCCGTAGCTTCTTCGTAAAGATAACTGTCTCGCGCCTGGCTCAGTATTGGGAACGACTCCGCGCCGGATCCAGTCAGAATGTCTGGCACAGGCACCAAATCAACCGTATCTGATGAATAATCATCAAGTTTTTCGCTCGGGGCTTCATTGTTTGTGGCATTGGCGCCTGAATTCCCATGAGATTCCAAGTCGCTGGCGGTATCACTACTACGTTTCCGTTTCAGGTACCCTCCAGGCAAGGGAGTTACTTCTGGTTCTTCATCGCTGTCAGAGAACCCGATCCCGTAGTGTTCTTCCGAGTTCTCTCCCGACGTAGCAAAGGACTCGGCCATTGAAATGGCGCCAGTCAGTGCCTCGAAAATCTGCTGCTTCTCATCTTCGACACCATTCTATTCCCAGTTAGCGCAAGGGATACCCCCCCCCAAAAAAAATTTAAAAAAATAAAAAAAAAAGGTTTTTAGCGCAAATTTGCGACTGACTTTGGTAACTTTAATCACAAAGAATTGGTCTGGCCGGCTTAGATTTGTGTTTTGGATATCCACCCCCAACGACTTGAGCACGAAAATAAATCGCAGATGTCTCTTATCCGCCCGCGGATCCGTTTTCGGTACATGCTTTCTGAGGAGCAGGATCCTATGGTGAAATACGTGAGCCCAGCTATGGGTTGCGGAATCTAGCTCGTTGCGTCAATCGAAATCTTTGATTCTTAAATCCCCATGATTCAACGTTAAAAAAAACATTAGGCGGGGTAGCTCACGGACGGATGGCGCCAGCTCCAGAGGACCTCCCCCCCTTACGGCCTTTGTCGTTAGCTGATTTAGAATAACAACGGCTGCCGTCCTGGATGCGGAAAAACGCTGAAGTCGATTCCCGATATCTGCTACAAGCCTCCCACGCTTATCCACTTGTTTCTCGTGTCCTCTGTTTGGTAGGACCTGAGACTGTGAAGAATCCGATGCTGGAGGGAATTCTTTGGTAAACAGCAATGATATGTCGTCAATGATAACCAATGATATTTCAATGGAAATTCTTGTTAGATGGGTTATGATGGCGAAGAAGTGGGCCAGAGACGTGACCTGGTACCGAAGAATCGATGATGCCTTGGACATCAGGTTTCGTTCTGTTAGGATATCTTCGAGTCTCGAGGTTGGGCACTGCGATAAAGTATCTACACCACATCCGTCGAAAAGCTTTTAGCTTCCCATTCTCTAGAATAAACCATTTTATAGCATGCTCACCTATCCAGCAAACCTGTTCACCTTTGGAGACCGCATCGGCGACTAGTTGTAGTCTGAGATCCCACCCAAGTTAGATCGTCGAGTTTATCTTCAAAAGCCATCAGGTAGACATACGCGATCGTGGTCTTCCCAGAGCCTGGAGGGCCGCAGATTTCTACCAATTTGCCTCTTTCGAGGCCGGCACCTCCCCATGAATTGTCAAGAGCTTCGCTCCCGGTTGCAAAACTTCCATATCCTTGATCAAGTTGTGTGGCTAGGGCAGCAGCGGCAGACTGTGTAGGTAACCTGTCTGCACGTAAACACGTGTGTTAATTGGTCAGTATAATCTTAAGTAATCGAGACAACTGGACGCAGACGTGGATATACACACGCCGGCTATGGTCCGCTGAGCTAGGTGGATCCATATTATATTATATTAAAGATCGGCCCAGGCCGCTGGTCGAAAGGGTTCCGGTTGATTGGGTTATGGTAAGCTAGAAGTACTTGGTATGGACGTGCAGTGTGTGTTTTATATGCAGTGAACAGGAAAGATGTTGAACCACACATTCACCAACAGTTAGGCCCAATATTGTCGGGAGGTGGAAATGGCAATTCATCATCTACGACAATTCTAAACCGTCCTTCTAACGGGTCCTCTAGAAGAAATTTAAGACTGAATGGCCTGTCACTAAGTATGTTTGGGGATAATGTCTACTGTGAGTAATCCTGCGAGCGACTTTTGAAGTTGTATCTCTACCACATAGCTTAGCCCCCCATCACACACTAGATGCCCCCCCCCTAACAAATTATGATTGATCCAAGAGCCGAAAGGAGTGATAGAAAATAAAGAAAATAGAGCAAACGAAACAGAGATTATCAATGCATGCGAGAGTACAGGAGAAGCTTGGTTAAACATGGAGACACATATCCGAAGTTAAAAAGTAAACTTAGGGGTACTGATGCCAGAGGTCGACGCAGCGCGAGGTGTAACGTTCTTTCTCCTATACCAGTTTGTGAAATCTTGGAGCTGGTACCTCACCTTCTTTGCGTCTCTGGTGATTATGGATCTGTCAAATCTTACGGTTAACGTTTGTCTTGGGGTACTTTTCGGCCCAAGAGATTACTTACTGCTGGAAATTCGTCAAAAACTTTTGTCTTTCCTGTTCAGAAACCGAGCCCGGGGGTAGCTGATTGACTGTCTTGGAAACCCAACCGATCGTGTCTTCAGGGAGCAGTTCAATGAGAGTCATCAGGACCCCCGAGCTATCAGGAACGCAATCTCGTGGGAAGGAATACATGAGACCGCTCAAGATCCGGATGGTAAGAACGTCTCCCTGGGCCCTAGTGATATTGACCACAGCAGATCTAATCTCGGGTGGATTCTCTGGGGAATCATAGCGAGATGTTGGGGGTGTGGCGGTGCCATACACAAGCAGGTCGCGAAGGAAATGGAGCACTGCGATTAGAGGCTCGTTTTGTTCAAGAACCAAACAGGCCAAGGCTGCCTTAAGGCTCGGCTCTAGAAGTTGGGATGGTATTATTCGCATAGGGTGGAACATTATGGCATCTTGCATGAGTCTGAAAAAGTCCTCGACCACTAAGCGACGCCAAAGGTTTTGTTAGTTAGGCTATTTAGTTAGGTTGTTTATAGTTAGGCAGTGCACTTACGATCCGGAATGTCCTTGGGTTGCTCTTCCGAAAGGATCTTGAACATTGACCAACATTGCTGTTGAAGAAATTGGTATATGGCCTCTCTCGTGTTCTGATCCACAAACTCCTCGTCATTGAATTCTCGGATGACAGAGCCGGTAACCCATAAGAAACATCCTTGCTTTGATTTCTGGAAACACGTAGCCAACTTGTCGGCTAGGACCGGTAACAGTGGAAGCATCGCCGTCCTATACGAGATCAATAGCGTACGATAAAACTTGGATACCCGTTCACAAATTGCGGGGTAGGCGATAAAGGTCTCTAAGATAGTCGTAACCACGGGAAAAACATCTGTCCAGAAACGGACCATCGGGTTCTCTTTGTCAGGTTCAACGTTCGGTCGAACGATTGCCGCGAATGTAGTGAGAAGGGAAACGATTTCTTTCACAAATTAGCCAGTATTTGAGAATCAGAAGGATTAAAACAATGCATACCGGAGAGTTCTCGAACAGATTCTTTGTCCCTTGCTTGATTCGCTTTATCCATCAACCTCTTAGTGATCGGTTCGCAGAAAAGCCTGAGGGCGTCGTATATCTTGTCAATCGGTTGGGCGGCAACTACATGAGCGACTCCATCCGTGACCTCTTCTAAGCTTTGGGTAGGCAGATTGGCGCTGACTTGCTCGTAAAATGTATGCAACTGGGTAATATGACCAACAAGCAACTGATGGCAGTCTTGACAAAAGTATCTCAGGGCCATAGCAGCAGCTCGCATAACATCCTTGTCACTGTGGGCAAATCCGTTGGTGATGTATGTGAGCTGAGCTTCCAAGTATTCTGGGTGCTTTGCAGTCCACTCCGTATATCTTCCCAATACCAAAGTGGCTGCAAACCGCACTTTGGGATGCTCTGGGAGTTGGATAAGAAGGCTCATAATTCTGGGGAGGACCTCTGCCTCGTCACTAGGGACCATGCGCCCCATCGCGCGCATGCTGAACAGGGGAGCTTCCAGAGCCTGCCAGTTAGGAACGGGATTCTGCGCCGACGGTGTTCCGGCGACATAAGATCTCATGTACTGCTCGACTAGTGTATATGCCTTTGCCAAGCAATCTCGAGCTCCCAAAACTTCACAACAATCCTTCAAAACATCACCCATCTTGTGTCGGAATTCTCTAAACCTTTCTTCTTGTTCTCGGTCTCCATCGAAGAGGTCTGACTCGTTGCTAGATTCGGGAATTGGGTATTTCAGATGGCCAATCATAACATCCACCAGACTAGCGAAAAGGTCGGCTAGCTGAACCCTAGCTTCAATGTAATTTTCCAAGACGAGGTAGTTCTTAAGGTCAAACCAAAAGTTGAATGTAAGGCCGATAACTTCTTGCTCTCTGTCCCTGGCAGAACATTCCAGGATTGCTTCGACGAGAGGTCGGAACCCTGTAGGCATTCGAGCAATTAGGATGACCCATGCTTCCCCGGCCTCTGCGAACAATTTTGTATACCCTCGAAGTTGTTCGATGTCATTTTCGGCTGCATTGGCGATTCTCGGTTGCAATTTCATGACCTCTGGAATCAAAATGTTTATAGTATCTAAACATTCATCCACGTCTCGGGTTTCGGCAAACATTGCACAGAGGCAATCAACTGCAGAGTCAAAGGCCGCTTCCGATGACAATGCCTTGATTGTGCTTGCGAGAAGAGGGGAGTTTACTATCGTGAGAACGGGAATTTCCCTCAACCAAGATGTGAGACAGGATGTAAGGAGTGGCTCTTCGCAAGCCGTAGGCACGGATTGTGAATAGGATACTAGTAAGTTAATGACTTGTTGCGTATTGTCCTCGAGGAGTTCTTTCGCCCGGGCATCTAATTCTTCGTCCTGGTAGTAGAAATGGTTTAGTTATGGGTGGTGCAATCTGGTGTAGGTGATAGAATGACATACCGTCATGCGAATCCTGCGGCCTTCTGTGACTTCTTCCGGGAGAACTTTAAGGAATTCCAGGAGGCAAATGTTGCCATCGGCATCTGTTCCCAGTTTTTCGATAACAGAATCCAGGACATTTTTCCATTCCGTCATTTGAATTGCAAGAATTGCGAGACAGACATTGAGCTGGGTTCTGATAATTCTGTTTTTCTTCTCAGATCTGAACTCTCGAAGTAGACCCAGAAGAGAGTCCCTAAGTTCTCCAAGAAAATGCCGGGGCAGCTGGGGAACATCGTAGATTATCTATTCAAAGTAATTTTTTATATTAGTTGTTAGTGCAGGATAGATTGTTGGGTATATATTCTTACCTTTCCCTTGAGGGTAGTGGCTGCGAACAGCTTGACATCTAGAGGCAATTCTGCTGATTTCAACATGGTGAAAGTGAAGCTCCATGCTTCTGGCTGTTGAATAAAAAAACGTCCACCGAAACCAGCGGAATCGTTGAATCAGTCTCCGATCTTCATTGTAGTAGCAGTAGTAGGAGTGGTAGTAGGAGTAGTGATGAGTTGAATATCCGTAGCCCGTCCAGAAAATTTGATTGACACATATGAATTACGACAGATGTTCAAGTATAGCTTGCGGAACGACTGGTTCTTTCTCCCAAACCGGCGAGCTGAAGGTGTCTACTTGCGGGAGCAAGAAACGAGAGGGGTGTTTGAGAAAAAGCAGAGGGACGAGGAGGATATTGATGCCAGGAAACATGAACTGCGCGAACTGCTGGTGGCGTAACTTCAACGACTATGATTTATCTGTTCATCATATATCCTTTTCTGAAATAACAATGCAGACGCCAAAGGCAAATTATTTCGAATGGGTACTGATCAGGATGGCTCGTCTGGACTTGTCTGGACTGGACTGGACTGGACGGGACGGGACGGGGTTGTAGAGCAGAGGAGAGGTTGTGCGAAAGGACCCACCGATTTCTGAAATGCCTCGAGATATTCGTTGGCTTGGTACTTTTGTGCTCGATCGGCATGGCCCTGCATGGTAGCTAGGGCCTGAAGGATTGGAGCGAGATCCGGGCTTGTTGTAGCCATGATTACGGTTCAGAGGATGGTTTTCCCAGCCAAGGATGACGGAAGGTGGAAGTTTGAAGATTCAGATGATTCCGACGATTCGAGTACGGGGAACTCTGGTGATGGGTTTGGGTAGCCTGTTTTGGCTCCTTTCCTTTATGCTTAGCTTAGGTCCCCCGCGCCTTTATCGTTATCAAAATAGCTGTCCCTGTTAAGCAGTGTTAGACAGGTGTTCCTCTTCGGAGACAAGTGCTTTCAGAGGTCTCGAAGAGCAGTCAAGGAAGAAACAAAAAAAGAGTATGGTGTTGATGAAAGGGAGGTTGTAGATAGATGAGCAAATATGCGGATGATGAAGAGAGGTCGAGGTCAGGATCAGGTGTTCGATAGACGAGATGAAGTCAGAGGTTGCTTGTTTGGTGGAAGTCCCCTCCACTCACTTTCGCTTGCGTGGTGGGGGCAGAGAAAATAAATGTGTTGTGGGATGCCAAGACTGCCTTCCAATGTTAGTTAGGCTTCGTTGATTCATTCACTCACTTAAGTACCTGTTCATAGTCAATCATCATCATCGTAGCACAACCATCGCTATAGTCTTCGTCACCGTGGCCATCGCCAATTACAAGCCTTCAACGACAGTAACCGCTACTCCTACTTCTGCAATATAGCCTGTGCCATCCATTGCCATAGAGGTAATCCCTCTGCACGTTCAGTCGACAAGGCCTATCCGGAAAAGATCTCTATCCTCGTCAACGCGACGACTGCGACTATCAACCTACCTCCTCTACGCGAAATTATCCTTTACATAAACCAATACCAGTATGTCCGGTAGAGGCGGTGGTGGAGGTGGAGGTAGAAGAGTCTTGCTACCTCCCATCAACTTCATTTTCAAGCTTCTTCAAACCCACGCGACAGTTCAGATTTGTACGCGACCCTGATCTTCATTTTTCTTTTATGGAACCATAGTCAGCTAATGGGACGCCTTTATTGCTATAGGGTTGTATGAGCAGCTTCAAACACGTATAGAAGGAAAGATCAGGGTTAGTCCCCCCCTCCGTATACACCCACAATCAAAAATTGTGGAATGCGAGCTAAATCATGTCTATCCGGGAAAAAAACAATAGGGATTTGACGAGTTCATGAACCTCGTAATCGACGAGGCCGTTGAGATCAGGTTACCATCTAAAACAGAGGAGGAAACTCGTCGAGAATTAGGTTAGTAACCGTGTGTCTATGCTTGACTCGTAATACTAAACCATATCCTCAAACTAGGGCGGATATTACTCAAGGGCGACAACGTCACATGTATCGCATGCGCATCGCTTTCATAAACTCGTCGAATTTCTTGCTTGAATACCTGGGACGCCAGCTTAGATACGGGGTGTTTGATATGGGGAAATATATCATAGCAGCATGTAGGATATGAAATACATCACGACGAGAGCTTGCATCCTGGGCGAGGTTTCCTCAATCTTAAATGGGGGACGATGCATGGCTTATTGCCGCAATAAATATCATCTTGTCGCATCATCGACGAACCACAATGCCATCTCCGACAATTACTGCATCTAGGGGCCAGTCCTTGTCGCCGACGGGGACATTTGCCGGAGGATCTAGGAACTGTTCTTTCAATGCGACTCCGACTATAAACGCTAGAATTTCAGTATTGTACGTGGAATGAGATAGCTTGATCGTACGAACCTGTGAAGGGTACTTCCCCACCAGCTTCCTCACTATATCTTCTCAGGAAATAATCATAGTATCCCTTCCCGTGGCCTAAACGCCTGCCTCCGCCGTCAAATGCTACACCAGGCATCACGATCAGGTCCAACCCAGCCTTGCCAGCCCTTACTTCGTTTATGCAATTCTCTCGGGTTTCCAGGGATTTTTTCGTTGGAGTCGGGATCCCCCAATTGTTCCGTCTAAGCCCTTGGTAATCTTCGAGGGAGTCCAGCGATACCATATCCATGATCGAGGGTTTCTGGTCTTCGCCCTGTGTGGGAGTAGGCATGGCTTTATGCGTAAATGGTATAAATACTCGTTTCCCTTGAGAACGCGATCTTGTCAGCTCGATGTGATACCGTATATCCGAGTGAACGACAGTGTACAAACAGCTGCTGGCATACCTTGTTCAAGTGCATTCTGCACCATCGCCGTCGTGTCGACCTCGCCGGATGGCATCGACAGATATATACTGATGCGCCGGGCTTGCCGATACTCGGGTAGGCTAGTTAAGAGGGCAAGTGCCACTCGGGCTAGAAAGTGAAAAGTCATTAGCTACCATGGTACCAAGTGTCTAATACCCGTTAAAGATGAAACGAATCAGCTGGGATACTAACATTGCTCTCGGACGGATTCCGCGTCTAATGCATCGAGTCGTTTCGCGACTGCGGCGCGCAATTCTCGCTTGGCACATCGTAGAGTCTCATCTGTAGACATCCTTCGTATAATCATGAGGGTTGTCACAGTCATCGCATCAAACCGCCAATCTACCTATATTCTGTATACTAGGCCTAACAGAATAAGAATATTAACAGCTTTCGGTGGTAAGCCAAGCCGGGAACTTAACGGTACCTGGCAGAAGTATTCTGTAACAAACGAGCCTGCTATCTTTAGCGTCAGCCAATGTCTGGGGGGGCTGGAGCACGTTGACCGTCCGGCTGTTTCTTGGCAACATCTCTGCCTGATGCGATTCTCAACTGCAACCTCGATGCAACCTCAAAACCCGCCCAAATCCTCCCTCCCCTGTGATACATGGACAATACAAGTAAAGACATAAGAGAGTTTGACGGGCATTACCTTTCGAGTATTACTTATATCTACGGCTTTCTATACAGTCTTTTCAATCGTTCTTCAGTACAGTTACAATGCGAGTAAACTTAGCGGCGACCTCGATATTCCTTGCTCCGTTGATACAATATACAGCTGCAGCCAATATTACTTCGCTGGAGGGCACATGGACATCAAAGTCAGAGACAGTCGTAACCGGACCGGTATGTGGAATGCCAGACTACTCTTCTCTCGATCCCTTTGCTTTTGCTAACTGGCTTCCACCTAGGATATCTACGATCCGGTTGGAGAACGGCTTATTGAGCCCAGACTACCCGGAACCGCATTTTCCTTCACAAATGACGGATATTTTGAAGAAGCCATATATGTTGTTATTGGAAATCGTACGTCTTGGGCTAGATACCGATCACGAAGTAGCTATGGACGATTGCCTGACATATTTACCTTGCATGGACAGCTACTACTCCCGAGTGCCCCAATGCCATCATACTGTGGCAGCACGGAAAATACACCCTCTACGATAATGGTTCCATGATTCTGTTCCCATTCGATTCTGACGGAAGAAAGCTGTGGTCCGACCCTTGCAAACAAAAAAAATCAATTTATACTAGATATAACCAGACAGAACTGTACAGGGTGAGTCCGCAAATAAGGTTGGATGGTTATAGCCACGCTGACAAGATAATGCAACTGGCAGTCCTGGGATATTGTTAAAGATGACTATCGAGGCCAGTTCAGACTCAATCTGTATAAATTTGACGGCGCACCAATGAATCCATTGTATGTATATTTGTTATTCGAATTACAAGAGAACATGGGATCCTAATGGACAATAGGTACTTAACATACAAACCGCCCCAAATGCTCCCAACCACGACGCTCAATCCCTTCCCAACGGCGACCCCCACAACGGCTGCCAAAATCAAGCGATCTATTGAGAATTTCAAAAGTTCACTTCCAGAAGGTGCGCCTGGGCTCGACATTTGGTGGTGGATTGCTTTGACAATGACACTAGTGGGTGGCTTGGGCGTTTACCTCGCTCGGCCCCCACCCTCTTAAATTCGTCGCAGACTCATGTTTTCAGGTATATATAATGGCATGGGTTTAGGTTGGTATGGCGATTTCGGTACTTTTCATAGTTCCCTGAAGCTGAGTCCTCTGCAGCTAAATGGTCTGATAGTTTGAAGCGATCCCTTAGCAGCTCTGTTGGGACCCGTTTGTTCCGGTAGATTCCGGACTTCAGGGTCAACTGTTTTCATGTTTTAGGATCTTCTAGAATTTGGGTTTGATGGGGCATATATGCTTGGTGATTTTTTTTCTTTGTTATGTAGCGGCTGGATCTTTCTTTAGGTCATATCTACCATTGATGAATACAATTTCTGTGAAACACACCATGGCCTTGAGGAAAACACCCTTTCGCCGTCGTGAGCTCAACCATCATCTATATTTGACTCCTCTGCCCTTAGAAGGCGATTCATTATTGCTCTCGTCTTCATCTTCATACCCATCATAGTCACTTTCACCAAACACTGGTGACGGAAAACCAACCCTTGGTGTTTCTAGGCTCACACCATCTTCATCCCTTGATTGCTGAGGTGTGAATGGGGGACTTAGTGCAACCCTTGGTCGAGACTTAAATGGATCTGCTTCAAGCTCTTCTTTTGACTTGACAGGGTTTGGCAGTAAACGCTGCGTCCGGTTCGGTGCAGGAGTATCAGCCGAAGCCGCAATTTGTGTGATCATCTGGGCCGTTGTCAGTCTTGTTACCTAAGAGTAAAATTACAAACAGTGGATACTTTACCTTCTCTACCATGTATTCGTCTACGGAATATTCTTCGTCGAAACAATAGGATCTGCCTCTTTGTGAGGAAGGCTCAACAATATGGGGGATCTCGCCCGGACTTTCTGGAGAAGGGGGGTCATGCATGGCAGTATCCTCAAGGCTATCCTCTGGATCGTCACTTGGCTCGGTGGGCTTAGGTGGAGGGGGCGGACTTCGCAGTCTAGGTTTCGGGGACGGCTTCGGGGACGGCTTCGGGGATGGTTTGGATTGTGCTAATTCAGGCGTTGAAGGTCGGGGCGCTACTTTAGTCCTGAGGGGGGGTCTAGATTGGTTGTGGCCTGTACTTATGGCCGTGGGTCCTGGCAATGGCCTGGGGGTAGCATCCATAGGCAAATGGGAGCTTAGGAGCTTCAATGCCTCCTCTTCCGTCATATTCTTCGAAAGAGAAGGGTCTTTTTGCTCGTCCAATGCTATGGAATCCTCGTCCCCCCCTTCACCATATGTTGAGGCATATGACAAAGTGCCAAGTTTACGTCTAGACACTCGGATGGTTTGTAATTCTTTCCGCATACTGTTGAACAGTTTTCCGAATTCATCATCCGTTGATGGAATTGGAAGTTGGGTTCCTTCCTGTAGTGTGAAGGCGCTCGCATGAAGATTCTACCAAAAAATTAACCTCGAGTCTCGTAGTTTAGGCTGCCTAGTCTCACCTGATGCTTGTTGAAATCAACGCCGAGGCCCCCTCCCACATCGGCCGCGAAGCTGACTTTTTTCCCAGGCAGTGATTTCTTAGAACCTGTCCTTTCCTTGAGGAATTTATGATTGTATTCCGTCCAGCGCGCTAAACGACTTTCATGGGCCTTCAAGGCGTCCTCCATCGTCTTGACTGCGGAGCCACTACCATCGGGAGCGCTAGGCTTGCCAAAGGACCCGGTTTGAAGTAGTTTCTTAAAAGAGGCGTTTGACCACAGTTCCCGCTCCGTGTCATCATCGCGGTCTGGAAGTAGTAGCTTATAGATGCTCTGATCACCGACCCAATTCTTCTCCCATACAGAAGTGATGTCACTCTCTTTGGTATCGAGCCTTTTTCTTGATTCGCGGGCAATCGCTGTCGCTTGTTCCTTTTCGGAAACCAGTCTATCCTGCTCTTCAAGCCTCCTTGAAGCTAAAAACCATTTCTTCTTGTCAACAAAGCGGTGCTGAAGCGTGTTTCGAAGAGAATTTTGGTACGCAATGTTGAGGATGTTGACTGTATCGAGATCCGGGTGAGTACCCAGAGCTTCAGCTAGGGCTGTTTCCATCCCATGGTAAGCATTACGAATGCCATAAAGTGAGAGTCAGGCGCACCTATCGAGTTTCCGGCGGGATCTTCATGTTCTCTGTCCACGACCTTCTTCAAGGCCATGGTCGATAAGAATAGCAAGAGCTCTGCATATCGATCACCTTGACACTCATCAAACATACTCTTGCGAATGGTAATCGCATTATGCAAGACTCCAGCTTTCTTGAGGTCGTTCAGCCAATTTATTACGGCGGTGCGAAAGTTCTTCGATTGAGCAGGTTCATATATTGGCCAATTCCCTGCAAACCTCTAGAAATTAGAGAATTAATTGGGTTTCAACGCCGTTATCCCGATTTCAAGGGACACTATACAGATTTAGCTTCGGCTGGGTCATATCGATCAAAGATGTGGTGGGCGATAAGCTCGAACGCCCTGCTCTTGTTTTTCCCCAAGGAGAATGTCTCATCATCGATGGGTAGGTCCTGGTAGACGGGGAGGTCGAGTAGACGAAGATTTGTGAGTAGAAGGGCGACGGGGGTAATTTCCTCCGTATGTTTCATTGTGTATCCACAGACACGTTCGCGAGGATGGGCCTCTACTAGGAATGGAATGAAGTCGTGAATGTTAGGTAATGCTTAATGAATGCTGCAATGGACGTTGGCCGTTGGATGTTGCATATTTGATGTTGTTTGTTGTTGTTGGTGAGGTCTGTCGCTTAGGAGATCCTGGTCTGCAGGAACTACCCAGCTGCCCAGCGGTTGACTGCCAAGCAAGTAACCAGGGCAGCACAGTGACGTACAGAATTAAGTTTCGATCCGTCCCATCTTTGCAGGGCCATCCGGTTCTTTAGCTTTATTTATATTCACCAGGCATTCTGTCTCCCTTATACATCATATCATCTCCTTACATATAATATTAATATATAATATAAATTACTAAGTATTCCATACCTCTTTCGCATCCTTAGCATATTAGGAGGTATAAAATGCTTGCTAGGACCCGTCTTCCTCGACTCTTCTCATCAAACGTCCGCTTGTTCTCGACAACCGCGATGTCTCTCAAGCCGGGAATTGGTGGTAAGTGCTCTTTTGGAGGCGACACGCAGAGTCTTCAAATGCAACGTTTGCGGCTAAAATCTTGGGTGTCCAGCGATCGACCACAAGGATCCATGGTCCATCTCTAAAGGCAAGTTCCCAACTAATCCAGCTTCCTTCGTGTAGCCTTAAGGAAAAAGAAAAAGAAAGAGAAAGAGAAAGAGAGGAAGCGGAAGAGGAAGAGGAGGAGGAGGAGGAAAAAGAAGAAAAAAAAAAAAAAATTATTGTTAACCGTGTAACAGTTCTCAATCCATTACCCACGCCTCCCACCAGTCCATCATCCTCGCCAATCGCTTTTCTTCATGTTATAGAACGGCTAAAGACCAACGCCCGTGAAGGGTGGAAAAGGCATGGCATAGTTGGAGGTACACACCGTTCTATCGATTCGGTATCAGGATCCACCGTTGCTAAACCTAGCCGTTATATTTATAGAAAGCATAGCGGACCATATGTATCGTATGTCAGTCATTACGATGCTTTGCCCAGATCCCACAATCCAAAAGGACAAGTGTGTCAAGATGGCCATTGTTCATGATATGGCAGAGTGCTTGGTGGGTGACATAACGCCCCTTGACGGCGTTGAAAAATGTTGGTCTCTCAAGATATATTGGCATTTGCATTGGCAATACAGCGCAATAACTGATGGTCTCGACCTTCTATCTAGCCGAAAAGCACCGACGTGAACTAGAATCCATGGAGTATTTAACCCAAACATTGCTGGCCCCAATCTCCAAATCCATAGCTGGGGAGTTCATGGATCTCTGGGAGGAATACGAACAGGGCCAGAGCCCTGAAGCAGTATTTGTCAAAGATGGTAGGGATTCGATTATGCTAAGATAAATATATCAATGGACTTACTAACGTGCACGTGTCACTAGTCGACCGCTACGAACTCATCCTTCAAACAATAGAATACGAGAGGGCCCACAATCTCCAGCTTGAAGAATTCTTCCACGTAGCGGAGCGTGTCCAGACTCCGTTCATGAAGGATTGGGTCGCTGAAGCTTTGGATAAGAGGGCTAATGAACTCAAACTTACTGTCGGAGGAGCAGCCAACTAGTGGAGGCGTTCCTATCATTCCTATACCAGCATTTTCAAAAAATGGTACCGGCGTAATACTCTATTCTTTGCAGCTACTGATATTCTTTTCTTTGCTCTGCTATTAATGGGGTTTATTCTGGGTCATCCTGGGCGCAGGGATAAAGATAGATATCCTTGATGAATAGGCGCTTGCATGCATCGTTTTGTTTAGGTACATGGATACACTCATCATGATTGGCGTTTTGGGAACTATAGTTTTTCCTTCCTTCCTTCCTTTCTTTCTTTCTTTCTTCCCTTTCTCTCTAAGGCATTGTACTTTCTGGTTATAGTATTATTAGAATTGCAAGAGAAGCAACAAGCAACCACATGCAAGGGATTAGCCTATCCGGTTTGATTTCCAAGCTGATCTCCACACTCATCAAATTTCATGACAAAGTACGCAAAGCCTTGCCAACCATTTGGTAGATATATAGATAATCCAACGGGCGAGATAGGAATCTGTGTTTGTGCCCACTTAGATTTGCAGGTCTGCCTTCTGGATCGGGAGTGGCTACTTCATTATGGCTCAGTCTCCGGTGTTTGCTCCATTCTTGAGCGTTTCCTGCTCTTGCTTCTTAGTGAAATCGTTGAATCTTGCTAGTCTCCATTTATACCCCACTCGTCTTTCCATCTCAAGTAATGGGAAGCAGATTAGGCACATTGAGCCCCAAACGGTGAACGTCCAGCCCACTCCTAATTTAGTGATCATTACCTCAATAACGCTAGTTGAGACGGCACCAAACATGCAGCGACAGAGGTTTCCGGAAGCCGTGGCTGTAGCAGGCGTGGTTGGATAGAGGTCGACTAGGAAGACTGAAATTATCTTGTTCATTTTTTACTTAGTCAGTCAAGCGATAAGTATGCCTATAGGGCTCGAGAAGCACCTACACTGATGACGCTAACATTTGATGCACCGATGATGAACTGGAGTACCAAAGGAACCGCAACATGCTACCATAAATCGTAGAGTTAGGGGCATAACTGGTTCGAATCCGTATTGAGGTAGTCCAAAGGGGAAGGTTATGTAGCTTAACTAACCGGTTTCCGAGATAGAGCCCATCCATATGATATTGTGGCCGCAATGCATAACCCCATTGCATACCAAATGCTCTTCAGCCTTGCCTCCTCTAAAGGGAACTTACTCATATCGTCCAATTTTTTCCGGTTGACTTGTATCCCCGCTTTCTTCGCCACTGACTGAAAGTCTCTATCTATAATTTTTCCCGTCCCAATACTGCTGAGTATGCCACCCGTCCCAAATGCAAGATAAGATAATCCAACCCGAAGCTCGTTGTATCCGTACATTTCCGAGAACAGCTTTGGTAGGCTAGCCATTACGGCGTAGAACGATGCATAGAAAATGCTCATGACTAAAAGTATGACACTGACATCCTTGTTGAATATTATCAAAACGCTGCGGAATGGGTTTGGAATCATATCTCTGATCGTTCTCTTTTTTCTTATTGAACCGTCCTCGGTTCTACGAGTCCAACTGTCCTTCGGACTTACAAATTTCTCCAAAACCGCTCTGTTTAAAGCTGGGGGACGGATACTCCCATCTCCAACGACTTTACGGTTCGTCTCCGGGAAGGCAAGAAATAAGAGAGCAAGCGTTAGTGACGCGAATATTACGAGAAACCAGAATATCCACCTCCAACCGGCAGCTTCCGCTATTGCACCTCCAATGACGGGCCCTAACGCTGGAGAAGAGAGGGGGAACGAATTCATAAAGCCCATATATGACCCTCTCTCTGCTGGAGTGGTGAAGTCTGCTAGCGTGCCAAAGGCGATGGCGACGGTACCTGAATAGACTGTTTAGCGCGTGCCCCCCTTGAACAACTTATAACACATAGATTGTACCTGAGCTACCGCTGCTTTGTAACATTCTCAATATTAACAGGGCAGGCAAACTGTTTTGAACAGCGAGGCCGGCACATGCGGCTACATATACAACGAAAGTAATTAGATATACTGGGCGTCGACCTAGTGTATCGGATAGCTCTCCTGAAATGGTTGGAGCAATGGCCTGAAATATTAGGTAAGTTGTTAAGGACAAATTAACCTGTGTCGTAGTTATCCCTAGTTCCTGCTGAACCGGTAAGAGGGCAGGGAGGTAGACTGTCGAACTAAACGGGGAGAAGAAGGCAGATAATGTCAGGAGGATTACAATCCATTTCTTCTGAGCTAATGTGAAGACTGAGTAGGCCTTGTCCGTAACATATGTATCCTTTATGCAATTCTTTGGAATGTGTATTTGACTGGTATCCTTGCGTGTCTCTTGCTCAATTTCAATATCCTGGTGCTCTGCCATAGGGAGACCTTGTGCTTCTATATTCTTTTATGCGTTGAGTCTGTGGTATTTTGGAGGCTCTTGATTTCAAGATCACCAGATTGATATGAGGTATTGACTTTGAGAATTTGTACCAAAAGGTTGGAAAACAAGGGAAAATAGCAAGAGATTGAGATTTACGGGTCTTCGTGTGCTATGAAAATCTTTATTCATAGGAACCCGGATAATCGGCCGGAGTTTAGCCCAGGCTATCGCCGCTTGAATCCTCACAAGCCAGCTCTGCTCGAAAGGCTTGGCATTTCGTCGGTTTGATGTTTCGGTGCCTTCTAACACGGGAAGTTTGGCTCAAGCTACCTACTTACGCAACAACATCAACCTCGAGGGATCGTTTGCGATGGCTGCACCGTCGTCTTATAAAGATAGAAACTTTCTGGCGGTTATTGGAGATGAGGTAGGGTGTTATCTTTGTGTTTCTTTTATATGTGCCGACTGACAGTATTGATCGTAGGATACGGTGACCGGGCTTCTGCTAGCTGGAATCGGTGTACGTCTCGCCCGCCTGTTTTAAAGGCACTGCATAGCCGGCGAAGTTCTGATATGATAACAGCATGTAACGACCGGCGCAAATGCGACTCGTAATTTCCTCGTCGTGGACCCGAAAACAGAAATTGAAAAAGTCGAAAAGGCGTTTGATGAGATGACGGCCCGTAAGGATATTGGCATTTTGCTCATCAACCAGCACGTACGTCATATCGGAGGCCCGGCCTACCAATATCTTAAAATGAAAGTGTGAGAAGGCTGGCTAAACTTGGGGTCACGAGAGAGGGATGTTTTAGGTTGCGGAGAGAATACGATATAAAATCGACATGTACACTGCTGCATTCCCCGCAGTCCTAGAGATTCCATCGAAGGACCATCCATACGACCCGGAGAAGGATAGTGTTTTGAAGAGAGTTAAGAAGTTATTCGGGGAATAGGACGCTATGGGCTATGGTGGTGTGCTCGGTATACCAATGCTTCCCTTGTTGGATAGACACTTGGGTCTTGTATTGTGATCAAGTATCTAGCGTAAATGATATATCCAGGGCCATCATCGGTCACGAAGCTGGGGGTTCTTATGTGGGGTGAATTGTAGTTGTATGAAGGGGTGCGTGATCATTCCAAATCCTGGAGACACTTGTAAGACTGATAATATGCATATGTTTCCCATTCAAGTTGCACCAAAATCCAATCTTAACAGACCTTCTACATGCCAATTAAAAGAACAAGCACAAGATACTCCAGTAAGCAGATAGCTATTGTTGTACACCGCAAACATTAGGATTTAACAGCCAATGGAAAAGCAAGAGAGAAAAAGAGATGCCCATGCAATCTGTTTAAGCTCGAGTTAAAGATACGCGGATGCCATGAATAATATCAGACGCTACAGCCACACAACAAAACTATTGAAGAACACCGAACTGGCCGGAAGAGTACGCTATTTTGAATACAGCCAATAAAGGAGTTCTGTTGAGGTGTTTTTATTTCCGGGCAAAGGTCACTTCTGCGTGCAAGCAAGTGATAAGGTCGCCATCCTTTTCAGTGTAAAGCTCGGCGGTAACCTTGAATTTACCCTGTGTATACGTTAGACTTGAAATTCCATAATTATCAAATGATAAAGCTATTATTATAGCTTAGAGTGAGGTATAGCCGACATACTGGTGGAATTTCCTTTGGGAGGTCCTGATCCTTGATGATTTTCAACGGGCCTGGTTCGATTGGGCAGTTGACGGTGGTGTTGGCCTTTTCGAGGTTGGCACAGAAATCAAGAGTCTGCTTGATAAGGATGATGTAGCCAAGTTTGACCTCTACTTTCATTATAGCGCCTTCTTCGATGCGTCTCTTGACTTCGCCAGAAGCTTCCAAGTGCAATGTTTTACCACTATTTTTCTCTCAAAAACAAGGGATACTAATGTTAGTAGATAATATTTGAATTTGAGCGAGGAATTCACCATAGGAGTACTAACACAGCAGGCGGATTGGGATCAATGTAAATTCTATCAATTTTCACCAGGTCTGTGGCTGGGTTTGAGCAGTGGACGATTGGAGAGCCGCCGGGGATAGTGGTATCCCAGCTGACGGGTTCATCAAAACTCCCGATAGGAGACTGCCCGAGGTCGATAGCAAAGGCCGAAGCAGATGTAGCAGCGGCCAAAAGAGTGACGATATTTGAGAACTTCATGGTAACGGTGGTGATGGTGATGATGGTGGCGATTTCGGGGTGGTGCCGGTCTGTTTACAACAGGTAGCGATCAAAATTCAACGAAACGGAAGGGAAAATCACCAAATCTAAACAATACGATAGCTATCTTTGGTGATGGGTTTGCTGCAAAGAATCCGAAGGATGAGAGAATACTTGAGGGTGGGGAGGGAACAGAGATAAAGTGAGAGAACGGTGAGATTGTGGAGGAAGAGAAGGATGGAGAGCGAGGAGGTTCTAGTTCAGGCTGGCCTGGCGATGATGAAATAGCACAGCGCAGGCTAAGATTCCCAGCCATTTTTGGGGGGCGCCGGGCGGGCAAACAGGAGAATGTGACCAACCAGCAGGCATTATTCTGGTCCGAACCAAGCTACCAAATGGGAGCGCTCGACCGACCGACTCGATATCTTTTTTCTTATATAAAGCCGCAGTTTCCCAGATAATATAAATAAAGGTGAGTAAGTGAGTACTTTCTTGAGTATTATTATTATTCTCTCAACAGTTCTGGCGATTCATCCTGATCATTGTGGTAATCAGCTGACTCGTTCTCATTCGTGGGTGTAGTACTGATTCACAGACTGAACTTCACCTAATATGATAGTATAAACATGGATATAAATATAAGTATTGTCTGTATATGAGTGAGTAAGTACTGACTTACTTACTTAGTCGACTTGTGTATCGGATTTCAAGTCGATTGCTTCCCATCGACACCATTCAACCAGTGCAAGGACCAGTGGCATTTGCATTCGCATCTCGACTACTCTGCCCCAAACAACCAAACAACGGCTGCCGACAAGGGGAAGATGCAAGGATTGGGGTCTTCTCTTGCATTGCACCAGTCTGGAAACGGTTTGGTCCCATGCATGTCCTAAAGATGGGTGTTTTTCGTCAAAAAAAAAAGAAGAGGACCTTGAAGGGTAGGCTTATCAGTCCTTGCTTCCTTTCTTCTTTCCTTCCCCACTGCGACATAGGGCCAATAGGTATGTAAATGATGACTACATACATCAATTTGCACATGTCAGTTACATTCCTAGCTAGGGCCAAAGCGATACTCACCAGATACCATACTACTGTGTAAGTATGTACGCGGGCCGCCTGGTGAAGCAGCAACAGATGGAACGGATGCATGGTAACATAGTCAAGTAACCACCCGACACACTGTGCAGCCTTAATCGCCCCAATTCTCCGGGCCATCTCTCGGTCTTATTCTCCTTCTCCGTTCTCTTTCTCTGTACGGTACATGCTGATACCCATACTCTTTGATTACAGACGAATAGAGTAAAGGAAGGATTTAATGGAAAGAAGTAGCGACGGTTGAAAAGAAGAAGAAGAAGAAGAAGAAGAAGAATGATGACGGTGACGATGATGGATGATGATGATAAAAAAAGAATTTTGCTCTTCCTTTCACGCCCTTACTTTTTACTCCCTCCCAATAATACATATAACCTACCTACATACCACCTACTTCATACCTACCACTCTTCCGCAGCGCTTGGCCTAGGATGTTCCAACAAAGGAGAAGAAGCAGAGGTTACTTACACACACGCTATTATTATGAAGAGGATGTTACAACATAGAGCAGCGGTAGCAGCAGCAGCAGCACCGTCAACAGCAGTCGAAGCACATCTTGCATTGAGATGGCTGCCCTTCAGTGGGGAAGCGAAGATGTGTTGCCACATTCAACACAACACTCCATTCCACAACACAGCTCAACACAACAACACAACGACCCGTTTTCTGTCCTGACAAACGATTTCCTCCGTCTGTTCTGTCTTTTTGCTCGGTTCTGCTCTGTTTCAGTCCCGTTCAGTCCAGTTCAGTCCAGTTCAGTTCAGTCTGTCCGTTCTGCTCTGGCTGGCTCGGCTGGCTGAGAAAGTAAGTAGTCTGGTCCCCTTCTAACCATTCCCTCTCTCCTTCCTCTCTTTCTCCCTCAGAAGCTTCTTTCTTCCATCATCATCACCATCACCACCATCATCACCACCACCACTATCTGCACCTATTCTCATCGTCGCTTGCTGCAGTCCATCCATAACCTCGCCCTTAACGACCTCTCCGATCCCAATATCATCCATCGTCACAGAAACCAATTTCAATTCTTACCTTCCCCCCGTCTCGCCTCTTCCTCTTCCTGCCGGTCTGTCCTTCCACCCTCATCCCCCCCCCCGCGACTATTTTTGTTTCCTGCCAATCTCGACACCTTCACCTCTTCGAAATCCGTCTCGCTCTTATCCTCTCCTCAGCCACTGTTTTTATGCTGACTTCTGCACCTCTCGACTGTTGTCTAGATTCTCTATTCTCCATTGGATCCGTCGTCTACTCCTTATCGCCTCAGCCGCCTCTTTGTTTTGGTTCGAGTCAACATTCATCCTTTTCGGCGACTTCACGCACAGACATCCTGAAATCTCCTTACATAAACATTCGTCAAAGAAAGCGCAAAACACCAGATTGGCAGGAGAACTTGATCAACTTTGCCTTCAAATTCTCTTCGACTCTCGATATCGCTCGGAACTCTCATCGTGATAAACAAAACCCGATCCAACCGATAGGCACTACCGACTGCCCCCCCTTTGTTCAATAGGGAGAGCAAGAGCTAGACAAAAAAAATAGAACAAATTCAAAAAGAAAATTACAATAAAGCACAAGGAACCACGAACGGTGCCTCTTTTCTCTCGATCCGTCTCTCTCTCTTTTCTTTTTCCCCGCTCGTACCCTATCTCTATCCCACACTGAGGATGATCATCCGGTTGATATAATCCTGAACAACTTCTGCTCTTCTCTTCTTACCGTGTTTCCTTACGAGGAGGACTTCATTTAAGCTAGAATGAATGAGGTTCTCACAAATGGCTCGCGTCCATCTCCTACCCCGTCGAATCCGCCTCCTACCATCCGAAATTCCGTTTCCATCTCCGATCTCCCAAATGTCAACACAGAAAGCGAAATCCGTTGTTTTTGCGGCTACGATTCGGATGATGGTTTCACAATTCAATGCGAAAGATGCCTTCACTGGCAGCACGCGCGTTGCGTCAATATAAGTCAGGATAGTGTCCCGGAGACCTTCATTTGCTACTATTGCGAAGTCCGAGATCTGACGCAAGCTGACATTACAAGGGCGAGGGAATATCAGTTGAAGGAAATTGGTGGGGGGGCAAAGAAGACACAAGCCCAGACCAAACGGGGGGCCGGAGCTTCTCATCGAAGACGGGATACTAACGGTGCCGGCCATTCGAGAAGTTATTCGGAAAGCACATCGCACAAACTCCAACCCCATAAAGACCACCCAGCCGGCAAATCGAGAGGACGGCAGAGGCCAATATCCACACAACCACACACGAACCTACCAGATACATCCGCTTCGCCTGATGAACACTCGCCTACAGGGAAGAGCCCAAGCATGGAACGGGAACTTGGTTCTGATTCTGAGGTCCCCCCGTCAGTATACACCAAGGAATACAGTCCTATTACATGTAACACCATAGTTTCTCCCGAGGTTGACCACAAAATCAAGACCTGGACCCACGATGCTGTCAATAACCGTACCAAAACCGCAATAGGCCCGATAGATGCGCCTCTCCCATGTACCCCTCGAAGATATTCAAGTTCTGAGTTCCATGAACTGATACCTTCTGGGCATACTGTGAGATATGTATCATCGCCAGAAGAACTATCTTCCATCGGCCTTCCCCTCATTCGACTAGTCGCTGATACGCCTTCTAAGGCGGACCAATTTGTCATTGAATATGTTGGCGAAATCGGATCGAAAACCAGTTACATCCAGGATACTCTCAACCAGTACGGAAGGATACGTCACCCGAAAGCTTTTGTCCTTTTTCACCCTCAACTCCCGATATATATCGACGCCAGGCGATGCGGTTCCGAAGCCCGGTTTGTACGAAGGAGCTGCCGACCCAACCTAAAGTTTGAAACCATGGTCATCGACGGTACCGACTTGAAATTTGCTCTGTACACGAGCCAACCCATAGAGCGTGGTGCCGAGCTCACTATCGGCTGGGAGTGGGATAATACGCTCCCATTCGCAAAATTGTTAGACACCAACAGTATGATAGGGGAATTTGACCCCGAGTCGGTACAAAAGATGAAGGCATGGGCTGATACACTCACTGCTACCGTCGGCGAATGCGCCTGTCCCGACAGTGATACATGTTTAATGGCCAGGCTTAAGGGGGAATCCACGGTCGGAAAATCGAAAAAGGTGTCCAAGTCAGGGACTAAGCGTCGCTGGCGGGAGATGCACGAATCCAATTCCGCCGCTCGGGAAACGAGCCCTGAGAAGCACGATCCCGAAGCAAAATATAAACGTCGTTCGTCCAGCACGTCATCACATCGAAAGTCCGAGAGTAGAGACAGAACCCCGACTTACATCACTGCTGATATCACCCAAAGCAGCGTGATAACGGACCAGAATTCGTCCGCGAGGGAGGCTCGGAAAATGAAGGATACCATCAATCTCATCGAGAAGCTGACCAATCCAGAGTCATCGCATAACAGGGGGAAGCGAGTAAAACGTTCTGGGCCGCCACCCTTGACCCAATCAGCTTCTACGTCAGATCTTCCGGAGAAATTACCTAAATCCGTCGCAGAGCCAGGGCCAATAGCAATGCCTTCGGCTGTTGGACAGGCCACGGGCCCTAATAGACCATTGCACTCCAATCGAAGCAGTCCTGGCAAGCAGGTTAATGGAACATCGCCACCCCGACCCGGTCCGAAGGTATCTTATGTCGATGGCGGCGTACAAACTGATGCTGATGTCACCGCTCGTGCTCCTACCCACTCGCTTCCGACCAGTCGGAAAATGAGAATTTTGGCTCAGTTTCGGGCCCAAAGCGCACAGCGCGAGAGCGCTTTGAAGAGCCAACTTTCTATCGTCAAAGAAGAAGAGTTTTCACCGAAAGGAGCCAGTGCTGTTGCTGATGGAGATGTTGCGATGGCGGACGACGAAACCAGCGTCCAACCGAACACATCCCTCACAACTTCCACCCTCGAAATAAAATCTGAGCAACCAGAGCCCGTCAGCACTGTCGGAATGGACATCGATGTCGCCACTAAGCCCCATACGGGTAGCGACGCTAACGGTGATCATATTGTGTCTCCTGATATTGTCCCAACGGTCGTATCGGCGCCGAAAACCGCCCTCTCTGTTCAGTTACCGCCAACGCCACCGTTCCCTGGTGTTAATATTGGCCCGCAGAATACTGCAAAGCCGGGACTATCCACTCCTTCCGCATCCTCGACTTCACCGATATCTCCTTTCCAACCCCAGACACCCAATCTTCCGGCGCCTGCAAATACGGCCCAGCCTACTCTGCCGACGCCTCCAGCACCCCCTGCTGGCCGCAAGAAGATGAGCTTGAGTGATTACACAAGGAAGAAAGCAGAGTCTCTTGAGAAGGACAAGGTTGGCCCCGCGACGACTAACTTACCCACTGTTGTAGATAACGAACATGAGGTTAATGGTGCTCGATCTGCTACTCCCGCGGAGTCTACAACAGTAATGGACCTTGATCCTCCAAACGCTAATATTTTAGCAAACGGGGTTCGGGGATCTTGATTGCTCCAGTAGAGGAGATGATGCACTAAGATGCTGACGGAACATTTGTCTTCCCTAATGCTGTCTATTATTTATTGCCAACGAACTTAGATACCTTTCTATGGTGGCCTGGAGTTTTTTTTTTTACTTTACTTTCTCCTTCTTCCTTTTTTTCCCTTTTTTTTGGAGTTTTTATCACTTTTTGGGCGGTTGTTTTCCCCGATATCCTCGTTTGGGTCCTTCAAGAGCTCCCTTTGATTTACGAAGCTACTATTTTCCCTTATTATTTGTAGTATCCTTGCTTGGTTTGCTTGGAGGTGATTTCGGTTCACTGCCAGATAACACTCTCTCCTCAGGGACCGCTCCAACTCCGTAAACACTTCTACTCTTTTCCTTTCAAGGTCTCTGCATATGTCTTTACGGTTGGGGCGTCAAAAAAACGAAAAGCTCAGGTTTTATGTTTTCAAACTACCTTTCGTTATCCTATCTACATTGTTACACTACTTTATTATTACTTCTTGTAAATCCCTTGTCTTCTACTTCTTTTGCTTTTCTTGGCTTCTCTTTTCTTTTCTTTTCTTAAAACGAACGCCTGGAAAGACCGATGCGTTCATACCCGACGAAGAATGAAAGATGCCTACTTCTAGAATCCTAGACATGCAGGCGATACTTGTGACGTTGATTCATGGCCTTTCCTTTTATTATTTTTCTTTGTGTATAGTCAGACATGACGTGAAATGTCCATATATAGTATGCTTCAGCAAACGAGTAGACCAATTGATTGGTTTCTTTCTTCCGGGTATTGATATATAAGTACCTAACTTCTATTCCCAACCAGATATATTTTAATGTTGAAGAAGTTGAGCATTTCCACAGATCGTGCTGACCGGACTACGGTTTATGCACACAGGCCAGCTCTTTTTACCGGGTCATTGCAATGCTAGTCTGCTCAAATGTGATACGAAGAATTCCAGAAGAAAATACTATTATTCGATCTCGTTTGCTAGAGCATTTATCCACCCCTTCAAGTCCTCAATAATACATGAATAATAAACTAGAAAGAATGAGATGAGATAACCATCTTTGCGTTCGTACTTTAGAAAAAAAAGAGAGAAGGGGGGAAGAAACCACAGAATACTACTGAAAAAAGCCCATCAAAGTAAAGATATCATGACACCATAGCGAAGCACAGTGAAACGGGATAAGAGTAATAACAATGCATACCAAGCATTAAAAGGCCATGAAGGAAGGAAAGAAAGAGAGAAAGAAGAAAGAGGGGAAGGCCAAAAGAAATGAAAAGGAAAAACAAGGAAAAAATGAAAGAGATGTACGTCTATTTTCTTGGGTTGGTTTAGTTGCCTGCCTTCTTGTACGCCGCATCGATCTCAGTCTTGTAGTGATCAGTCAAGCCCCTTCTGTTCAGTTTCATAGCAGCAGTGACAAGACCCTATACTTATCGTTAGCATTGTTTTGGGGGTATGGCGGAATTCAGATGATGTTACATACGCTCTGTGGTGTCCATTCATCGTCGGCAATAACGACGCCATCAATGAGTTCAATACCAGCAAGGCCCCCTCGCCTTCCGACTGCAAGCAAATCCTTCAAGACAGCAGATTGAACTTTGCTGTCATGGACGATGGCCTCAAGCTCACCTGCAACACCGAGGTCTGCAGCAAGCTTCTTGATGTTGACTTCATGAGGTTGAATGAGAGCGACAGGCTTGGCTTTCTGGGTATCTGCGTAGACACAAATGTTTTGAACGTACGAGCAGGATCGGTAAACAGCCTCAAGCTATATTTTTTTAGTAGAAGTTAGCCATTGTATTTAAGACGACATATAATATATATATATTGCTTCAGGGGGGTATTGTTACCTTTTCAAGAGCAATATACTCTCCGTGGAGTGTCTTGACAAGATTCTTCTTTCTGTCGATGATCTTTAAATGACCACTTGGAGTCCACTCGCCAACATCCCCGGTCTTGAACCAACCGTCATCGGAATAGGCTTCGCTTGTCTCCTTCTCGTTATTATAGTACTTTTCGGCGACAGCTGGTCCACGGATCCAGATTTCACCTTGCGGCGGGTTGCTAGCGGTGGAGTATCCGGCATCCAAGTAGTCAACGAGCTTAATTTCAACGGCACCGACAGGCGCACCCAATGTTGTGTTGGTCCATTGGTAAGGGTTCATGATACACCCGTTTGCGCAAGTCTCAGTCAAACCGTAGCCAATAATCATTGGTGCAATAGCCATGGAGACGAAATGTTGGGTTTCTTTGGATAAAGGACCACCACCGTTGAAGCAGACCTTGAGTCTACCACCAGTAGCCTCACGAATCTTGCTGAAAACCACAGCATCAAGAAGGCTAGTACCTGGCAAACCCGAATTCAACAGGAACGACTTGGCGGACATGGCACCCCAGAAAAGCTTCTGTCTAAGAGCTGGTTGCTGCTTAACCCTGATTTCGACTCCCTTCTTGACGGTTTCCCACACCTGTGGCACACCAACGAGGACGGTGGGTTTTAATTCACGAATGTCACCAGCGCAGTTCTTCATGGAGACATCAGTCAAGGTCCTAATAGAACCGTAACCCAAGGTACCACCCCAGTAAAGAACAACATTCTCAAATGCGAATTCGAGGATATGGGCAAGCGGGAGGTATGCAAGAAGGGTATCTTCTCCACCAACAAAATCGCCAACGGCGGTATGAATGCCGGCAACTACAGTATACAATCAGTGTTTGGGTTCTTCCTTAGGCAGAGTGGTTCCCGAACTTACTAGCGGCGACAACGTTAGATTGCTTGATGTAGACACCCTTGGGGGTACCGGTTGACCCAGATGTATACATGATGCAAGCAAGGTCCGAAGATTCGGACGGGTTGGATTCAACTGGGTGTTCCTTGCCCTTGGCCTTGACAGACTCCCAAGAAAGGATAGTAAGGTGGGGGTGGGCGCTTTGGAGCTTCTCCACATGTTCTGGATTTGGAGCGGCATCGGCATCATTGTAGATGATGAGGGAAACCTCTTTCGCGGTCTTCAGAGGCTCAACGAGGTTGTTCAAGAGGTGTGCATCAACAACAATAGCCTTAGCACCGGTTTCGACAAGAGCATGGGTAAGACCGCTTTGGCCAAGAGTATCGTAGGCTGTTGTGATAGCCATTCCTTGGGACATGGCGGCTGTACGAAGTATGTATTAGCATCAAGCTCACCGGATTCGCAGCGGGTTCATTTTTAGACTAACCGTGAGCACTTGACAACCATTGTACGCTACAGAATTCCAGGCGTGTTAGATTGGCTTTCAAAGGACGTGTCTCCAGAGATATTTTCTTCAAGGTAGAAGGGAGTTTTTTACCTTGTGGCAGCGTAAATCTGTATTCTATCGCCCCTCTTTAAGCCGAGAGCAACCAAGCCACTGGCAATGTCCTTGCAAAGCTCATGATATTGCGCGTAGGTAATGAATTCAAATGGGGATTTCTCAAAGTAAGCCCATTCCTTTGGAACTTCGGTCTCCTTTCCCTCAACGAACTTCTTGATCATCTTGGTCTCCTTGTGCATTTGAATCAACTTCCTCCAGCCGACGCAGCGGATATCACCGTACTTTTGGGAGCTACGAACAACGATGTCCCAAACAGTATTGACGTCTTCGGAAGGACGTTCCCAGATACCGTCTTTGGCGGCAGGATGTCTACGCGGGATGCCTTCACCTTCGACCTTTATGGCGCCAGGAACCTCCACGGAGAATGGAGGCTTGGCCGACATGACCGGATATAGATGTACAGGTTTCATTCTGGCGGTGATTTGAGAGATAGGAAACGAATGCTAAGTATACTTGAGAGGGAAAAAAAAGGAGCGAAGATCTGGTGATGGATTCCTGCGGGAAGAAGAACGGTGTCCGGAGAGTTAGCAGAAGGTTCGGGTACACGGACGTACGATAATAAATGAGGGTGTTAATGGCAGCAACAGAACGCGCGAAAATGGAGAACGACAGGCATAAAGTGCAGGCAGGCAAGCAAGCAAGGACATGTACCCAGCACCTCAGCACCTCAGCACCTTAGCTCCCAGCACACATACAAACAAACACGCAAGCTCAAATAGACAAACAATCGGATGACGTCGCCTCCAAGCAAGCAACGTGAGTTTTCTTCTTTTCTTTTTCGTGGTTCGGATCCGATGATGCTAAGACACGCAGGCGATGCTTGGGGGAGATGCCTACCTACCTACTGTTACCGATGGCTGAGAAGGAAAGGGAATGGAAGGGAAAGAAAGGAAGAAAAGAAAGAAGGAAAGAAGGAAGGAAAGAAAGGAAGAAGAGTGGAGAGAAGAACGACTTATAGTTTGAATCCTGGGCTTGGGGGAACAGCACTGTTTTGTTGGGAGATGCAGAGTCCAAGTACTTTTTGGATGTGAGCTATTGCGGCTGCTGCCAATGTCACTGCCACAGGTGACTAACTGCTAACTAGTAGCTAACTGACCAACTGTCAGTTCAGGATCGAAAAGAGAGAAGAAGGAAAACCACTCCGAGGAATGCAGCTGCTGAAAACGTGCCCACAGCGCAGAAAGAAGCAGGTCAACGGTTCGTTGGCTTTACATAAGCAGGCATCCGTTCGCAAGCGGGCTGCTTTTTTTGATATCTCGACCCTCCAGATATGCAATTTACGTATGTACTAAGTATGTATGAACAATCCGGGGTAATGAACGGGGTGGAGACAATGTCAAACGACTGACTGGGGGTTTGTGCTCGAACAGAAAAGGACAATTCAATTTACTCACCCACAAAGATGGATATAGAACCTCTGATCCCGGTCGGTCTCGTACAATAGTCTGTACGGTTCTACAAAAGTATGGGGGAGAAAATATATATAATCGAATAAAGCTGAGGGGAAGGAGAGTGGAAAGGAAAGAGTGGGACACGACGGCTGTTTAAAGGGCCTCTCCCACAAGCACGCACAGCGAACAAACGGGGTGGATGGCTGGCTGGCTGGCTGGGGTTCAGACCAAATCGCGGCCAAGGAACCTGGTCACTCTCCCGCTTTGTCTGGGCTCAAAGCCTGCTGATATTGCACCTGTCAACTTTTGGACTTCGTGCTCTTCACTGATCCTGCAGTCGCGATACCACGGGCACGATAGGTACTGTGTACGTCCGTTTGTGTCTGCGGAAATAGCCTTTGGCTAAGAGACAAAGGGCTGGGGAAAGCTTCTTGGCAAGACAGTTTATATCGAGATATCGACCCTGGGCGTTTCTTGGGCCTGTCCTGGGCGTTGGGTTCCAATGAGATGTCGAGGGTCAGGCGACTTTTCAGCTGATAATTCGATGATAGGATCGTAAACGCAAAACGGTTCGAATGGCAAGCAAAGCTCGGGGGGAAGAGGGGGAAGAAAGGGGACTATGGAGGATCACGGCAGCCCAGCTCGTATAAGAACCTCCCGCCGTGCATGACATTCCGACGATATTGTTATTTCCAATTTGCATCTGCAATACAATATTGGCAAAACCGAGGCTGAACGGTTTTACCTCATTTTCCTGAAGCAGTGAATGTGATTGATTCCTTCCGCTTTGATACCGGACACAGTTGCATTGCAAAGAAGCTGTCGACCATTCTATCTCTGGTTCAAACGATGTCGGGGATTATTCAATCAAATTTGCAAAAGACTGGGCGATTCATGCATCTGATAGGACTTTCGAATGGGGCATACCGAGGCTCAAACCTTGACGAGACAATTGCAATTTACCCATATTAGCTAATTGTCTGGTAACGGAAAAGTCTGCGGTTGTGCTGAAGCTGTCTCTCGCCTAATTTTCGCTTCTAAGCAGGTGGATAGTATTGACATGCACACGGCACCAATCACGTATGTATTGGCACGTACTTACGTACTTACTCACATCCCATCAATACATCCGCCGTTGCCTTAGTCCCATTGATTTTGGAGATTGATTAATATTGCATGACCCGCATACATACAGGCGCCCGCAGTGGCCTTGACGTCAGTTTCACTCCCTCTGTTGCATTGTGCCACTAGCAGCTCATTTCAACGCAAACTATTACCAATGTCGGACTTGGTCTCAAGCCTTGACGACGAATTCGAAGTCCAGGACCCTGAAGAAGGTTAGTTACCTGTTTTGGCGTTTAAGACAGGAAACTTGCATGTGTACTTATGTAAGTAAGTAGTATCTGACACTTTGTTTCTAGAATGCTTCCTTCTCTTCTCAAACAAGCCGGATAGCAGGGTAAGAAGATTCAACCAGAATTCAAAATTAAAACGATAGTGATGATAATAACAATAGCGCGATGGACTAAACTGCTCCAGGACTTAGGCTTTGTTAACCGTACCGAATCCACCGTCTCGGTATCAATCAACTCCCAGGATCTCACGATTCACCAGTCCCCGTCGCTGCTTACCTCGACCAGGGAGGCGGGCACAACAGGGGCTGTTCTTTGGAAGGTAACCCCTCTACTCGCCAGTTGGCTCACCCACCCATGTAACACCGTCTCCCAACGGATCTTGAAGCCAAATTACACAGTCATCGAACTGGGGGCTGGAACATCAGGCGTTCTCGCAGTATCCTTTGCCCCGTTTGTAGGGACTTACTTTGCAACGGACCAAGATTACTGTCTCAAACTCCTGCGGAAGAACATATCAGAGAATTATAAAGAAATCGCCGACAAGTCTTCAAGATCGAAAGAAAAACCTTCGACTAAACGATCTAAAAGAGGCACGGGGACGTCGCCCCAGACAATCATCACAGGCAACGCGACCGTTCTGCCCCTCGATTGGCAACGAACAGAAGTATCCTCGATCCCTGAATTCAAGGGTAGACAAATCGACATGATCATTGCGGCTGACTGCATATACAATGAATCTCTGATTGAACCGCTGGTAGAGGCCATGGCCGACCTAAGCAGTTTGAACAGAAGCAAAAATACGTCTGGCGAAACCGACCACAATGTAACACTAGTTATGGTCGCACAGGAACTAAGATCCCCTGATGTGTTAGAAGCATTCATGAAAGCCTTCTGCGCAAAGTTCCGTGTGTGGCGCCTCCCGGACAAACTCTTCAAGGACTGCGGCGATGGAGGGAAAGGTCTAATGGAAGGTGGTGGATATGTTGTGCATGTTGGTATTCTGAAGTAGTAAGCATATTTTCAATAGTAATTATCATAGACCTGCTGGTTGTCCTCCGCCCATGGTATTAAGGCTAGATGCATGTAAACTTGGCAAACGATGGTGATATCATGATATCAGGATTTCTTGAGCCACTGGACTTGCACTTGCTACCGATCGCTAGTTGTCCGAAACCCGCTCTCCTTTGCTCCCTCGGGCCCAGAATCCGGGGTAGCTCCAAATTCAGCCGTAGTTACCCGCACTTGCTTCCCGAGCTTGCATGACGAGCTTCAGCATGCCAATACCCCAAAGCTACTGAGTCAACTAGCCCAGAGGCTTTCAGCCAACTGACCAAGAGAAGAGCTAGGAAGACAACCAGCAAACAAAGGCGTGTACAATACGTATTAATACCGCCAGGCCAAGCATCTTCAATTCATCATGAGAAGGCCCATATTTACTATTGCCTCATGCGCCGAGTCTCGTAGCTTAAGAGGAACGCGACTACAATTCTCCCCTCAAGCCCGAGGCCAGATCCTTCGATATATTAGACACCAGAGCACCGTACCGGCCAAACCATCGCCTCTTGCCGGAGTTCGGGTTCTTGATCTGACCCGAGTGCTCGCTGGGGTATGTGCACGCCCCGAGCTTTCCAAAAATCTACCACAATTTCAACACATTTATGCTCTTTACTAACCATTTTGCAGCCTTATTGCACGCAGATACTGGGGGATTTAGGGTGTCTTCTTTCTCTCCCCATAATTCACAACCTCTCCTTTCTCTTTTACTATATTCTAATAGTATTTGGTTCATAGCGCGGATGTCATCAAAGTAGAGCATGTCACCAGGGGCGATGATACCCGAGCCTGGGGACCACCATATGCGCCTCGAAAGGACGGGAAATCTGGACCTGGTGAAAGCGCATATTTTCTTGCGGTTAGTATATCATCTAGTCCCACTGCGGCGAGCTCTAAACTAATATCCTATAAAATTAGGTGAATAGGTTCGTTTTTCTTTAGGGAAGTAATGGACTGTTGTCTAACTTTGCAAACAGGAATAAACGATCGCTCGCTTTGGACTTTAAGGCAGCCGAAGGACAAGCTATCATCAGATCCCTCGCAAAATCAAGCGATGTACTAGTGGAGAACTATCTCCCTGGGACTCTAGCTAAATATAGTCTCGACTATAAAACCCTGAGCGCCGAGAACAAAGGTTTGATATACGCAAGCATTACAGGATACGGACAAACTGGCCCTTACAGCGATAGAGCCGGATATGATGTTATGGTTGAAGCGTAGGTCTATAATAGTTCCCCAGAAAAGAAAAAGTACATATACATATGTAATCGGGATACGATGTTAAAAGCTGTTTGTAGGGAAATGGGTCTTATGCACATTACGGGCGAGCGTGATGGTTCCCCAGTTAAAGTGGGTGTCGCGGTAACAGATCTAACAACGGGCTTATACACTTCCAACGCCATCCTAGCCGCTCTTCTATCCCGTGCCTCCACCTCGCAGGGTCAACATATCGACATGTCGCTTTCGGACTGCCAGGTTGCGACGTTAGCTAACATTGCGTCTTCTGTTTTGGTGTCTGGAAAACGGGACGGGGGTAGATGGGGTACAGCCCATCCCAGTATTGTACCCTACGAGGCCTTCCCTACCTCCGATGGAAGTATTTTGTTGGGAGGGGGGAATGATAGGTTATTCGGGATTTTGTGCAGGAAGATCGGATATCCCGAGTGGGCTTCCGATGAAAGGTTTGTGACAAACGAGAAGAGAGTAGAGTACCGATACATTCTTGTTCCGATGATTGGAGAAGAAACAAGACGAAAGAGTACACAGGTATATTTAACCTACCGTCTTTTAATAGCCTTTATGCTTATAGACGGGTGATAGGAGTGGCTAGAGATATTCGAGGGCAGCGGTATGCCCTACGCGGCAGTCAACGATGTGTATGACACACTACATCATGATCATGGTGAGTTATACATCACAACTAGTCTCTGATGTACCGCCCTAGTACTAACTGTCTCGTATGAAAGTCCTCGCTCGGGGCATGGTGAAAGAAGTCCACCATGAAGCCTGCGGTCCTATCAAGCTAGTCAATACTCCATTCAAATTCTCAGATGCCGAAGTATCAATTCGCCACGCACCGCCAACATTAGGCGAAGACACGAATGATATATTGAAGGAACTCGGTTTCACATCGGATCAAATCAACGGTCTCAAGACTGAAGGAGTTGTCGCGTGAGATCCTGACGAATCACAATTTATTTTGTAGAAGTAGTGTTAATTATGTTGGAGTATCGATATCGAATCCTAGAGGCCGGGATTCGAGGCTAGTCATTACAGGCCAATCAATATATGCCTTGATGCATCCATAGACACAAAATACTCGCTGTTTAGGTAGATAGATGAATTATAATCAGCATGGTATGAAGTATGTTTTAAACCTTCGAGAGCCGAGTTTCCCCCGAAAAGTTTTCGTCATCTGCGAAGAAATCACCTTCGTCGACCGGCGAGTATTCCTCCTCAAATAATTGCTCTTCTGGAACTATTTCATCTTCAACTTGTATATTTCCATTGTTAATTAATCCTTCCCCTGGTTGGGATTGTAGATACTGGTCATTCGGGAATGCATCGTTGTTGTCCTGCGCCACGTCTTGACCATATCCTGCAAGTTGAATTCCAGCATTAGGGTCATTGAATTGACCCCCATAGTTTTGGGCACTGTAAATCTCCGACAATATCCTAGGATAGTTTTCCTGTATACCCAGCATACCCAGCATACCCAGCTGATTGTTTGTAGGCCATCCGGGAGCTAATTCCTGACCCTGCGGAGCTTGCCCATGGAAGCTGTAATATTGGTTATGATATACCGGCTCAGGTATTAATGGCTGCCATCCAGCCCTATATGGATCGCTATTAAATGGATGCGGATCCCAAGAATTCTCGCCAGCTTGCATATTATCCTGATACGCCATATGCATGTTGAAGCCAGACCCTTGATTGGGGTCACTTCTCGACATTTGTATCTCTTCGGTAACTTGGTTACCCCCTTGGCCCGCCTGGCCCTCTTCTTCTACTTCTATTTTAGCTAGGCGTTCTTCCTCGTTTTTGACTTGCGTATCCCCTAATAACTCTGGAGGTATACTATTACCATCGAGCCCAACAGTTGTCCACCCACTGACGATTTCTGGCACGGTCACCTTGTTAGGATCGGATAGATATTCGCCTAGCATATTCGTTCGTCTTTCGACTTCTCCAACTGGTGCCATAGGGTTAGACAGTCCAAGTGAATATCCGAAACGAGAAATATCTTCTAATTGTCTCGTTCTACTTGGTCCGTTCGCCTGTGAGATGTCTTGGTCTGGTGGTACTGTGGGGAACTGAGGCTGGTTATTCTGGCTCATGATGTTAGAATTGATATTAGGAAGCCCTTGCTGGACGTGCATAGGAGTGAGATAAGTTGATAGCTGCAGCATTGATGGGTTCACGAGCATGTTGTTCTGAAGTGCCCCTTGTGAAAACCCTATGAAGGGGTTCAACATTAGATTCTGAGATTGGTACGGTAGCGAAAGCGGCGGGTGAAAGTTATTATGAAACGGATTCGCCATCATACCCCCCCCGGATCGTAGCATATCTGGATTACCTATTGGCCAGAATTGTAGCGATGGATATTGTCCTATTTGGCCTTGAGGGTTCATATTCGCCATTGTGTTCTCCGCTTGAAGTCGTTCGCTGCCACCGTGCGACCTTTGCGCATTCCCCGGTTGGGGACCTGGTGGATATCGACCATCATCATCACCATCATCACCATCATCATCACCATCACTAATTTCATCCACTGTTAAAAAAGCCTTTCGTATCTCTCCGGCTCTCTTAATCAACTCCAACTTCGCGGCGGCCATCGTTGTCCTTTTGCCTGTAGTAACCACCCGCATCCCTTCCTCAACGTAGATAGTCTCTCCCTCATCACCTTGATCAGGACCGGCCCCATTACCCCCAAACTTATAAATATACCCAGGAGCTCCCCCGATTCTCTGCAGATGCACATTGCCCTTTTCCAAATCCATCCAACTTCCAATGTTTATAACCTGCCCTGCCAACGCCATATCCGCAAGTTGCATCCCTTGAATCCCTTCCTTCCAACTAATGAGGTAATCAGGAGTCGTGAGGCAATCGGGTTCTCTCCATAACGCTATTCCTCTCATCTTTCGCCGTGTGTTTGCGGAAATACCCTGACTTACACCGTTTATGACACCGACGGCTAGGACTTCTTCGCCTGGACCTTCTTGGCAGTTTGTTAGATCGATAGGCTTGGAGTTGCGGCCCGGGTATGGATATGTCATTAATTCTATCATTGGTTTGGAGGATAGTTGGAATCCAAGGATGAATGATTGTACGATCTGAGAGAATTGAGGCAGGAGGAGGAGGAGCATGGGGGGTATGCGTCGGCGTTTCATTTTTGATGTTATGTATTTTATGTTATTCTATTCCATTAGGTAACTAGTATTCATCAAATGGAGGTTCAAAGGAAGGCTCACCATGTCCATGTTTTAGTTCAAACCCGCAGGTGCCGTATGCATGGCTCTCTGCATGTCAAGTTTGCCGTGCGAGGTAGTTTCCGAGTATGTTCGCGGTATATCAAGGGAAACATGCTATTGTGCGCATGATTCTTCGATATACTCTTGTTAAAACCCTTTGAATTCAGCTAGGGACCCACTTCTTCCTGTGGCTAGATGAGAAATTCTCGTTGGACTCGCCGGTAAAGACATTCAGACTTGTTAGCTTTGCATTGGAGGTTTTCTTTAGCAGGATTGTTGGAAAATGTGCGTTGTTTCCATGATGTTCAAGGGATTCGATTTATATATCAGTCTCGTAATATTCTTCGATGGAGTGACATCAAATTGTGAAACTTCAGTACAGAAAGCTAGCACAGGAAGTGTAAGCTGCGGTAATCAATAACAGGAAGAACGGCAGTATATATAAAACGCCCGCTAACACCTATATGACCCCAAATGAAACCCATGGTATAAAGGGGGATAATGCATATCCTACAAATCCACCATATCCTCCATCTTGACCCCCCGTAACAGGACGATAGTATTCCCATCACCACAAGTATCCCCGATCTTCTCTCCAAAGCTTAATAGTCTACCACTCTCCACATGGAAGACCCTTAGCTTCTTCTCATCGTCGGCCGACTGGTTGTTTAGATTTGGGATCTGAAGGTTTTTGGCCGTGATATCCATAACTCTACCCACGCTCCAGTCTTTGTTATAGAAGAAAGTTCCTTCGGGTATTTTTGCAGCTGTTGATTTGCCTTCTGCTTGCGCATAGAGGTAAACCCTCTTCTCCTGGACTACTTTGTCATCTCCCTTTGCCTCCTTTTTTAGTTTATTCATCTCCACCATCCTCGCTGCCACGCTTTTCTGCTTTTGAGTGATCGGTGTCGCTTTTAAATCCTTTAGCTTCGAGCTTCCACTGCTAGCCCACAGCTTAAATTTACTCAGAGCTGTCTGCTTCTTTTCTTGTAGCGTTGCAGCAGCAGGTGTAACGACAGGTTTACAGTCATGCTGAGCAGGTAATCTATGCGGCAGACAGAACTGCTTCCGACAGGCCGGGCAGGCGACACCGATCATCTTCGGGGTGTTTATGATTGTTTTACATTCTTCGTTGGCGCAAGGGCCTGGGGTTGACGAGGAACCGAGACGGATACCGGCGCCGGAAACGAGGGATGTCGGTTTGTTATTGAGGGAGTTTTGACGACGTCTTTGGGCCCATAGGCCTTCTTTGGGACATGTGTGGGATGTCTCTGTGCGGTGGTCGAGGCAGAATGTTCTATATATACATTTGAAAACATTAGAAACCGACATTTAAAAGTACGCATGGGGGTTTTGTGTAAGTGACTAGGTTTAAAGGGAGAACACACCCTTCGCAACTACCGCATTTGAAGGGTAGAAAGTCTAGTTGGTGGCATGTCGACACATCACAGTGCTGGCCTATAGCAGTAACGTCTCCTGTAGAATCCATGATGGGTGAAGAGCTATCGTTCTCGTCGGTAGGGACTAGCTTGCCCTTGCCTTTAGGTTCTGTGGTAAACATGGTTGGAGAAGTGATAGGATCTCGCCCTTTATAACTGGAAGGAGATTGTACGAGGCCGCGTAATTTGGCTTTGTAATAGGGGGGAGGACGGGAGATAGTTTGCCTGAGTGAGGAGGTTGTTTGGGGGGTATGAAGAGGTGAAGTAAGTTAAGTCAGAGGGAAAGTCAATAAGTAATGTGAACATTCGACAGCCTTCTGGAACGCATGACTGGCTGACTTGACACAGTCCAGGGCGCGGCATCCACGCTAACCGCAATTAATTAAATTAGTTTGCTTTCCCCATAATCTGGCGCCATAATTAGATCTAGTTCAATACTTCTGGGCAGCTCTTCGGATCACGAGCCGGACTGCGAGAGAGATCGTGAGTGGTGGAATTGGGAGAGACTTCAAATCAGCAGATTCGGGGCCAGGTCGTCATCCAGCCGGGATAGTTCAGTGGTAGAATTCTCGCTTCGGGTTTGCCCCAGCACGAGCAAACCGTGCCTGAAGTGTGAGAGGTCCTGGGTTCAACTCCCAGTTTCGGCCCTTTCTTTTTGCCTTTTGCATCATCAACTTTTTTAGATTCTATTGTTTGTACTTATAATAAGAACTGATATTTGTCGCAACTGGACTGGGTGGTTACTAAAAGAAGAAGGAGGAAAGAGGAATGATGTAGTAGTAGATTCATTGAATCTCGATTGGTGTATCCCGATAAGATTACTATATATAATAATACAAAGAAAATAAAGACCATAGCTGAATCGCCAAAAAAAAGTACTTTTCACGCCAGAGAACTCCTCCACCCAGGTCTTTTTTTTTTTTTTTTTAACCAGGTCATATCGTACATTTCATTCATAATCATGATAGACTCGAGCTCGAACCATCCAGGGTTTCGCCTGCTGCAAAGTTGATTGCTCTCATGCCGTCGGGCGTTACTCGGACGGCGCCAGCCTTGACAAGCTATATAGGCAAACATGTTAGCGTTGACTATACGCAGACATAGGGAAGTGGAAGGGGCTGAATGAATATTGCTTACTGCTGTCTGCAGGTCATCGATTAAGTCTTCGGAGTCCTCGATACCCACGCATAACCTGATTAGGTCCTCGCTCAGGTTGCGTTCCTTGCGTGTTTTCGCATCGATCGAAGCATGTGACATGCGTGTGGGCACTATATATAACATTAGCATCTTCTATATCTATGATATGTTGTTGCTGCGTATGGCTTACTGCTGATGAGACTGTTTACGCATCCAAAGCTCACACTGATAGCCCACAGCCTTGTCGCTTCAACAATCTTCTCGCTGACATCTAAATCTCCGGTTTCAAAGCTAAGAACGGCACCAGCACCCCGAGCCATCCTCCAGTGCAAATCATACTGAGGGTGACTTCTCAGTCCCGGATACCTGACTTTGAAACCGGTGTCTTCCAAAAATGTGGCAATCCGCATGGCATTTGATTGTTGTTTTTCCATACGGACGCCGAGAGTCTTGACACCTCTCATGAGCAGCCAGGAGTCGAAGGGACTGAGACCACAGCCGCTAGCATTGATTGTGAAGTAGAGTTTTTCTCCCAAGGGCAGACTGTTCACGGCTATGACACCGGCCATGAGATCGTGGTGACCCGAAAGGTACTTTGTACCTGATTCGTAGACAATGTCGGCGCCGAGATCTAGAGGGTTTTGGAGCATTGGGGAGAGCATGGTGTTGTCGACAGCAACGAGAGCATCAGGGTTGATTTCATGGGTTATTCGAGCTATTGTTGGGATATCGACGATTTTGATGAGAGGATTTGTGGGAGATTCGAGGAGAACGAGCTTTGTTTTGCTATTGAGGTAAGGTCTGACATTTTCGGGGTCGGTGTGGTCGATATGATGGACAATGATGTCGCCATGTGTGCTTAAGTATTTGAGAAGACGGTTTGTACCGCCATAGATGTCGTCGCCAGCGATGACTTCGTCACCAGGTCTAAGGAGTCTAGAGATAACATCCATAGCAGCCATGCCGGAGGAGACGGTAAGACAGCGGTTGGCAGACATGATCTTGGCGAGGTGTTTCTCGAGATGGGATCGGGTGGGATTTCCAGAGCGAGTGTAGTCATATTCGGAGCCTCCAGAGCCGGATGATTGTTTGAAGGTAGCTGTCTATTCTCCATCCCTCCTCCCTCCCTCTCAATATATCAGTCATCTTGTATATCATTCTTTATATTTTATATTAATTATGTGAATATTGTATAATATACAATACGATTATGTAATATCATATGGGGAAGAAGGAGAAGAAGAAGAAGAAGAGTACCTGGTAGATGGGCATGGAGGAGGCATTGTACTGGTCGCCATGCTCTGTGTAGACGAGTTCAGTGGCGAGAGCGTATTTCCTTGCATTCCGCGGGGTGGAAGGGGCAGGAGAAGGCGGGAGATTGTTCCCGTCGATGTCGAGCTTGGCCAGGGCCTTGAGATCTGTTGGATTGGACATTTTCTTCTTCTGCTTCTCACAAACAGGGTTAGCATGTATTCCAGTTATAGGTGAGATATCTAACAATGATGAAGGCTTACCTGGTAGAATAATTACCTAATATGTGTCTAGATGTATGTGAAGAAATGTAATGGATGTGATGAGTCTTTTTGAAGGGAAGAAGGAGAAGGAGAGTAAGAAGGAAGAAGAGCAAGAGCAAGAGCAAGACCGACGTCGGATAAATGGCCGGCTACCAGCCAGCAGAGCACGCAATGACCAAAGAAGAAATTAAATGAAACCTTGCAGTTGGATCTGTTTCAATTCAGGCTCCACATCGATAGTATATGCTGCTTCCTTGCATAATCAATAACAGTTAAGTCTTACTATACCTACTTAAGTAGTACCTGTAGAAGTAGTTTAGTTAGTACAGTATACCTACTTAAGTACCTAAGTAATATACTGGAGGAGAGGCTCCAGTCGAAGTGTGCTGAACAGAGAGAGACACACAACACAAAATACACATCGTGGCCTCACCCACCCCAACCCAACCTGGACCTGGTCTCCAACTCAACTCAACCCAACCCCAAACTCCCAGACAATGCAATGTTAGCATCATGACACTCCTTCTGCTTCTCCTCCTCCTCTTCACCACCCATCTACACCTCTGCATCGCCGTATCTTCCTCGTCCGACAACTTCAAGCTCGCCACTTACTCCCCTGGCGATGCTGTCCCCATATCTTGCCTCAACCGCACCCTGTACGTCATATCTGCCTTCTTAAACTCATATCCATTTTCTATCTAAATAAGTAGCTAGGTAGGCATTAAGCTAACAAGTGATAGCGAGTCCGGCGAACACGTAACCGACGAACATGGAATTCTTCAATACGTCCCTTTCCTCACTTGCACCGAAACTGGTCGTCCTCTCGAACTTAGATATCTCTCCGAAGACCCCTTAAACTGCACCGTCAAGGCAATCTCTGACGATACCTTTCATCTTTGGGAGTTCTACATCCATAATGACTCCCCTCTGTCTTGCCGCGTGCCTGCCCGTCCCCAATCTGGCGACAGGCACATCACCGGCGACGTTGGCATCGAGGATGGCGAGTGGATTCCCTTCGGTATGTTCTCTTCTTCTTCTTCTTCTTCTTCTTCTACTGTTCCACTATATATATTAGCAGATAATCCTCTTAGATAAGGCATATGAGGTCTTAATTAGTTAATTGCTTGATTGATATAGTCATATCTCTCACCGGAAAACTGGACCTAACCCACCTCCACATCTCTACCACCATAAACGTAATCCTTCACACCGGCGTCTTTTCCCAGGACTCCACAGAACTTCTCTACCCGGGTACCATAGACTCTGCCACCGCATACTCCGTCTCCCCGAACGTCGATTCAACCCGTATAATCATTGGCGATGATCTGCCTCTCCGCTTCAACGTCAGATGGTACACAGGCACAGACCTCCCCTTATCCGACTCTGCTGTCAATGATTGGGGGAAAAACAGGTGTTACGGTGAACATGTTACCTTGTCTACACTCATGTACTGCATCTTAACCGCCATATGCACTTCTATCGCCTGCACAGCCTGGTTCTTGGGCTTCGAGTTCCCCAAACGCTTAAGAAGGGTCAGGATCGGAAGTGTAGCCGGTAGCGGCTATGCCTTGAGCTCTAACAACGGCGGCGGCGGCGGTGGCGGTGGGAAGGGTGTTTATGCAGCCCCCACTAATGGTGTATCTGGGCCCGGTGGAGGCTGGTATACCAAGAAGGATTGATATTTAGCTTCGTTCTGAGTTTTGTATGTCCACGGTAAGTTACCAAAATACTGGACCTTTTTAGATTATATATTTTATGCGCATAGCTTGCATGCATTGTATTGCATTTTACTGTACGATACGTTTTCTTGTCATTTCAGAATTGAAGGTCGTTAGTACGTTTTTTTTTTTTTTTTTTTTTTTTTTTGGAGAAAGAAGACCCATATCCCAAAAACACCCGCTCATAAATACCAAGTAATCATAAAAACAACCGTAAACCTCCAAATGCATCTCAGACATAACAACAATACACAAAAAACACCAGCATCTAATCATGGCAGACGAATAAAACGGACCATCGAGGCACCAAGAAGGAAGAAGAAGAAGAAAAAAAAGCAGAGGGTGAGGAAGAGTAGAAGAACATCAAGCATCCAAAGACCATCAAAACTTCAATCTGTTCAGAGATCTCTCCTTTAAGGGGCTCTCCCCATTCGCTCGCTTTCTTTTTAATGCTTGGACCTCGTTCCTTAGCGAGTTATTCTCAGCCTCAAGCTCGCGGACGTACTCTTCAATTTCCATGTCTCGTACACGATCGTTCTCGTCGTTGGTTTCTGTAGGAAAAGGTACAAAGTTAGTCAATTGCAGTTGTAAAAGAGATTATAAAAAGAAACCTTACCCATCAGCGTCCGCTTTAGGATATCAAGTTTGTGGTCAACATGTATCTCCTCCTTCTCAGCTTGATCCTGAAGCTTGAGGAGCATCCTTTTCTCCATCATACTCATCCTAAGCTCCATATCACTAGTAACTTCCTCCCTGACCTGCATCTCAATCTCCAAACATCTCGCATCTGCCTCCTCCGCCTTCTTTTCTGCCGCCTTGATTTTCTCATCCGCTTCCTTCAACTGTCGCTGTAATAAAATAATCATATTAACCATATCCTGCGACAACATCGCCCTATGGCTCGACACAGCCGATAGCGCAGACAAAGCAGAATCTGGTCTCTCCTCTGTAATCCCGCTTGCCACACTAAAATGACTAAAGAGGCTGGAGCCACTAGCACTCCTCCCGCTCATTACCGTAGGCGGTCTAGGGTTTACTGAACTCTTCGCAAGTGCAGAGTACTTGAGCATTTGGCTAGTTGCATTGAAGTCTCCCGCCGGATCTGCTGTAACCACGATAGCTGCGATCTGAGGCTCTGCCGCTGGGTTATAGCTATTTGTAAACAGTAGTTCCGTCAGCTTGGACTGTCGATACGGTACCTTTGGGGTATGGCCCAAAGATTGCGCTGTCGATAGTTCCAAGCACTGCCCGAGAAACATAAGTGACTTGTTGATATGTCCGCCCTCTGCGAGTCTGTCTCCCGCGGTCTTTGCGTTCCTCGCCCGTTCCGAACCAGCAAGATCAACGATCGTGAACGTCGATTCCTTAATCTTCGTCGAACCGTCAAGTTTGTTCTTCTTAAGTTTCTTGAGTTCAAGTGAGATGAAGCAATGAGATCGAGAGCTTTTGTCGTTACTGCCGGTTTCGCCATGAGAACGTTGGTATTGTCCGACACCCATTACTTGTAGGGCATCGTATAGATTTGTGACCATGACCTTCCGTAGTCCCGTAACAACTTTGCGGTCACCGCTCGACCTAGAGCTTTTGAAAAGTAGTGCTTTCCTTCTCGCGGCATTGGATGGTGCCAGCAGATCAAATATCTTGTCATTGTACACCTCATAGATGGACATTAGAATAGCGTACTTGGTGCTTGCCGGGCCGGGACATTGCACTACGTAAGGGTCGACAGAAGGTTTTGTAGGAAAGGTATTCGGTTTGGGAATATGATGAGGTTCGATGACAGATGTAACTTTTGTCATGAAGGCATCAGCGTCCATGATTTCGGCATCAGCGTCGTTACATTGGTCGATTTGTGATTCAGATAACTATACCATCATTTAGCTTTGACTCTACGAGAATAATATAAACGAAAGTACCTTTGATATTCTATCGCTCAAAGACCTGAAGAGCACATCTAACGACATCTGTGTCATTCCTCTCGCTTGTCTATTCCCTAGAATGGTATGTGTCTTCCCACTCCCCGTAACACCAAGGGTAGCCAGCATCCCGTCCCTCCCATCCTGCAGTACTCCTTCCAATATAGGAGCTACAATTCTTCCAAATACATCGGCCTGCCCGCAAGTGTCCTCGAAGACCTCTGTGAAGCTAAATGTCTCGATCTTCTGAGATCTATGATTCGATGGCGGATGGATTGTGACCTGGGTCTTGGTACCGTACTCGATATCTTGGTCTGAAGCTGTCGGGACCGGCGGGAGAACGGTCAAAAAAGTTTCCCCATTAGACTTTCTGGGTGATTGGTGGTATGGGGGTCGTAGGCGAAGGTACACTTGGAAAGAAGCATGCGGTTGGCCCTCCATTGTTCTGTTCTATGTCGATACCGGTGATGTCGTGATACTTGATACCTCCTAGGGAAGTAAGTACTTAAGTAGGTACTTAAGTATGTGTTTAAGGTATAGTATATCGATAGCCAGTAAGGAGAGAGTACCGAGACTAGAAACGAAGGGGGGGGGGAGGTGGGGTCACAGGTCGACACCCCGATGCCGATGCCGTTGTTATGTATTATGATTCTTATTATCATAAAAAGGTTTATCGACGACGACAGGCCAAAGTGTTGGCATTGTTTGGGTTTAGCGCCGTTCTGCTGATGTTCTCGAGGGTTGGCATGGGCGCGGTAGAGGTAGGCCTGGTCTGCTCTGTCGGCCCCCGCGCGTTGTCGTGTTGTAACCACAGCAACTGCTCCTGAGGCTAATTACTTGTCCTAATATAGTAATTCTTCGGTGAACAAACACACCTCGCTAAGAACCAGCTTTGAACTAAACGACATCAACACACCCGTCCAATCAAACTTCCTTTCCTGACCCTCAAAAGGCTCTCAGAAAGCTCTCCAGGATGCTTGCGACAGTTACCCGAGATGGCGTCAGAACCCGGTGACAAGAGGCTGGCCAAACCGTCGTCGTATACTATTCCTGTCAGCACCGGTCATGAGGATCTGTTGCATGGCGTTGCATATGGTCAGTACCTCTTACCTATACCCACTAACGTTTAACATACTACTCTGATGGGTGTGGGTGGTGATATAATAATAATAATGTATGTGATAGATTTCTACGGTCAAAGAATAGCAACCTGTTCTTCTGACCAACGTATCAAGGTTTTCGACGCCACCGACGCCGGCGAATGGAAAGAAAATGATGCATGGCGTGCCCACGATGCCAACATTTCCAAAATTGCCTGGGCGCACCCATCGTTCGGACAAATCCTGGCATCGTGTTCTTTCGACAGAACTGTTAAGATCTTTGAGGAGCAGGAATCAGAACCGAAGAGTAGCGGGAGGAGGTGGAGACAAATGTTTAGAATGATCGGAGACACTAGAGGTGCAATCTGTGATATCTCATTCGCACCTGCAAATGTGGGGTTAAAATTGGCGTATATCTCCTCGGATGGGGTGGTGCAGGTTCAGGAAGCAATTGAAACCCACACGGTATCGCGGTGGACGTCAGTCGACGAGTTCAGGGTGGTCCCCTCCGCTCCTCCTAGGGAGGCGGAAACATCATTCTGTCTAAACTACTGCCCGGGTAGATGGGGCGGAGAACAATTGTTGGTCGGCGCGATGGATAAAGTCAGGATTTACAGGCATGATAGTAATGGGAAATTCAAACCCGCCGAGGAGTTGAAGGGCCACAAGGGGCTCGTGAGGGATGTAAGCTGGGCTCCTAACCTGGGTCGAAGCTATCACCTCATCGCCACGGCGTGCAAGGATGGACACGTCAGGATTTTCAGACTGACCGACCCACGGATGACATTCTCGCCGAAGTCATCGCGTCCGGGTTCACGATCAAAGGATAGGAGCAACGAAGATTTGGGGCCCGAGAAGTCACATTTTAGCGGCCTCACGCGGGACATCTCCAATCTCTCGGTCAGTGGACAGTCTGGAGGCGGGGTGGGAAATCGAGGGCTGAACGCCACTGCGTTTCCGGGAAGCAGCGGGGTGTCCCTTTCACAGGCGAACTCATTCGAAAAATCAGAGGATGCCCTCGGAGTATTGACGGTAGAAGAACAAGAAAGTCGCGAGCTTTCCGGCTTCCATGTCGAGGAAATCGCGGCTTTTAATGATCATGGGAGAGAAGTCTGGCGCGTGGAGTGGAACCCGACAGGCACGGTTCTCAGCAGCGCAGGGGATGATGGAAAGATACGACTTTGGAGAGCTGATCGAACAATGAGGTGGAAATGCATGTCCGTAATGGGTTCCGGCTGGAAGCCGACAAAACGACGAGAAGACGACGACGACGATTAGATGTTTTTCTTTCTTTCTCTATTTTTCTTTCCCCTTTCCCTTCTAAAAACACGTGCGGGATGATTAATAATTGTAGATACTAAGCTAAGTAGGTACTTTATTCAAGTTTATATGCCACGACCATTGGTGTGAACAACCACCGCGTCCCGTTTTCGGGCATTCCTATTCGTACAGGTTTGTATGTGTGAAGAAAAGCCGGGCCAATTGAAATGAGAAGAACTTCCCCCCAGAAGAAGTTACTAAGCAAGGGAAATCCCACAGGGAGAAACAGTATTATCGCCAGCGTTGACGATGCGTCTACATTCCAGTCCGGCCAAGACCAAAGAGGATGATAAAGTGAAAAACAAGAAATGGTTTTTTTGTAAACAATAGAAAGATGCGGGGGAAATTGGTAGAATGATAGATCATGATATGTGAAAGACAAAGACACAATTGTAGTTCGATTCACGTCCTGATATAATATCACTGATACCGAGCCGGCCAAGCTACTTCTTGGCAGCGGTGGGAGCAGCCTTGCCGTCATCTTCAGCATCGTCCTCTTCCTCCTCCGGGTCGGCTTCTTCGTCATCTTCACCTTCACCCTCCTCATCAAGATCTTCTTCCTCTCCCTCAACCTCCTCCTCCTCCTCCTCCTCCTCCTCCTCCTCTCCCTCCTCTTCTTCAGGTAATTCACCCTCAGCCTCCTCATCGCCGTTCGGCTCTGTCTTTTGTCGCTTTACTTTCGGAACATCGGCGGCGGGCTCGCTAGGGTGTATGATATTACGCGTTAGCATGGGTTTTTCCCAATCGATAACCTAGTGAGTAGAGCACTAGCACGGAATGGGAACCCAGCCTTGCAACTTGCGACTGCATGCTCAGCAAACCCGCAACCCGCACGTGCATCAGGGTCGGAATACATGTGGGTGGGAAAACGGAATTCGAGACCGCAAGCAATGCAAGCAAAAAAAGGCAAAAGGAAAAGAAACTAACCCTTCGTCGTCTTCCTCATCATCTTCTTCTTCCCTGTTCAGACACACACCCAACCCAGCCCAACAGGTTAGCAAGCACCCTCCAAGAAAAAAAAAAAAAAAAATGAAGAAATAGATTAAATTGTTCAATCAATTGCAGACAATCCAAGCTGTGGGAGGAGCCGGATAGCGGCGAAATTTAAATCCAGCAGCTGAAGTCCAGATCGGAGGGGATGGGATGGATGGGGTTTTTTTTCCGTACTCCTCGTCGTACTCCTCGCTTCCATCGTCCGTAGAGACATATCTATTGAATGAAGACAAAAAAAGAACGCGAAGAATATATGATTAGCATTTCATTTCACGATTTCGTCAAGTGGTTCTTCTCAAACAAGCAGATTAAGGGCAGAAAAGAGGGTAGCCTGGTGTTGCAACAGCTGCAGCGTCCGGACTGGAACTTGGGCGAATGGGAAGGGCGAAAATTCCTCATTTGGCAAGGATCCAGCTCGAGCGAAGCAGCTAGTTTGCATGCTCCCCTTCCATCTTCCCATATTTCCAGAGTTCCATATTTCCATGGAGGGTGGAGGGAAGGAAAGAAAGAAAGAAAGAAGGAGGGAAAGAGAGGGAGGGAAAGGACAGAATGATGGTGATGGGACAATTACATACTCTTCTTCCTCTTCACTATCATCAGACGGAAGGGCAACAAGCTCCTCCTCTTCTTCAGCGCCTTCCTCCTGCTTTCTCTTACGGGAAGACATGATTCTTTCTTTTTCTTTTCTTTTTCTTTCTTTTTTTTTTTTTTGTTTCCTTTCAGTTAGCTACTCTGCTATGACGTGAGGACCTTTGGTGGTGGTGGTGGTGGTGGTTCTGTCTGGGCGAGAAAAGGCGCGGTTGAGATGAAGAAGAAGAGGTGTTTGCCCGCTTCTTTCGCGGAGCTGGGCTTCTATAGGAAAGATCGAACGGGGCGGTCGACGAGGAAAGCGAAAGAGAAAGAGAAAGAGAAAGAGGAAAGAGGAAAGAGCAGGAAAGAGGACAGAGTTTATTTGAGAAGAAAAGAAACACCAGCGGTCTATTCTTATATAATAGAACTGGTAAACCTCGCGAGCGCCGGTGGAAGTCACTTGTATTGAGGGAAAAGGGAAAAAGAAGAAGACTTGGAAGAAGAAGAAGGAGAAGAAGAAGAAGAAGAAGAAGAAGAAGAAGGCGTCTGCGGTGGGCCGGGTAATATAAATCACATATTTACTTAAGTACTTACTTATAACTAAAGTACTGACTGACTGACTGACTGATTTACAGTCTAACTTACATACTTCCTACCTTTTATTATTATTAAGGAGAGTAACTAACTAACTTATATCCATTATCCATCCACAGCTAAGTGAGAAGTAATGCAATTGCAAAACAGAAAACAGCCCGTGGCGGCAGCGGTACGTAGCGGTGGATGTGGGTGTGCCCATGCCTTGCCTTGCCTTACCTGACCTGACCTTGTCTTGTCTTGTCTGGTTCCGCCTGGTCTTCTTTCCATTTTTTCCCATTTTCCCTTTTCCCTTCCCATTTTTTGTTTTCCCTCCCGCCCTCTTTCTTTCGTGCTATTAAATAAGTATCTATTATATACTTATCTATTATATACGGTAGCTGACTAGTTTTCTCCTTGAATGTATATACTTTATATATATATGTCTGGTCCATGTGCATCTTTCGATCAGTATTCCGTAAGTACACCATAGTCTAGATCTCGTCACGTAAAAACTCGAAGCCTCGACAAGCAAGTAGCTAAGAATTCAAGGTAGGTAAGGAGTAGATATTACTTACTTAAGTACTTAAGTAAGTATGTATGTATGCTGCATCCCGAGCGAACAAGAAAAAAAAAGGGGGCCGCAGCCAATCGCCGGACATGTATTAATCCGAACCATGCATATGTAATATCTGTATTACCATCCCCATCGAGTCCCAAACGAATCCAACCGGATCGATGTTATGTTATTATCTGGGTAAGTACATGTACCCTAAGTACTTTAAGTACTTATAGACTAGTACAGAAGTAACCTCCGAGAACAGGACGCTTGTCTCTAAACAGAAATACAACATTCCAACGCCAAATCTCATACAAAGTCATACCGCTGCCATATCAGAGGTTCTTCGTAGTACCCTCCCCATACCACCTGAGGCATCCCAAAGGCATTTAATATCGTTTCTCGCTCTCCTCCTCCTCCTCCTTCTTCTTCTTTGAAGCGATGGTGTCGGCACTGATGTTGATGATGTTGATGATGATGATAATGATGCCTATGGCGATGCTTCCTACAGTGTTTGTGACGATGCCTTCTCCCTGTCACGCTTTCAACTTCCACGTCCGGTGAACTCGGAGCCGGATCTTTTCTCCGCCTTGTCTCATCCTTCAAACCCCTGTGCGACCTGTGATGATGACTACTATGTTTCCCATGCTCACGTGTATGGTGGTGATATGAAGGTTCGTCCCCTTTCGATGTTTTCGCTTTCTTCCTCAAGTTAGCGTGTTTTCTCGGAGAACCCGAATCGTTATTATCATAAAACCCTGGCCTCAGCACCGTCGGTAGGACCTCCTCTAGTCTCTGAAAGTTTATAGAAAAAAATGGATCTCTTTTCCCGCTGTGTTCTTGAGCCGGAACTGCATCATATCCATAATTTCCTGCGTGTGCTGGGATCCTTGGTGGCGCAACTGGTCGAATCTTCCTCGAGGTCTTTGCATCTTGGTTCGCCGCTGGCCGTGAGATGGGATAGGTAGGGCCTTTATAACTGGCCGGATTTGATCTCATGGGAGTATTCGGTCTACTAAAATTGATCGGAATCGTCGGCCTTGTTGGCGGCAGCGGTCCCGGTTTCCTCGTCGAAATACGACCGTCTTCAAAAACCAAGCCCTCCCGTTTTCTCTCTGTCCTTGATCCCCGATTATAATCATTTGAGGACTTAGGCAAATACCCTTCGGACTTCCTCCTCCGCCGTTCTTTCGGAAGGTCCGAGATTGGAGTCTTCATTGACGTAGGCACGGAGACCGACCTCGTAGGCAATCCATCTTCTCCTTCTCCTTCTCCTTCTCCTTCTCCCGTTCTCTTTTCTCTTTTATCTGCCTCCTCCTTTTGGTGCTCCGTCCAGTCCCTTAGCCTCGTGAAAATCGGTAGTTTGTCCCCCTCAGGTGCCTTTGTCTGCTCCTCACTACTGATGATCGAATCGAGTTCATGTAGTTTGGCCTCTAGCCTCTCTGCCTCCGACTTTCCTCCTCCTCCTCCCTCTCCTCCTCCTTCTCCTTCTCCATCGCCGGGTTTCTTCTTCTTCCCACAGAGAGGGAAACACAGGACACTTTTTATGACCGTACAGATTGGCTTCCTTTCCGGTGGTGGCGGGGAATGCGAGCGCTGTGAGCTAGTCACGCGGCGGAAATAAGGGCGGGAACGGCTGGTAGGGTCTGACTGCGGATGATGCTGTTGGGGTGGGTCGGCTAACGGCGACGACATATACCGTATGTACGTGCGAAAGGTAATATATCTCTCCGTATACCTTAGAATATAGAGAGTATAATTAATGATAGAATCAAGAGAAAGAAGGTTGTGTAGCTGGTGATGCTATCGTGGTTTTCTCTCTCGAAAGAATGATCACATGCATATATATAAGTATATATATATGCCCACCAGAAAAGGAATGAAAAAGAAAAGGGTCGGAGATATTGGTGAACTATGTTTCTATCACTTGCAAATGGATGCGCACTCTCAAGGATCTAGATCTTAAGACAGGCGTCATAGAATGTGATTTACAATGATAAATGGACGCAGACTTTGTTTTCGCCCTCGAACTTGCGGCTGTCCGTCAGATCTTCCACGCATTAAAAAAAAAAAACGTGGCTTCTGATTCGGATCAATATGGCAATTTTTGCTAGCAATTTTGTAGGTACAAACAGGTTCCCAGATACCGAAGCATTCCAATAACACCCCCGAAACAAGTAGCGATAATAGATATCAAGACAAGTGGTCCCAGAAATCACATGGAGAAAAGCGAAAATTGATAGGGAGAACAATGAAAAAACAAAAAAAACAAGATCACCAATCGAGCTTGCCTCCTCTCCTCCCAGCCTGAGGTACCTTCACAGCTTCAATCTTGACCGGTCCTTTCCTGTACTTAGCCATGTAGCCAGCACCCTCCAACCATGGATACAGCTCCGATCTCTTCGATTCGTATCTAAAAATCTTATCTTCGTGCTGCATTGTCAAACCAATATCGTCCAACCCATTTACTAAGCAGTGCTTCCTGAACTCTTCAACCTCAAACTTTGCGATAACTTCTCCATCCTCCGTCTTGATCTCTTGGTTAACCAAGTCGACCTCGATCTCCTTGTTATTCGTAGCAAGTTCCGCTATCCTCTCTATGACAGACTGGTCATCGATGGGGATGGGGAGCATGCCATTCTTGAAAGTATTGTTGAAGAAGATGTCTGCGAAACTAGGTGCAATAATGCACTTGATACCGAAGTCAAGGAGAGCCCATGGAGCATGCTCTCGGCTGGACCCACAGCCAAAATTTGGTCCAGTAACAACAAGGATCTTTGCATCTCTGTAAGGCAGTTTGTTCAGGACGAAATCTGGGTTCTCAACATGATCGGTGTTGGGGAGGTATCTCCATTGATCAAAAAGGGCGACACCGAGGCCGGTTCGTTTGATAGTCTTGAGGTATTGTTTGGGGATGATGGCGTCAGTGTCGACGTTCGCGCGGGCGAGTGGGGCGACAACCCCCTTGAGAACAGTAAACGGAGGGAATCCTGCAGCGGATCCACCTGCACCACCCTCGGCATGCAGGTTCTCTCCTGTGGGTATATCTGAAGTCTTGTCATCGTAATCCTGGTTTGTCGCGGCATCCTGCTCATGATCGGATCCGACGCTGACCTGCGGCTTATCTGGTGGCGCAGCAGACGCATCAAACCCGTCAAGTTTCCTGATGTCGGCAAGATATCCAGTGATAGCTGCAGCTGCAGCCATGACGGGAGACATGAGATGTGTCCTGCCGCCTGCACCTTGCCGCCCCTCGAAGTTTCGGTTACTCGTGCTGGCGCATCTCTCCTTTGGAGACAAGATGTCAGGGTTCATTCCGAGGCACATGCTGCATCCTGCCTCTCTCCACTCGAACCCGGCTTCGCTAAATATCTGGTCGAGACCCTCGGCCTCGGCCTTCTTCTTGATCAACCCGGATCCAGGGACTACCATAGCCCGTTTAACATTTGATGCAATTCTCTTGCCCTTGACTATCCTAGCAGCAGCTCTCAAATCCTCAATTCTCGAGTTTGTGCAAGAACCAATGAAAACTTTGTCAATTTGAATTTCCTCCATCGGAGTGTTGGCTTCAAGACCCATGTATTCCAAAGCTCTTTCGATTCCGGCCCGTTTAGTGGCATCTTCATAGTCTTTTGGATCTGGAACTCGACCAGTAATGGCGACCACATCCTGCGGCGAGGTGCCCCAGGAAACTGTCGGTGCGATGTCTTTGCTATCAATGTAGACCTCAATATCGAAATGTGCACCAGGGTCAGTCTTCAAGCCCTTCCAATATCTAATTGCAGCTTCCCATTCCGGCGAATCGACCTTTGGCGCCAATGGTTTGCCCTTGAGATATTCAAATGTAATATCGTCGGGAGCAATCATTCCAGCCCTGGCACCACCTTCAATAGCCATGTTGCAAACTGACATCCTAGCTTCCATACTCCAACTCTTGACTGTCGAGCCACAGAACTCAATGACACATCCATTACCACCAGCAGTCCCAATCTTTCCGATAGCGTGTAAGACGGCATCTTTAGAGGTAACACCGGGTTGTAAGGGACCATCGATTTGGATCTTCATGTTTTTGGACTTCTTGGTGATAATTGTCTGTGTAGCGAGGACATGCTCAACCTCGGAAGTACCGATACCGAAGGCGAGGGCTCCAAATGCACCATGGGTAGAAGTATGCGAATCACCACAGACGACTGTGGTACCGGGAAGGGTGAACCCTTGTTCAGGTCCTATAACGTGGACGATACCCTGACGGTCATCACCAAGGCCGAAATAGGTGAGATTGAAGGCTTTGATATTGTCTTCGAGGGTTGTGCATTGCAAACGGGAATCCTCTTCTTCAATGAAGCTCGAAACGTTTTTGTAGCTATCGGAGGAAATAATTAGTTCAATATATTTTGATATTGTAGTAGGAAGACGAAATTGACAATCAGCCTACCTTTTTCTACTCGATGTAGGGACATTCTGGGTGGTAGGATGTGCTGGTTAGAATGATTGATTCCAGACTTGAGTAAGGGTTAGCTTTGCGAGGATAGTGGTACATACGTGGTCTACAGTAGCAAGGGTGCAGTCTGGTCTCCTGACCGAACGGCTCGCATTTCTCAGGCCCTCGAAAGCTTGCTATTTTTAGGTTAGGACAGAGTATAAAAATGAATATGAATGCGAATGAGCGAGCACATACTGGAGAGGTAACCTCGTGGACGAGGTGTCTGTCGATGTAGAGGGTTGTGGACTTGCCATCGGTGAAGACGACGTGGTCGTTGAAGACCTGTGGACGGGTATTTTACGTCAGCGGCAGGGAATTTCTTAAAACGGATTGGATGAATGCACGGTGAAATGCACCTTATCGTAGAGGGTTCTGGGACCAGCCATGTAGGATGATTTATCCTTTGATGTATTGGATCTCGATATAACAAAGTAGTATGTGAGATGTATTGGGCAGATGATAGATATTGAGTAAGTAAGTAAGTACTTATAAGCGAATGGTAGCTACTTAAGTAGATGGTGGTGATGGTGATGATGATGGTAAGGAAAGCAGGATCCAGCTGTGTTAAGTACGCTTCTGCTTCCGTCGATCGAACATCCGAACTTCGGCCATCCCTCAACCCCCTCCAACTCATCCAGACTCACTACCCGTATCGTACCTGCAGTTTTTCGCATCGAGATTCACCGATCTATTCTAGTCCACTCTGGTCGGGCTTATGAATTGCAATGCTAGGATTGGTTCTGGCGCTAGACTGGTGCGCCGACCTTCCCTGCCGACATCGGCGCTCTCAGAGACCTGATTAGTCTGGGCTCCGACTTTATCTGGGGTAGCATCCACATCCGGAATAGTCCATCCGACGACATGTCCAACGCAAAAGCAATGCAACAGCTGGCCTGCTAAGCTAAGTACTTAAGTTTGTGCTGTGTAAGATGCTGGATGACGGAAGGTCCGATTGCGATTATGCATTGCACCCGAGTGAGTAAGTGTCCTGCACTGCAGTGGGGACCGATCCGGTTGGAGACTGCAAAGCTCGGCTGCCCAAGGATATAATTCGGAGGTACATGCATCTATCTATCGAGGGGTCATCTAATGGAGATGCGATCTCGGAGGGCCTTCACCAGGGCCTGTAGCTAGTAGGCTCATCTGTCATCTCGGAACTCCTTCTTATCGCAGAGATGAAATATCTTTGTAAACATTGGCACTAGAATGCGTCGTATTTTGTTGCAAGGTAAAAACGGAACCACTAGTTCTACAGGTGCTTTGACTATACGGAGGATTGGATTGAAAAGTCGAAAGCGAGGAAGGGAAGAAGGTAGGGGGAGGAAGGCAGAAAGGAACAAAACCAGCAGCATATTACAGTACGTATTTTTAAAACAGCTGAAAACGGGCATGTACCTAGCTGGAGGGGTGAAAAGCTAAAGAAACAATGATAAGGATAAGTATACTTAGTCGGGCAATAAACATTGAAATACGCAATGCCGAAGAGCGGAGCGGTAGGCAAAGCAAGCCCAAATTGCTACAGCGATAAGGAAACTGAAAAAAAGAAAGGAAATAAAATAAAGGAAATCAGAAGAGAAGAAAAGAAAAGAAAAGGTAAGAAAAAGACGAGCTAGGAGGGAAGATGAAGGGAAAGAGGTAGAAAGAAAAATACAAGTCCGAGTATCCCGAAAAGCGCCCAATGCATCTTTGAAAGCCATAATTTTTTGTTTATCCCGTTATTGTGTATGCAAGTCGTTAGGTATCATCAATCAAATCCAGGAGGTAGAGGAGGAAGGGGTAGATAAGCTCTCTCCATCAGGCATTATCGCGAAAACGAATTACCATGCTAATACACCCTGAATTCCCATAGTAAAAACTGAAAAAATAGATAAATAAATTAAAAAAAAAAAGAAAAAGAAAGGGAAGAGAGAAACATAAAGAAAAGGGGAGGAGGAAAACGCCAGCGATATAGCTTCCAGGCCAAGTGTTTTCTCACCCGTCGCTAAAATGTAAAAGAAAAAAAGGCGGTGTCGGATCAGGCTGTCGTCCGGGGGGCTGCCGGGTCCGAAATTCGCCAACCCGAAGATAATGGAGATGGAGGGGGGAAGAAAAAAGTTTCTAGAAAGAGAATATCCGATGCGAAGCATCAATATCCCATATTTCCTTGTTAGAGAGTTGGCAAGCTGGGATAGTGTTGCGAGGACGATTCGGTAGAGTAGAGCTTGTCACTGATATGGTTACGCTGATACTCGACTCTTGGGGTATCCCGAGGAAAACTGAGGCTATTGTAAATCCCCTCGTTCTTAACGCGGGAGCGGCCGTTGCTGGGGATATATCCATAAGTTGAATCACCGTATGTGGTGCAGCTGATACCAACGGGCTGATAGCCTTTGAAGGTGTCGTGAACACCCCCAGAGATATAGTAGCCGCTGAATGGGGCGTGGTTCGGGCGATTATCATAGGGATTGTTTAATGCTTGAGGGTAATACGAGTAGGCGGGTTGATCACCCTCGCTAGGTAGTGGGTGGCCATAGTGTTCATGGTCAGCTCCTACCCCGGGTTGTGCCGCTTTGGCATAGTATGAGTGATGGTCCGCTGGGAGGCCGATACCGGGAGCGTACGAAGTTGCTGGAGTAGATGGCTGAGTTCCAGATCCTTTCCCATCTGGTCCAGCGCTTGTTGGCCGGTTATGTTTCCGCTCATCAACGTAGTGACCGGGACTTCGGCCACGGACCACCATAGGAGCAGAAATTCTCTTGGCAACGAGAACGTAGGAGGTATCTGATTCTCCGCTGACTGTTGAGCCGATTTCAGCGTAGAGCTCCACGACTAGATGGTAATATTGCTGTGCCGCACGGCGTTTGCCGTTATTGGCGGTAGCGGACTTGAATTGGATACGGTCGTAAACAGCCTGGTTTAAGGGCTGGTGGGGTAAATGAGAATGGGGATAGGTATAATCATATTCTGACCCATGTTTCATGCCGTTTCCTGAAATTGGGCCACCAAATTGGTTCCCGCTTGCGGATTGTGGGATTAATTTGATAATGTTAGGTTGCATCTGCGGTCCTTTATCGCGTTTAGGCGTATGCTGGACCAGCTCGACTGGTTTACCACCTGCCCCTTCGACTGCGGCGCTTATTTTGACGGCAAAGCCGGCAACGGGATCGACTCCTTGGTGGCTTTGGAGATATATACCACCACTTGGCTGAGGATATAAAGAATATGAACATCCTACTGAGAAGTAGTTTCTGCGATAGCAAGTCCAATCATTATCGGATAAAAAGAAGCCTTTATCTATCCTAGCATGGATATCGGGTCGAATGATGTGCCCCTCGGGGGTCACCAACTTTTGAAGCACTTCTGTGTCTAAAAGTGGTGGTCCCGTTGCTTGGTGGCCGCTTGATGATTGTGAATCCATCGCCAAAGGTGGTAAGAGATGAATAGAACCGTCTGATGAATCAGATAATGGGGGAGACCTAGCACCAGACGGGGAGCGAGACGATCTGTGTCTCGCGAGGCCTGGGAGGGTTGGGAGAGTGGGAAGAGTAGAATGGTCGATAGAAGAACGATGATGATGGTGGTGATGGTGGTGATGGTGGTGGTGATGACTTTCCAAGTGCGAGACTTCAGGTCTATTGAATGATGGAGATGCAGGTAATCCTATTGGACGTGGAACTGTAGGATCCATCTGTGTAGCAGCAGGTGGGCTGTAATTATATAAGAATCTCCGGGTCAGCGAACTTTGGTTCCTCGAAACGATAGTAGCTTTGCTCAAAGTTTCAAGGTCTGATCGTAAAAAGCATTATAGTATAAATTTGGGGCCAGCTATCGGGGGCTAGAGGAAATATTGGAATATGGACATCTGGTGTCCATACAAGGATCGGGATAAATGGGACGTACCTCAGAGGCCTCCCTGCGTCATTGGTATGACCGTACGGCATAGCTATTCGTGATAGGGCGGGTAATGTATTCGACAAAGTCCCAGCATGAGAAGCCGAGCTAGAAGATGGAGAAGTCGTAGTATGCGTATGGGATTTTCCGTGGATATTCAAGGTTTCTTGCTCGGGGTGGTTGATATCAAACAGAAGGACTGCTGGATGAACCGGACTAGCAGCCTTGGTGCTACCAGAAGTCAAGTGCTCTTGGTTGCTAGGGGTCGATATTTGGACCTCACTTGGTTCGGACCGTGGTCTACTACTCGAGGGTTCCAAATGGTAAGTCAGTGGTTTGAAATCGAGAGATTCGAACTTTAAATGATGGTCCACCAAAGAGGCAAAGCTGGCCAGTTTGTGTCAGACAATTTTTATAGATGGAGAAATCGGATTGTCCCTGTTAATTGTTGGCGCACAAGCCATGGGAGTGTCGTAGCATTCTTATTCCCTGTCCAGTCCTGGGTCCGGAAGGCTTGCTCTGCTACATATGCGATCCGAGATAGTGGGAAGGGTATGACAATCGAATAGCTCGGAAAGGGAATGGATCCAAGCGTCCGCCTGTCCGCTAGACTCCAAAAGAAACAAAATAAAATAAAAAAAATAAACGCGATCGAAGGGAGTGATAGCTGCCTCCAGGAAGTAAGAAAGTAGTGTAGAATCAAAGTTGTCTTCAGAAGCAATTTAGAAAAAAGAAACAAGGAAAAATAAAATAAAAAGACAAAGAGGTGAAGAGAAGGTTGACGACGAACGCGAACTCGAAAGGGAAAGGATGACTGCACGGACGGGAGTCAAATAGATGGGAGGAAGGAACCAAATGGCCGACAAATCGAAGTGGGATGGGAAAAAAGGAAAGAATATGGATGAACCCTAGAAAGTTTTGCGTACCTCTCATGCAGCTGCCCGCTCGGGGGCGTGATTGTTTCGTCGGCTAGAGAAATCTTCTCGATAAGAGCTGGAGGAGGGTGGTCGACAAGGGATTGTCCGGGCGGAATGCCCGTGTCCCGAGCCTCGGCGGGCTCTCCCGGGGGCGGAGGGCGCGATATGCTCTCGCCTTCAGATGGTAGAACAGTATCAACTGGATTTGGGGCAACAGCCGTATCTTGAGGATTGCTGCCGACGGCCGTGGTCGGGTGAGCGATACCATCCGTTGATGGTGTAGTTATTAGTTCCATTTCGTTCCCTGACGCAGCGTTCAAGGCCTGGGTCGAGCCACTTTCGTCCAGGCCGGTCATCATCGATGACAAAGAGTGTAGCTCACTGAGGTAAGCGTTTGGGAAGTTGCTGTCAACTAATGCAAGAAACGATGTGCGATATGCAGCTTAACCTAGCAAAGTCATATACTTTTCCGCAGCCTCTCAGCAACCCCGATCGATATAAAGTATCCCTTGGTGTATGGAAGGTGCCCGCTTATGGAATACCAAACAAAAACACAATTCCTCTAAAACGCCCAAAAGCAAGTTGGGATTGCGAGTGGTTCCTGTCAGGTTCACTGCCTTGTCCGTATTTTAACTTTGGTATTCGGTGAGGAATCAAAAAGGAACTTCTTAAAACAATTTATTAGCCATCGGGATCCTGACACATGTTCAAACAACGGGAAGCAAGCTGGTAAATATCGCTTAAGATTAATAAAAAGACAGAACCTTCGCCGGGAGGGTGCACTGTAAGAACCAGAAGGAGGGAAACAGGGACTGAGATTATGGTGCTCTGTTCCGCGACTGACTCTTGCGCAAAGTGACTTGGCCTTGCATGAATTGATGAAGTTGAAATAATTTAGATAAGAGGGAATAAATGTGCTCTGTGGTGGGGTGGAGGAATTGGAACCCGAAAGATCACGAGATGGCGAGCCTTTTCGACCTAGGTATTGCGGTATTGCTGAACCTTTGCGAGGCCCCAAGCCTCAACAGGCAAGTTATGCAAAACCGGGGGGGTAGTATCAGTTCACGAAGCGGGTTTCTGATGACTTGGCTGTGCGGCCCTTGCCCCCAAAGCCTGAAGCAGACCGGACACAAAAGGCTGCATTTTGCATAGGTAGGCCACCACTTGATTGATTTGCGAAGGGCATCGTAGTTATTTAAATTTGTGGCTAGCCCTGTAAGAGCCGGATGCACGCATGATGCAAGCATTTTCTCAGCCCAGGAGCCCCGGCGTCTCAATTCGCTGAAATTATTGATCAGATCTCGTTTAGTAAGACTGAAGAATTCTCGAAAGGCGGTAGGCTTGGTAGGTTCGCCCATGGAATATTCCATTCGAGCTGTGTTTATCGCCGGAACAAGTAGGAAGCAATATTCGAAATGGGTGGGTATAAATGCCGGCACCCGGCGACCCAGGCCCTGAAAATGCGCTCGGTTTGAAGATATTCTGGAGCCCGACCCTTCCAAATGGGTGTGAATTTTGGATTTTGGTGACACAGGCTGAACGAATTCAAGCAATTCGGAGCGAACATACCAGCCCAACCACGATTTGCAATATTTAAACTTGCTTATAAGGGCTTTCAAACAAGAGGATCCCGGGACAAAACGTTAACGTTTCGACAATGACGCAGTAAGCAACGTACCTTAACGGTTGATGTTTGGTTCAAAGTCGGAAGATGAACCACGTGACTTTTGACGAGATGACAATTTTAAGAATGGTAGTTTTATAGGGACATATATTATAATCGCGCGATGAGTAGACGAGTCGTGGCGAGCAGTCCGGGAAGACGAGGCAAGACAAAGCAACGAAATCCCGAGACGAAAGGTTGCAGAGAACGGTCAGATGGCCTCGACGATATTACCCAGTTGGTAAGAGAGATAGGCTGGTTCAGGATGGGTACATGTAAGCAAGGTCGTAGGATGGCTGCAGGCTTGCAGGCTGGCAGGCGGGTGGAGGTTACGGTGCAGCGGTGCAGCGGTTCAGGACGAGGGCAAGATGAGGCGGCTGGGAATGCTGTTTCGAGGGGCAGCAGCAGCAGGTCAACAAACAAGAAAAAAAAAAAAAAAAAAAAAAAAAAAAAGATTTCAAGGGTTAGAGGTGACCCGGGCCCAAGCTGGCAGTCGAGGGAGGTGCCAGAGATGCAGCGCTGCCGGGGTTACGAGTTGGAAGAGGGTGGTGCCAGCAGGATGGGTAATATACAGACTATATAATTGGATGAAGCGATATTGGTACCTAGTTCAGTAGATAGGTACCTACTAGTAGTCGAATGGTCAATAGACCGGGGTAGGAGGTAGGTAGATGGATGATTGTTCGATCGATGGGTGGACGGTGGACGGTGGTAACGTTGATGGTTGATGGATGGATGGATGGATGGATGGATGGTTGATGGTTGATGGTTGATGGTTGATTGACGATTGATTGATTGAGTTAGGAGAACTAACAAGTATTGCTCGCTGGGTGGAGCCCCGGCCTGTGGTCTGGTCTGGCCTGGTGGTGTTGAGTTGCCGAACTCCGGTGAACACAATCCCCCTCAATTGCTCAAATGGTTGATTTTACGGTAACAGTATCACGATCTTTCTGTTAAAAAAAAAAAGGGATCCTATTAAAATTGATTAAATAAAACAGACATAAAATAAAATAGAAATAAAATAAAAATAAATACGATATAAAAACAAATTGAAAATAAAATGAGGATACAACAAGAGGCGAACGTTGTTGCAAGTCACCTAACTCCGGTTCCTCTAAGCTAATGAAGCCTGAATATTTGATAATCCAGACCGTATACGGCCATACAATATCTGTCCGGAACTGCTCAGCACCCGTCTGCATCCTGGATCTGGACAAGTACTGGATTCAAATTTATCTACCTTAGGTACACCCAAGTACCAAGAAGTACTTACTAGGTATACAGGTAAGATCTTGAGAGGACTCCGGATTGAATGCCTGAATTAATTGTCATTAACACCATCTGCACCGAGGAGCTCGTCAGTTCGGACTGGCCAACTGGTCTGTACTGTACCCACGATATACATCACCTCCCGATCCCTCAATCCGAGTCTAAATACAGCACAGGTACAAGAAGCTGTATTCTATATGATGGGGCATTAATAATTACCGGTTCATCATTTAATCGTCGACTTGTCAGCTTCGGGACCGAACCGATACCGACCATTCTCGTTTTATTCGTATCGAATCCATCACTATTGCTATTACTGTTACTATTACTATTACTATTACTACCACTACTCCTGCCGAATCTAACCCAGATATTTCTCGATGACAGCAAACTAAGATAGTGTGATTTCTCGCTGTGCTGCTGCTGCTGCCGCCGCCATGAAAAAAAACCAACTAGACTGCTTCGGTCGTCGACGAATGAGGTCGTGATTGGAGACAAGCCTTGTGTAACGTCCAATCTGGTAACAACCTCATTTCGATTTATTCTTCCGGCCGCAATTCTACAGCATCCAAACTCCACCAACCTCCACCACCCGGAGGCCTCCTCATTACTCCCCGGGGTGGGTGCGTGTGGGTGCGTGTGAGCGATTTATGGGACGTATCCAATCAATCGATATTTTATCCTCGAATCCAGAACCAATTCTTTCACATCATGTATGTGTGAGTACAAATATTAAATATAACTTTATCTGCTCGACCTTCACTTCGAAAGACAATATTATTTGCAGTCTGTTTCTTTTTTTTCTTTTCTCTCGATAAGAAAAAAAAAAGAGAGAGAGAGAGGGAGAGAGAGGGAGAGGGAATAAGAGGGAATGATAAATGAGGGAATACACCAGTTCCAAAGGAGTTCTAGATCCCGCCAGCTGCTAAGCTCGCTTTCCAACAAATCGTGCATTACGTTTCAGAGAAAAGCCCTGACGAATCGGGAGCTAAGACGTCGATGTCGGCTTGTTTTAAGCCATCCGAAATTTTCTCGATTATTATGCGGAGAATGCTGGACAACCCATGCGACTGATGCATGCCAGTGAAGTACTTACATATTTACGGTGGCGATGCATGATTTATCTCCCACGCCCGCATACGCTCCCTCCGCTTCGATGTAATATTATCTACTTGCCTGGCTCAGCTCAGCCTGCCCTGGTCTCGTTTGGACTTGACCTTTCCTGTGGGATGCCAACACTGAACAACACGGAAGGCTGCCGCTGTGTCCGAGCGTCCCGGCTCGGCCTACCGAGGAACTGCCCTGCCCTGCTAGCTTTGCCCTGTACTCCATGGTACCGTTTGAGGCATGGCATACCTGGCTGGCTAGCATGTAAATGCACTTACATGCAGCGAGCCAGTCCTTAACCGTACATGTACCTACATGTACATGTACATCGATTGCATATATGGAAAGATATAAGTACATACATGTATGTATGTCCCAGTCCTGCTGCGGCGCTCTCGCAAGGAACGGAGGGCAGCCCAGGAGAACTCTCCATCCTGCATCTGCATTTTATTGAAATACGATGATGATGATCAACTCGAATAACGCAAGGCGAAGCTTCCGCTATGCGTGATTGGTGGGCTGAGTCCAGGCTCTTTTATTACTCTGCATCCGCTCAAACCATCATAACATGTGGAATTGTTGAAAAAAAATACGTTATGTCTTCCACCCCCTCGCTGCCTATCGTCTATCTCTTGAACCTTCTTTTCATTGATTGAGGTCTGGATGCCATGCTGACATTCTCAGTAGAAAATCCAGGAAAATCAATCTGTCATCCGTATACACCATCCCCTGGTTAGTGCAACAGTGATCTTCCTCAGGAGGGTGGTAGGCCCCAGAAAATTTAAACCTTCGGGGAATTTATATACGTTACTCACTTTCAGAACCCACCTACAAAAGAGAAACCAATCTATTTTGACATGTTTCACTACTTGGATCTTGTAAAACCACACCCAAAACTCTAAAGATATTGTCATTTATATTATGGCGGCTATGAAACATAACTCTGATGGGCGGCATACCTACCGGCCATAAAGATTTTTAATATCGTCAAAGGTTAGTTCAATACCCACCTTACTTCGTTCCTGTAGTACAAATACATTTAAGGTTGTGGCTTGTTCCCGAATCCTTTTGAAGAGTTGATGTTACATCTCTCCAGTGCAGTGTCATAGGAACGAATCATTGCTGCAAACAATACGTTAAGTTCGGTCCCGTCATGAAGACGTTAATTTTCTCCAGACGAAGTCACAAGATTGGACGCATGTTCCTGCATTATTTGCAAAGCTCACTAATTGGATTGGCGCGATATATTTCCCAATACATCCTCCTCAACCTATGCCTTTGTGTCAGACGCTAAGCGTTTTGCGACTACATTGACTCGTCTTTTAATAAAATAAAAGGTTAGTACTCTTTTTTCCTAAAAACAAAAATTAGCATTTAAAAATAAAAAGAAAATCATGGTAAAAAAAAAATTCAAACTATAGCAGCGAAGAGAAAGAGAGAAAACCCCTCAGGTTCGAGCTGCCTGCATTGCATAATGATATCTCAGGAGCCATGTGGTTGCTATCCATTCGCTTGCTAATATCCTCTGCATCAATCCAAAGATCAGGGTATAGATGTTTGCGGAGTACATAACCCCCCCTCCTGGATTTCGCGTGCCTCAGTCCGCATATCTCATGTGACCAAAGGCCTCGTTTGGCGGATAAGATGATGCCTGCTGCCGGCAGGTATGGGGGCCATGGTCAGGCATATGTGCATACTCATGCCTAAGTTATTCTCGACCCTTAGTACGTATGTACACATACCGACTTAACGAAAAGCCAAGTTTAAAACTTTCAAGTTGGTTTCGTGAATCCCTCAAATGTAAGTCCGATCGATGAACAGAATTGATAAAACTGCAAAAGATCGATAGTTTTCAACATGGAGCCTCCTGGGCCGAAGACTTTGCCTGGACCCCGTGGCCACCTAAGTCATTTTCCGAGTTCCCCGCTGCGAGCTAGACAGATATGATGCATGAAACTTGCATGTAGATGGGGTTATTTTAAGTATTTTAAGGACCCGCGCTACCCTTGTTATCGGTGCTGAAGTCTTAGAGCTTGAGCCAATCTCAACCGTCGACAAGGCTAGCCCAGCGAGTGAGTGGCGGCTCAAGGATTTCATAATCCTGGAAGGGACCCGTCCGTGTATCGACAAGCCGTGGCTAGGACGTGGACGGGGGGTATGTTTCTCAGGTACCAAACAATGCAACGGCTCTCCAATGCTGGTAAGTAGGTACCTACCTGCCTACGAGTATATGCCTCCTGTATGTATCTGTATCCGCATACAATCTGCTTGACTGAATTTAATGAGCTCTTCTGGCTCGGGCGACCAAACCCGGGATACAACTGGACATCTTGTGTTGCAATTTGAAGGTGGCTATAAGCATTCCTCGGGAGACTGCAGCTTCGAAACTCAACTCTGCGGCTTCCCGTCAAAACTTCTACGGAATAGGCAAATCCTTCGAAGCTCCTTCGGAAATGACTTCCAGAAGCGGCTTCTTACCAATCCTTCGGGTCTTGAGAGACTAGAAATCAGATTTTAGAAGGATTGGACTAGAGAAGGGATCCATCCCAAACACAAATTGGACAGACACATGCACATGTATACACGATTGCACAAACTCAAGTCAGGACTAGACCAGCCTGGTCAATTGTAAGCCTGTCAACGGTTCGGTCGCACTCCTTTTGGACCGATGCACATATATCCTTTAGTTTGCAATTGCAATTGGATATCCTATGGATGCTGCAGCTATTCCCTCTGCAGGAAATAAACTGGGGTTTCGACGACGTAAAAATCCGCAAGAGGTGCCCCTCCATGGATCCATCCATGTTCTTGATCTGAACGAATTCGAAAATATGGGAAACTGCTAGCTAGGCGGCTGCATCAAAGACGGCAAAGAGTATCGATGACATGAGGATCAACGTCAGACTTTAACTCCGGCTAGACGATACGTCTTGGGATCAATCGACATTCGAGACGCTATGCAGAAGTCCGTGCCCGACACTCCTCCAAAATCTCGAAGAGTTCCTCGGAAACCTCTCCTCTCGAGACCTTGCAAGCTTGTCCCTTGCTGGCCTGTCCATGTTTTCATGCTCACATGGCGAATCAAGTCAGATGCATTAGTGCTGTCTGCTGCGGACCTTACGAGTATATCGCGCGCGCGGACCACTGCACTCGTTCTACCTTTCTCTAATCGTGCACTTGCGTCTATTTTAGGACAGCTGTGATATCGAGCTCGAGCGCTCCCTACACAGTTTCCATAATAGTATTATATTCCACCATTCAGATATCTTCGGCTACGTGTGCTGCAGACAACGTTACCATGGGAAGCTTTGGGAGTCCTGTCTGGGATTTGAGATATCAACTTGAGCATTCCGAACCCCTCGACTGGCCGCTATATGCCGCATATGTGATAGAAGGGGGTACACAAATGCAAGCCCAAGGTTTCTTCTATATGCAATGCGAGAAACGTGTGCTTTCGATCGCCTTGATTCCTTTTCTTCAATGGCTTCACCTTCAGGCCCGACAGTTCGGGTCTATGACCTGCTGTACGAGGCAAACAGAAATCAATGAGCGAAAACTATCATGCCTCCCCTTTCTACGACACAATATCCCTTCCTCGATCCTCCTCGATCCTTCAAACTGATGTGCAAACGAGATTGCCATTCCGCATAATCGATCATGTGGTGTGCTCTCTCATCCTCATAAAAAAGAAAAAGAAAAAGAAAAAGGGAGAAGAACAAGGAAACGCCATTGCCCGTCGAAATGCAATCTGATACCGGTCCGACATCCCCATACTTTCCTACTCGACTCTTTGGTCCCAACCGACAGGTTCAACTGGCGGTTACCCTTGTACAAAGTACTTGTGTTATCGTGGGTATCTGGACTCCCAGTTTAGGTCCCATGCCTGTTCCCTTTGGAGATTCGAAACTTCCAACTGGATACCGTGAACCCGTTTCCTTTTTTACCCAAGGTATGTGGTTGAGAGTTACAATATTTCCCTTCCGTATATATTGGACCGTGACTGATATACTACCTTGTGGGGAGGCCCTTATTTGGTACTAAGAATGGTCAAATATACCAACTACATAAAACCATCAAAGTATCACAGGGAATATCACTTGTGCACATCTCAGCTGTCATGACACCTCGCCTCCCCGCCCCCTTTCAATTCCTTTCTTCATTCTCTTTACGACTGAAACTTGATCTTGCATATTCGTTTGCTGTCGTGCCAGCATCTCTAGGCACACGTAGCATCCGAAAATCTTGTATTCGAGTGCTTTGCACGCCTATCAAATTCTGACGATAGATTTATCTCACAGGGCTCTCGAATGGCACCATTTGTCATTGGGTGGCTAGTATATCCTAAAACTCCCCTACATCGGCTTTGTGACGAGAACCCAGAAAAGAAAAGAACAAAAATGTAAGATCGGTTTCGCTGCAACCACATAATGCCTTGTCAAATTCATAAAAATAAAAATAAAAAAAAAAGGAAAGGTATCTCCTCACCCCCCGGATGCAGTGCCGGTTCATGAATCATATGCATCTATACCATTTTGCCAACATCCGACACCCTCCCTGGCTTCATCGTGATCGGTTGAAGATAATTCTCCATGTACTTGAACTAAAAAAAAAAAGACGCAGTTCAATTCGTTCGGAGTTAATAATCTTCAGACGGATCACCAAATAGTTTCGTTGGGGATATGTACGTAAAGGATCTAGGAATTTCCATGTGTCCGGCCTCTTTTCATTTCATTATCACTTCACAGACAGTTGTAGTTATACTCTTTTTCAAATTGACCACCAGGAAAACAAAACACTCAAAAGTACCGTATACTACACATATCCACCCGACTTCTTCCACTCCTCATGTGATAGTATCCTCTCTATGGTCAGCCCAGCCTCTTCATCTGCATCACTACTATCCCCCCCGCAAGTTTCTAATACCTCTCTTCTCGCCACATTTGCTGTCGGTGAAACCGCAGATCCACTACTGTTTACTTGAGAAAACTTCCTTCCGTCGCCATCTCCATACGTCTCCGGCATTCCAGAGCTATCGACTGAAGCTCTATTATACGCTCTTCTCAACCTTTGGGGTAAGTTATGTTCAACACTAGGGTCCAAACAGTAATCGTTCTGGTCAAGCTACCAGTCTCTTATATGATGAATTTCCGCGGGTCCGCTAGAATCGCTGCCGTTACTACCTGCAAAGACACGTGTTGTACGTCTGTTCCCGCTGGCGTTCTTAGGGAAAGCAGCCTGTGCGGGCAGGACCCCTATTGTATCCAGAAGGGCTGATTCTCGATGCGAGCGGGATGCAGGCGTCTTTTGTCTCAGTTGATTTGCATATCAGCCTTCGAAGGGTATTTTTTTATTCCTTTTCTTTTTATTTAAGATTTATTTATTTTATTTCTTTCTTTCTTTGCGGGATTATTGCAAAGTCAAGAGACTTTTTTATGCAAGTAAAATGAAACAGAATAATAAGGTATATGCAAGGACGAAAGAGGTAAACTTACGGTATGATAACTCGTATTCCCAGTTCGACTGATACTACTTCGATCGCGATCTTTACTAATGACAGGCCCTCTAGGCGATATAATCTTCTTCATAACCTCGGAGATAAAAAACCCATGCTTTTTTTCGTTACTTGCCAAAGACTCCGGCGTCTTTGACTGACTCGTGGCATTCGTCGTAATCCTGGCTGAAGCTGAAGAAACCTTCGACTTCTTAAATCCAGACGAGCCGTTCGATTCGCCGCCGCCGCCGCCACTTCCCCTTCCATTTCCACCATTCTTTGAAAAAGTCCAGGTGGTTGAAGATAACTTTGACCCAACGGTACTCCGTACAACTCTTAGTGTCTTGCCTAGTAAAGGTTTAAGAGCCGGTGCAGATGCAGCTATAATCCCCAGATTATTTTGAATCGCAGCGTAAACGGCAAGGCGCCATGATCCCCCTATAATATAGTGAACCAATCGGATTAGTGAGCCTACTATAATTACCTAGTACGTATGCAAGATTTGTCCGATTGGGACAAAAGAGAACTGGACTTTTGGAAGGATAGAAGAAGAAAAAAAACCTTACATGTTTTGTCCGGATCGTTAATGGCCAATGGAAGCTCTGCTAATGCGAGAATCGAAGCTATGGTCGCACTGTATGCCGTAAAATACAACAATTAATTCTTGTTGTATGTGTTGGGTTGGATTTTGGTTAGGGACTAACATTGAACCGCACCCGAAGATGCTAAGAACCATGATCTTTTGTCTCCGATCGACTTTCAAAGCTAAATCAATTCATACTCAAATGTTAGTCTTAGATTGTTCTACTGATGATACAGCAGTCGTGGCATAAGAAAAGAAGAAAATTCCGCACCAAGGAGCATTCGCGTCGGTAGTACCAATATCCATATATTCGTGGCCACATTCAATGCCAATATAACATGCCAGAATAGAGCTCGATTGATACAACCACCCTGCGTTTCATATGGATCCCATTGCCTACTAACGGGGATACATGCCAGCGCGAGTGTTAATGTAAAAGCCAGCATCATTGCGGCAACTAAGGCGAATGTCAAGCGAGTGAGGATCAAGAAACGGTTTGAGCCGGGGAGGCGGAGGTAGAAGGATAGTATGGACAGTTTGATGCAGTTTAATGTTACGGGTTGGAGAATTGTTTCCGTATAGAGGAGCTGTTATCGGTATTAGAATCAAAACTATGAGGTACTATAGGGAGGGAGTCGTATTGGAAATCCGTGCCTTAAGAACGTATACTAGATCTTCGTCTTCTATCTCGTTGATGTGACTTCCCTCTCCCCTAAATGTCCCTATATAGTAGAACAATAAACTAATTGAATCTAAGTGGACAAGTTTTATATTAAAAGCTTACCTGCGACTGATAACATCGTCCCAGCCGTATTACTCGCCTTCACCCCTCAATTAACATTAGACATCTGTGTCAGTATTTAGTGGATCTCAAGATGCTAAGAGTGGTCAAGATATTAACCCACCAAAGCTCCCAGAATCCACCAATCATCCATTCCAAAAAAACTTGACCATCCGCGCCCTCGTCCAAACCCGTAGCCCCACCACCACGATCGAAAGAGCCAGCAACACCAGCGGAACGGTCAAGATTGCTTTGTTATCATTAGATATATGGCCTGGATGCACCTGAATATGGAAATATTCCCGACGTGCTACCTGTTAGCCATAAAATCATCTTTATTAACACTAATATTATGAAAAGAGACGAGCGTGGGAGGGTGGGTGATAGCTACATACGTACATGATCGGTAGGCGATGCTGCTGGCTGGTTCGTTTGGATGTCATTGGGTGTCGCCCCGACCATTACCTCTGTCATATTCGGAATTATCTTATTACTTTTGAAGTAAAAAGAATGGTAAAGTAAGCATGGATATCCTAAGATATCGGGGACACAATTTATATAGAATTGAGTAAGTAAATTGTCTGTATATGCTGTCGAACCTTGTCCAGATCTTCAGACCGACACGTGTTGCAAGGCGGAAGAGGAAGCTAGCTAGCTAAGGACAAAGACAAAGAAGTATGGATCGTAACGTTAAAGTGGCGAGCAGGGGAGGGTATGGGAATAACTTGGGCCCAATTTAAAGTTTCATCCATTATATCTGAACCCTGTTTCTCGGCAATAGTATACGAAAGGGCGCCAGAAATGCTAATGTCGAGACATCCGGCCGTCAGAGGCAATCGCCTGCCATTTAAATCCTACTCCCGCAATCAGTATAGCTGCAATGAATCGTGCAGGGCTTAAAAGATAGGCTAGAATGTGGACATTTGAATCTCGGGTCCGTCATTTTTGGCGATGGTCATGGCGTCTCTTGTTTTCCGGTTATGGCACATTCCAGTCGCATGTATTTCAAAAGTTGGTAATTATATACCAGCACCGGCCGGATCAGGTAGCAAACTAGACGGAATGCGAAAGCATTCGGTGAGAAACCGAGTTGGTTCCTGTCTATTTTGTCCCGTAGATTTGAGGCGGTCTTTCTGGGTGGGTACATCGAGATATGGATGCTGCAAACGGAACGATTTGGGAGATACCCTACCAACTGTTGGATTAATATCGATCGTGAGCGTTGCGCCGGTATCACTTTGTCTCGGGCTGAGCGATAGCACAAAAGTTTAACCTAGTTCTTGATTTACACAAGGAATATTTGAAATATCATTCCGACTTGAGCCATTGAATGGATAGAGGAAAAAGTGTAGAATTCGTTTTAGACATGACAGGAGGGCGCACTGAACCCACGCAAACGTTGCAAAACGGATAACGACGGACGTTCCACATACATGAACCGGAGAATATTTCATCATAACATTAGTAGCCGTAGAAGTCGAGAAAGTTCATGAATACTTAGGCGATGGTACAGATTAAACAACTTTTAAAAGGCATCTTAGGGCCTAGCAATCTTCTTCCGTTGTCCGATAGCGATGACATTGCGGTCAGGGTCAGGTTTCTTATCGTTAGTCTCGTTCGGCTCCTACTGCGAACGTTTTGCGAATTCAACCTTCAAGATCAAATGGCCATAACCGACTAAAGATAGAATAAAGGTGATTAGTCCATGGTCGTATGATTGAAGAATTTATTTCGTAGCATTGTGACTTACAGCCATCCATCTTCTCGCAAGCTCGTTGCGCATCCAATCTGTCTTGGTAACTGACGAAAGCGAATCCCTTGGCCCTGCCAGTATCTCTGTCCTTCGCCAGGAACACTCTGGTAACTCTTCCGAATCTTTCGAACATGTCTCTAAGGTCTTGTTCCTCTGCGAACTCGCTGAGATTTGTAACACGGAGAGTTGCCAGGTCATCGCGCTCGCGGCCAGCGTTGAAAGAAGATGATCCGGCACCAGCATCCTTGCCCTTGTTTCTGAGATGTGGGGGGACATAGCTGCCACCAGTAGCACCACCGCCAGCACCGAGATCTGGCGAATCTGGTCGAGATTCATCTGGAGGAGCTTCACCGACGGGTGCGAGAGTGTCCTTGAAGGGACATCTTGCTGTGAAATGGTCTCCTTGACAGATACGGCAGGAAACTTTCTTGTCCTTCAATTGGGTCTTCAGAGCGCCAGTAGCCTCCTCTTCCTTCTCAACGGCCTTCCATTGCAAGCTTGGCTTGAATATGATGTTCTCTCCAACGGTTGTTGTCGACATATCTGGTCCTGGTGGGTGTCCTTGCTCCCTTCCAAACTTGGCCCATTCTCTCCTTTCCGCAACGCGTGGATTGACTCTCTCCTTGACCACTGAAATTTTGATCTTTCGTGTCGTCTTGATTTTTTTTCCGGAGTCGGATAGTCTGTATGTGATAGTTGTCTTTGTTCCGTCTGGATTCGAGATGACCTGGTTCTGTGGAAGTGCATTTGGGTCATCGAACTCCTCGTCTTCGGCCCACTCTCTTCTTTGTGATCTGGCGATAATAGCAGGATTAGCTAAAGCTGTTTTGGAGCTTTGTTCGTTTTTCAACGAACGAGCAAAACTTACGCCATGTTGTGCTGCTGTTATATATGGACCTTGATAGATGGCTAAATTTGATGATGTGAGGTCTCGAGATGGTTGTTCTTGTGATTGTGTAGTTGACGGTGGTTGATGTAGATGAGCGGGCCTTTGATGTCGAAAGTGGGATGTCCAGCTATCTATCTTATCGTCGTCGTCGACTCATTCAACTTAGATTTTTTTTTAGATTTTTGATTTTCAGTTGCCACACAAATATTAGTCACATGATCTGCACACAAAAGGACGCGACAACACGACAACACATTTGGCTATCTAAATTGCAACCTTCAACACATGTATACTCGACCGCACCCAACCAAGGCTGCTGCCTTGAATTGCATTGTAAATAGGTGTAGCAGGTTCGTAGCCCCAACGGACCCAATGCAACCTCCTATCGAATCAAGCGACCTAGTTTCTGTCTTACTGAACGATAGCTACTTACTTAGGTAGTTCGGCTTAGGGGCAGGTCAATTGTTGATGTTGGGGCTTGTCACGTGGCTTCCTTCGAGGCCCCCAGAGTTCATGAACCGGTTTTTTACTTCTCTTTATGTTATGGCTCATAGGCTAAGAGGTATAAAGAGCTCAATAATTCATCCATTCATTTGCTCATATGTATTCTTGACATGTATTAATTCCTCCAAATCGCATCCGCCATCTTTGCAACCTTGGTCATTTCATCAATGTCGTGAACTCTGATAATATCGACCCCTCCAGCCACAGATGCAGTCACAGCAGCGCCAGTACTAAATTATAACAAGAAATGTTAGCATCTTTTTCTTAGATTTCCGATGAACGAAAGCTGCAAAAGTGATTTAGTGCCTTACCCCCATTGTCTCTGAGAAGCATCAGGAACACCAGTAATCTCCCCAATAAACTTCTTCCTGCTAGGTCCTATCAACCAAGGAATGCCAACAAGTCTCTTTCTCGATCTTAGCTTGGCGAAATCTCTAAGAATCTCCAAATTATGCTCCGTAGTCTTCGCGAATCCCAGTCCGGGGTCGAGGATGATCTTCCACCGCTTCACACCTGCTTTCAGGGCAGTATCGAGTCTCTCTTCGAGCTCCCTACCTACGGTTTCGATCACTCCATCGGGATAATTTGCTTGTGAACTCATTGTCTGCGGTGTCCCCCTCATGTGCATTAACATTATTGGCACGTCAAGCTCGATGGCCGTTTTGATCATTTCGGGGTCAAGCACACCACCTGAGATATCATTGATAATATCTGCACCTGCATTTACCGCTTCTCTAGCAACAGACGCTCTAAAAGTATCGATTGATATAGTGACCTTCTTTACGGCTGGATCGCTGGATGATCTGATAGCCTTTATCGCGGGTATAACTCGATTGATCTCCTCGGCTTCCGAAATTTCGGCCGCATTTGGTCGAGTCGACATACCACCGAGATCTATGATCGAGACGCCAGCCTTTACCGCTTTAGAAACGGTTTCTTCCACGTTAGGGGTGTTATGCATCCCTCCATCGGAAAATGAGTCTGGTGTGAGGTTTATGATGGCCATGATGTGAGTAGGGCGAGTTTTGCTGGTCGGTTGGAGGGATGGGATCGATGGGGATAATAGAACTCGAGGATAGACAGTTGATTCTCCAGGAAGAGATGACAAGTGAGAAGCAAACGTGGTTGAAGTTTGCGGATGAGGTAGGTCCGGTGCAATATCACACAATGGCCTGAGGACGAACTCCCGTTCAAGCATGGATGCATGAGGAATTATAAGATCTGGCTCTTTGACCAGCTGTGTGCCATAAAGTAGAATATCCAAATCGATATTCCGGGGTCCCTTGTCGATAAGCTTTACTCTTCCGAAATGGTTCTCGATAGCTTGAAGTTCCCGTAGAAGTTCCATAGGGGCCAGTTTTGTCTGAACTTGGCAGACTCCATTTAGGAACAAATCTTGATCTTCGACATACATCGGTTTACTTTCGTAAAGAGACGACGTTCTGATCACTCTGATGCCGCGCTTATTGAGCTCTGCTAAAGCATCTCGTATTAAGACGAACTTATCTCCAAGATTTGACCCAAATGCAATGAATGCAGTTCGATATTCACCACCAGAATCCTCACCAGATACGGTAGACGCAAAGTAGGATTTGTGTCGAGTAACCTCCACTTCTGAGGACCGCGCGAGTGCGAGGGCACTCGGCTTTTCGGCGCGAACGGTGATAGATTCGACACCACAATCGATACACGCAACTCGTGCGATGCCCGTCACCAGGGCCTCGATGGTTCCATAGTCCGAGGCCTCAACAAAGTTGACAACAGCGTCCGAGATCTTCTTAGCGTTATAGACTGGTACAAAGGACTTTTCGTCTACATGGCCATTGGTTTTGGCTAATTCGGCCTTTACGTCAGGTTTGTAGAGCGTCAGGTTTACAATTACCTGCTGCCTTTCAAGCCTTTCGCAGTCGTTTATGCCAATAATCGTAGCAATTCTTAGATTCTTGATGTAGACCTTATCCTGAGTTTCTTGAACTCCATCTTTCCTCCGAACTATTTCCAGCGCAGCAGAGTCGGCCCTCAAGAGAGTTTTCGGCTGTTCGACTTTGACATACACCCATTGGCCTCGAAGTTCATCTCCGAGAACTTTTGCAGCGAGTGTCTCCGCAAGGTGCTCAAGAGACACGAACTGACTTTTTTGGACAATTTCCAGGGCCTTCTTGCATACAGTACCATAGTTGATGGAGTGAATCAAATGGTCTGTGGATCCAGCCAGACCAACGGATGTCTTGATTCTCAGGCTAACCAAAAGCGGCTGAAGCTTTGGTTTATGCCATCCATCGAGTCCGACAACGGCGGGCCTAGAAATGTAGTTTAGCACAGTATTTTGGTTTTTATTGTTAATTTTGCATGGGGTTTGTACTTACAAGGCCAATTCATTGACAGCAATGAAATCAAAAACGTTCTCTAGCTGAAAGGCCATCGTCTTTAAATCGATATAAGTTCTTCGTTGAACTTCTCCAACCAAGAGAGCTCGGGGTAGTAGACGACCCCGCCAGATATTTATACCGAGAACGGATTTGGGGTACAGTGTCTTGATACTTGGTCTCTTCCAGAACTGGACGGAAACGGATCCCAACGACCTCACGGCCGACATACGGCTTCCTACTTCTCTGCTAGGCTAAGCAAGGAAAGAAGAAAAAAAATGGCCGTATAAAACGGCACGAAAGCGAAGGGAGTTCGAGTTACCTATGCTCCGCCGTTTTCCGTCGTCGTCGTCGTGCATGCAGGGTTAGCTTTCTCAGAAAGGGCTTACAGCATGCGCGTCGTACAAAACGATGGCTGTTGGATGTTGGCTGGAATGCATGTCTTCGATAGAGCTATAGTTGGAGGGTTGTTTATAGTGCTAGACCATTCCTATCACCTTTTTTAGCTTTAAAGTTTTCCCGCTGGGTCTGTGAATATGTTTGAGCGGCAACGGCAACACAATTAATGCAATTGGGAGCGAAGTTGGCAATGAGCTAGCTTGTGCTTGGATAGGCATTATAGAAGGCGACCTGCAGATGAAGCCGTGGCGCTCCGAGAGGAGGAGGGCCTGAATAGGAAATCTTAGTGGATCTGGTTGTTCGAAGCGCAGATGATATAGACACCAAGATACCTTTTACAGCAACTAAGCTTCGTATTTTTTAGCCTTCTCAAATTTATTATTATTACAAGAGCTACCTAGTGTAAAATATACTTAAGCTAAGGCCCCCCGGGGTTAAAGGGCTCGTGCCTTGGGACTGGTATACTCTGGAACTGTTGGTTAGCTCGAATTATCGCTATCTACTTCTTAAAAAGTGAGTAGCAAGCGGAACTTTATTAGTAGACTAGACTTATACCCACATAGTCGGTATGGTAGCGTATTAGACAGACTCTTGATCTTGCCACGGCATAGAAAACTTCGAAAGCTAGCGGAGTACTTGAGCATTACATCTTTAGCATATGCTGTAACAATGGAAATTCCTGCAGCAATTCTATCTGTTGAAGAATTCAGTGTCAGGTGCTAACAAGGCTCATATGCTCATTAACACCATTGCATCGAAAGGGGACAAATACAAAGTCGTTTCCGGAAGCTGCCAAAGAAGAGGCTAAATGGTTTCCCAACATCACAGGGCTCACTAAGTACCTTGCTAGTCCGTTATTGCGTGTCTAGAAAGAATAAAATAAAAATTAGCATTTGATTATTAGCAAGTGCTTGCAAGTCAGGAGCTCGGTGCTACATAATATTGAGTACTTAGTATACTTATTATCCTGATAGGAGAGAGTTATAAGAATTGATGCGTGCAAGTTGAATTTGGAAAGTTTAGCTTATAAGGATTGCCTTTCCTAACTGATATGACCAACCACTGAAGTTATGAAGGATGATTTCGACTACGAAATGAATTTTGATATTTAGTGTTCAGAACCTACTCGGGAAATTCTCATGCAGGATTACCTAATTATAAGTATTGAACTATGAGGTTGATGAGCATCATCGTTGGCAGATGGTAGGCTGGACGGTTGGTGGCTGATAGATGATTGATTGATGGATGGTTGCAATTAATTGATGGGTTGAATCACAGAATATCCTTTCTTAACTACTTAAGTACTCAAGTACCCGCATGACTTCTACCTCATGCAATCATCAGGTATTCACGTATACTTTACAGACAGACAGACGTTAAATAATAAATAGGTAATAAATATTATATAAAATTGTGTAAATAGAAGATCAGGCAGATAAGATTAGATCACCGGCCGGCTGTCCCGCTTCCAGAAGCCATGGCCTGCCTGCCTGCCTGCCTGGTCCGTCCTCCCCGCATGTACATCTTCGGCCTCGGGGTAATTCGTCTATTCATTCGATCTAACTGCAGTTCGGTTCGGTACAGTCGGCTCTCCCTTTCTCTTGTATTCGAGAAACAGTCGAAATCCGGGGTTGATAGTATACATGTACGTACCTGCTAATTCAACCTCGGCAATAAATTTTAGTTTGGGGGTACCCGAATGTATGGTAGTACTACTGCGAAACAGCCCTTTACCGTGCATGGCAGGATGCGTGTGTGTCCATGTGGAACACGCTGCTAGGTACATACCTGCTAGGAACCTACTAGGAACCTGCATGAATAGAGCAACAGGAGACCTGACTCTGGGGATGTCATGTCGAAGAGGGGAAAAAAGACCGGGGCTGAACATGTGAGGTCGCCCAGCGCAGATGCCTCGGCTTGTTCGCACCAGCTGAACAGGGAAAGTCGCGGTTGTCAACTCCAGTTTTGTTTGCTGGGCCGAGACTTTGGCTCAAAATCGCCGTCACCGAATCCCGCTTTCATCCTTTCTCTATTCCCTTCCATCTCTTAAATATCACCGTGCCGCCGTTCTTCTGACCTTTTGACTTCCATCTCCTGTCTTCTATTGCACTTCTTCTGCTTCTTCTGCTTCTCCTTCTCCTCCTCTTACTATCTGATACCCGGTCTGCCTTTGTAATATATAAGTACCCATACCATATCGTTGCTTACGGTCTCTCTCTCTCACTCTCTCTCACTCTCTCACACACACACACACATATACATTCAAGATGTCGACCATCTCTACTCCCATCACTAAGCTCTTCGGAGTCAGGCACCCAGGTAGGATCCCGAAAAATATGCTTAGTATCCATAACATCAGCCTGTGAGTATCAGCTAAATATCTATCTCCTATAGTCCTGTTGGCTGGTATGAACGTTGCCGCCGGTCCAAAGCTCGCTGCTGCCGTCTCTAATGCCGGTGGCCTCGGTGTCATTGGTGGTGTCGGTTATTCGCCTGATATGCTCCGCGAGCAGATCCACGAGCTCAAGAGCTTCTTGAGCAAGCCAGATCTCCCCTTCGGTGTCGACTTGCTATTGCCCCAGGTTGGTGGCAATGCCCGAAAGACCAACTACGACTACACCAAGGGAAAGCTCGAGGACTTGATCAATGTCGTTATCGAGGAGAAGGCTAGCTTGTTCGTCTCGGCTGTTGGTATCCCACCCAGGTTTGTCGTTGACAAGCTCCACAAGGCTGGAATCCCATACATGAAGTAAGTTCAACTGCTTTACATCTCTGATGTCGTATCCATCCGTATGGACCAAAATTTGCTGACTGGTTTCTCGCAATTTAGCATGATCGGACACCCAAAGCATGTCCAGAAGTGCCTTGACGCTGGTGTTGATATCATCTGCGCACAGGGCGGTGAAGGAGGGTAAGCTTAATAAATCTTTATTCCTTTGACGATAAGGTTATCATACTAATCATGACAAATCTTACTTAGTGGCCACACTGGAGATGTTCCCACTTCCATCCTCATCCCCACTGTAGTTGACCTCTGCAAGGGCAAGAAGTCTCCACTCACCGGTCAGGACGTCCTCGTCGTTGCTGCTGGTGGTATCTTCAACGGAAAGGGTCTTGCTGCCGTTCTCGCCATGGGTGCCTCCGCCGCCTGGGTTGGAACCCGCTTCATCCTCGCCGAGGAAGCCGGTGCACCAAAGGCTCACCAGGAAGCCGTCATCACATCTGGATACGAAGATAACGTCCGAACAATCATTTTCACCGGTCGCCCAATGCGTGTTAAGATGAACCCCTACATCAAGAACTGGGAGGAGAACCGAAAGGATGAGATTACCAAGCTTACTAGCAAGGGTGTCATCCCAGTTGAGTACGATATTGAGCAGCTCGACAAGGAAGACAAGTTGGACGACGACACCATGGATGCTGCCAGGCCATGGTTGATGGGCAAGGTCGCTGCCGTCTGCAATGAGATCAAGCCCGCCAAGGCCATCATCGACGAGATGGTCGGTGAGGCTATCCAGCAGATCCAGAAGTCGTCGTCGATGGTTGCCAAGTTGTAGATAATCGTCTTTCTTTTCGGGTTTTCCTTTGTCCGGTCTCTGTTTTATTTTTATTTTTTCGGTTTTAGCATTGTCGGGAGCTTTGGATTCGATCTTCTGATACTTTTTTTTTTTTTAATTTCCCCAGGAGAATCATCTGTAATATAAGAAGCCATGAGATAATGGAATATGAAGTCCTGAGGAACCTTTTTGCAGTATCAATCGTAGTCAATCATAGTATTCAATCATACTAAGCAGTGACTGCAAACCGAACATATGCATATTTATGTACAAACCCGCGGAGGGGGGATATTGGGATACCCGAGGATATTCGGTCTCTGGATTGAAGAGGTCTAGCTTAACTATTGCGATCTCTTTTCAAATCTGCTAGCTGAGCCTCGATTTCTTTATCCTGCGAACTCTGGCCTGGCTTGTCCACCGTAGATATCTTCGGGATCATACTCTTTAGTTTTTGCTTGTCCTGCTCGGTTGGAGTCAGACCAAAGGCATCCCCGACTCTGTCAGTCAAATAGTCACCGACGAGCCCGTATGCTATCAAGCCGCCTCCGAGTGCAAGCCTGGAAGTTTTTGACAAGCCGGTGAACCACCTGATGTAAGATAGATATGACATTAGATTATAATCGATTAGTAGGGTGGTAACATCCGATATCGAGGGGGGGGCTATTTAGGTGGTCCATACCGCCAGATTGCAGACATCTCTACAGCAATATTAAGTACTTATGTATACTCAAGATTGTGAATTGTAAATACGATTTACAATAAGATGAGGTGTCGTTGAAGTTGAATTAAGTCTTATAGCGTTATACCAGTGGTTTTAATTTAATTGAGGGGGTCTTCTGACAGGCTGGAAAATATGAATATGAGTATGCTGTACAAATTGAAGTCAGTAAGGATGGAATGAACAGGAGTTAAAAGGAGGAGGATGACCTGGTATAATAGCATATACCTAGGTAATTATAATAGTATCATATGCATACCAATCGATCTCGAAAATTTCCCTGTCAGGCAAATCTATCGATGCAATGTCCTGGGCTGGGTGTGTATGGTCGACTCGGACTTATGCCCGGAAAGGCCGACCACAGCCAACAACGCTAACCTGTCCTCCTTAACTTAACTGAGTCCTGCCTGACCTTACCTGACCTTAACCACTTAACTGCCACCAGATCCCTCTCGACACTTTAAATAAACTACATCCACCCACCCCAGGCGACCTCTCCATCCTTCATCCATCGCCAGTACCCACTTTCCAATCGATTGCCTATCCACCATGGCTGCCCTCGCTGACAAGTCCGAGTCGCAGAAGATCTTCGAGAAGCTCAAGTCCAAGCCGGCCAACAAGGTACATCCATCTTCCCATCAGCTTCCTTCGTTCGCATTCCATTAGCTAACACGCTGGCTCTCTATAGGTCTGCTTCGACTGTGGCGGTAAAGCACCCACCTGGGCATCAGTTCCCTTTGGTATTTATCTCTGTCTAGACTGCTCTGCGGTTCACCGAAACCTTGGAGTTCACATCTCCTTCGTCAGATCTACTGTTCTTGACCGTACGTCCTTACCACGTTCGCCACCCCTGAGCTTCGATCCGCATAGGCCTGCTTACACACGCGCAATATACAGAATGGACATGGGACCAGCTTCGTCTTATGAAAGTCGGCGGGAACAAAGCTATCCAGGAGTTTTTCATCGATAACGGTGGTTCTGCCGCTCTGTCGGCCAAGGACGCGAAAGTCAAGTATCAGTCGAATGCTGCCACCAAGTATAAAGAGGAAATCAAGAGGCGAGCTGCCGAAGACGCTAAGATGTGCGTATTTCCACGTCCTCCTTATACTAACATTCACAACATGTTTACTTTGTTTCATTTCTATCTATCTTGGAGTATAGCTAATGTGCGATCGTTTCTATACAGTCATCCGGTGTTCGACGTCGACGACGGAGCCGTTGTTGTCACTGCTGAAGAGGAAGAAGAGGACTTTTTCTCATCATGGGATAAACCAGCTATCAAACGGCCGTCGCCCTCTCCTTCACGAACCGGTACCCCTGTCAGCCGAACCGCATCTCCATTCTTGAACGCTAATGCTGCTGGTAACGGAACATCACGACCGAAATCGCCGCTCGCTTCGGGGGCAAAGGCTTCCACTCCGGCTGGCACACCACCTGCCACCGTCGTCTCGAAAGCCGTCCCTGCCGCCGCTGCTGCCGCTACAAGGGCCAAACCAGCCGGCGCTGGTGCTGCAGGTGCCAAACGTGGGGTGTTATCTGGGAAGAAGACACAAAAGATTGGGGCCAAGAAGGTTGTAGCTGCCGATATAGACTTTGAAGCAGCTGAGAAGAAGGCGAAAGAAGAAGCGGAGAGAATTGCCAAGCTGGGGTACGACCCTGATGCCGACGAAGTCGATGAGAAACCCGCGAAGAGCAGCGTCGCCAGCCCTACAATCTCGTCGTCTAGCAGGAGCGCGAATACAACCGCGGCGGATACAGAAAAGGCAACAGCACAGATGGCTAGATTAGGATTCGGACAAATTGCGAACAATAAACCTGCTCCAGCTCCTGCGAAGAAGATGGGCGGGTTTGGATCTACAGGCACAAGGCCGGTTGATGGTATGTTTTTTTCTTACAACTAGCAACATATCAGACTTCTATTAACAGTATCCTACAGACGACTCTGAAAGATATGCTCGAGATAAATTCGGTACCCAGAAGGCCATTTCCTCTGATCAATTCTTCGGAAGGAACGCCTACGACCCTTCAGCACAAGCTGAAGCTAAGACTCGTCTTCAGAACTTCGACGGCGCTACCGCCATCTCTTCGAACGCCTATTTCGGACGAGAAGAGGAGGAAGATAACCGACCTACCAGCGGAGACTTCAGCAGCCTTGAGGGTACTGCCCGAGACATCGCACGAAGATTTGCTGGTACTGCAGGTGACGATTTGGAAAACATTTCCCAGATGGTAGGACAAGGTGTGGAGAAGGCCCAGGATCTTTTGAGGCAGTACATGCGGTGATTGCACAGTCCACGGATTTGGATTTTTAAACTGATCAGTCGGTTCTCTTTCTCTTTCTTCTTTTGCCGGTTCTACGAAGTTTTATGTATTCGATGTGAAAACGAAAGATTGATGGTAATTCTGATTCTCAAGTTCGGTTCCACCCACAACTCCCCCAAAAAGAGTGTACACCGCTTTTCACTTCGTTATGTAAATTTTTTACTTTAGTACTGCGTGTCGGTTCTTGGATAGCGCCCTTTATCCCTTTTTTTCAGGAATGTTTACCCCGTCAATCTTTGTGCTTGTAGGATGATTTTTTTAGAGGCTATAAATCTTCAGTTTCTTTGATTTAGGTCACCCAGCGACCAAAAGTACAAGAACGCTAGGTCGGGAACATTGGGATGAAAATTCCGCGACGACTAAGATATTAATAAGGACCAAAGCTCGTTCACTTGACTTTCCATCAATCATGGCATTATTAGGGAAGAGATGCTCTTGCATTCTCAGAATAAAAGGTCACTCTATCAAAAAAACCAAAAAAAGGAAGGGAAGAAAGAGAGACAGAAGAATCTTATACGGTTAAATAAATAAGAGGGGTTTCCCCCAAGCAACCGTATCAGAAGGTCCTTAGATCTTATTGCCGCTCTTGGGGCCTTCTTCCCCTCCACCATCCCGTTCCTTCGATTGGGAGACAGTCGTCTGTCCCCTCCCGGGATATGGGTACAGTGGAGGGTTAACCTCATGGGCAGGACGCCCAACACCATCCCGGTAGACAATGTGTGTGATGGACGGGGCCTCCGGGTCCTCACGCCACAACCAATACCGTTCTGAGGCGGTAAGCTTGCGACGTTTAGAGCCCGGAGGGTGGTCCCCTTCCTGGTCTTCGTCCCCCTCGGTGTGTGAGAGGGCCGGCTCGTCTACTCGGCCGGATTCATTCTCCTCTGGTGCTCCAGTGGCTGAAGACTTGCGCTTTCTGCCCTTGTTCTTCTCATTCTGGGCGCGGGTGAACTCGGCAAGCTTGTTCTTGATCCCCGAAGGGAAATCGAAATCGAAAGTTGCGCCGTTTGTTCTAAGGCGGCAGATTAAGTCTACTAGATCGTCGTGGGCGAGGGTTTTGAGGAAGAGCTTGTGCTAGAGGGCAGGTTAGTTGGGATATATGATGGACATGCCTACCTACCAACTTACTAAGTAGGTACCCAGGTAGGTACTTAGGTAGGTAGATGCATGAATGATTCAAGAGTGGGGGGGGGTTCACTTACCTGGTGAGCATCAAGTTCTTTGAGAGAGGCCTCCATGTTCTGAGACTCCATGGTAACAAGGTGGTTGGTGGGAATAGCAGCTGCCATGGGAGGTAGAGATTGTTGAGATTGAGATTGTTCCATTTCTTTGGCAGAATAGTATTCGTTCCCATCTTCTTCCTTCTGTTGGTTTTGATCCCCATGCTCCTCAGACGTCGCGTCTACATCTCTAAAGTAGGCTCCGTCGTCCTTTTGCTCAGCTTGGATTTGATTGATAAGCTCATTCCTCCGGTTAGCTTCCTCTCCTTCTTCATAATCATCCATCTCCTCGGATAAATCATGATCTTCTTCTTCTTCCCCAGGTACCTTTGCACACTTGAAGCAGTACCAGTTCTTCTCCAAAACCTCGATGTATGATTGATTGATCTTTGGTCGGTGACACATCTGATGATACGGTTTCTCGCATCCATCACAGAAGACGATCTTATCGCCCTTAGATTCGGAAGCTTTATGACACGTTACGCATCGAGCGTTCAGCATGGATAACCTCATTGCTTCTTCCAGATCAGCTTGGTTGACAGTAGGCTTGCGGCTTCCGCCGGTTAGGTTTACAGGAGTGAAAGAGGTTCGGGACATCTTTTTGGATTTGGATTTGGATTTCGACTTTTGAGGAGTGTGATGTTTTGGTGGCCAGGGAAGTGGTGATAAAGGCGACGATGGAGACGGTTCTTTTCGAGTGTTTGGGTTGATGACTGTTCGGCCGGAGAGGGTTTTGAAGCCGGATTGAATGTATTCTTCTGAGGAGGTTGAAGACTATGGTTGGTGATAGAAAGGTTTAGGAGAGAGCAAGAATGACAAGGAGAACAAGGGCTGTAGGAGATGTCGAAGTGAGGTAAGGGTTATGGTGGTGGTGATGGTGATGGTGATGGTGGTGGGCTGGAGTTGTTTACACTCACATCGAGATATCTTCTATGACTTGTTTTAGACCTCCTACGCTTTCTCTTTTTACGAACGGGGACAGTTTCTACAGAACAGACCAATCTCTCTCAATACTAACCCAGTTTATTAACTAATAGAACAATAATAAAAAGCTAGAGCCTACCGATTTCTTCGAGTTCCTCTGGGTTCCGTTTTGGGGCTTTCAAAATGATACGAACAGATCGAAATGGAAGGACGGGTACCGCGGGTTCAGTAACGTTAGATATGGGATTATCTACTGTAGTAGTTTCTTCCGGATGTTTATCCATGGCATCAGGCGATATTGGATGTTCTTCCAGAGAATCGACATCGCCATCATCGTTATCGGGTGACTCGGGCTAAGAAGAGCGCGCCTGTCAACCATTGAGCCCACGACCTCCTTTGTATAAGTATCTATACTTGGATGGATACATGCGTATATTCAAAATGACGCTCGCATGGGAGGTTAATACTTCTTCAGATTCTATTACTTCGTCATCTTCATCAATACTCCCATCTAACTCCGTCGGCGGAGGAGGATATGCGCCAGCACTGAAGTGCAGCTTTATCCTGGGCATCGGAGCTGCGGCTGTACTAGTACTAGCCATGATCTATCTATCGAATGGATCCCAACAGCAAAAGGAGGAGACGGTGATTAAAGTTTATAGATATATATAGTAATTATACGACTGGAAAAAAGCACAATTCATAGCCGAAAGAGAGGAAGACGGAGAGAGAGAGGATAGGTATCGCGCGATGCATCGCGAGAACGGGAGAAGAACTTGTCTACAAGAGTCGAGCCGGGTCTCCTCTGCGCTGCACTGGATAAACTCAGACGTTGGATTTTGTAAACTGAATTTGCGTTGTGATGTCGTTGGGGGCTTTCTCGAAGGCAACACCGAAATTACAACGAGATCACAATACAATACCATCTTCGTGAGATCCAAATATCAAATGACAACGCCAAGGGAACAGATAATATCTTATAGCTCTTTCTTTTCTGTCCCGGTGTACTTGAGTGATGGCACTTTTAGGATTGATCGGACTTGGATCACTTAGTTGCTACTTGTTCGATATATCCTCGATTCGCGAACTTCATTATATTAGACCTAAATTTATTTTTAAATAAAGTAGATAAGAGGTAGGTAGCCTGGTAGACCTGATTAACAAGCTTATCAATTTCTGAACGGCTCGCAGAACATCTTATCACAAGACTAGTATCGCAGCTTCAAAAGCGCCGTTTCTGCGGCGTAGAGTATTAACGTATTCAATGCTGTGGTGTTAACGTGTTGTGCACATCTGGTGCTTCTTCGGAACTAAGCGAACTGAACAACGTCACCTTTATCGGCAGCTGCTGCGCCTGTCCTGGTACTGGTACCTGTTCATGCATGTCCAGGAACCACATACACATCCACACTCCTCAACCCAAAACCAGCTATCCTTTCGACGAAAACAATCCACTTACGCTTCTGTATTCAGATGGTTCTCCGGTAGCTCCAGGGCGGACCAATTCGCAGCCTAGATGGCCAACATTTCCGATGTCTTCAACAAGCTGCTCGAGAGCCATGGTTCGGCGCCCATTCGCGGGCCCAGGTGGAAGGTACCTGAGGATGGCTTCATCAAGGAAGCTTACACTATTGTAAATCTTACTCCCATATATAAGAATATATATTTATTACGGTCTTAAGTTATTCATACTAACTCTTTGGGATGAACAACGGTAGAACTCCTCGATAATGAACCTTACCCGCTTCCTCCTATCCATCCGTCAAGCATACCTCTCCACTGCCCGTGCGCCCCGACACACATCCACATTAACAGCCAAACAGCCGGACCGCCGTTACTTCACCGACAAGGAGCGAGATGAAATCGACTTTGAGGCGAAGACTATGATAAAACAGTACCTCCAGGTTATCGCCAATCTCGAAGGTGCAGAAAAGACCCGCGTAATGCTGGAAAAGAAAACAAGAGAAAAGAATTTGAATCTTAGGAAGTGGATACAGGACCTACGACGGGGCGATGAACCGGACGAAGAAGAAGAAAAGAGTAAATGGACGGCACTGCACAGGGAAGGGGTACTGTGGCTCTTGAAGAACAGATTGGAGAAATTAAGTGAGATCCAAAGAGAACAGCAGGAGACGAGAGTCATGAGAGCTGTTGAAAAAAATAAGAGCATACTGGAGAATGTGGCGTTTGATAAAGCCGGAATGGCGATGGGGAGTGCTGCCGTTCAGGCGTCAAAAGCTGCGCAGATGGAAGCTCAGGCGAAGGCTTATAAAAGATCACAGGCTGCTGCGGCTTTGGAAGATGAAGAAGGTAATAATATCGAGCAAGTGCTGTCCGCAGATCAACTGCAGATATTTGCGAAGGAGAATCAAGATATGATGAATTACTACCAGGATACACTGGACCAAATTAGGTGAGGAACAAGACACCAGCTGCAAACTCGTCTCTGGAAATATAATCTAACATAATAAAATACAGGTCCGCCGAGAGGTCTTTACTAGAGATATCTGAGCTTCAGAACCGGATAGTTATGGACATTGCAGCACAGTCGGATCACATCGACCAGCTGATGGCCGACTCCATCCAAACGGCGCAGAATATGGAAGCAGGCAATAAACAGCTCAAACAAGCCGCCGAAAGAAGTTCTTCTGCCCGATATGTGTTCCAGGCGTCCGTTGGGTTTTGCGCTTTCTTGATCTTAGCGGATTTCTTAACATGAGTATTTTGAGCGTCTAGTGTACTGATAGTATCTATTTCATAATAATCCGCGATACCCTATACTACGGTTATGAATGTCACTGAGACTTTGACCTGATGAACTCACAGTGCAGAATATTTTATCACCTATCTATCCGATTTACCGTGAGAGCCATGCCAAGATGCAAGAGCGCTAGCACAGGGGTTGGAATTGAGATCCTCAAATAAATGCAGGTTACGTAGCAGGCTGCCAGCTGCTCCGTCCTGTCGAAACCACTGAAAGCTTAGCTTTCTACATACCAGCCCGTAAATCTCAAAATGAGTGCATCCATTTAATAACAATTACTAAAGACCCAGGTACCTAGTAACGGTAAAGCCCAATCGAATCTGAACCTGAACGAAGCTATTTTAGCAGTCAAAATCCAACATCTAATCAACACCTACACGATCGTGCACGACTCGAATTGACGTTGAGATGCTGGCGCGGCGATCGCGAGTCGCTGTCGCATTCGTGCTAGCCTGTGGCTTCTACCTATTCCACCAAACCTTTTTCTCCAGCCCGGGGAGTATAGGATTCGATTTTTCTATCCGCCATGACACCCGAATCCAATACCCCTTTGTAGAGAAAGGTATCAACGCGAGGGATGCAAAAAAGGCAGAGGCTGTAAAGGACGTGATGAAACGCACCTGGAAGCTTTACAAAGAGCGGGCTTGGGGGTTCGACGAAATTAAACCTGGTACCCATTTCTCACAATTTATATATATGAGGCACGTTGTCGGAATGCTTTGCTAATATTTCTTTTATGATATCGTAGTTTCTGGGAAAAGTAGAAATAGCAGAAACGGATGGGGTGCTACTATAATTGATTCCATGACGACAGCTGCGATAATGGGTTTGACCGATGTGTAAGTACCATTATCAGATCAGATCTCAAGCTCGATTGTGATCTTTGTTACGATAAAAATATGGTTTCTAAGGATTGATATCATAGTATAGTTTCGCCGAACAATATGACTGGGTGGTCAACCATGTCGACTTTAATAAAGCCGAAGGCTTAGTCGATCCATTTGAAACGTTAGTATTATACTCCTTCAATCGTTTAGGATAATTCTAACACTCCTTATCAAATATAGGACAATCAGATACCTTGGTGCCCTAGTTTCGACTGTCGATTTACTAGAAGCGGGAATAATAACAGCCCCAAACCCATTATTTCGTCAGAATATTCTAAAGCAAGCAAAGATTCTTGCTGATAATCTTGGGCCTGGTTTTGATACCCCTACAGGTATGATATGGCCGAGGGTTAACTTCACCGAGGCCCGCGGACTGGATATGTCGGGAAGACGAAACCAACATGCTGTCGTCCACCTTGCCAGGGCGGGGAGTCATTGGCTTGAATACTCGACTTTGTCACATCTGACTGGAGATAAAATATATTTGGACAATTCTACCAAGGCATGGGATTGTTTGGTATTTAATAAAAGGGGTGAGCTGTGGCCTGGTATTCTGGAGTACGAAATCATGGTATTCACTGAGATCAAGATGTTTCTAGATTACTGACAGAAAGTATGAGATACACAGAAGTCCGAGATCCATTTGGACCGGCCTCCCTGTTGGAACGACAAGGACTCTAGGAGCACCGGACGATAGTCACTACGAGGTAATTTATCTACCCCTGCGGTCTTTATTCCAATAGCTCTATATATAAAATCTCACGATAAGATACATGTAGTACCTCATAAAAGCCCACCTCTTAGCCCCAAACGGCTCTACCAAGCAACATGCAAAACGGTGGTACCAAGCGATGGCATCCGCCCAAAAGCATCTCTCATCCACCACAAAATCAAAAACTGATCCGCACACCTTCCTCCTTTCCTACTCCAAAGACCGATTCGAGAATACCATGGGCCATTTAACCTGCTTTGTCGGTGGTAATATCCTGTTAGGTGCCAAGTATCTTTCACAATCATCTCTATTCTCATTCGGCGAAGCATTAATCGAAGGTTGTCATCATTCCTATGCCTCCATGCCGTCCAAAATCGGCCCGGAGAGTTGGAGCTGGATGCCGCGAGAATCTAATCTACGGCCACCGCATTTTCCAGGTCCGGTGACACTTTCTCAAAAGGAAATGTATGAGAAGACAGGAATATGGGTTACTACTACAAACTACAACTTACGGCCCGAGGTCGTGGAAAGCTACTTCTACGGCTGGAGGATCACAGGAGAAGAGAAATATAGAGACTGGGCATGGGAAGCATTTGAAGCTATTGTAAAGGCAACGGAGGCAGAGTGGGGGTATTCCGAATTGGACGATGTGACAGAAGTGAGGAAGGAAAGGAATTTGAGGGACACCAGTGAAAGCTTTTGGAGTGGTAAGTTTGAATAATCCATGCATCGCTAGTGTACAAGTGCTAATAGTGGAGGAAATTTGTAGCCGAGACTTTGAAGTACCTTTATTTGATATTCGAAGATCCGGAGTTATGTAGTCTCGATAAATGGGTTTTCAACACTGGTAAGAGATATTCCTCGCGTGGAAAGGTATATAAACCTTGATAAAGTACTAAAATATATGTTTTGATAGAGGCACATCCGTTGAAGCGGCGACTCTAGTGACTATAGGAAGGGAAATGGGTATTATAGTGTTTTTATTCAAATACTTCTCGCAATGCGAATGATCAGGTAACATCCTCATGCATACGCATGCCAGCCTAGACTGTCGGAGCTTGCTTGTGACATTTGATAAAATAATGAAGAAAATCGGGAGAAACTTGCAAGCACCTGGATATCTCAATAATAAAGAATAATGGAACCGAAACTAGAGAAAAGCAGTCAACTTGATAAGCCATTAGCAATCTCACATCGGGGTTAGGATTTAAGTGAAATCTGAAGGAATAAAGCACCTCGAAAAAATAAATTCAAGAAAGAAAGAAAAAGGGACAAAATAGTCTCCACCACTGAGACTAGAAAGGAATAGAGAATCGATGTAAGAAAGATAGAATTCATTTAATTTACATAGAAAAAAAAAAAGAAAAAAAAATCGCAGATCGACCATTGCCCGTCCCAGGTTGTAAAAACGGAAAGAAAACATTAACACATGGAAGGGTTTCGCATCAACAGCATTAAACGCATCACCGACGGTTGGGAAGGGGGGCAGTAAGACATATCGGCATAAGGAAACACCAGAAAGACGCCATTGAAGTGCTGGCCGGAAAATATAGAAAAACTTATGGTCAACCCCGAAAATGAAGAGAAGCCATAGAAGGGTGATGTTTGGGCTACCCACAAAAAGAAGTCGCTTTATCGAAAAGTGATGCAGTGGTAGATCCATTCTGGTCCAAAGGAGAAGAGGAAGAGGAAGAAGAAGGTTCGAAGCGTAGAGAGAGAAAGAAAGAAGAAAGCGAAGACCCGTGAACTTTTAGGCACCCCACAATAAAGAAAAGAAGATACAAAGAAATCGACTGCCAGGAATGGTTCCCATTTGAAAAGAAGAAAAGAGAAAGGGAAAAAAAAAGTGTTATAAAGAGAAAAGAAAAGAAAAGAAAAACTTTGGACCAGAAGGTAGCAAAATTAACCACACGAAAAGGTATCGAGGTACATGCTCAGGGGAAAATATATGCAATGAGAAAAGAAAGTAACGGGGAAAAAACGAAAACAAATGAACCTAGATTCACGACACCGACAGTACCAGCTTGGGGTTTCGTTTTATCGCGGTGCTGAGATCATGGTCGCTCATAATGTCGTAGTATTCACCTGTCTGCTCATCCCGATATTGGATGCAAGTGAGTCTCGTTTCCAGCCTCTGCTCTAACTTATCTTGAAGATGTGAGAGTGGGATATCGGCTGGCAAACGGATGGCTATCAAATCATCCTGGTAGTGAACCTTGATCTTAATAAAGGCCCCACTAGCACTGTTTCCGGACACAGCAGTAATCGCACTAAGATTACTATCTGCCCGAGCCATCTGGCTGGGCCTCATATCAGAGTTTGAGCGCATATGGATTTCTCTGGAGTGCCCATTAGTGGGGCCAGGTGATCTCATCGCTTGCGCAGCAGTTCTCTGTGCTGGCGGGGGTGAAAGAATAGAGGGGTAAGATCCATTGCCCCGCATATTTGTGCTCAAGTCCACCCGGGAGCTTTGGCGAGAGGGGGCCGGCGATGAGTCAGAAGAGACATTGGAAAGATGAGAGTCTCGGTTTTGTATTGCGAGAGCTTGTTGTTGTGCAACGTATGTAGATCCGGAGTATGTCGAGCCACGGACACTATCTGTGACATCGAGATCGCCTTGACGGGGAGCGAATAGTTGTCGAACCAAGGGGCACTCAGATATCTCCTGGTTTACAGCCATAATCTTGAGCAACTGTTTGATATACTCATCTAAGCTCTTCCTTCGCTGGGACGACAAACTGTCGGTAACATATGCAACCGGACCGGGCATATAGGGCAGCGTTCTCTGCTCTCCAGTAGCGCCGGCTTCACGAGGGAATGCTTTAAGTAAAGCAATTTGGAAATCGTAAAAATCTTCGTAGTAGCGGCAGAGGTGCCATATCCGGCCGTCCTCCATTTGGCACCTGACCAAGTACCAATATCTGCCTGATTCGAAGGCATAACTATCGACGGATGCAGAAATGGGAGCAAGAAGATATTCCTCCTCATGAATCGGCTGTTGGTGAGCCTGTATAAATTTGTAAGCATAGCTCTGCGCTTCATCGTCAAGGGCAATCGAAAACTTACCATTAGAGGGTCTGGGCCGGGTGAGGTTGGCTGTGGTTCGCCGAATTCAAATTTACCAAGAGATATGCTACTATTCTTGTAATTTGCAGCCTGGCGTTTCCACTCTTCAACCTTAGGAACCTGGGCTTTGGCGATGGCTTCTTCTTGGTTTTCAACGGGTAAACCAGTTGCCATGTCTCTGATCTCTATGAAAGAGACAGGAATCAGGCCTGGCCCACCCAACCGACCAATTGGTTTGGCTAGAAACCATTCTGAATTCGACTGGGCTATTACGATGATCGCCTCACCGGCGGTAGCTTGTAATTCGTCTTGTCGCTCGGCGTGGAAGTCGTATACAACGATGCCGTAGAGCGGGCCGCCAGGTTTGGTTGAGATGCTCGTTCGCGGCTGATGGGTCCGTTCCTTCATAGAATCGCTGAGCGTGCTGCTCCCCGAATAACCCGAGTCGTCAGTCTTGCGGTTGTCGCTTCCATTTGACCCTTGACTGTCCCTGCCGTTCGCGCCCATGAGTTGGAAGTAGCTCACTGGAACCATTCCCTGGGTGTGGGTGGTTGGGTTGTAGGCTTCGTAATAGTCGTCCTCGTGGGAGACGACGTGGAAAAGGTCACCTTTAGTGAATGCGAGTTCGCCAGGGTTAACGGGTTTGTAATCTCGGGTCGCCTTGATTACTTGTGTGTTAAAGGAAGCCTAAGGTGATAAGAGTACCGCTAGTCAGCTATCGATTCCGGCCCTGTTGAAGCCAGGTTTTGAGGACTGTGGAATCGTCATTACATTTATTTTCTTTAGAGGCGGTGATTTGGGAGAGTTGCCGATATGCTGTACATTCGTTCCTTTGTCGCTTTTGAGCGACCTTCGAAGTCCCTAAGATGACAATACGACGTCAGCATGCATGGCTAGCGACAGTTATTCAGCCGTGATGACCCACCTGGAACATGTCGGACGGTATGATCTGGCTGGCTCAGAGCAGTAAGGTCGGGAAGAGAAGATTTGAATCGAGATGGCGATGCGTTGATGAGGAAGTTCTGGCAGGTGTTGGGCAGAGTTGAGAGTTTCGAACCTTCACTTTCAATCTTATCCGCCGCAAGACAATATACAATCGATGAATCCTGACGAGCTTCAAATCGGTGTCGCCGCCGCCGCTACCTATTATTCCGTTTCCTACGAATAGCCTAATCGACAGACCCAGCTGAGACGATAGCGATGACGATGAGGGTATAAATGTGACTGTGTCGGAGAACAGCGACAAAGGTCCTCCCTTTTTAATGCTTCCTGCAGCTCACTCGACGGCGCCCGTATACGAATCTGAACCCGATTTCCCGCCTGATCCTAGTTTCTCGGATAGATTCTCGTGGCCCAGGCTCGATAGCGTTTCAGAAGGCGGTCAAAAGCCTCCGTTGGTCAAGAGTCTTGAAACGGGAACAGCGTGAGGATGTCGTCTAGACGAAGTTCGTCGACGTCGGTGGAGGGAGAAACCAGACAGAGCCCGGCCGGTCTTTCAGAGTGAGACTTTCGCTTTGGGGGTCCCTGTTCGTTCGTCTTGTCCTTGTCCTCGTGGTGGGATGTTCTGAAGTGGAGTGGAGTGGTGGAAGAGATGACCAGTTTGTCGGCTGCTCTGAGTGAGTGGGAATCGAAAGGCTGACTGTACCGTACCGTACTGGGCTGGACAGGACAGGACAGGACAGGCTCACATCCAGCTCGAATGCCCGGAATCAGATCAATCTCTAGCGAAAGACCGTTCGGGCGAAACTGCACTGAGGATGTAAGGTAGAATTGAAGGCTGCGACTGCGACTAGCCGATTGGAGGGTGTATTCTGGGCTAAAATCTGGCTCAGATGTCGGTTTATAGTATAATACTATGCTATGGTATCGTCAGCGGATTATCGCCAGTCGCAGATGTTATCCCACGACAGTCAACTAGTATACGCGACTTAGTTATCGGCTTCGAGGAGAAGGAAGAGGGAACAACAGCGATGTTGGACGGGAGGAAGCTAAGGTCGGTAAGAAGTATTTTTCCTATCTTACTTTCATTATTCTATTTTATTTTGTTCTGTTCTATTCATGCTTCGCTCGATAATACGTTTTGATTGCACGGATATCCTGCACGTTGGAAACCCTGCGGCAGGTTTAATCTTATTTTTAATTTTTCCTGTCAAACGAGCATACAACCACATTCCAGTCACTCGCTCCACCGACATGCAGACAGGGAACGGTGGCGGGCAGGCAGGTTAAGGTATCTGAGGTATAGAACAAATCTAATCCAATCCAATCAAGTATGTCACAGTATCACATTCGTGGGCAATGTCGACATCATGCTAATTGTCATCCTAGGTGTACTTGCTAACATTACCGACTACTTAGAATTCAATTCATTCGGCCATGACATGTCATTCATTCGGATCTAGGTATCATGCCAAATGCAATGATCCATTTATGTCCTCCCTCATAGGATCAAGACTTCAAAAAAAAAAAAAAAAAAAAAAAAAAAAAAAAAAAGTTCGCTTGCTGTTGTCCAACATTGCGCTACCACACACAGTCCAGCACAGTTCAATCGCTCATTAGGATGTGATCATTTCACGGCGGCCTGCGGTCTCTCCAATCAAAGCCTTTCTCACCTCTGTGCATCAGTTTGGGAAGGTGGGGAATCAGAAAAAAAAAGTGGCCTTTGAATTCGAACCTCCTATATCCTCCATCTGACGGACATACATAGAATGCTCGTCTGAACATGGATGCATAAATACTTCCCTACAGTCCCAACCGGTCTTATCCCGATAGGTTTGTGTCCTCTTGTGTTCCAAAAGAAGACTGTCTGTCTTCTGCCTGATGTCCAAAAAAGAAAGAAAGAAAGAAAGAAAGAAATACCCTCGTCAGAATAAAAGCAACAGATGTCCATAGTACTTATTTACATACTTACGAAAAGCCCCAGCATTGATAAAAAAATCTACTGGGATGGAATTTGTTATTTTTTACCAGGAATCTTACCGATCCTTGCCTTTGAAACTTGCCCGCTTCCTGTCCCTTCCGACATGCCCGTCAAATCTTTGGATTCACCCCCCTTTCATCCTCCAGCCGTGCCTTCGTTCGACCGACTTACCAGCTGAATATATTGCTAGCCTGGGCGGTTGGAATCCCACTAACCCTGTTCAAATACCTTCTAGAAAACTCTCACGATCACGAATGGCTTGTCCCTAAGCTGACGGCTCAAAAAGCCATCGCATCCCAGTCACCCCGCCATATCGATAGACGGAGGCTCGTTTTTGCCCAATCACAGCCACCTTTACAGGGCTCCCACGTTTTTTTACCTTTCAACCCAGACTAAGCTTCAAAATGTCTATTGGAGGCAAGCTAACCTCTTCGACTCGACGCTCAGGATATCGCATCCAGAAAATCGAGAGTATTTAGGCGCCCGCACGGCAGCTATTAATAGCAGGAACTCCGGTGACTCGAATTATCGTCACCAGCTTAATAAGGTGAAAAAAAAGTAATTCTTTTTCCGCCGTTTATGATATATTCGGTATCGATAACGGGATGTGTATAACCATAATGCTGCAGGTTGTACCCCGCCATGCAGGTCGCCCCATGTCTTACCAAGTGATATGATGTTAAAATACCACTAGAACGACTGCTAGCGTTCACATAGAACATGGTACGATTTTATAATATATCCACGCTTATTTCCACTTAAGCACGGAGATATTCAATGGTGCTCTTAATACTAACGCTCGTAAGGAAAAAATAAAGTAGTTAATCACATCGTGCACAACTGTCTGTTCGCAACCGCCTTTTCTTAAGAATTTAAACGCTTTGTGGCGGCCATATGCATTTAATGACGAACATGTGTATGCACACCGACAAAACTGTGTATCCCGCTTCACGAGCTCAACCAGACGCAATAGGAACTCTGGTCCTTGATTCGCCCATCTTCAGTCTCCACGACCCCTCCGCGCCCTTCCTGTTCCGAATTCTCACATCCATATTTTCTGCTGGAGGTTCAATAACGGCTATTGCTCCAGTAAACAGCTTCGGCTCCTTCCACTGGCCCTCGCCATAGACTGGGTCAACTTCGAACCTTAGCACCATTAAGGCCGTGAACAGTAGTATCTGCGTCGCGGCGAACTGTCTAGCAGGACACAGCGTCGGCGCTGTACCCCACGCCAAAAAAGCGTACGACGTTGACAATGCAGATCTCCCGATTGATAGTCCTTTCTCGGATGTAAACCTCCTTGGATTATACTCCTTTGCGTTTGCGCCCCATATCTCAGGATGGTTGTGTATCATCTTATTTGGTATTATTATCATGCTTCCCTTTTTTAACCAGTGTCTTCCGTCCAACAATGTGTCCTCCATAGCCTGGCGGACATTTGCATGTCTGAATCTTGTTCTTTGAGTTTCCTCATGAGCGGATAACAATAGAGGACAACGGGCTTTGAGTGCCGCGAGATCTAACTCAAAAACTGGCCCCTTCTTGTCATCATGTCTAGTGACAGCGACTCGCTCCAATTCTTCACGAACATCAGCCAGTAGTTGTGGCCTGGAGAATATATCCCATACTGTCCAGAATACCGTCGGACTTAAATTTCCGATAAGTCCCACAGTAAACAGCGCTTGTGAGGAAGCCATATCTCTGACCGGTACTTGATCTCTAGTAAACAGCCGCTCCCTTGCAAAAATAACCTCTCCGGCATCCGAGTGATCGTTCTGGAGGTACTGGCTGAATGAACTGAGAAATTTATCCCGTGCTTTGGCCGATTCTTTCAATAAGAAACCAGGATACCCGGAAAGGTGTTTCATCATATTTGGATACCACCCTCTATAGCATATCAAAGAATATTAGCTGTATGTTTCCCGATATATCGACAAAGCTTAAGTGCAGACATATATTATTGTTTTATTCGAAAAAAAAAAAAAAAAAAAAATTGAGAGAGAGAGAGAGAGACTTACAGAAAAGCTCCCCATATTTCAGGGTCCCTCATGGGATTTGCAATCCCATATATCCCATTCGTAGCCGCAATCATATTTGTATACCTCGTCCACTCAAAGAAATCTGTCACCGCACTTCCTTGCATTGAGATTTGTTCAGACAGCTTCTCCATCTCATGCATTAAAGTATCTGCCACGCGGACATTTTGATGATCTAGATCCTTTCCGGGTGTCCATCCCGCAAGTTGAACTCTGGTAATCTCATGTATATGATCCGTATCGAATAATTCGAGTGTATGCTTTGACGGACGGGTTAAGGCGTCTGCAAATTGTTTTTGAAATGGGGCGAAAGACAGTGACTTGTTTTTCTGAATAGCGGGGATGAGGTGTCGAGAGTTTATGATGTAGATGCGAAAATTAAAGAAATTGATCGCAAAGATCTCTTCAGGCCGGCCGGCGCTTTTGGAAGAAAGATATAAAGCTTTAGCCCTAGCACTTCTCGGCAGGCTTGCAATTGCCGTTTCCTTTTTGAATTCTGTAAACAAAGACTGAATATATACACATACCTGATAATTGCAGCGTATCCGGTGGCGTATTTGGCAAAACCAATGAGATGTCCAATAAGCGGAATGCTGGGTGCAAGAATTGGGGGCTCCTTGGGATCATAGCCTCGTCTAAACCATAAATCTAGTCCCAGAAGGAAGCCCAATACGCCTGCGACACTGTAGATAAGTGTGATCATAGTATACGATTCAAAGAAATGTTGACCTTCGGGCAGGTTTCACATTGACATTACATAAGATAGTTACGGAGAAGCTGGGTTTATATATTTTCCGGTTAGCTGTTGCTGCTGACGAAGGTACCTAATAAGTACCCACGAGAGCTTCCTCTTGACGCAATATAATCCGTGCTATGTTTCGATTAATACTGATTTGCATGGGACTACAACTAAACCTGCTGGATTTCCATGGTCAGAATCGCACTGGGCGATGCTGGACACATCGACTAGCACCAATTGGGTGGCATTCGGCAGTTATATAAGAACGGAGAGTAAAATGCAACAATCGCCATTGGCTCGGAGCCACCCAGAAACTGATGGTCTGAGTGGAAACGGACAATTCAATTGATAGAATAGGATAGGGTAATACATAACGCGGGGGGTATATATAAGACCAATCCCCACAAAAGGGCACCATCAGCAGCTTACATGGTGATGTTGGCATCGGAATTATCCGCCCCTTCATCGTCGGCATCTTCACTATTCGGGCTAGCCGGGTCTTCAGGGTACTTCTCCCTCATAGGACTGTCTTTCATCTCAACATCGCCCCCCCTGCCCAGATCTTCTTTCGGAGACGCTTCTTTGGCGGTGTCCTTCCCAGCCATGATCAACTTGGCTGCATTTTGGGTGTTTTGCGCATTCTTTTTTATTTTATAGAAATTAGCATTGTGCCATTTGTTTAGATATCGAGTCACCTACCCAAATAATCCTGAACATTGAATTGACCTTTTGTAGGACATCTTTTCTCAGAACTTTCGTCATTTTCCTCCCTAGGTAATCATCGATTTTACCATGAGCTGCTGCTAACACGACCGAAGTATTAGCCGAAGCGCTGGAGCTATCGCCCCCATCGACAAGGTTATGCAATGACATTGGGTTGGTATTGACCCCAAGCTTTGGACTTGCAGTAGTCGTCGGCCCTGAAAGCTTAGCGATCAGGTCTGGAACTACTTCTTGATACAATAAAGAGTACGTATCAGTGAGCAGGTCATCGATAATAGCAGTCTTTGTCTGTCCTGTATTGAGTTTCTTGAGATCGTAAGTATCTTTAAGAATATCAAAAATTTTGCCCTTCTGATTTTCCGGTTTCTCGTAATGCTCTTCCATCTTTTGGGAATAGGTGTTGAATTCATCGTATGTAACGTTTTCATAGACCGTTGTCTCCATGTTTTCACCGATGTCGTTGACCTGGCGCAGGGTTTTTGCGTATGTAAGGACAACCTTGTCCCAGACTTCTGGTTGTTTCCAACATCCGCCAGTGGATCCAGCTTTCTTAAGTTTTTTTACGAGCGCTTCCAGCGTCGACTTATCATTGATTTCTCCAAGTATCTGGGTCCAGAATAACAGATATTGATGGACATAAACATAATGCCGTCCGGGGCGCTCGTTCTCAGGCTTCCAGATTGTATAAAGTTGGTTCTTGTGGGAAAAGAAGGTCGATATCTCTTTATGTGCCTTGTCGTGGTCCTCAATATCGTCGTACATGATCCTTGCCATCCGATACGTCATACGATGATGCCATTTTTGCTTATCTAAATTACGAATCTTGTTAAGAAGGTCGTGTATTCCCCTAGCAAATGTTGTGAAAGAGACTGGGTCTTGCGCAAGATCCTTTAGGTTCTTCTGAAGCCATGGGTTTGCGTTGAGCTGCTCGTAAGCTTCTTGAATCTATTCACTTTGTCAATATGTGAACGATTAATAGCGCAAGGTAGAAGGGCATACCGCGATCTCGCCAGATTTGGCATACTTATAGACAGATGCAACGAGTTTATAGTAGGGCTCAAGAACCTGTTCACCCCTGTCCCGAATAGGTATTTGGCTGACAGCGTCCGAAAGATATGAAAGAATAACCTGGGGCTCTGCTTCAAGCTTCCCATAACACTTAGCGATCATATAATAGTTTTTCCAGTCGGTGGATCCCTCCCTGATCGCTCGTTTGAAAAGCGTGATGGCGAATCTCAAGGCACTTTCGAGCGAGACATCGCCATGTATTCGCTGCATGAACACACCCTCCGCGCCACTGCAGTACCGTTCATAGCCATCTACTAAGAATGCCTCGCGTTCGAGAGGCGCTCGGATAGCGGAGTATACCTGCATTGCGAAATCGATGTATAGTTGACATTTATTGGCCGCATCTTCCTCTGATTCATCATCTTCTTCCGAAATAAGTCCAAGCGCCATGGCATAACAATGCAATATTTTCCGCTCAAGGACAGCCAGCTCATCTTTCTTTGCATTTATCTTTTCGGCTCCGTATGTAATATCATCCTCAAATTGAAATTCATATGATTGCCCGAGACGGTACCACGGCTCCCAGCGCTGGAAGTTCCCACAAACGAGATTATACCGAAGGTATTTAACCACATCCTCTACGTCGTCAACGTCTTGGTTTTGAGCCTTTTTCGCAAATTTGTATCGGAGGAAAAGTGACATGCCATATTCGAAAAAAAAGCCCTTCTCGGCCACCTTCGCGTAATCAGATCGAATTGAAACGAAATTCGGAGTACTTCCACCTCGGAGGGATGCATAAAATGGAAGAGGGTTTATCGGGGAGCTAATATACTCATCGAGCATCTTGGTGTTATAAGCAACATCCTTGTCCCTGTCGGAGGGTATACCGATAACATCAACTAGCGTCTGCATAGCCTCTTTCATTGCACCCTTAAGCCCAACTTGCGCAGACTTCTTCTTTTCAGCAAGAGTCATAACGAAGGGGAAAACCTTGAGAGCAGTATCGCGGTCCAGTTTTAGTGGGTCGCATTTGTGATCTGATACATCGTATAGATCAAGGGCAACATCAAAATTGTAAACACACTTTAGGCACTGAACTAGATCTGACTCTGAGCCCTGGATTTCGAAGTCCAGAATATCTTTGAGCGCAATTTTGAGAAAGACGCGACTATGCAACTTGCACAAATTGCGGATCCCAATTTCTGTATGTATCGCTGATGCAAGTCGTAAGCACTTTTCTTGCCAAATTTGAGTCGATTCATCTTCCAAAGGAGTCTCGACTCTCCCTCGATACATAAGGTACATCATCGACCAGCAATGGACCAGGAGTTTATTCATCGCTGTTGTCAACATCCTATATGAATGGAGTGTGGGTTTCGAGATTTCACCTGAGACCACAGCATCCTCGAAAAAAACGTAGACGTGTAATAGTCGGAGAATCTGGGGTATGATGGTGTATGCCATATTTTGAAGTTCTGGGCTGAGGTTTGAGAGTTTGCGAGGGTCTCCAATTAGTTGTTCAGCCATACCAGGTAACGTTTCGTTGAGCTAAGTAGGTAATTAGAACCATATATAACGAATCTATATTATGGAAAGGACTAAGTGAACATACCCAGAAAATAGCTCGCAATAAAATAAATGTTCTATTCTCAACAGACTTTTCGGAGTAGGCCGGGTTCATCAACTCTTTGACAATAATATTCATGCAAGTAATGCGGCACCTCAGAACGTTGGCATAATCTCCCAGACGGTTGTAAGCCTAAAAAAAAATTAGAGTCGGAGTTGAGGACTGGATCAAATGCAGGAACCTACATCTCGTAGCTTCTGCCACAGAGAAACTTTCACTTGTACACTCGATGTCTCCAGAACCTTTGTCATTTCTTGGATATTCTTGATTCCATCCTCGTCGATGTCGTATTCTTCGACCTTTGGCTCGAGGATAATTTCGAGGTCCTCGATTACCTCGAATGGATCAGTACTTTGAACTGCGGATGAGAAGATGTTCGCAAAGAAATCCATGGTTTTCGCTTTGGAAATCTCTCTGTCTGCCCGAGCGACTGATATCTCTGGCATTGAAGCACTAGACGACGAGATTAGATAAGACTAAGTACAATATATGATTGCAAAATTCCGGTGTACTTACCTATTTGGGAGCTCAATTGTCGGATTGCCTAACCGTGTCAACGTTTCCTTCAAATCATCGTAGCATTCCAACAAGAAATCCCGCGAGGGGTTTGTAAAGGGAACGAGAACGGCATTTGCCCACAGATATCGCAGAGTCAGCGAGTCCATGTTGATGTTGCTATCCTCATCTCGAGCTCGAAACCTCATAAGATCTCCTACTAACGTTCCCCATCTAACGGCCTTCAACTTCAATGGAGAAGCGTCATTTGTTGAAAGTTCAGTCGAGTTTCTGTCTCGCTCGCTAGAAGAGAGATTATCCAATGATAGCTCAAATAATGACTGAGCTACCTCGACTTCCCCATCGACAAAGTCCTCTGAGGCATTCCCTTCGGCTAAGTCGTCTCGAAGTTGCTGAAAATATCGTTCAAAATCTTCATTTCGGGACTCAGAAAGGGTACGAACCACCTCTTTCAAAGTTTCAGACCATGAGTAAGCAGAATACTTTGCTTTTCCACTATTGCTAATAGAGAGTAAAGCACGAAGAAAAGAAACGCAAAGTTCAGGAATTTGGAGTCTTTGGCTGTTTGACTTCTGAATCCATCGTCGAAGCCCATCCTCTGCGGGTAACGATGGTCTCCGTGACTGGGTTGCGCTTGGAGCAGCCTGAGTAAAGCTTTGTAAACTCAAGATCTCCTCATCTGGCCTAGTTTGAAGTTAGCATATATTTCAAATGGTTTTATTATAGGGCCCAAACTTTTTGATTCCTTCGCCGTAGAGGGCAACATTGCCCTTCTCATCATCCCATTCTACCAGCGTGCTTTTGAAGTCTTTGATAAATATATCGTTAACTGAGAAGCCATTATCTTCGTCGTCCTCCTTCTTAAGATCAGGCTTCAATAAAGAGGATGGCCCCAATGATATACCTAGCTCCGCAAACAATTCATTCGCTGTTTTAAAGAGCCTATCTTCCAGGACTACTGATTCCCGGGGAGATATTTCTGTGATGGCTGCGGCTGCGGCTGCGGCTGCATTGGACTCACGATTTCTGACTCTCTTGCTAGCCCTCGTACTCCCTTCAGCATCGACCGGGACTGCAGAGCCCTTCCGCTTAGCATTCGTGGAAGTACTCCTCCTCCTAGCGGCGATAGGACGTTCAATTTCCTGATCATCTACCATAGGCATATCACCATCGGGAGACAATTTTATTGCAGTTTCTGTTATTGGAGTAGGAGCAGGTATCTCGAGTTCCAAAGGCTCTCCCTCTAGCTGTATGACCACGGCACGGTCGGCTACTGCGTCTTCATCTTGCAGACGGTCGAGTATTGCAACGCCTACAGCTGTCCAATTCTTCTTCGAAACGGCGAGGATGTCATATTGCCCCTCATGGTCTGTGCAAATTGTGATTTGAGAAGAAGGTTTGAGCCATGGGTAGACCTCCAGATAGCCCTGATACTTTGGATTCAGCAATTTATTCCCAACTTTTTCAATTGTCTTTGACTGCAGGCCAACGTCGTCGGATGTTTCCTTGAGCGTCTATGGAGTTTTATATTAGCGCAAAATTAAAGTGCGGCGTAGTGTATGTGAGCTGACATACATCTCTAAGAAGGAAAGTTGCGTAAAGCTCTTCTGGATTCAGTGGTGTAGACTGGCTCAGAACCGAGTCCAATCCCCTTGAAACTACGGCCTCCAGCGCGAATCGAGTTAACCGCGACGATTTTAACCGCTTAGCAAGCTTAGCAGTCTTGCGCCAAAGCGAGCCGTCGTCTGCATCTCTCGCCAAAGCTTCTCCAAACCATTCCAGCGCCTGTGCAATGATCTTATTTGCTTCTTCGTCAGAGTATTCGTTTACCCTGGCTTTCATGAGATCCAACTTGAACTCCGCATACCCCCGGTATGCTAAGTACAATATATTTCGTAGCCGTAGTGCCTATTCTCCAGCAGGATTAGCATCGTTTGGATGAATGTGTCCAAAAATGACTTGGGTACCCACATCCTCCGTCTGATCCTGCTGGAAGATCTCTGAACGGAATAGTTCCTCAAAAGTCTCACCAGCGGCCTTCCATTCCTTCTCGCTGTGCAGCTTCAATGCCTTCTGGTGTAGTTTAAGAGCCTCTTCAATCTAACTAGTCCGTTAGTAGGTCTACAAGGCGTCCTGATTTGGGTCATGGGAAGGTCGAACTTGGATCTCTTGTGTATTATCGGCAACTTCTTCGTCTTCCGAATCCTCGAGTATATTTAGGGCAGTCCAGGATGCCTACAGAAGATGCTGTTAGCATTTGTCTCCGGAAATGAGGCGGAATTGATGATACCATGGTGAATAGATGCAGATTGCCCTATAGATGGTGATGATTGATGATGATGGCAAGGATATATAAATTCGAGATTGATGAAGGATCAAAGTACTATATAAGCTATAGGGACTGGACTTGCGACGGTGTCTGGCAGGCGCTGGAAGCTCTTAGGCGCAAGTTCTGGCTGTACATACATGCACATGTACAGGACGGGAGACGCGTTTGAGGTGGTGTTGCCGGGAAGCCCATGGGCTCCAGGGTATCACGTGACTATATCGGGGGAAGCATCTGTACCTGAAATTGGCTTATCCAGGGGCCCCGTGGTGATGCCCAGCTCTCACGCTAATTATGGCCGCCCGGAGTCATTCAGCCAGCAAGTCCCCACAGCTGTCAATCCTGCTACTACAAACTATCACGGCTTCCTCGTCAGCACCCTCATCGGCATCACTTCAATCCGTAGCTACCTACCAGCTCGCTTGAAAGTTACTCTACCTACCCCTTCGCGAATACATCGGCTTCGTACCACCAAGTTTCCACGATCATGGTTCAGCCCGCGGTGCCAGAGTAAGACACCTCTGTCCACTATTGCGACTCCCGCGAGGCCGCGAGGGTGTTTCACAATACTAACCGCATCCCATCCCTAGGCTAGTCGAAGTCGACTTACATGAATCCCTAGAGGCGCGAACCGAGTCCTTGCTTACCCTACGCCAATTGGGACCCCCTGATCTCGTTCACTTGATCAAGGTTCAACCAAAGGGAACTCACAAAGAGGTACCACCTCCCAGCTTCACCATAACTCAGCCATAGAACCACTAGCTTATAATTCCGATTTATGCGATTATTAGATTGGAACATATCACCATGTCACAGGAATAGACGCTTCATCTTCGGCTTCTCTCGCCGCTTACATCAATACGCTCACCTACTCAATTGGCGAGAACCAGATATGGTTCGGAAAACCGCAGTCATGGAAGATCCAAGCTGGAACTTATTGGTAAAGGGGCTTCATATGATTTGGTCAAGCATCTATGCCTACATTTATACATTCTGACATCGTTTTGTCTTGATAGCTGCTATAATGCCTTCTCTCGAGTTGATATGCGGGTCGATGTCAGCTTCCCAGGAAGTGTAGACGCCTACGCAGTGGATGATCGTGGCGAAAGACGAGTAGCGACGGAACCACTGTGGTTGGAAACATATCTCTGCTCCGTTTTACGGGCTTATGCCTATGCTGAGGATAGCGTGCAAACGCGGATTGTGGGATGTCGTCGGTTCAATCCTATTGTTTCAACTGAGAGCGAACATAGGTTCCTTGACGCCGCGGAAAGGTTATTTGCGAAAGGATGGCAATTGGGCTCGGACCCGGAAGTTCAGGTTCCTAACCTTGTGTCTAACCATTTGACTACCGGGGTCCTGAAATACATCCAGACAACTGGGCGCTTTGCAAGTGGTGTAAACCTATTCGAGAAGCTACGGATTAAGTACCCGGAGGTTGCCTCCCTTCTAGCTAAGGTGCTAATAGACGCAGACGAAGAGGTCAAGGCGGTGCAGCTCCTGTACGAAACAATCAAGGTACTGCCAATGGATCATGCTTTGCTCAGTGTACAAGCAGACTTCTGCCAAAGCAAAGGAAGGAGTGACTTAGCTCTTGAATGCGCGAAGAGAGCTGTTAATTCTGCTCCTAGCGAATTCACAACATGGGCCAAGCTAGCTGAGATCTATATTGCCCTTGAGCAATACGAAATGGTGAGTAGGGCTTATAAATGATACTCATTGGATTGTATACTAATAAACAGAGTAGGCATTATTGACATTAAACTCATGTCCAATGTTTACATATCAAGAACGAGATTTTCCAAGAATGCCCCAACCTGCTAAAATGCATCTCCCAATACTCCCAGAGTCGATGATAGATGAGTCGCTTGACGAGTATGACGTTAAGCAGGATCCAGTAAGTGATTAATCGAGCTTGGTTCAATTTTCTGATATATAGTAGTATAAGACAATTAACAAGGACGACACTATGCTTTAGCTACCCGCTGCATCCCTGAAAGGCACTTTCGCTACAGCGTATAGGCTGTTAACTGAAATAGTGGCTCAAGTCGGCTGGGACACTCTTCTAAAATGCCGGTCAAACGTCTTTGTTATGGAGGAGGAATATCGACATGAGAAGAATGCCAGCACAGTTACAAACGCAAGCACGACGGCACTTCGAGGGAATAGTTCGGAAGCTGAACGGAAACCAGAAGAGCTGGAAAAACCAAATGGGCTGGCAGAGAAGCCCAATGACGAGGAAGTTACAGAAAGCGTTGCCGCGATATCGATATCGGAATCAAATGCAGACACGGTAATAGAGAAACCAGAACAATCAAAGGAAACCGATAATGACGAGGACGGTTCGGAAGACGATAGTAAAAACTATACGCAATTCCAGAACAAACGACTCTGCGAGCGGTGGTTGGATAATCTTTTCATGGTTTTGTACGAGGATCTTAGGATATACACGATATGGCGTGGCGAAATCCAGAAGCAAAAGATGAAGAACCTACCGGTAGAGAAGAGCGCGAGTGATTGGGAAATTCACGGGGAACTTGCAGAGCGGTTGCACCACGTCGATGAGGCCATCGAGGCGTATCGGAATTGTTTGAATATAAGGTTCTCAAGCAAGGCATTCAGGGGGCTACTAGTTGCGCAAGAAAAGGCGCGAGATGTTAGAGGGGCCTTGAACAGCATCATAAGGTTGACCGCATGGAACTACAGATGGTACTCTGAGGTAAGACCTTTCGATTCAAGAGTAAATACCTAGATCGCTAACGCATGTTTTCCATTTAGTTCTCGCCCAACCTTCTTAATTCGGTCCGAAAATTAATTGCGGAAGAGGGGGCCATCAAGTTTAGAAGTGTAGTACAGTCGACGAATCTCCCACAGTCGGCCCTAGACTTAACCCACCATTATTCTGAGATCTGTGTTGCCTTCCGAAGCAGCGGCAGTGAGATGTAAATAGGTATTCCATGCTTCCTATGCGGCGGGCCAAGGCCGACCCGACATATATTTTGTTTTGAAAAGTTGGATCTGGGTGGGAAGAGTCTGTGGGACAGAGTCTCGTATATTACATATATTACATATAATGGCTGGGACGGTAATATTTCTTCGCCCTCTTTTTACATCATTCTTCTCACAAGCATTGCATTGCCTATATTATCTTAAGCTCTTTTCGAGACAAGTAAGCCCGAGCTCCCTTCTGCGCGATTCCACCGCCTTCCTGGCCGAGTGCTCGGTTGAAAGGTGGGCATGTCCCGCTTTGCCCGAAAGGTGCTAGCGGGGCGGGTTCACAGTCGCTATCGATTGCCGAACCAAACGCATATAAAATTTTCTTTGCGTGGAATTTTTCACCTCTCCAAATTTTTCCTCCATCATCCCGCAGCCATCCATCAAACCCCATCTCTTCACTTCCTTCGTAGACAGGAACTTCATCTTCCTTTGTGAGAAGAATAAATCCTCTATTCTAAATCTCTTCGGAAATCTCTCTTGTCTCTGATTACCCTTTCTCTTTGTAGCGAAAGGCCTTTGACACCCTCTCTTACCCTCCCCCACCATCTACATCCGCTCGCACACAATGCTTGCCGCCAGAGCAGCTAGAGCTGTAAGTTTCTGCTTTCGACACCAGATCTACATTCATCAAGTCCTAACACGAATTTATTTGTCTAGCTCCCTCGAGGAGGTGCTGCCCGTCTATGGAACCAAACCTCGGTTCGGTCGTCCTTGAGCTCCGTATATGCCAGGCACCAGTCGACAGACCAGAAGGTTACCGGTGCCGTCGTTGGTATCGATCTCGGTAAGTCATCACACTCGGTGGCAACCACCTAGATAGCCGGCCACTTGTTTGATCCGATTGATCCAAGGATTCTAACTATATCGTAAATAGGCACAACCAATTCTGCCGTCTGTATCATGGAGGGAAAGATCCCAAAGATCATTGAAAACTCCGAGGGTTCGAGGACAACACCATCCGTTGTTGGTTTCACTTCCGACGGTGAGCGATTAGTTGGTATCTCCGCCAAGCGTCAGAGCATTGTCAACTCTGATGCTACCGTATTTGCCACCAAGCGTCTCATCGGAAGGAAGTTCACGGATGCTGAAGTCCAGAAGGATATCAAGGAAGTTCCCTTCAAGATCGTCCAGCACACCAACGGAGATGCCTGGGTTGAGGCCCGTGGTGAGAAGTACAGTCCTTCACAAATTGGAGGTTTCGTCCTCGGAAAGATGAAGGAAACCGCTGAGGGCTATCTTAGCAAGCCTGTCAAGAACGCCGTTGTCACTGTCCCAGCTTACTTCAACGATTCCCAGCGTCAAGCTACCAAGGATGCTGGACAGATTGCCGGTTTGAATGTTCTCCGTGTTGTTAACGAGCCAACTGCTGCTGCTTTGGCCTATGGTCTTGACAAAGATGCCGACAAAATTATTGCCGTCTACGATCTTGGTGGCGGTACATTCGATGTCTCCATTCTCGAGATTCAGAAAGGTGTTTTCGAAGTCAAGTCTACCAACGGTGACACCCATCTCGGTGGTGAGGACTTCGATATCACTCTTGTCCGCCACTTGGTTGAGCAGTTCAAGAAGGAGCAGGGCATCGATCTGTCTAAGGATCGCATGGCTATCCAGAGAATTCGTGAGGCCGCCGAAAAGGCTAAGATCGAATTGTCTTCCAGCCCTTCGACTGATATCAATCTTCCTTTCATCACTGCTGATGCCTCCGGCCCCAAGCACATCAACACCAAGCTCTCCCGATCACAATTCGAGAATCTTGTTGGTCCGTTAGTCACCAAGACTATCGAGCCGGTCCGAAAGGCTCTCAAGGATGCCGGCCTCCAAGCTAAGGAAATTCAGGAGGTCATCCTTGTTGGTGGTATGACCCGTATGCCAAAGGTCATCGAGACTGTCAAGAGTCTGTTTGGTCGTGATCCCGCCAAGTCCGTCAACCCGGACGAAGCTGTTGCCATCGGTGCTGCTATCCAAGGTGCAGTCCTTGCTGGAGAAGTTACCGATCTCTTGTTGCTCGATGTCACTCCATTGTCCCTTGGTATCGAAACTCTTGGAGGTGTCTTCACCCGTTTGATCAACCGAAACACCACTATCCCTACCAAGAAATCCCAGGTCTTCTCTACCGCTGCCGACTTCCAGACCGCCGTAGAGATCAAAGTTTACCAGGGAGAGCGTGAGCTTGTCCGTGATAATAAGCTATTGGGTAACTTCCAGTTGGTTGGAATTCCACCGGCCCACCGTGGTGTCCCTCAAATCGAGGTTACTTTCGACATTGACGCCGATTCCATTGTTCACGTTCACGCTAAGGATAAGTCCACCAACAAGGACCAGTCTATCACTATTGCTTCCGGCTCCGGTTTGAGCGATAGCGAAATCCAGTCCATGGTTGACGATGCCGAGCGATATGCTGAGACCGATAAAGCCCGCAAGCACCTCATTGAGACTGCTAATCGCGCCGACAGTTTCATCAACGATACCGAGAAGGCCATGAAGGAGTTTGAAGACAAGATCGACAAGGCTGAGGCTGACAAGATCAAGGAGAAAATCACTTCTCTTCGTGAAATGGTCGGCCAATCCCAAGGTGGGGAGAGCACCATCACTGGTGAGGAACTCAAGGCCAAGATGGATGAACTCCAGATGGCTAGCTTGACCCTCTTTGACAAGATGCACCAAGCCGCCCGCGAGAAGGATGCTCCATCAGAAAACAACTCCGGCGAGTCGTCTGAGGGCCAGAACTCCAACACCGGATCTGGCGAGCAGAAGCAGTAAATTCTAATTGATGCTTGATGCTTCCTTCCGTCTAGCCTGGTTTTTTTTTTGTCCCCTTCCGCTATACCCGTTGCATCCTGCTGCAAACTACGATTTTTTCTTCCATTGTATTTCTATTTCACCTATTGAATCATAATCGTCAAGTAAGGATCCGGCATTCTCCCTCCTCCCGCCGCTCAGGTGTTCATACGGCATACCTCGCTCAACCAACAACCCCCCTTATTATCATCTAAGCTCGTAGCAATGAGCTATATTATATTTTTGTCTGTATATAGAAATTGAAAAGTTTTATGTTCTTGGTGGCCTTCCTTTTATTTTCCTTTTCCTTTTCCTTTTCCTTTTTTTTCGACCGCGGATTTCCGTCTATGGGAAGGAGTTCGAGAAACTGTTTATTATGAAATATGTGTATATGGTTGTTTACCCCTCTCTCTTCTTTCCTTCTATGTCGCGTGATGGGACGAAGCTTTGTCCCTGCGGCCTCTCCATTCACGTCTTCTCATGTATAGACGGTCTGCTCTTTACAGAAAGATATTGTACAAAGTTGTTTGGTGATGGTGGAGTGTGGGTCTCTTTTAGTTTGTTATAGTGTCATATAATAAATTCAGATATCTCCGCTCTGAGGTCAATACGCCCCAAATATTATATATCTAGGTACCTACTACCCTCAAGTACTTAACCATGTTATCATATATATATAGTCTTCAACATCGAGAATATTGATCTCTAGTAGTTGAGGTCTGTAAAACACAGCGTTCTCTGGTGGAGGATGGCGTTTTTGACAGACTAGAACCATCACGCAAAAAGCCAAGGGTGTCCTTGCAGCTGTTAGCGTGTCCCCACCCTGTCATGGATTTCTTGCATTGGGCGACAGTCGGGGATTCGTCTGGGCTGAAAAAAAGCACATGCACCCAGGCCAAGTACTGGCTTTGTATCACAGGAGTTCAACTGTGAAGCATTTGGACAGACGTGTCGGATTGTCATATTTGATATTCACGAATTCGAAGGTGGGATATCAAAGCGCAGGTGTGTATGTCCCTCCACCCTGTCCCTCCTTTTCTCCTTCCCTTCTTTTCCATGGGTCCAGCTGGAAGAGTCGCATTTCGAGTTCCTTGTACGTAAGCCATCATACGGCTGCAGTACCGAATGCTTTTAGGGAAAGACTAAGCTAGGACGGTTAGCATTTATCGAACCTGGACATTGAGGATATCGGCCATCTCCAGAGCAAAGACCCGTTCCTCCGCATTCCGAGATTCGAAGTCTGTGGTTCCTTCCGTGTGATATAATATATATCGGCAGCGGCTCTTGGGCAGGTCTTGAATCTGGTGTGACACTGTATTCCCTTCACGGAGCCACTTTTCGTCTGTTCCTTCTTCCCTTCGAGGGTGGCAATACAATATCGTGCAGGTGCTCACATTTTGACCGGGCTTTTTCGAATTTTTCTGCAGTCGAGGTGGAGTTGCAGTCAAGTTGCAGGACATGTGAGGGTCTCTTCTTCTTGTTCTTGTTCTTGTTCTTGTTCTTGTTCTTGTTCTTGTTTTCTTCCTCTCCAACTTGATCTACGCCGGTCCACTTTGTTTCGAACTCCCGTTCACCACTCTCGTACAAACGTCCTCGTGGATGGATTGTCCGGCTTCACCGCCCTCTTGCGATCCCGTATAACCGCATTCCTCCAACCATGACTGTCACCGACCCGTATGTATAGTTACCGTGCCTCTTCTACTCACCCTTACCTTGTCTGCATCCTCAGTGGAGAACCCCCATCTCGCTAACCGTCGGCTGTTGGCCACCACGAACAGGTCTGGGCAGGCGACCATCTCCTTCATCTCTCAAACGCCCTCTCCGGTCTTCTACAATGCTCCTGTGCCATATAAGTAAGTCTTCTCTCAGACGTACCTTTTCTCTCTACTCAGTATCGGTGTTTTAATCATTGTTGAATCTTATGTAGGCACTGGCAGCTTCGGTCCTTACTCTGTTCGCCACTTCCCAATATTTTGTACTACCCCGTTGACGCACGAATATACTCGCTGAACACGGCCACTAAGGAGCGAAAATTAATCACCTTCCTACCCTTCGAACCAAGATGCATAAGTGCCAAGTATGGGTGGATATGTACTGGTGGTGTGGAACATGGACAGGTCGCAATCATCAAAATCGGGGACAAGCCTGCCTCCACGACTGCCGGACAACAACCAAGATCTGTACCTGATGATCCGACAGCCACAGATACTGAGCAAAGTTGGTGCCAAACAGAGTACATTCGGTTAGCCGAGTTGGGTGGGACAATTGTCAATTCGATTACCCTACATCGACCATCTGATTCGAAGAAAGATGGCGATGTGATCGCTGTTATCACGTATGGTTGAACCCCGCTTCGGACATGCAGATGTTCAAACCAAATCCTAACGAGACCTTTTCTTATTCTTTGATATAGTAATAATGATAGGACAGTCCGATTGTTTTCTCTCTCTAAATTTGAAGTCATCACTACCCTCACCCTCGACTTCCCTACGAATCACGCCTCGATCTCACCAAATGGCAAATATCTCGTTGTTGTTGGCGATTCTCCCAAGGTCTTCTTCTACAATCTTGCGTCCCTGACTTCAGAATCTAGCCCTGATTACTACTGGAAACTTACTTCCAGCCCGTCATACAACGGTGGTGATGCGTTGATCTCGACCGATTTCTCGCCATGCTCGAAGCTATGCGCCGTAGCCTCACAGGATGGATCAATAACATTATTTGACACTCGATTATTTGATGATGTGGATATTTCGCCGATTGTACGCGTCATTCAATCTTCGCGGCCACAAACTCAAGCGGGTGCGGTTCGTTGCGTCGTTTTTAGCCCGAGCCCCTGGGACCTTCTTGTATGGGCTGAGCATACAGGTAGAATTACGATCACCGACATCCGAACGGAGTTCTGCTCGGAAACGATTCGAGTTAGTGTCAGTAGTGATAAGGTACAGCAGAAAGAATTATCGGGTGATCCACTGTATCAAGGACGACCAGCTACGTTCGGTAGTACGGACGAAGCTGAACTTGCGTTCGCTGCCGAGGAGCAAGAAATTCACGACGAAATGTATGCTGCGGCTGCTCTAGATGAGGACGAGACTGCCCTTCCGACTCAAACTCAAACTCGGCCTCGTGAAGGGACATCGGCTTCAAGTGCTGGGAGAAGTAGTATCTACCTGCCACCTTTGATACTGTTTCATGATGGGCAGAGCTATCCGGCCGATTCAGGACTCCACCCTCCAAGGCGTTACTCGGGTGGTGATAGTTCTAGCTCTTCCGGCACCGCTACTAATGACGCAGCGACGTCTCCTGCTGCAAGCCGCAGCAACAATACGTCAAGCTCCCTTACACTATCTCGGTTACAGGCCTCATCAAGCGCCTTGGCCCAACTTGAAGCACAATACCAGCGGCTCGTGGCTCAGCTCACCACGCCCCCACCCAGGCCACCCACTTCCGCTCCTTCAAATGTCAGCAATGACGGCAGCGAACAAAGCTCTAGTTCTTCTCCCGTCGCATCTCGGAGGCGATATCTGGCGTTACCAGCATCAGCTAGTGTGGCATCTACGGATCCCAGTGCTGACAATATCCTTCAGTTTGAAAGCCGCTGGTACCGAACTCGTCAAAGGCAATGGCGATTAGAGTACTTGCGAAGAAGGGCAAGGGAGGGTGGCGTGTCTAGTAGCGACTCGGGAACCGAAAATACTATAAACACGGTGGTGCGGAGTAGGAGAGGAGATGGTGAGTTGGATATCACTGGCTTAACCTGGAGTTGTGATGGCAGGAAATTGTAAGTACATGCACCCCGTTTTCCTCTATCAGGACACATAGTATGTTTACTAACTGTGGGTAAAGGTATGTCGCAACTACCAGTGGCATTGTGGAATACGCCGTGGCCCCCAGAAATGTTTTTCCCAAATTTGATTTCCGTTGAACATACCTCAGCTTTGCAACCGCTTACCCAGGTATATAGTAGCTGTGGAAAGCCTATACTGTCGATTTAGCGACCGAAACATCCTCATGCAGCTCATGATTTCTCGTCCTTTTAGTTTTTTTTAGTTTTTTTTAGTTTTTTTGTTCTTGTTTTTTCTGGATCAGGATGCCTTTTACCCATTTTATTTGTTCACCCTTTCAGGATATGTTAAGCTTCTTTGGTGGAATCACGTTGGGTGCATGTCGGTGTATGATTTTGGGATTTTGGAAAGGGCGAATGCGAATGCTTTTTGTATGAACAAAATAGGCTCTGGCGAAAAGGGAACCGATGACTGCTGCAATGGAATTTGACCATCATTACTCACTTTTCCAACAGTGAAATACTCACTTCCTTACTTCTTGAGTAGTCCCTAAGAAGTACTTACTTACCTAAGTACTTACTTACTTGAGTGGGTTGGAGGTAGACAACTAAGCGCATGCAGCCAATATAGTAGTGCCATGTAGCTCCTTTCAATAGAAAGAGATGTGTTGTGCAGTTGTGTTGTGTTGTGTGTTTGTGAATGGGCTAAAAATCAATGTCTGAATCAATGTGTTGTGGGTTTGTCTTTAACTGCTTCTCCTAATAATTCCTATTCTTTCCCAGCCATTCATTCACTCTCTTCCCTTCCTTACTCATCATCACTCTCAACCATCAACCATCACCATAATCACCATCACCGACAACCTCCATCTGAACGCCAACTTTGCAGCCTTCGACATCTCGCCTGTTCTCCCGGTTTCATCATCAGGTAAACATCGCTCACATATCGTTTCAATACAGCTTACCGCTTTCACCATGACGACACCGCCTTGGAGAGCTGCTGGTGGAACTACCGTTCAAAGTAGGCCCTTCACTCCCCCCAAATCTTCATTTTTCCACCACAGACGATGGCTGACCTCCCTAGGACCAAGCTTCCACCCCGTATCTGTCCGTAAAAATCTCGGGAAATCCAACAACGTCAACACTTACTCCGTTCGTCATCCTAACCATCGCCATCATCCGTATCCTCCGGTGAACGCGAGAAACTCACATTACCATGACCCAAAACAGACATCCCAAGCTCCGCAACAGCCAGTCCGCCGAACACAGTTTCCCGATGCACTCAAAGCTTATGTTGCACGAACATTCGAGGACTGTCCTTCGGAGAATAAGGCTGAGGTAGAAGTGTCTCTGAAAAAGATTATCACGGATGCCTTCGAAAACGAGTCAGTTTGGACCATAGACTGGGCCACACATCCACTCCCTGCCGCCGCTCGTCGACAATCCACAGCAAACTCCGACAAAATGGATATTTCTTCCGGCGACGATGCAAGCCCGATTAGCAACAAGCCAACCAAAAATAACTTTAACAACGTATCTAAAGGAAACAAACGCAAGCTGAGTAGTAGAATCGCAAGTGACAAGAATGAATTTAAAGTCACTCGGCCTGATAAGAAGTACAAGAAGGCCAACGCCAGTGACTACTCTTATGAAGGCCCAGATGCTTTTAAGAAACTGGATAAGCGTTACAAGAGACACCAAACCAAGAATGTGTTCAGCCATTACAATGCTATGCAAAGTGCCCTTGATTCCCCGGCCTTTGCCCCCATTGTCGGTAGAGCCACTAACTTGGAGAAGCGCTACTTGAGGTTGACTTCAGCACCAGATCCAGATACTGTCCGGCCGTTGCACGTGCTGGAGAAGACCCTAGAGCTGCTGAAGTCCAAGTGGAAGGCCGAAAATAACTACTCGTATATTTGTGATCAGTTCAAGTCCTTACGCCAAGATTTGACCGTCCAGCACATAAAAAATGATTTTACTATTAACGTTTACGAAATTCATGCAAGAATTGCGTTAGAGAAGGTAAGCAAATCCTCCATTACAGCCCAGTATCAGAGAACCAAGACTAACAGATATGGAATAGGCGGATTTGGGTGAGTATAACCAATGCCAATCGCAGTTAGCCAATCTCTATTCCGAGAAGATTCCCGGCGGCCATCCACACGAGTTCAAGGCCTATCGAATTCTGTATCTACTGCACACTTGCAACAGAACCGATATGAATGACATACTAGCAAGCCTAACCCCAGCAGAAAAAGAAGACCGCGCCATATTGCACGCGCTAGCGGTTAGGAGTGCCGTCGCTGGCGGCAATTTCCATCGCTTCTTTAAGTTATACCTTGATGCGCCGAACATGGGAGGATATCTTATGGATTCCTTCATCGATCGCGAACGACTTGCTGCCCTTGCTGCAATCTGTAAATCGTAGGTACCATCCATGCTATTCCCATCCCAAGAGAGATTGCTAATAGTCTCTGACCTAGGTACCGTCCTGACATCCCTTTCCGCCATATCACTGAGGAACTGGGATTTGAAAATGATGCCGAATGTGAAGCTTTCATTGTGAAACACAACGCTGGCAATTTTATCAAGACTAAGGAGAGTGCTAAAGACGACAGCACCAACAAGATAGTCCTTGAAACCGTTAAAGCTCTGCCGACCATCGAGGCTGCGAAGGCCGTTGCGTTTAAGAAAGTTGACATCAAGGGACAAATCTGAGTGTTCCCTACATTTCCACCACTCGCATGATTACTTCTTTACCCCAACTTTACCCCAAAAATCCAAATCCATTTCCGACAGCCCCGACCCACATGACAAGGTAACCATAACTAACACTGAAAACATTTTTCGCCTACGGCGCTGCGCCTCTCCCGGCATGTGTGGGATCAACTATTCATTCTTAAAGCTTAATCATTGGGTTCTCCAATGACTTTGCGAACCGGAAACGTCTCCAATATCTCATATTTGGAAAGATATTCACCAATCCTCTTCTTTTTATCGGATATCATATCCTTTCGACATTTTTCTTTCCCTGTTTCACTACCCCTTACCGCCTCTTACACTTGGATTACGATCCGATCAAAGACCACAATTCATCAATGGGTCTTCGGATATACTATCAAGCATTTTTTGTTCTTCTCTCCATACCGCAAAAAGAATTACCACGCCACCCGATCAAAGCTACTAGACCTTGCACGAAACCGACTTCACAAACACGATTATAATGCAACATTATACGTCTTCAAAAGAGTTGGATCATGAAACGGTTCCTAAATGTCTTAAGGGACTGGCGAATAGGTCTTCTTTTTTTATTTTTATTCTTCCCTCTTTCGTCTTCAATCCATCCAGTTCCCCGAACCCCTTATGATGTCCTACCCTCAACCACGCCAAAATACCTTTCCACAATAAATAACTCCCGATTTGAACATACGTTAGCCCCGTAATAAATATCTATTCTTGAATCTTTATGTTTTAGTCCATCCTTCGGCGTTAACGGAGGTACCGTGTTTATGCTCACTCAGTTCTTTTCGCTTCAGCTTTGCTTCAGTTTAGCCTTGCTTGTCTGCCTTTTTCAGCCCTTTCCCCCCTTGCTCTCAGGTTCAAACAAAAAATTAAAAAAGCTATCCATATATATTGGCAATTTTCTCGAGTAGATTTGCGATTTTGTGTCCATTTTATTTGCCCTGGGATAGTTCAATCTGCAAATGAAGCCTTAGTTTTGGTAAATGTCCTTAGTCTCGTTCACCATGCATATATAAGTACTTTGATGGTGTTTCTGATTCGAATTTGTGATATACAAATATATAATACTTTTCTTCTCCTATTTTGGTATATAGATATATCTCATGCGCCCCAGCTAGCCATCTTCTCCCCCCAGAATATTTGCAACGGGGCTTCCACCTCCTCCATGGACCTCGATCCTCCCTTTCCACCTTCTCTCTCTCTCTCTCTCTCTCGTGAATAGGTAGATATATATATACGTTTCGAACTAGTAGTAGTAGTAGTAGTAGGCAAAGGGGAAAAAATGAAATAAAAAAGACAATCAAAAAAAGAGCAACTTCGCTTCACCACCCATCTCGTGCCCTCCCAGCCCGTACCCGTACCCGTACCCGGTATTCCTATTCTTTGGTTTTTCGTGCGATTACGAAGATCCCGAGAGTTTATGTATGTACGTAGACCCCGCTGCTTACCTTGGTGGTGGAATTTAGGATAGGAAGTGAGGGGGGGAAAGAGGGAGATGGCATAACATAAACATTAGGACGTAAGCTAGAAGTAAAGAAGGAAAGAAGAAAGGAAACAGAGAGCACACGCATTAGACCCAATTTCTTCGGGGAGGGAGCACTATAAGAGTGGACAAAAAAAAGTTCAGGTTCGATCAATGGCACATAAAGTGATGTTTGCGTGGATATAGATGGGAACGAAAGGACCATAGGTACGACGTGAACAGAGCATAAAGCCAGGCAGAAGAATAAAAGCAAAAGAAACAGCTAATAACAGCATTCGCCAGGGTAGCCTTCCATTTCCCTTTCCTCATTAAGATTCTTTCAACCCCACGCTTCCTCCTCTCCCTCCTCCTTGCCGTCGTAGTTAAAGTTAAGAAGTAATTTGGTATTTTCCCTCCCATCCCACCTCCCAGGTCTAATTTTCTGGATAAAAAAAAGAGGACTTTGAATTCGTAAGAAAGGAAAAGGTTAAGAACGGACATTAGTAACGTGAAAGGAAATAGAAGAAGAATAGGAAAGCCATCGCTGGATAGGACATAAGAGGGGCCATTTCTTTGGTGGGAGAATGCTTGAAAACAGGAAAGGACGGCTCGGACAGACTTATCGCTGTCGATAAAAAAAAATAACTGGGGAAATAAACTGGGGAGCTCAAAGAGCTAATAAAAGCGGAAGATGAATAAGGGCTATGGGTGGACTAGCAAAGGGAAAATCGGCGCGAAATAACACAAAACAGAACACCTGGGAACAAGAATAATGAACAACAGAGCTTTTGGGGTCCGTGAATTTATTAGGATATTTGATCGCCGCAGGGAGATATACGTGGAGACATTTGCAGTACCATAGTAATTGTGGATGCTGCTCAGATGAATAAACACCGATGAGTTTAATCGGAAGGAGTAGACTCAGTGGTGCAGGTAACCAACAGGGAGGAGAAATGACGGAGAGAGGCAATTTATTCACTCAAGGTTATACTCTTCGTAACCGCCTTAGATATCGATATTATCGGTAGCGAACATGCCATCATCGTCACCATTTCTCGGTCTCCCGTTGGTACCACCTTTTCCACGATGGCCAAATCCTTCGTCAAAATCGTCGTCGTCGTCACTATCGTCGTCCATTTTATGATCTTCGTAGTTATGATGTGACTGAACAGACTTCCCAAATTGCTCTTCAAGAGTTCGTTCATCAACAAACGTGAATCCACGGAAGGCATTCTGCATTCCCGGGCTAAGCGGTGTGCTTGCCACAATATCGTTTCTAACTGATCCTGGAATGGGCGCATTCGTAAACTCAGTGTCGAAATTTTGGGTGTCTGTTTCTGATTTGAGGGTTGGCTTAAACGGTGGAATGGATTTCTTTTGTTTAAGCGCTTCCCAGTCAACATCAGCGAAAAACGGATGTTCCTTTAGTTCAGCTGCATCACGTAGGGCGCCAAGTCGGTGCTTCGGGTTGCGATTCAAGAGCTATGAAGACATTAGTAAGAGTTACAAAGCGAGCTGCAAGGCTAAAAAACCGATCTATCCCACTTACCCCTTTAACGAAATTCCTACCCTCGAGGCTCAGAGCATCCTTGGGGAACCTGACCTTACCAAAGGCGATGTTCTTGTACATCTGTTGGGTATCTTCCGCGAAGAAAGGGCTCCAACCACAGCACATCTCGAAAACGAGGACACCAAGGGACCAGAAGTCTACCATTTTGGTGTATCCTTGCTCATCCAACAGCACCTCTGGGGCTAGGTACTCTGTTGTTCCACAGAAGGTATTGGTTGTCTCGTTCTTGCTAAGATTCGATTTCGAGAGGCCGAAGTCACATAGTGCGATATGCCCGTTTGCATCGAGCAAAATATTTTCCGGTTTTAAGTCGCGATAGACGATGTCATGGTTGTGGAGGTGCTCAAGTGCAAGAATGAGTTCTGCGATGTAAAACTTGGCACGCTCTTCGCTGAAGCGTCCTTCTTGCTGCAGGTGCCAGAACAACTCGCCCCCGGACATATAATCAGTAACAAGGAAGAGGTCTGTGGGTGTTTGGAATGAGAATTTAAGGCCGACAATGAACGGGGAGTCAGTAGTCGCTGTTCGGACTAGGATATTACGTTCTCCTATGGTATGCGCAACCTCCTTCTTCTGGACGATTACTTTTTTGGACAAGACTTTCATCGCGTAGATACGATTTGTATCCTTTTTCCTGACTTGATAAACTTGTCCAAATGTGCCTATAGTATCGTTAGAAACCAGTTTTGGAAATACAGAGAAAACACATACCTCTACCAATCAACCTGAGAATCTGAAAGTCACTCGGACCAAAGTGTTTCTTTGCTGTCTTCTCATAAATGACTTGCAATTGAATCTCTCCAGTTACGACAGCTCGTTCCTCCTCGGATCTCGGTTGAAGTGGGAACCATTCATCTATGACAGTTCCTTCTTCTTTGAGAATAGGCCTTATACGAACCATTCCAACGAAAGTCTCTTGGTTTTCACGATCGTAGATAGTAACGACCATTTCAGAGTGATCCTGAACAACATCGCTGAGAATAATGTTAGAACCTTCCTTTCAACAAGTGAGTCTGGGGTTCATATACGTACAAAATAGCTTCATGATCCCAACTTGCTGTCGCGAATCCACCCTTCTCCTTGCCAAGCGTCTGCAAGTCTGTGCTTGAACTCGTTCTGCTTTTCATGGGGATAGAGATTCCTCGAAGCCCAGGGATTCCTATTGGCTTTCCTGATCCATCATCTTTCTTACTAGGGCCTTTTGAAATGGACTCATTGCTCTCAAATGTACAGACTATGTAAGGATCCTTTGGTCCGTTGGGGCTGCTAAGGGTTGTTCGTAAATTACGTCCGGCTATAACTCTGACGGTAATTTTTCCTCTAGGCGGTCTTGTAACTGGGGATGTAGCTGAGCCAGAGGAGTCTGAACCTTTTTTTGTGATTTTAGTGTCGATACTAGTCAGAGCCTTCCCTTCAGATGTTGTTCCTCGAGGCGTGGCCGGGGGTGTATCCTTGATCCCAGCAATGGGCTTTGTTAGTTTAGTAGGTTCATTTCTCTGAGCAGGTGGAATACAAAGGGGCGGCTGAGTTTCGGCGTCTGGGGCAAAAGGCACTCCGGGTACTGAAAGAATGACAACTTCCCCCTTCTGCGGGTAAGACGTTGAACGAGGGATCGCAATCGGACGGGTCGAGGTGAGGGGTTGGACCGCTCGATCGTCCGAGATGATGACTTCCTCAGGGACGAGTGGCTTTGTTGAAAGCTCACTTCGAAACTGGGGAAGTGGGAAAACACTACTAAGGGTTCTACGAAAAGTCGCTGAAATATTCGGAATATGGTTCAAACAAACCTGCTGGAAGCCGTGAAGGATGGCGGGGATACGTCTATCCTGAAAGTCTGGGCGAGGGGTTCGTTGGCCGGAGACTTCATCCTCGTTCTCCAATCTTAGTAAGCCGCTGTAAACCGAAAATGAAGTCAGTAACCGCACATATTATCCAAAAAAAAGTTATAATATAACCAAAGCAGTTGATTTATAATCAGATATTCCCATGATATTTGGCAACGGTGGCAATGTTGACACTGAAGGTAACAAAGAAAATATGGATGATACACATTGCTTGACTGGATAGGAATAGAAAATGAAGAAAGAATTAATTGCTACTGACTTTTGAGCCATGGCCATCTTGAGGAGGTCGGTTGCTGAGTTGGCTTGAGAGTCGGAGGATGTGTGAGTTGGACGAGGTTTTTGTGGCGTAACCACCACAGCTGATACTGAAGTGGTGGCAGTCGTTAATGGTTCTGTCAATCCGGTGGGAGGACAAGTTGGAGAGGAAGCCAGAGGAGAATTGGTCCTAGATGTATAAGCGGAGGCGGTATTCAAGGTCGGGGTGGAGTCGGATCGACTTGAAAGCTTCGGCTTCTTGGCAGAGGAAGCTGCTGGAGAAGCAGAGGAATTTGGTTTTGCAAGAGTGGCAAGCTGTAGGAAGGATGAAGATAGTGAAGAGAGGAGCCTAGAAGGAGGCTTTTCAGCTGGCAGGGGAGAATCAGTCGGAAGTGGAGATGGTGGAAGAGAGTTTTTTGTGGGTTCGAGGTTGTTAGTGATGTTTGCGGTGGTGGTGGTGGTGGTGGCGGACTGGGAAGAAGTGGAAGTTGGTGTCAGAGGAGGGGAAACAGAAGTGTTGCTGGCCGTGTTGCTGGCAGCCGCACCTGGTGTCGTCGTCAGATTTTTGGCAGACAAGGAAGAATCCGAAGGAGAAGAAGTGGAAGAAGAAGCAGAAGAAGCATTGGTATTAGTATTAGTATTGATATTGGTATTGGTATTGGTATTAGTTGTATTCTTCAAGCTAGTGGAAGTAGTGTTAATGGTGGTGCAGCCATTGGTCCCAGACATGGTTGTTCGATTAGCTACTGCTGCTGCTGCTGCTGTTGGTGCCGGTGATCCTGCAGCTGCCATGCTGGACGACGACGACCTTGACGAGGTACTTTTGAAAAAGCCCAGGACCATTTTCGGAATCTTCGACCAGGCTTGGGCTTGGGCTTGGTCACGGTCACGGTTTTGGGGAACGGCTCATCAGGCCAAAAGGAATTTGTTTTTTTTTCAGGTTAACTTTGGGTTTCAGATCAATCAATCAATCAGTCTGTCAATCAGTCTGTCAAATATTTACTGATATGTACGTCTAGTGTTTGGTCGACCGCCAATGGTCGAATTGATTGAATGAACTGAACTGAACTGAAATGAAATGTACTGAATTGAATTGAATTGACTGGTTGAATGAGCCGTTTATCTGTTTGAGTACCATTTCGTCAGCACGTTTTCTTACTGACCGAAATAATCAGTTTCATCCGATGCTCCCTGCTGCTTTGTGAAGGAAGAAGAGGAAAAAAAAAAAAACCATTGCGCGTTTTTTCCCAGCATGTGCTAAACATGATGCTGCAGGAGGTTCCATACCATACAGATTCAGACAGTGCAGTTGGTTGCGCAAAGTGGAGCAGATGCCGGTATAGCGAATATCAGTGCAGTGGATATTGATCCAATGCTGCAGGCTGACCTTGTTCCCAAGCTCTGGATCTGGGATGACCGATGCAAAACTGCAACTGAATTGAATTGAAATAATCCAACTGGATTTGTCGAAGAGATAGAAGTGGATTCAAGTCGGATCGTGCTAGACTTAATTTCTTGTTAATTGGTTTGATTCAGGGTTTTGAGGAATTAATTGAAATTCAAATTCGAAATCAAGGAAGAATTTTCTTTCTTTGTTTCTTTCCTTCCGGCTTCCTCTTATTCTTCTTCTTCCTCTTCTACCTCTTCCTTTTTTTTTTTTTTTTTTTTTTTTTTTTTTTTTTCCGGCCCGTTGGTTTCTGAAGAAGAGAAGGGAGGGAGGAGGAAAAGCTTATTATCTCAAAAAAAAAAAAAAAAAAAAAAAAAAAAAAAGAATCGTTTGTTCCTGAAAGGAAGAAGAACGGGAATAAGAAACAAGTACAAGAAGCTCGTTCTCGAATTGGTCCACACCACCCGAAGGTGGTATGTAACAAATAGCTAAGAGCTTGACGATGGATAATATGATCGATCAGGTCGATTTGACCGGCTGCTTGCCTGTCCTGATTCCTGTCCCTTTGTGTTTTCCTTGTTCTTGTTCTTGTTCTTGTTCTTGTTCTTGTTATTCTTGTCCTGTTCCTGCAGCTGGAAGAGCCCCGTGCGTCTTCTAGTTCCACCCAATAAACCAAGAAGAGTAAAATATAAAAAGGGCAAGAGAGACGACAAGCAATCAAATTAAGAAAGGGAAGAAAGAGAAGAATTGTGAGTTTGATGAATGAATGAATGAATGACTTACTTCTTGCCCACTATAGTACTAGTTATCCTAGCTCGACTGTGGTCGCAGTGGTTGTTTCTACCTTCCAGATTCAACCTGGAAACCTTTGGTATTCGAACACAAGCAAGCGACTCTGGGCGAGGCCGCAAGATGCTGGACGGAGAGGGATTTTACACCACGGATCACGGTTCTCTTTTGTCTTCCTGAACCGGGTGAATGGGATTCAATGTGGTTCTGGCCTAGGAAGGTTCGATTTTGTCGTGATAGAACTAGAACTCCAGTATAACCTGGTGGTTGCCTGGAGTCGGAGAGTAACGGAAACAAAAATTTATTTTTCTCCTTCGGTACGTTTCTACCTTAATGATGGTCCGATGATGATGATGATTGATGTCTGGATGGTGGTTGCGATGGTGATGGTTGCAGATGGTTGAATATAATATGATGATGGTGATGAAAGTTGACAACTTATAATCTATAATCTATAATATGAGGCTGCACGGGTTTGAATTTCAACATTCACAATACTTCCCAAGCTAGAAACAATCAGCTACAATTCAATGCAACCCTCAAAACAATGCAATGCAGAAATCCAGCAAGCGATTGAATTGAATATTAAATATCAGAAGGTTGGTCTCGCAACCAATCGAGCCCTCCTGCGCCGGGAAATGAGAAAAGAGTTAAAGAATGCAGTCAAATCAGACAACCTGCGACGTGCCTGAATTCTGTTTTGTTCTGTTTTGTTCTTCAATTCACGATGCGTCATTCGACTCAATTCAAGTTACAGGGTCTCTTAAGATCTTTTTCTTCTTTTTCTTTTCTTCTTTTTTTTTACAGCATAGAATCAATCTATTACCAAGCAAGGGTTTATCCTGTTCGCTTCAAATGGTCGTTGGCCCTATCAGTCCGCAACGTTGGGGCTCCTTTGGGCCTGGCAAAATCGGTCGCTTCTGGCTTCACTTGGTGGTCTGATCCGATAATTCGAAAAGCCACCCGATGCCCGGCGAACTGCTGTTTGCTTTGTCCCAGGAAGCCATCGGTGTCTGGAGATAACAAACATCGGGCGGAGCCAGTACTTACTTACTTAAAGTACCTAGTACTGTACTTGATGCATCTGATTGTTTATCAGCAGTCGCTGGAGGCATTTTACAGTTGCATGCCGAATGATATCAGGAAGCCTTTCTTCGGCTGGTTCAATTCGAATTCCCCCAACCCTCGACCACCCTCCATCTCCAAATTATTTGTTTCAGAAACCACCCCAGGAAGGATTCACATGTTTTGCCCAACATGTTAACATTGATTGATATCTACAAACCTAGGGCGCCAGACGTCAGATTTTTTTTGGTTTTTTTTCTTCCTTGATTGTTGGGCACAAACTAACGGGAACATGTAACCCGCCCGACTAAGGTACTTACTTACACAAGAAATCCAAGGTTTTTTTTCCTCTTTCTATCCCACCCTTGACACATGCACAAACGAAATATCCCGGGATCCATATTCGGTGAACTGCCCAGGAATTCTAGAATCCCGATGCCGCCATGGCTAACGAATGACTAAGAATAGTTCTCGCAAGCTTGTCATGGCGCCATTCAAGATTGGCGCTTCAATTCTCAGCCTTATCGTGCTTAACTTCAACCTCTGCAAACGCCCCTAAATTATTATTCATGCTTCTTCGTCTTCTTAAGCAATCTTTTTCCTTTGCCACCGGGTTAAAATAACAAAAGACTCACAATCGCCTTCGCGATGATCGCATAAATACAAACTCGGGAAAAAGCTTAGACCTTCCTTACAATTTCGAAAAGGTCGTGACAGTACAGTACTAAGCTTACACCCAAAATCTACTGTTTGATCCTCGTGTCACCATAATCTAGAATCGGGCCGAAATGATGCACACACACACACACACCTATATTACAAACCAGATATAGGCCATCCCCTCCGATTGGTACGATCTGTACGATACAGGCGCCCAGTTCTAGCTCCAGCTCCAAACCAATCTTTTCAAACCAAGTAGCAAACAGAGTAAAGTACCAGGGCAGTGGGAAATACTGTACTCAGGTTACTCTGCTCTTCTCTACCACATGTACGCATGCCACAGGTAAGTCGTATCGATCGGTGGTCAGATTTGGACATGTATGGGGCAATTCAAATGGGTGATCCCGAATTTTATATCTCTATTCTATTTTGAAAACTCGGAGGACCAGAAGGAGTTTACAAAGGCCGTATTACATGCAGCTCGTATAGGCTTGCTTTTTTCATATATATTTTGATTCATTACTCCATGGGGTTTTAGCGAACATAACTTTGCCTCCGCTTTGCATGAGACCTAAGCTTGGGGGTTCCATTCGAACTGGCTGAAATGACTATCCTGATACTTATTGAACAAGAGAGGCAGTCTGACTCTCCCAACTGATAGAAATTTCGAAAATCCACAGGCTTTGTAACCGACATCAGTTGGCTTCCTGGCTCTAGGTGGTAGTTAATTGAATCGGGAAGTGTTTGTCAGATATCACAATCAACTAAGCCTGCAGATAGCTTAAACTACCAGAGCAATACTTTTCCGCTGGCCTCTATCATACTTGACTGCCAATCAGTATTAAATTTTTTATGATCAAAAATGGATGGGGCCAGCGAAAGAAAGGCACAAAGGTCCAAGACCAGAGCTAGAAAAGAGGGTGGCCACTGTGTGTTGGTGCTTGTTGCATTTGTGAATTAATTAGAAACCTTCAACCTTCAACAGTAGAAAAAACCAAAGAGTAGGTAGGGCTTCAAAAACTTTGTAGCTCACGGTCAGCACTTAGTTAGCAGTAAAGACTTTTCTATCGGTTGCTGACCAACCTCTTGCTTGCAGGCGATCCATACAAAGTTTTTTTCTAAAAGAAAATAGTAAAAAAAGTATAAAGGAAATGTGCTGTGACCTTCAAACTTGCAATCTCCTGATGCCGACATTGAAATCGTAGTCAGACGCCTTATCATGGCCCAGCAGGCATATCTTAGTTGAAGATGATGTATAGACTTGAGACTATATACTTACGCATATACCCACGAAGTATGAATGAGCTAGTTGCTATTATTTGCATGTTGGAACTTAGTTAACCATATGCATCCCTAGGGCCCTGATCATGTACTCTTTTGTAACCTCGTTTTCCGGATGCCCATTGACTACACTATTGGAACATTTCTCCAAGTACTCAAGTTCTAGCAATCGACCTTGCTTCGGGAATCTCTTTCATCCATCAGTTTATCACCGGCCGGTAGTACGTTACTACCAGAATGGAATATGGTTCCGGGCAGTCGACTAGTCTTCCTCAGATTCGAAGATAACCCGTGTCCCTATATATCCCCGTCATGCTTGGATCCCTTCCCATTGATGGACCAAGTCGGCCAGCCGAGATAACATTCTTGTAGCAGGCAAGATGTCAACCTTGGCCCCATGGTGCATCATAACGGATCTCAAGATACTTTGTTTGCTCGAAAACTACTTGAGATATTAAATTTGGGATGATCATATGAATTGCTTAATCATAAGGATATCTTATTTTATTGAGATGATTATGAAGGCTTACATATGGTCCTTTGTCTTTTTAAGTTAAGATAATCTATGTGATATGAATAACATAGAGCTTCCGTAGTGTAATGTTCCAAGGCTAGGCCTCATGGCCCCAAAACCCGTGCAGTGCCAATTTATGGCACAAGGAACGATGATAAGAATAAATCTGAACATGAAGTCATGATACATGTTACTACAGGATATATATCGAAGGTCCCCGCCCTCCCGCCAATCCAAATCTAGGTTCAGGCTCCCTCGGTAGCATCGTCAACCGGCAAAATGGTCATGTCCGTGATAACAAGGATCATATTCTCATTGCCATTCATTGTGGCCGCTCTCTTCCCCCTCTTGACCCTCGAGACAGCCCCGTCCCCTGAAAATGTGACGGTAATAGTGTGTTCTTCCTCTGCCGTGGAACCTACAGCCGAATCATCCAATACCATGCTGCTGCTTGAAATAGACCCGGATTCGGTGTCGATAGCGGTACTCGATGGTGCCGCTACAGCTGTACCCTCGGTCTTCGAAGCATTCTTCCCGTCACTCCCTGTCCCGGTGCTTACTGCAGTAGCTGTACACTTCACCTGCTGACACTGGTGTCCCTCTAATATACTCTCCCCTTCTTTGGAAGAGCAACAAAAGAAATTTAAAGATTGTAATCGTTTCCCAGATGGGATTATAATCTCTCCGCCTGAAGGTGCAGTTTTGGGGTCAATTATTGCCACTGTAGTAGAAGGTGTTTCGGCGGTTGGGTGGAGTAAGCCGTTTGAATCGGCGAGAACTCCCTCATTGCCGTCGGTACCCAGTAATTGGGTGGCCATGCGGGTTACTTCGATTTTTTTGAATTTAACGCCCCCGAAGTCCCCCAGGGGAACTGGGGAGGCTTTGTTCTCTGGTATGACTAAATTTCGGAACTATAGTTTAGAAAAAGAGTAAAGTAGTTAGATAAATATTATTGTATTGAGATTTGATGTAGTCAGATATTATAGAGGATGGATGGTGAGAAAATATTACTTACGTCCAATACCGAACTGGCAGCTGATACAGCAGCAGCACCATGATAAAGAGCATTCAATGCAATGCAGAACACAGGAAGTGATGATGTGAAGTGCATGATGGGCAAATAAGCTTATAAGAAAATAGAATAAATGTTGATACAGGTGGAGTTCAGCTCAACAGCCTGTGATATACTTGAATAATACAAAAATGAAAGACTTGTATCTAATATATCTACTGATAAGACTAGAAGAGAATAGAAGTCTGCCGTATCAAACGTGCACTGCACTGCAGAATGAAGTGATAAAAAAAAAGTTATTTCTTCAGATTCCTCGTAGCTTATATAGAAAAAGGATATATCCCATAGAATATATCTCCGTCGGTGGAAGGAGACCAGTATTTCAACCTGAAGTCCCTAAGCCTCCTTGCATGACTGGGGGGTCGGGCGCGAGAAGATTCCCCCTCCAAAGAAAAGCAACCCCCTGGATTCGGAAATCGCTAAGCCAAGGGGGTGGCGAGTTCATTCTAACCTACTATGGTTATTTTGTTTCGTTTTATACCTATTGACTAACGGGAAGTGCTTACTTGTTTTAGACTGTAACGGAAGATGCATGGCTAGAATGCGCGCGAATGCAGGTAACAATACCACATTTCCCGGATTTGGTTAGAATTAAATCGGCACGGCGGTGGGGGGAAAGGCTAGCGAGAGGGCGGGGCGGGTAGAGGAATGGAAGTACACGATTATGATGTATCTTCTACATATTTACGTATCAGGTTCCCGAAGAATTCCATGGCTGGTGATTATCATATTGTGGATATCAGAAAAAAAAGATAATTTTGGGAAGTAAATTTCTTGTCCAGATTGGCATTTGAGAACATGATTAAGTTGTAGCTTTTGGTTGGGAATAATATTATATTAGCTATATTAGTTAATTAGACCTGATATAAAAATTACTTCCCACGCAACTAGTACCCGTTACATTGGAGAAAGTATAGTATACGCCCTTGCTTAAGCTAATACTAAAAACTAGTTGAAAGCTAATTCGTAGATCCGTGTTGTAAATACCAAGCCATTGGTCCCAGCAGCGTTATTCTGTAACTTAGGTTTCAAGATACTGTCTGTCTTAGCTCGATCGAAAGGCCAGGGCATCGGAGGTATTGGTATTGAAAAAGTCGGATTGGGCCGTGGGACTGAGAGGGCGCCTGCAGCTGGAGCCCTGGCAGGTGCAGCTACCCCTCCTGGAAGCTTAGGGGCCCCAGTTGGCAAAACTCCCGTAGGGAGCAGTAACGTGGGAAGGCCGGTAGGAGCCTTCGCTAGACCAGACAGATCGGTTCCTGTGGGTAGAGAAATGGGTAGAATTACAGGAATCCCGAATAGCCCTCGTCTCCCAAAGCTCCCCCCACCGATAGGAACCGCTTCGATCACAATAGTTGTAGCCTTCTCTAAGGAGTTTGCTGCCCCCGTCAACCCATTCGTAACAATGATGGCTTGTTGAAATATATCGCCGATTGCTATTTCCCGACCAGCGATACCGGCTGGAGTAGCCGTGAATGACTTTTCGAATATTTTTTTCCCCTGTGCATTCTTACCAATAATGGAGATGGCGCAAGGAACCGGTTGATCGCATTGTGTAGGATCTGTACTTTGGCAGCATATCAACCTGACTGACTTCAAAGATATCGGACCACTCGTCGATGTGATTGTTCCACTTAAGCCACCATTAGAGGGGCCTGCGCCACTCAAGATGGCAAATGCTTTGTTGGCACCGAGAAGCGTTCCGACAGAGAATCCGGATGGTTTGAAAGCCTTGATACCTCCCCAAACGAGACCGGCGTAATTGGTGAGGCCTAGAGCGTTGCCAAGTGGGAGAGCGAGGTCCTGAAACTGTGACAACGGTTACATTTATGGCTCCTACCAGTTTATGGATGACGTAGCAGTGAGACGATATATATATCTTACATTAACAAGATCCTCTCCCAAGGGCTCTGCAGCAGCTGGGTTAAAGGCAAGTCCAACGATGGATATCCAAAGAAGGATCGATTTCGAGATACAAACCATCTTCTGTATTTGTTCAGAGTATGGGAGTTGGTAATCGTGATTCCGATTTCCCATAATCTTCAAATATCCACTATACTCTCCATAGCTAGGTATGTAGAGAAGAATTGATATCATTTATATAACTCTATAAACTGATATATCGATCTCCTCGCTCAAGCGCAAGCTCCTTCCAGGAAGTAACCGGAATTCAAAACCCGAATATTATATTTTCTTCTTCTTTTCGACTGTTCCACGAAGAATCACTGCAGTTTCAAATTAAACCAACCTCTCCAATTCTACTCTCTCCGTCCGGTTGTACGCAAGCGAACGTATCTATATTATTAAATCTGCTGAGTTTGATCGATCGGGCGGAGCCTATGAACTTCATGAAACTTCCCGCTGGCCAGCTGGTTACGTAACCAGGTAGCATAAAACTCGGCCAAGTCAAGATTCTACCGAACGAAGTGCTGAATCCATAAAAACCCCGCAATAGAAGGAAGGTAATGTATACTAGAATAAAGAAACAGAGACGAAATATGTATGCACCAGAATGCAGAATTCAGAATATTCGGGTTCAACAGCACAACAGTACTCGCCTCCCTGCCTTGTGTAACCACGATTGAGATGGTCTTTGTTGCATTTTGGTACAGATCTCGTGTTGCACAACCACGACTGGCCTCGATTCAAACCACGACCACAATCGACCCTACATGGTGGGTTGCATGCATGGGAACACGATCCGCGATATCCGGATATCCATTAACCCATTTAATTCGTCTCATGTTGTAACAGAATGGTAGCCTTAATATCAAGTGAGAGGTGTGATCGTGATACATTGGTATACCTGTATTGTCTCGAGTTAATAGCAAAATGAAGTTTGAGAACGAGTCTAGAACTAACTAACCAACGTTGCAACCAACCAACATGTTAACATTAATTGCTATAAAATGTACGTACCTATGTTCATTTCGCAGTTAGATGCCCCTTGAGATCTTAATTGCACACAAAGTACACATGAAGTTAAGCTTTCAAGTAAATAGCCAACGTTTAAGCGTATCACAAGATTATTTTCCAATCCGGGATCCGTCGGCATATCCGGCGGGTCACTTAAAAGAATTCTAGAAGGTGCAGCTCTTTCAAGTTTCATGCATAAGATATCACGATTACAGGAATTAATTGTAAGTCTTGTTTTTTTTTTCAATGAGCTCATGATTTTTTTTGAATAAAAGATTCGTAAGAATACACTGTAGTAACAAGATTGCGAGATAAATTTGTCAACAAACACAAAAAAGGATAGGTAATCGCCACCGTTGGTACATTCTCATTATGACAAAAGAACCGTTTCACCTAATATATCACTGAAACACTGCAGCTGTTAGTAGTAAAGGAAATATACATATTTTTTATAACAGAAAAGATAAGAAAGTAAGGATAGAACTAGCTAGCTAGATCGAGACAATCAACTTTCGACAACAAAGAATAAAGCGAGCATGGCAAAAAGAGACTTTTCGATAATAATCCCCTAGAATGAGGCGTAGAAGTTGACAGGAACCGAGAACTTCAGTGTTGTTTGATCAATGTAGAGGCTGTCAAACCTTTGTTTTGTAATCGTTTATAGTCGTACAGTAACCGGAACACACCTCGGGCCCTGAGGGAAAGCACCGGTTGTGAAGATGTAACGAAAGCGTAAAAAAGGCTATTGAACATTTGACCGTACCTGTCGTATGGTTGTTTACAAGCTGAGGTCAAGGTCGAGGTCAACGAGCAATCCAAGACCGAGGAGGCCCCTATTGTTGTGGCTGTGAGAGCGGGACTTGTAGCTGTATCGGCCACGGTGCTTCTTGTCGGTATTAACATCAATATCAATGATATCGAGGATATCGATGTCAATAACTATGGAGCTGAGAGGAATGCCAATAGCCCCAAGATTGATGACACCATCGAGAGTGGCATCGAGATCAACTGGAGCCTTGCCTCTGTGGCTAGACTTAGGGACATAGAACTCATGGTCGTAGATCTTCTTGCCACCTTCTGGCTTGTCATAGCCACTAAGTTTGACCCTACAGTCGACAGGGTCGCATCTCCTAGAGATATCGGCAGCGCAGCAGAGAGTCTTGAGGCCGAGGATATTGAACGGGTTTCCTGAGGAATGATGGATGCGGCCTGGTTTGAATTGATCATATCCACCAACGATACCAACACCGTGGCCGTACTTTGTCCTCCTGCCGCCACCGAGGATGTTGCCTACTGTGGCGAGAAGATCGTGGACGAGATGTCCAGTGGTATCGAGCAGGCCACCGATAATGTCGAAGTGCTCAAACGTGTAGCCGTGAGATTCGTAGAGTGGCCTGATCTCACCGGGTTGGACATAGTTATCCGAGAAGTCAATGGGTTGGACACCAGCGAGGGCTGCTGGAAGAGCGGCGGCAGTAAAAGCCAAAGCAGTGGAGATAGTTCCGAAGGCAACCATTTTGATAGATTGGGGAATTATTTATTAAAATATATAGAAGGGTCGATTCAAAAAGAATGTGTAGATATATGTGCAAGTAGCGAAGTGATATCGTAAGATATACTAAAAGAGTGACTGGTTTGTTTGAATGAGTGGAAGTGCCAGAGGCTTTTTCTTTGCTGTAGAATGTTGGTTAAATGATCGACTGTGCTGATGATGATAGAAAGGGAAAAAAGCTCAACAGGCACCGAATCGAACTCTTTATATATCCAAAGAAGTCTTCACCTTTTGCATGATATCTCCAGCTTCAACATCATACTGAGGGCCAGGATACTACCATTTCGCCTAAGTCAAGCCACCAACCGATCTCCTTGCTGCAAATCATATTTGGTCCGTATAGCTGTGGGGCGATTGCAAGGCTCCTGGCTCCTGCCAATACAGGAGCCCAGTATGATACATGAAGTCCGAGGCTCGAGACCGAGCTCAAGGTAAACTAGGCGATAGTCGTTAGCCTCTGACATGACACCATCTAACAAAGGCCCTCCTACAGAATCAACCCAGTTTGACCAACCCTAGCCCAGAATAATACGATATCCCTTCGATACGAGTATGTTAAGTCATAATAGATAAGTAATAGCTAGGCTAGCGAAGCAAGGAGTACAGTTTGTGGCTTTTTGTGTGTTGGTTCTCCTGCACAATCTCGAGTCAAGTTGCGGCTGGCAAGCGTTGCAAACATGCGCTACGCACACTGTGATCACGTTTTTATCAAGGTGAATCCTAGCCTCGAGACCAGGTGAATCCCTGATACAATGTGCTAATTGCGCATGCGAGGGCGTTAAAAACATCAAGTTAGGATATATCCGGTTATATCATGTCAATCCCCTTGCGTTCTGGTGGGCACAGGAGGCAAGCCAACACACTACTTTGTTGGATATTAATACTATCATGCATTGTTGAGGTGGGTCTATGGCTTTATTTATTCTATGGGCGCAGGAGTATTCTATCTAGGAGAAAATTCGAAAAAAACAGAACAGGCAATGAAACTCTCTATCATATGGTCATGGGGTCCTATACGCAAGGTCATATATCCATTAGTTCACCATTTGCAGTGCCAAGGTGCCTTATAACGCATACGAAGTAACTCTGTTGGTCATACTACTAGCATACTAGACTCGACATGGCAGATATCGCGAGATGAATGTTAATTCGGTGGGACGGGAAACTTACTTTGCTCTATTGGTATCAAAACCGGCCTTGGAATATCAAATAAGGTCGTGAAAACTAGTAAATACGGCCAGTGCGGAATTTAAAACTTTGCGTGGAAGGGATATTGTCAACAATCGTCTGCGACTTTGATACACCGAGACCCGCTCCCGGTAAAGTATCTGAAATTGAACAGATCTAGACACAGCTGAATAGCAGTATTGATTGCTGAGCAGTCGACACGGAAAAATCAACGGCCGGTCGAATATCAATTTAAATGTTTACCGACGACAAAAGGGCAAAACAGAGTATAGATCAATGATCTACAGGTATGCCAGGCTTCGGGTCATGGCCGAGTTTACGAGATGTTGGGTTTAAATTTAGCCCCTAGCCGACCCTTTGGTACTCTAATACTTTAATCTGCAAAAGGTTGTCTTAAGATACTTTCAGTTAGGTCGATATCAATTAATGCTCATCTATATTACGTTAAGCCAAGCTAGGTATTTCAAAGACAGCTCTATTGTACAATTATTCTACTATAATCAGTCCCTAGATCCCGTAGATTTGGGATAGATTTATTTGTTGATACATTTATATCGTATAGATATTCGAAAGAGAGATGGATATGTTTGCACGATATCCTATGGGCCTACGCTTAAGTTTCGTATCTATATATAGCCTCGTAAAATATTATACAGAGGATTTTCTACTTTCCTGCCTAGATCCAGGATGTGAATAATCTGATTCGTACGCTTATCTTGAAAGGCTTAAGGGTGATATATCCATAGCCAATACTAAAAGAGATATATGCTTTTAAGCACTCGATCAATGAATTAGTAGTCGAGCAAAAGCAAAAATTAATATCAAATTATGAAATAGAACAAATTTGCACGCTAAAGTAACAAGAACCCCCAAAAAACTACTATTGAAGGGATAGAGGACAGAGATGCATTAATGAATAAATCATAGACTCATGAGAAAGAATACTGCAAAAACCAACCAAAACCGTTCAGCTGTTTCCAAAGATCTTCCTTCCTTCGTAAAAAAAATACCCCCGTATTAACTTCTATAGAGTGAAGTTAAAAATCAGTATCACCGACTTGATAGGTGACTCTTCTTTCGCACCAGCCTTCGTACCTGGCGGCGTGAAACTCAATTGAATCTCATCGACGTCTAGCGGCTCAAATTTAGGCACACCTTCCAATCCCCCATTCGAAGGAGTAGCAGTAGGCGAAGTAATTGTAGTGGTTGTAATAATGGAAGATGTCGTAGTAGAAGCAGCAGAGAGAGTAACATCATCTCTCTTCACAGCCCTAACAGTCTGTGGCTTCAAATCTCCCACACGTTTCCCCTGTACCAACCCAATTACCGTCGTATCACAAGGCGTAGGCAACAATTCCACCGCTGTAGTAATATCGTTCGCAAAACAGACAGCCCCAATACTACCTGGTCCAATTTTAAACTTGGTGCCATTAACACTTTTGACCGAGCTCCCCGATGGTACACGGGTTAACCAAGTTGTCTTTTTACCACCGAGTAGGATTTGGAGTACTAGTTCTACTGAGCCGACTTTGGGACTGAAGACTTCAATGTTTGTGAATTCGAACCCATCTTGGGGTTTTGCAGCTGCAACGGTGCCGGCTTTGACTTTTTGTTTAGAGGGGTCGAGACCTGGGAGCTTGAGATTCCCATCACCTAGAAGGCTATTCAGGAGGCCGCCGACGATACCCAGTTCACCGTTGATGCCTAAGCCTCCTAGAAGAGAACCTAAGCCGTTGTCGGGGCTAAGAAGGCCGCCGAGGAAATCATCGAAGCCAAACCCCCTGTCTCGTCCACCCGGCAACCCTTCTGGTAATTTTCCAGGTAGCTTTCTAGGCAAATCCCCGGGCGATCCTTCGCTAGGTAGTCCTCCTGGTAGCCCACCAGGTAATCCGCCTGTCAATTTTCCTGGAAGACCTCCTAGGAGGCCACCAGAACCGAGGAGTCCATCAAGAAAACCCTAAGCCGAAAAATTAGTTATATAAGTTGCAAAAAGGTCGGTATCAAAGGTAAGTTTTAATGGACTTTCAGGGCACATACTCTAGGCTTTACAGCGGCACCTAAGGGGTTTGTAATTGGGATAGCGATAGCAATTAGCGGAAGTATGGCGAGGAAAATATACCTGGGATACATATTTGGGAAAAAAATATAAAAAAGAAGAAGAGAGCAAGAGAGAGAGAGCGAGAGAGAGAGAAAAGAATGACTCTAGGAAAACCGTTGTTGAAGATCTATATAGTCGGATTATCAAGTTCTGAATATAAAACCTGAAATGTAATTAATCCCAGAGATCTAGCACTTGTAAGTAGACAGAACAAGATAGAACTCAATATTAGGGTTGAATAAAATTTATTAAAAAAAAGAAGAAGAAGAAGAAGAAAAGAATGAAATGTATAAAATAAAATAAAAACCAGATTCCCCCCAAATAATTACAGAACGGGGACAAAGAATAGAAGAGCTATCTTGCAGAGATCTCAAGATCTATCTGCTATAATTTCTAAACAGAATAAAAGGAGGTGAGTATTTCCTAGTTGCCGGCCTTCCAGAGGTGCTTGCAAATGGAAGAATGGAGTGTATCACACTGAACATCTTGTATCTTTATATTTTTGCGAACAAAGGGGCTCAAAATTGATACTTAGCAGACCCTTTTGACAGCTTCCCTATCATAATTGCAATTACCTAAGCTTCTTGATGATCATGATATAGAACAGATGCTGAATTGAAATTGATGTTTGATACCTAGGTCTGGGATGCATTTCCCCCACATTCTTGTCATGTTTAAGAGCGTGCCTATCATCGAGTTAGGTGCAGGTATACGTATCCTAGCCCCAGCATGAAAGTCTCACGCAGGTACGAGTACCTACCGATGCAAGGGGCTATTGCTGTTTTGGGATTTTCATTGACGTAGTTTAATTGTTGAAGCTTGAAGTTGTATTTTTGAGAGCAGAGCGTTCCCAGCCTGTGGAAATGCCCCCCCCTCTGAAGAATAGAATCCATTTGCTAAAGCGCTTGTAGGGAAGTATTATAATACATATTGTCTCTAAGTGTCAAAAAATACTAATCCATGAACCCGTCTACCATCATTATTAAAAAAAAAAAAAAAGAGGTAACCACCAGATTTCAATGGCAAACGCCCCACCATTATTCCTGCCAGCCCATGATCTGGCAATCGCCAGAATGCGCATATGCTAGTGTTAGAAAGATATGGGAAACAGCTTGGCAGATAAAGCATTCCAGCTTCGACCGCCCCGTTATTAACAAATTTGAAGATCTGATAGGGCGTTCCCGCGTATATTCAACCAAATAATCGCATTCCGTCCCTTGCAGGAATGCGGATCTCTATGCGCGCTTAACGGAAGGAAAAAGAGGTTATTTGCCTCGCCTCTCTTTTTTCTAGCCTTGGTTGCTCCAGTACTTTTCCATCTTGGTCCTCATATCATACCACAGCCTCCTCATATCCTCTTCCCCAGCAGACCAGAACTTCTCGTGCAGGCTGGCAACACCCCCCTTGAGGTCGGCGTGGTTTGGCCATGTCGCACTCCACTTGTAGTCCAGCCTTCCCCACGGCATTGTGCCACTGAGTCTGTGAGCATAATTTAACAGGCTCTGTTCCATAGTATGCGGATTAAACCGTCTCCATCGATTCATGACGCTGTAATAGTAGTCGAAGAGCTCAAAGCTAGGCGCTGCGACCCAGAACCTAGCGGAGAAGATATCTCCTTCTATAGGAGGGAAGGGATGGTCTCTTTCTCCGTTTAGGGCATTATCCGGACGTGCAGAAAAGACATATTTCTCCGGCAATACCGCTTCATCCGATTTGAGTTCTTCCCTCTTAGATTCTAAGAGGGTATCAGAGGGAAACTTGACGGCGGGATCCTCAAAAATACCATCTATATTGCGAGTGAGCAATGTGTCTGCATCTATGAAGACAATTCTCTCGTATTCGACGAGTTCGAAGAGTCGTAGCTTTGTGAATTGATCTTTCCGCCTTGTCCCCCCGGTTTTCACCCAGAATGGTAAGGGGACATCTTCGGCAAATATTACGGTTGCTCCATCACTTTCCAATGTTCTTCTTTTGGACTCTGAGACTGCAGATGTGACCAGGACGATAAAGGGTATCGAGTTGTTCGTACGAGTCTCAGGGTCGTGAAGGAGCTGGTAGGCTAGAACTCGAGCGGCAACAAAGTACATATCATCATTATCCTTTTCGGTATCGGTGGTACGTTTCGTATTCTCAGCGAGGAATGTGGCGAAGGCGACTCTAGAATTGGCAGTCAGGGTTCGGACTTCAGGTACACCGTCGGCTCCATAATGCTGTAGACGGCCTAAGCGTAAGGCCGATGCTGGAGGGTAGTATGGAAGTGAAGACCATAGGAACCCGGTCCAGATTATGATAAGGAGGGCGAGAGCGAAGACAGCCTGTCGAGGGGTGAGGTTTTTGGCCTGGGAGAAGTGGCGGATCGTCTCCAAAAGGCGAAAGCGCAGGGACTCGTGAGCTCCCATGTGGCCGGTCTCTCTTTGTATTAAAAAAAAAGAGCACTCCTTTCCCTCGTTTCAAGCTATTTTTCAAACGTTTGAAGCTAAAGGAGAGGGTAGAAGATCTTTAAAAACAGCGATAAGGAAGGAGCGACTGAGTGAGTGAGCGAGAAAGTAAAATGATGTTGACAGTTGCTACTTTCTGCTACTGCTGCTGATAGAGGGAGCAGGAGCAAATTAATATCAACCAACTACTTAGAAACCATGTAAACTGTAATTCGGAATAATACGCCATGTAATATGCGAGATGCAGCTACTTCCACCGAAAGTTGCAGGGAAAAGGGGGAACTGGACGTACTAACTGGAACCTCCAGTCGGCTCAATTCACAGACGCCCCCAGCGCAAGCCATTCGCGCATTCAGCCAACCTTGCCGTGTCGTACGTATACAAATGCACTTATCTGCATCGTGCACCGCAAGGTACGGTGAAAGTAAGCAAGTGCGAACGAGAAGCAGTTTCGGACCTGGCCCGGACTGGGCTGGACTGGAATCGACCGGGGAGGGCCTGGGACCCACTTGGCGAGTCGAATCGAATCGAATCGAGGTTTCTCGGAACGCGACGTCGTGGTGAATCTGTGTGATTGTGATGGTATGACCTCAACCACTGGCTGGCCGCCCCACACTCTAATTCTCCCCTCCTCTTCGCTCACGATACCGTCAACCGTCGAAAAATGGGTCCATTGTCGCCGTCGAGGAGGTCCATCCTCGTCTTCATCGCCTTCATCGTCGTGGCCATCTTCAGTCCGTTATGTCGCGCCTCGGTCGGTGATGATCTACCAGAGTTCAAGAACTGTGTTCAGGTATGTCTGTCTGCTCGATGTTATACTCACTGCACATCACATGGAACTAACATCTTATGCCAGGCCTGCGTCCAACAAGAATGCGACATCGACTCCCCGAAATCCCTCCCTCTTCACCTCCGACTCTTCTTCTGGACCTGTCCTTCAGAATGCGACTATGTCTGTCAACGTCACGTAACCCACGATCGGATAGAAAAGAGCCAATCGATCGAGCAATTCCACGGGAAATGGCCGTTCTATCGCGTCATGGGCGTCCAAGAGCCCTTCTCAGTTATATTCTCAATCCTTAACGGCATCCAATTCTACAGAGGTCTTCACCTCCTCAAACGAGAGTTCCCAAATACCTACCCTCCGAAGAAAATATACTTATTCGGAGCATACGTGGGGATGGCAGCTTGGTTCTTCAGTACTATATTTCACACTCGTGATTCCATCCCCACCGAGAGGTTAGACTATTTCGCAGCCGGTGCATTGGTTCTCTTCAACCTTTTCTACGCCCCACTCGTAATCTTCCGGCCATTTAATAGTACTCCAACATCAAGATCTGAACAGAAGTTTGAAAGCTGGGTCTACATCTGGGGTATCCTCTGCACGGTCGCATATCTCTCCCACGTTTATTTCCTGCAATTCGTTAGGTTCGATTATACCTACAACATGGCTGCAAATGTGGTTGTTGGTCTATGTCAGAATATACTTTGGGTTTATTATTCTGTTACACGCTATGATCGGGAAAAGAGGCCTTGGGCTTTTTGGCCAGGGTTTATCGTCCTGTGGATGACCTGTGCTATGAGCTTGGAGCTATTAGATTTCCCGCCATTGTTCGATGCGCTGGATGCTCATGCACTGTGGCATGCAGCGACGATTCCGGTGCCCATGTGGATGTATAGGTAACATCCTTTTCACTTTATAACGCCGGGGAGAAGGAAATAAAGCTAATGAACGTCCAAATTATAGGTTTCTCGTTAGAGACGCAAAAGACGATATCTACGGAAAGCGTCTCAAAATGTAAATATCCACCAACTTCTTTAAAACGAGAAGTAAAACAAAAGAAAAGGTTTTTTTGAAAGCGGGTTTCATTTTCAAGCATGGTCATTGTATATAATGATATATATCCACTTGAGCTAAGGAGGGTTGACGGAGTCCAGGCGTTTGAACGAGCCCTCTTATTGCTGCTATATAAACTTTTCTGAATCCAATCCAAAGATCCAAAATGAAACTTCCAAAAGCCTCAAGGCTGAGAACAGTTCTCCTAGAGACGCTGATATATCAAGGAAAGAAAATTCATATACATCGTATCTGTACGGTCTATCAGGTATTCTCCACCGACACACCATTCAGTACTCTATTTAAGCAGAGCCTTAACCTTCTGTGCCAACTCGTCGGCTTCACTCCTGGTCGCCGCCTCAGCATACACTCTGACAACGTTCTCCGTCCCGCTAGGTCTTACAAAACTCCTAGCCTGCTCGTATTTGCCCACCAAGGCATCGATTTGCTCCTGTAACCCTGCCGGGTGGGTGAGTTTCCTCTCCGCATCCGTAGTTTTATAAACATTCCGATCCTCAACCTCAGCCTTTTCCAACTTATTAGGGAGATCAGCATAGCAGGCGTCCCAAAGATCTGGAGTCCAATCTTTATGAGCCAGGATGACTTCAACGAGCAGAAGGTCTGATAGAGCATCACCAACAGTCTGGTTGATCAATTCGGTGATGTTCTTCAGATGGGTCAACGCGGTATCTTGAGCTGGACTCTTGGGTTCATGGGCGAAGATTCGCTTTAAAGCAGAGGGAGAGAATAGAACTGTCCCGTGTCCGTTGGCTTCGAAGTATACACCGCAATCATACGCCAAAGCGGCGTGGTGGAGATGCTTCACACCCGTAGGAGTGCATACGGTAGGAAGACCTTGCTTCTCGATGTAAGCCGTCGAACTTCCGTTCGCATAAGCGGTTTGAACGACACCGATCGAAAAGTCGGTGATTCCGCTGTGGTGGATGAGATCACCAATAAAAGAAGCGGCAAGAGTAGCGATTTTGTCACCGTCAAGCAGGTGGAAGACGGAGTTCTTGTCGACGTAGTAGTAAACTATACGGTCGGCATCTCCGTCGAGGGAGGCATAGCGGGCGAGAGGTTTGGCGGATACAGATGGTGGGAGACGTTGACCTGTTTTAACATAGTCGGCACCGCTTTCGGAATTGAGCTTTGAGAACGTCTCCGTGTCATCATTAGTGATGGTGATTTCGATGGAATCATTAAGATATTTTTGGAGCTCTCGGAGTTTGGGGCCTCCGACACCGTTTGCACAATCCACGGTGACAGAACCATTGGATTTATTAGCCATCAATTGGTTGAAGGCCGTTGATAGTTTTTTATAATAGCCTTCGAGAGTGGGTTCTCCATATGCATCTTCTGTTCCCTGGGTATTCAAACATCGGACGATGTAATGCAACTGAGGGGTGGTTACGGCACCAAAGCCCTGGGACTTGACACCGACGGCATCGAGAGCATCCTTGAGGGCTTGAACAAGCGCAGGACTAGATTCTCTAGTGTCAGAGCCGTAGATAACCTGTGGAACAATATCCTTGTTGATGTTGAATTTCTGTTCAAGTTGGGTGTAGTAATCGTAGACAGCCTGGTCAGACTCTGCATTCGCGAGGGCGGTGCCATATGCTTCCCAGTTGGACTCGAGCATCTCGCCCTGCTCTTTATATCAGCCATGTTTTTTTCCCCCCGCACTTCTCTTATATAAAACATGATAAATATGAAGACAAAGGATTGAAATGGAGGCATACCAAAGGATCGATAAGCTTGACACCATTATCAGCTGGTGGATTGTGGGAAGCAGTGATCATGACACCGATAACCTGGCCACCCTTGTATCTAGACCTCAAGGCGGCGAGCAGACCGACACGAAAGACAACCGACGGCAACAATTCTCTACATGATTTTTCCGTTTCTTGTCAATTGACTGGAGGAACGATCAAGTATTCATATGATAGAGGAGGGAGAGCATTACGCTTTCATACGAAACTACCATTTCGGTTTAATATGTTAGTGATTGGGTAATGTAGAATGTAGTATATGATATTTGAAGATAGTGGGATAGCTATAGAACATACCCCTGCAGTGCCATACTGGAAGGTCTGGGCGGGCTTTGGGTAAGCTCCGGACGCGGCAATGACGGCCTCCTGGGACATATTAGGCACTTCTTTGGTTAGACAAGCAGTCAATTGGTGTTTTAAGAATGAGGAAGTAGGTACCTAATATAAGTATATAAAGAAGAAGAAGATAGTATGGTCTAATACGAGGATTGCAATTGGGAACGGTGGTAGTCAATCAGGATGAATCGAAGGTGAGAATGAGGATGAGAGCTGAGCTAAGAGGCGGGGCAGTTCGAGTTCCAGTTCGAGTCCGAGTCCAGCTCCTTTTACACTTCGAAACCCGCATTTATATGAGATCAGCTTTGTCGGATGCGGAAAGCCAATCCAATCCACGTCCAATCCACGTCCACGTCCCATGCACTCGAGGAACGCACATCTACTCCCACGCCTATCAACTTCGAGGCCATGGACATGGTATGGAGCATGCATGGTCTATTATTGGCTACTGACGTTGTAGTGTACGGCTTAGTCGGCAATCACGACATCTAAATGTCCTGGACGTGGACCCGCCCAACCTAAAACCAATCCAATGGCATCTCCACCTGATCTCGACATCTACACTCCTTCTTGACCGCCGACAACCTTTAAAGATAGTAAAAGGAATTAGAAATGTCGGAAGTCCTCATCTTCGGTGCTGGTGCCGTCGGAGCTTTCTATGGCTCTCTCATCGCCAAAACAGGCACGCCCGTATCCGTCGTTTGCCGCTCCAACTACTCTGCCGTCAAAGCCAATGGCTTCTCCGTAACATCACCACAATACGGCTCCTTCGACTGGGCTCCCACTCGCGTTTTCCCGTCTGCAGATGCAGCTAGGGAAGCCAAGGTCCACTGGTCATACATTGTTGTTACAACGAAGGCTCTACCGGATGTGTCGGACGACTCGGCTTTACTCGAGGGGCTGGTGTCGTCAGGTACAGCTATCGTACTCATCCAGAACGGCCTGGGCGTGGAAGATCCATACTACTCCCGTTTCCCACAGGCGTTCATCCTCTCTGCTGTCACAATTGTTTCGGCATCCCAACCTTCCCACGGAAAGATCTCTCATAACCGTTGGACGCGTATCAATGTCGGCCCATATCTTCCCGAAACCCACTCTTCGGAGTCCACGGCCCAACAAGCGATCTCTAAGACGGAAGAATTTACAAGTTTACTCGTTTCCGGGGGGGTGAAAGATGCAGAAGCCTATACGCACCAGAAACTCCAGCAGGTCCGTTGGCATAAAATCGCGATTAATGCCTCCATGAACCCTTCGTCTGTTCTTTCCAATGGATCTACAAACGCTGCGATGTCGCTAGACCCCGATTTGTCTATTCATCTTAAGGGTGTGATGGAGGAAGTACTCACCACGGCTCCGAAAGTTCTTGGTGCACCTTTCCCAAAGGAATTTGCGACATCAGATCGAATTATCCGATCGACGCAGAAGAACGATAGCGGTAGTAGGCCTAGCATGTGGGGTGATTGGGAAAGCGGACGACCCATGGAGCTGGAGGTTATCCTAGGAAATCCTATAAGGATAGCAAGAGAGAAAGGGTATGAGATGCCGAGAATGCAGACTCTATATGCCTTATTGAAGATGGCCCAGGTCAATAGAGATAAGGCAAAGAGTAAACTGTAGGGCTCCCTTTCTAAAAGGAAAAGGAAAGAATGTGAGCCACCTAAGCATCCCCTTCCCTCGCCCCTTGTATGGTAGACACCTATAGAGGTATCGCATGATGATAAACGCTGGGGCCATATGAGATCTATTCTACGTGGGAGATCATTGCTTCAAACACCAGCTAAATTACAAAATATTTGACCAAATATTGACCAATATTCTGATAATACCTTTATGCTCTGTTCCGCTGTATTCTTTGCAATATCCTCGCAAAGAAGGTTTACTAACCGCATCAAGGGTATGTAGGGAAAACCAAGCTTGTATTATATTCAATACGATACTTAATGACTACATGATACCCAAAGCATCTCCATGTTGCAATAACCGTTTCCATGCATAGCAGCCTAAGCGACTAAAACGAAAACGTGGTACTTTGCCCTGCGGGATATAGGAGGTCTAAAGAGAGAAAAGAAGTACATCTAAATAACTCTAGCTGAGGGTCCGAGATACCATTGGTTTCGGGGACACAGGGCCGAGTATCGAAATAAAAACAAAGATAAGTGATAAAGAAAAATATCAAAAACGAAAGAAGCTAAGAAGGCTAGATTCGTTTACATAAGCTCTGACAGACCTCCCCAGGGCCTTCAAAACATGACGAAAATTGGCCTCGTCTTTTGTAGCAGCGCTCCGGGGGGTCGTTTGTCAGCTCTTACTCTCATCCAGTAGTTGACACTAACATACTCGCGCTTGGTATATCAAGGGTTTATATAGCCTATTCTCATTCCGAACTGGCTGACTCCTTTCCTCACATCATATATCGCGCTTGTTTTATCGCTAGGGTTGTACAAAGATATCCTTGGAAGTTTTGTCTGATGTATATTCGATTCTAGCAAAAATTAATGCAACAGCGTTTCAGCTTCCAGATAACCCGACCATGCATTGCCGAAACGTCAGAAAATCTAGAAACATCCAAAACCTCTTCTTCTTCTTCTTCCCCTCTCTCTTGCCCTTCAACTGTCTTGTCGAATATATATTGTAAATGTTTACATAACCCCGCTGGGGTTTTATCCATGGCCTTGATACCCACAAGGCCGAAAATAGATTAAAATTTGTCCCCCCTTCTTTATTTGTTTTTTATCCGGGTAGCTAGTCTGGCGAGATTTCGTCTTCTTCCGAAGTGGCTGTTAGCTATTTCTGGGGACTACTAAGCTTTTGATAAGCATCATTTTTGGACATGGGTGTGGAGTTAACTTAGGTATCTGTGGAGAAGGCAGAGCCTCGATCATCCTGCCGCCTGGATATAGTCACCTTATAATATCAGGCAGCTGGAGGAAATACGGAGCGCGGCAGTTGTGACAACAGTTTGCCTTGTACTAATAGACATTTATATACATAACGTTAGGAGGATTCTTTCCATCCTTGTAACCTAAGGATTTATATAAAATAACACTGAACCGTAACCTTTTAGTTTTTTTATTCGTTCTCAATAGTATCTTTTATCGTTATCCTCGCATAGCTTGCTTCGTAGTTCTCGACTAATACCAAAAAACGTATATAACAAAATAACACATTTTCAACGCCGTTTCGGTCCGTTCAACAAAAAATGCATTTCGCACTTCACAAACTCCCACCGACTTCCCACCCTTCATACCGTCTTCTAAGAATATATTACCTATCTTATACCTTCCTTCTTTGTTTCCTACAGCTATACCTCCTTCTCGCCATAATCTACCATGGTCGTCTGTTGGGCATGCCATTCGACCCAACTTTTGTTTTCCACATCTTTTTGACATGGGTAACAACCGTCGGGGGCATCGGGAGGTTTATAGAGCATGTTAGGATGAAGGATTTTGAGGAGTATATGAAGTATATGAGGGATGAGATGTTGGTTGGTAGATTCGATGGAGTTTTTGCAGGGATTTGGTATGTTTTTCTTCATTTATTTCTTTATTTTTTAAAGAAAAGATGCGTTTATAATTGAGAGATTGATACTGACGACGATGATGAATGGGATGTAATGCAGGCTATTACCATACATCATGATTCCATTCGCTCTATTCGGTGATTTTAGGTATATAGGGTTGACATGGGGTATCCCCATCCCGATGGTGTATGTTCCCCCCCAAAGCCCCTAATGTTCTTCTTTGAAAGCAAGTAAAATATATACTGACGTCAGTATCTTTTTTTGAAAAAAGGCTTGGATACATCACCTCCCGCTGGCTGTACCGTCGCATCAATGCCACGTATCATACAGGAGAATATGCGAAATTGGCGACAGATGAGGAAGACGTGCTAGAGAATGATGGGTTACCGGCTTATGAGGAACATGAGAGGTCGCCATCTCCGCCTGTTGTGCCTACCACTACTGCCATTACGGCTCCTGCTCAGACGGTTCCTATTCCTGTCGCTTCAGGGGTTACTGGTGCTGGACAGGAACGGGTGTAGATGTGTCGGGTTTTTAACAACTTATTTTTCATTTTTACCTTTATTTTTTCGCGATGGCTTAGCGGAGCTGGTTTCTTTGCTCAAGTTTCTTTCTTTCTTTCTTTCCGCCTACCATAACGAAGAAACGACCTACATTCAGTTTTTCAGTTTTTTTCAGTTTATTTTTCTTTATATTGTTTGATTCCGTTGATAAAAAAGTAAGATATTACAAGGTTACTCGGATAAAAGAACATTGACAGAGGAGGAGGAGGAGGAGGAGGAGGAGGAGGAGGAGGAGGAGGAAGATATTTACATCTCCTCATGAGTAAGCAATAAAAATCAACAAAAATTGCACCCCATGATCCCGAATGGAAGATTTTAAAGTAAAAAGACCAGAACATAAAACAAACGTGGATAAGGTAGGTCCGTAGGTAGTAAGACTTCAAAAGTAAAATAAAAGCTGGAAGGTAAAAAAACCATGTTGATAAGGTTGTTATTTCAGCGATAATAATGCAAGAAGAGAGAAGAAAGCAGACAGAAGAGAGCTGTGTCGACCCATTCGACAGAGTACTTTGACAGCAGCACTAGGGTGGGAATTATTACAATTAATACTCGTAAGGGAAAAGGGCGAAAAAAAAGCATGCATAGAAAGCGCAAAAAAAAAAAAAAAAAAAACGCCAGTCATACGCCGTCCCGTGTGCCGTATTGCTTATGATGTTTTCTCTCTCGTCGCTTTCTCCCTATTGGAGTTAAAAATCAAAATGCTGAATTTGGTGTGTGATGCGTGTGTGCTTCGTTGGCACTTTTGAAAGGAAAAGAAAAAAGGAGGTAGTCTATTCCCGGAATTTTGGGTGTTGGTAGTTTTTTTGATCATAGCTTCATAATTTCGCCTGGCGATTGGCTTGAAGGGAAAAAGAAAAAAAAGAAAGAAAGCTTGATATCAGGCATTTCGAAAGATAGAATAAAATTAGTCTTTCTTTAGAGATTCGCCTTGGAAGCTTGGATCGCGGACCATAGGGTTGACGGCGCGACGAGCAACCGGAGAAACAGCTGGGTCTATCCAATTGTTAGTGATGTTTTCTATAAAAGGTGTACTAAAGGCTTGGGACATACGCATGCTTCGCCAATCTCCGTTGTCCGGTGAGGCACGTGGATTCCCAGCGAGAACGCTCAAGCCGTGGAGGATGTTGCTAAGACCCCCATCGCTAGCATCGCTAGGATTTCGGCGATGAGAGTTGTTGGTAGGAGTGCGTGGATTGAATGGGTAAGGACGCATATAGGTGCTTGGGCTGGAAGTGCTAGGAGGTTGGGTACCGCCGGTGGTAGAAGCCGAGGAGGCCGAAGTTGGACGGATAATCTTGTAGAGCTCGTCTAGAACATCCTTTGGTGTACTAGATTTGCCAGTTAGTAAATACTGTTGTTCTGATTGGATGGACTAGAAGGAGAAGAAGCGTACTTAAACAGCTTGGAGTCAAGACCCTCCTCTGGAATTCCAGTAGAGGCAACAGAGCTACGACGAGTGGAAGTCGCAGCTGAAGCTGAAGCTGTGGCAGAAGCACCGGCAGCCTGGGCGTTCTCTTTGGAATCGACGGTGTCGGAGTCGTAGAGGAAAACCGGTCGGGGGAATTGAGGACGGTACATGGGAACTCTCATCGGACGAGGAGCAAAAACGGAGATTCCGGGAGAGGAAGGAGGACGTGGAGGAGGAGTGGGCGAAGTTGAAGCATGTTGGGATGTAGGAGACGGAGATGTGGCGATGAGAGCTGTGAAGTGAGCCTGGGGAGAAGGAGAAGCGGTGAAGATAGGACGGGGAGAAGGACTGGAAGTAGTCGCCATGATCGATCTCCTGTACGGGCGTAGATTTGGTAGACGTGTTACAGATAGATAGACGGACGGACGGGTAGATGGATTGATGATGACGGGATGATGGTTGGATGGTTGATGATTGATGGTTGACGGTGATGATGACGATGAAGCTACTAGCGAGAGGAGACGGAGATGACTTGGAGAAGCAGAGGCAGCTGGTGTTGTTTGGAGAGCGAGAACGTGAGGTTTAAATATAGACAGAGCCTCAGCCAGTCACTTTATAAAGGGGCAAATTGGAGGCCGCCACAATTCACAGTTTTATTCTTTAATCAATCAATCAATCAATCAACATAACATGTAACAGCAGCACTTGGACTTGGACTTGGACTTGGGAATGAACAAACATTCATGCATCCATTTCATGCATCTATTCATTCTGTACTCACATCGGTACGTACTACTTATTTCTTGAAGATGTCCAGTTGGTGGCGGCACTGTCTGATATAATATACTTAGCTAACGTTAACTGATACAACTGCCAGCGTGGAGATTATAACGGCAGGTCGTTAGAGATCCCATGCATGCAATGGCCTGACCGGGCTTAGACGGCTAATGGCCGGGTACGGGAACTATAACCATTCAGGATGTTCTCAGATCTGCTCTGCTTGTTAACTTCGATTCGATTCGATTCCGACTTGCGACAGAACCCGGTCATGACCACCCTCGGTCTTTTATTTCATCCAACCAAGCACCTCTACCCATTTGCTTACATGGGAATTTAATTAATCATACTTACTTCCTCGAGTATCTTTTAGGTTTATTATTTCTTCGGCTTCAGCTTTGCATGTTTGGCTTCGGGGAAATAGCCGACGGTACAATGACGTCGCATTCCTCAAGCATCCCTGTCAGTTACAGGCACAGCTAAGGGAACAAAAAACCGTTTGACGATGCCTTCATTACTAATCCAACCCAACCCGATTGAACATAGGTATCCTCAACTCTAGCTATGCAATGCATGCCATGTGCTCTTGATCAGATCAGATCAAACGTCGTGTGAACATGAGTGAGCCATGTGCGTGCGAGGCTAACGGAGCGGTCTTTGTGCGGTTGCGTCTTTTGTGCGTACTTTAGCGTCCTCTCCAGCGAATCGGATCCCTCCAAAGAAAAAACCATAACACACCGAAACACAGCTAAGCATTATTATTTACTCAGCAAGTCGGGTGTCTTTGAAAATTTCCAGAATTATCGCGGGACTTGTGCGTGTTCTTTGATGATTAAGTGATTTGACTGTATGGATCGAGTCATGATGATAATGGACATATATGACGAGATGGAATGGCGAGGTCGGCCCGTCTGCCGGTCTATAAGAACCTTGACCCCTTCCCGATTATATTAACTGAAATCCAAGCTAATCGGATTTTATTTTATATTCTATTATACATTTTATACTATATCCTACTTGGTTGAATAGGTAAGTAGATACAGTTATAGTTATAATTATAACTAGTCTATAGATCAGAGTCCAAGATCTTGTCCTACGCACCCGGCAGTTACAGTTACAGTTACAGTTACAGTTACAGCTCGAGATCCAGCTGTATAATAAACTCAGACTATTATTATTTGTCAATCCTTCGCTTTTTATCATTCCCGTCGCACCGTCGCACCGTTTCAAACGTTGCCTGTGGACGTTGAAACTTCCCATTTTGCAAATTTGGTATATATAATATATCAGGTCGGCAGGCACTGTGTGATATTCTATGCTCTATTATATAAGCTCCCGAGCCTTGAAGCTTAGTTCCATTTCCTAATCATACCGTTTCTTTCGATCGGATTTGATCAGATCCAGCTGGTGTTCTCCCCTCGTCACACGACGGAATTTCGTCTTCTTCTCCTTCTTCTAGCTGCTGCCTGAACCCTCTTTTCTCTCTCTTCTCGGGTGGAATCTTGATAGTAACTATTTTATTTATTTGAAATAATTGTTATCCGCCAGTTTAATTTATATTCCTGGAGAGAAAGTCAGCCTTGTGTGGAAACACGTACAGCTGATACCCACTTATATAACTGCATATAAAGACAGCTCATCTCCACACACATACATACACACACACTCTCTCCTTCTCATCAACTACAATCACTAACTGTCAGCTCAACTACCAGACATCTATCTACCACCATCACATCTATCGGACACACATAAACACCATGGAGAAGGGGATGGAGATGAACATGAAGAAGGACAATGATCGTCTAATCAAGACGACACTCTTCATATCCAATATCCATTGTCCTACCTGTACCGACCTCATCCAATCCACCCTCGCCTCTCTCAGTCCTCCTCCAGCCTCTCACAATGCTTCCATCCTCTCAAACAGGGTCGAGATCTTCCATTCTCCCCTCCTCCCTCCTCAAAAGATCATAAAAGCCCTAAACCTCGTTGGCTTCGACATTGAATCATGCCTCTCAAGCTCCGGTGGCGACGAAGAGTCCCAGCGTGTCGCTGTCCAGAGGTCCCCTTACCTTCTCGAAGGCCTCGGTGGTAACCTCATTCGAAAGATAGAATCCAAGAAGCGAAAACGACATGAGGAACTCTGTGGTCAATGCCGTTCCGAAAAGGCTGGTATCATTTCCCCATCTCCAAATGGTTCAACTGAAGCCATCGTCCGCCCCATTCCACTCCACACCAGCCTGTACGGTGACGCCCATACATCAAATACAGCTTCCGGTGCCGGTAGTCCCACAGTGGAAAGACGGCAGCCGTTTGCTTCTCCACTTGATGTTGTCGTTGCCGATGCATCGGATGACGAAAAATGGCTTGCTACTCTCGCAATCCAAGGTATGACATGCTCTGCTTGTGTCAATTCTATTCGTCAGAACCTTCGGTCCTTCGGCTTCATCCAAAAGGCCGAGATAAGTGCTCTCACACACAGTGGGAGCATCATCTTCTTCGGTAAACACAACATAGACGCAATTGTTGAGGCAATCGAAGACGGTGGCTATGGTGTTGAAGTCATTGACCTCACTCCATTCAATGCCAACGAATATGAAACCCGTGAACGAACGATGACCCTCCAGATCGATGGCCTATATTGTCCAAGGTGTCCACCAAGGATCATGGAGGCCGTTGAGAACTTTGCTTCTTCACAGATAACGATCATCAAACCCATAACTTCCCCCAAGGTCCCTGAGATAACTATCAAATACACCCCTCAGCCCGATATCACAGCTCGAAAGCTAATCGAAAGGATCGAATCCGTCGATCCGGTTTTCAAAGTAACCGTAAAGCCTTCTCAGTCCTTAGAGGACCGTAGTGCCCTCGTCCATAAGGCTGAAGTCCGCCGTATCGGAGTTCGGCTCCTTCTGAGCGTCATCTGTGCCATCCCTGCTTTCATCATCGGTATTGTGTTCATGGCTCTCCTTCCCAAGGACAATAAGTACCGATTATGGTCTGAGAAGCCGATTTGGAGTGGTACCGCAAACGTGGCAGAGTGGTCGTTATTAATAATATCGACTCCTGTATACTTCTTTGCTGCTGATCTGTTCCACGTTAGAGCCTATCAAGAAATGCGTGGACTGTGGAGCCGTAAGAACCCTAAGCCGGTTTGGAAGAAGTTTATGAAATTTGGGAGCATGAACTTGCTGGTGAGTTAAAATCCTTGTTCAAATTGTGAAGGAATCGGGCGCTAATCAACCGATTTCATAGATGTCACTAGGGACGACTGTTGCATACTTCTCGTCGATTGCACTCCTAGCTATCAATGCTGCTCAGCAGCCTGAATCGGTGGATCTTGGCCATCATGGAATGCAAATGCAAGCTGAGATGAAGAAGAGTGAAATTGCTCATGCTACATATTTTGATGCTGTTGTATTCCTCACAATGTTTTTGCTCTTCGGTAAGCTATTCCCATCTTCCATGCAGTGAAATCCCAGAGGGTGCTAACACTGGAAAGGCCGCCTGCTTGAATCTTATAGTAAAGCCAAATCAGCCAATGCTGTGAGCCTCCTTGGCAACTTGCGTCCGAAGGAGGCCAGACTCTTGATTAACCCAGCTTCCACTGAGACTACAACCATCCCCGTCGAACTTCTAGAAGCTGGAGATCATGTGGTTGTCGCTCATGGCCAGTCCCCCCCACTTGACGGCAAAGTCATTACAGGTTTCGGTCAATTTGACGAGTCTGCTCTGACTGGTGAATCTCGTCTTGCTACTAAAACCACCGGCGATGAAGTTTTCGCAGGAACAATAAACCAAGGCCAAGCTATTACAGTCGAAATAAAGAGCATCTCCGGCAAGTCCATGCTTGACAACATTGTTCGCATCGTTCGCGAAGGGCAAGTTCAGCGGGCACCGATCGAACGTGTTGCTGACCTTATCACGGGATACTTTGTACCCGCTGTATCGTACTTAGCTGTCCTGACATGGATTATTTGGCTTTCGCTTGGCTATTCTGGTGCAATTCCCTCTGAATGGGTCGAAGGAAACCAAGGAGGGTGGGCAGTGTGGAGCATGAGCTTCGCCATTGCAGTATTTGTTATTGCATGTCCTTGTGGTATTGGGTTGGCGGCACCGACGGCGCTGTTTATTGGTACAGGGCTTGCGGCACGGTATGGGATTCTGGCAAAAGGCGGCGGTGAAGCGTTTCAAGAAGCCAGTTGGCTCGACGCTGTTGTGTTCGACAAGACTGGTACACTAACACATGGAGGAGAACCAGAAGTTGGAGATGCTATTGTTGTTGGATACAACGAGGAGGGGGGGGAAGAGTGGGCATGGGGTCAAACGGTTTTAGGAATCGCAGAAGGATTGGAAAGCGCCAGTGGCCACCCGTTAGCCAAGGCAGTGCTCAAACATGTCAAGGCGGAGGGAGGAGAAAGTGTTGAACGACTAACCGTCGAGGAGATCCCTGGGCGCGGTGTCACCGGGACATTCAAGATTTATGGCGTGGAGATCGAAGCCTTCATTGGAAACGAGGCCTTTATGCATGAGGAAGGGGTTGGTATCCCTCAGGAGGCTAAGAATACTTTGGAGAAGTGGAAGCAAGAAGCAAAGTCTGTGATCATACTTGCCGCAGAAAGGAAATTCGATGGACCCGCACCTAGCGGCCTAGAAATCGGAGAAACACCAACAATTCTAGCTTACTTTTCGGTTTCAGATCAAATTCGACCCGAAGCTGGATATGTAATTTCAGAACTAAAGAAAATGGGAATCAACGTCTATATGATCACTGGCGATAACGCAACTACCGCTTCTGCGGTGGCAAAGACCGTGGGTATACCAGCCGAAAATGTTATCGCTGGAGTTCTTCCCCACGAGAAGGCAGAGCAAGTCAAATATTTACAACAAACGGCACAACTAAGACGACACACAGGCCTGGCATCCTTCTTCCATAGGAAGAGAAGTGCAAAGAATGCGAACACTCGACCTAGAGTTGCAATGGTCGGTGACGGTATTAACGATTCGCCTGCGCTTGTTACTGCAGACGTAGGAATCGCAATTGGAAGTGGTAGCGATATTGCACTTAGCTCTGCAAGTTTTATCTTGCTTCGTGAAGATTTAAGACAGGTACTTGTACTTGTGGAGCTTGCACGGAAGGTTATTAGACGGGTCAAGTTTAACTTCTTCTGGGCGGCTGTTTACAACGTCATTGGAATTCCTATCGCAGCTGGAGTGCTTTATGGATACAAGAGGACAAGATTGGATCCTAGCTGGGCGGCTTTGGCGATGGCTGGGAGTAGTGTTAGTGTTGTGGGAAGTAGTTTACTGTTGAGAAGTAGGATTAGGGGGTTGGGATTTAGGATCAGAAGAGATTGGAGGAGCAAAGAGTGATTATGGCCCCTTACAAGATCAAATGGTTGCAATTGTCTTTCGAAGAAGTGTATTTAGGAGGTATTGAGAGACCACAATGTTGGATTGCAGATCTCTATTGCGTCGACAATATTTGTGTTGGTAATGTTGCATTTTGGAGTCCTCGAATTCGAATTCAGGAGCATTGAAACTGTCCCGACGCAGCGCTGCGTGGCAACAGCGAAAGCTGGTTGTTTTTTTTGTGCGCAATTATCATAAAGCGTATCGAGGCGTCTATTCTTGGAATATCAATTTTTTTATTTTATTTTATCTTTGGTTTGGTTTGGTTTGGTTTGGCCGTTATGTGAAACTTTCTCTGTCACTCTGTTCTTTTGAGAAAACATTGCAAGCTTAAATCCCAGGTGGGTCTCCCACCCTCGAAACCGTTAAACGTCCGAAGGGGTCTAGAACCCTGGTCTTCCAAGGGTCGATTACGGTATCGATATGGTAAGTCCACCCATGTCGGCATTTGAGAGAGCAGACACACCCCATCTCTGGTTCATGTCGCTTATCTTGAATGAGCCATGGGATGGGGGGAGTTTGGGGGTCTGGAACCTTGAAGTGGGGTAGATGGATGTTGTGATATATCTTGAGAAAGTTGCATTGCTTTGCTTATATAGCTTGGCTTCCTTAGTTTACTAAGCTTGGTGAGCCGTAAGTGGGCTCTTTCTTTGGGGAAGACGGGAAAGCCATGGTTTGAAAATCGTGTGAATGTTTTGGAGCCGTGCGTACCGCGGCCGTTTCTATCTGTCTATTTCCCCTTTCTTAGTACCAGTCATGAATTAAGTACATTTTTCCGAGGAAAGTTAGGGGGGACGGGAGGAAAGGCTTTTTTTTTTTGCCTCGTAGGCTTCAATCCAGGGATGGTCATGTTTTGGACTTGGAAGAAAAGATAAATCTAGGCTATATATTATCCCGTAAACCAAATACTACCGCAGGTAGCACTATATAGGTAGATTGATATAGAAGCTGATTATATTTCTTCTAAAATATTGGTATGTCATACGCCCAAAGTCGGGTTTCAAGAATTAAGATAGTAACAGAAAATAGATGATTTCATAGGTTATGTGATATGGCGGTTATGGGTGTGGTATTCTGGGGGCATCCATGCTCTTCACCACAATTTGATCGATTGCAGATTCGAATAGTCGAGTATCGAAATGAAGATACAACTGGTAACCTAAGCTATCGATCGAATTACGTTCGAATTCTATGAGATACACTTCTAACCCTTATCGACTACAAAGAGAAGCCTTAAAAGATCCTTTGATATAGGCCTCAACTGCGAAAGGCTGCTATAACGTTGATAGTGCTGGTACTAATTTGGCTAGTATGCTAGGGGTATAGGTGTATGCCGGCCTCCCCTCCCGATCTATCCCCACTCAGCGTTCCAGACTCCTGGATTGCAACTCAAAAGAGTTGATCAGATGGTTTATTTAACCAAAAAAAAAATTTTGACTCCCGGCAACATGCTTCGCTTGAGAGTAGCTAGTATTGGACAGTTTGGACTTCGATAAAGGGATCTTAGGAACCCCTTGCTTCGTTTCTGCAACATGATGTAAGTCTAGTATGTGGAGATTTTATTGGGTGTTATATAGCAATAGTACTATATTATGGACTAGAAGGGGGAGATAAGTTTGGATACGTATACAAACTCGTATTTTGACTTCCCTTTGGTCTGATTGTGTTTAATCTATGTTACATAAAATGTTTTGATATGGCATTTCGGTATCGGGTTCCTGTTTCCCTCTCCTTTTGTGATCGATCTTTCTGTATCATTCTCCTGGTTTATTCTTCAGGTTATTTTTTAACCTTATAATTAACTAGTTTTGACGGCATCTTAGGCTCTTCGGCAAACTAACTTTGAAAAAAGTTTAAACTCCTTGCTCTCCCTTCGTCTCTTGCCTCGAAAGTGGTGTGATATTATCGTACTATAGGCATGTATTTTCTGTGCATCCAAGAGCCAACTGCCTAGTTATTTTGCGGGTGGCGGGGCCGGGGGGGAGTTGAGCAGGATTTAGGTACGTGTATTATACGTATGTATAATTCTGGTGATATTGAAGAGGGGTAGAAGGGGTCTTAGATCGATGCTAACTTTCTGATCTGTGAATTCAGTGGATTGGCTGACTCTCGAAAGAAGATATGCCCCGCTCGATAGCTATATCACTCGTAGATCAAGTGCTACCTAGCCGGGAGTTTTGAATGAGGGGGGCGTGGGGCTCTTCCCATACCACAGGAATTCTTTCTTCTTTTATTTCCGTTCAATATTTTGGTGGTTGTTTCTTTCTGGGCTATTCTTTTTTCTAGTGTTTTATGACCAGTTGAGAAGCTTATATCAATGTCCAAGGCCGGGGTGAGATATCACCTTGGCTGTTTCATGAGCGAGCTGCGATAGGTGTTTGGTCTATGGTATGTGGTTTTGGGTGCCGCTATCCGATTTACTGGTATACTGGTTAGATGCATTAAGTTCGCGAGGGTGTTAAGACTTCATATTTATGGTACTCCTTGAGGGTTTCCTTTTATTGAGGTATACCGTCGTCAGGCTACCTTCTTTTTTTCTACCATCGACCTCCTTTGACCTTTCCTTGTTGTTACCTTTTTTTGCTTTGTGGGACTATATATATCCTCGAAACCGGCTCGATAGCTGATATGGCTGGGAACGGGGTAAACCTTACGCGATTACTCGAACTCGCTGAGCGGGATGAAATAGTGCGCAAGGCTGGACTGTTACCTATTGTGATACCTGAAGATATCTTGAGGGACCAGGTATTAAACCCTAGTATGTATTACCCCCCATTTTACCCTCTTACATTCTCCAGGGTTCGTATTCACGAGTGACACCATATTTTTACCATAAAATTATCAAAGATCTAACAATATAATATTTTGATACACAGATTACGTCCCGAAAGACCTTCCAACCCAACTACTGGTCATCACCTGGTTGTGCATATTTATCCCGCTGATAGGCGTGATACTCAGATTTCTGGCAAGGTTCGGAAATGAATCACGTCTTGGACTCGACGACTGGTTTTCCGCGATAACATGGGTTGTTGCTGCGGCGTTCGGTTCGACTACGATATTAGCGGCCAAAATGAGTGGAATAGGGCGACATATCTGGTTTGCGACAGATAGTGAACTCGACTTTGGGTACATGGTACGCCGAAGTCACCCACCTCCGCGACAGACTTAAGACTTTTTATTTTTATTCTCAAAAAAGCAGTTCCTGATATTAACCCATGAAGGGGAGGGGAGGTTGATAGATCGGATACTTCCACCAAATAGCCTACGGAATCGCCTCATTCTTCCTTCACATAACAATAATGTTCTTTTACATCCGCATCATCCCGTCCGAACTCGTCGCTCGCAAAGTTCTATACGCATTCTTCATTTTTCACATATTATACCTCCCGGTATTCATTACTATATCAGCGGTACAGTGTTCACCTGTACGATCAGGATATGATTTAAGATTTCGACTTGAACTAGGAGAGGAGAATAAATGTTTGGATCCGTTTAAATTGGTGATGTGGTTGACGATTGTCGGGATTACGACGGATTGTTTGTTGTTTTTGTTGCCGTTGAGCGTGGTTTGGAGGTTGAAATTGGAGGTTGGGAGGAAGTTTTTGGTTAGTGGGTTGTTTTTGTTGGGGGGATTGTAAGTCTTCCTTTCCTTCTTTCTTTCTTTCTTTCTTTTTACAATTCTCTGGATTTATATGGTACGATGTATCGATACGAACAAATGGTTTATCAGAAGTTGGCGAGGGGCTAATTTAAGAACAGAGCGTGTATAGCTTCCGGCATCCGACTACACTACCTTAGAATCGTCTATGCCTCATTCGACCGAACTTATTACGCAATGCCGGTAAACGCGCTAGGGCACATTGAAATTGCATTAGGCCTACTGACTGCATGTTTACCAATGATGCGGCAGGCGATACTACTACTCCCTCAAGGGTCATTTTATTCTTTGGTGTTATCACGACTGAAATTTCGATGGCGAAGGCGACGGCGGGATGTTACTATTAGGGCTCAAAAGATCGATAGCAGGTCTACTAGGATTACTACGACGGATATTGTGGAGAGGGGGGATACTGAGCTACAGGACTTGAGGGAGATGGTAGTTCCTCCTATTCCTGCTGTACCTGTGTATGTAAATGTGGAAGTTGGAAGTATTCATGCACCGAGCCTTGGAGGAGCAGGAGGAGGGAGGTCTAGACCTAGTACGCGGGGTAGTAGTAGTGCGAGCATATGGAATAGTAGGCACAATAGGTTCCTCAGGGATATTGCGAGGGAAGCGTATAGAACTCAAAATTCTTCGGGGGATGTTGTGGAGATAGGGGATGTGTGGGTTATGATGGAGGATGGGCCTATGAGGGTACCGATTCGGTACGAGTCACCCGAAAGGACGGGGTCTACGGGAAGGGGTGTGGGATGACTTTATTTATTCTTTTCGTTTCCTTCTTTTCTTTCTTTTCCTTTTAGTTTAGTACACTTTTCAGCGTTATTATGAATATACGATTGTTATTACTATGGATTCTGAGGAATGGTTAGTTCTATTGGGCGGTAGGGTCACAATATATATATTACGTAGTAGTGGGTCTTCTTAAGATTTTCTTTTTTTCTTCTGATTTTCCACACACACATAAGGAATTGATAAGTTTATAAACCATCAATTCAAGGATCAACGGCAGGTACTTACACTTTCTACTAACTAATTTGCTATCGAAGCGTTCATGTTTCTTGCCATATTGAGTATCGAGCAGATATGAAATAAGAGACTACCCTTGTATATCAGATATCAACGGAAAGAAAGCGACCCATTGAGGCCATTCGATATTCGACGGCGCCCGCTTTGCTTTGCATGTAGCATAGTGTCCTAAATAGGCATGTTTCTGGGGCTGGTTAGTGTCGGTTCGCCAAGTTCCGTCGTTTGTGTTACGTCGGCCGGCTTCGGGTGTAACCGGGACACGTTGTATTTTTACGAAAGATGAAGTATGTGTTGCCAAGTTGTTGCATTTGGTACTTCAATAGGCTGCAAGGCTGGTGAATACTCGCTGTTTGGGCTTGATAGTTAATTCCTTAGATACTACCTAGGTGTTTGATGTAGATAGTTGATCATGTTAGTAGGATATACTTGTGAGTTACTCTTGAATTGAACCTGAACCGAAGTATTAACTCTCCTAGTATATGCATTGCAATGCATATCGATCGTTGTAACATATTAACAGGGATGGGCGGCGGCACGGGAAGGCTGCAGCAACGTATTCATATGGTGCCTGAATTCTGGCCTCGGGTTCTGATGAGCCTATGGGTCCATCTAGAGGGGGTGTCAATGCATTAACTCTGTGGCACAACATATGTAGTGATTCATTGGTTTATTGGATCGCAGCATAATATTTGCTGGCAGTTGCTTTGGTAGATAACCGTCGTAAAATGTCGCAGATCTAGAGCGGGGTTTCTAGGAAAACTTGTTAGAGGTAGATGCATACTGGCAAAGCTAGGAATTAGAGAGTAAGATACACACCTAGGTACTTAGGGTGAGTCTGGTCAAGAAGTGACTTCAGGCACCTTCCAGGTGGTGTCATGATGTAAATGTAGATTGGATGGGTTTATAAGGCTGCCGAGCTGGCAGTTGTATGAAACGGAGTTCCTGGCCTAAGTTTATTTTCTTTCCGCTGACGTAGACTAGACCCTCTCTCGCCTTCCTACCCCCACCTATCTACAAAACGAAATGACGCGTCTTCATCTATCCTGATACACTTTATCACACGACACCGCAGCAGCACCTCTCACAATGGATATCCCCGACGACCCAACCCACAAATACTTGAAAAGGGTCTCTGAATGGTATGGATCGCTTCGGCCATTACTACTAGATCTGGTTGGCGACTATGCCGGACAGGAGCTCTTCTTCATCGAAGGAGATTCTCTTTGCCGTCACATTTTCAACGACAAAAGGGTCTCAATAAGAAGTAAGCAAGCTCTGGAACCTTTGATGATAGCTCATTTAACACTAAGATTCTTGGTAAATGTAGATGGTCCTCAAGTTATCACCGCCATTTATGCCCTCGAGAGGTTTCTATCTAATCTTCGTCAACGAGGGTGTAACTTTCACCTTGTGTTCTTTGAAGGTAAAACCGCGTTTTATGAATATAGTTCAGCTCTAGTTTCATCCTAGTCTTGGTGGCCCTTCTTGTGCTGGTTTCATTTCTTTCAATTATCAATAGAAGCGAGCTAACTAAAATATCTTATTAGCGCACAAATACCTCTGCTTCGATCAATCCAAAACTAGCTTTCAAAAAGCATGGAAATACCTGTTGGTCCGTGAAGCGGCCATCTTGCATCTACAAGAAAGTCTGCCGCCGAACAGCGCTATCAAGGTCTTCACTTATTCCAGCTTGTACGATTCGAATTTCGAAGACTACCTTCAGGAATGGAAGCCATACTTCGCACTAGCACACGACGTGCCGAGCTTACAGCCCGGAAACAAAAATCAGCAGCTGATGCAATCAGGCATCATTTGGAAGCTGCTAAGCCAGGGTTACAATGTAGCCCTCCTCGATAAGATAGAATTCAGGGATTCGAAGGTAGGGATATATACTTGGTACTCTTTGATAGCTACCTAGTTACACCAGCAGCTAATATGGGATCTCAATCTTAATTACAGATAATGACTTTGGTTGCCGAGGGCACTGGGCTAGGTCATTTCACTCCTGCTTTTATCAATAATTGCAAGAGAGAGATGACTACCATAGCCGCTTCCCTACATCTCCAGTACTACACTGAAGCAAAGTTTGTCAAAGAAGACATCTTGCCAGACACCATTAAGTTAACAAAAAGTCCCCATGAACTCTTGATCATTGCAGCAATGGCAGGGTTATCAAAGAAGGACTGGAAATCTCCACCGCTTGTGAAGGCTTGCGGAATTGGCCTATTGCAGTCCACTCTCTTGATCCAAGCGCTGCCATTGAATAGGCGATGCCTTCCGGACGTTGAATTCACCAAAGCAGCGCCAGACAAAGTACTCGGCTTTGTTAATAGCTTCTGCCGACATCTTACGATATTTATCAATGAAGGGCATGACATTGATATACAGCAGATATATCCCGGTCATACCATGAAATTTTGCGACCTTATCGACGTTCGCCTTTTCCGATATTGCCTTGCAAATCCTGCACTCGCTGAAGAGACTGTAGCCGACGACCTTCAACGCCTGATAGAGGCCTTCAGAATCCAAAGTGGTATTACGCTCTGCTCAACTGACCCAGAGATTCTGGGTGCAAAGATTGTTCTAAACCCTGCAGATAATATCACAAGGGTTGCAGTACTACCATTCAAGCACAAAGCTTTCGATAAACATCTGGCTACCATTAGGCTAGATATCGACGATACGGTATTAGAGGAACCGGAGCTTCTTTATCGTGTTGCACAGGAGAAGACTCATTGGCATTCTACAAGTTCGTTGAAAGGTGAAATGAAGGTGTTAAACAAGTGGCAACAATGTCGACAGAACCGCTCGGATCAAATCTTTCACACTCATATGCAGCGGTATGCAGCATCTATCACCGGACAAAGCGCTGGCATCCTCGAGCCGGAGTTAATTATTGTGGCTGAGAGGGAAGAGAAACTCAGGAGAGGTAGCAAGGCTAAGAAACTCATAGAAAATGAGAGCTTGAGTAGTGAAAATTTGGCAGGGAACCAGAAAGGCAGCCAGAAGGGGCCCCCTATCAAGAAAGCAGACGCTATCCGAGAAGCGAATATGAAAGCAAAGGGCAAGAAAATTGAAGATAAAACTAACGATGTCTGGGGCAGAGTTCTCGATGAGCTCGTCACACTCTCTAATAAGGCGCGTACAATGGCTGAAACACAGGATGCCGCTCTCATAACTCTTGGAAGAATCAGCGAATTTCAACGGGTAAAGCTCAAGGGCGAGTCATCAACCTATGTCTATTTGGAAACAAGACTCTATAGGATGAAGGTTCTCCTGGAATTATGGGGATATGCGTGTAGTATCAGTGCACGAGAGAAGCAAACCCACCAAAACCTCGCGGCTTTGGTTTTCGACGAAGCACGACATATATTGACATCACCGGCTCTCACCAAAGCGGTCTCCGTCATGGTTAAAAAAATTTGGGTTGAAATGGGCTTCGGCGAACCAGTTACTATCCAGCCCAAATGTACCGATAAGATGTCGACAGCTCTCGAGAGCATTCGTGTCAAGCCAGGGATGCAAATTGAGGTGTCCCCGATTGAATTTCAACTAACATACAGTGGACCATATATGGACCGCAGCTTTGGTTCAGCACCAGACAGTCGTGTCAAATTTCACCCTGACACTTGGCAGAGAGACGTTTTAGATCAAATAGATGCCGATAAATCTGTTTTCGTCGTCGCGCCTACATCTTCTGGTAAAACTTTCATTTCCTTCTACGCAATGGAGAAGGTCTTGAAAGGGAGCAATGACGGTATCCTCGTATATGTCGCCCCCACCAAGGCCTTGGTAAGTGCCAAATATACCAATATATAACCCAGATAAGAAAAAGTTTTGTACTAACTGTAATTATAACAGGTCAATCAAATTGCTGCTGAAGTTCTCGCTCGGTTTAACAAAAAGTATCCCTACGACGGACAGAACGTCTGGGCTATCCATACCAGGGATTACCGTATCAACCATCCTGAAAAATGTCAAATCTTGATTACCGTCCCGCATATTCTCCAGATCCTGCTCCTAGCACCACATAATGCTTCGAAGTGGGCACCGAGAATCAAGCGAATCATCTTCGATGAAATCCATTCTATCGGGCAAGCTGACGATGGTGTTATCTGGGAGCAGCTGCTTCTAATAGCACCCTGGTAGGTTATATCTCTCTTCTCACATAGAAGTTTATTGTTTTAACCATCACTTCTAGCCCCATCATTGCTCTTTCTGCCACAGTTGGTAATCCTGGAGAATTCAGAGACTGGCTTGTTGAAACTCAGAAAGCTGCAAATATCGACTTGAAAATGATTGAGCACAAACACCGTTTTTCAGACCTTCGAAAGTTTTTCTACCAGCCTTCAACAAACACTAGCTTCAGCGGACTCGATCAAAAGCGACACTTTGAGGAGCTAGACGACGAGCCAAATTTCATTCCGATCAACCCCATATCGACACTGATAGATGTGAAAAGCCGTGCCCTTCCCGCCGATTTGACTTTGGAGCCGAGAGATTGTTTGGAAGTTTACAAACTTATGAAGAAGCATCAAACAGATAACTTCAAACTTAGCAGAAACTTAGATCCTACGAAATTCTTCGAAGGGATCATTGGGAAAGCGGATGTCGTGCAATGGGAAGCTGCGCTGAAACGAGAATTGGAGAAGTGGATGGCGGATTCCCTTTCTCCTTTTGACGCTGTTTTAGAAGAAATTACTCATCCCCAAAATAATAACATGTTAATCGATACTGTAGATAAGCCAAAAGCCATTGCGTCTTCGTCGACCTCTTCGTCAACCACTTCGTCGCCTTCAAAGTCAGGTTCACCATCACCACCACAAGAGGAAGAAACAAATGATGATGATGACGACGCCCAAGACAACGACAAATTTGTCCAGGATACGACGTGCTCGTTGCTCGCTCGGCTGCATAGCAAGAACGCTCTACCGGCAATCCTGTTCTCATATGATCGAACTATGGTGGAGAAAATTGTCACGGCTATCCTCAAGCAATTAGAAAACGGAGAATCACACTTCAAGAAAACCAACCACGAGTACCTAGCAGACTTGGAGCAGTACAGAGAGTATCTAAAACAATCAAAGACAAAGGCTTTCGCGAAAGCCGAAGAAAAGCCGAAGAAGAAACAAACTAAGAGAAGCAAGAACAAAGATGATGACATTGATGCGAGGAAGGATGAACAAAATAGAGAAGAACGAGAGGAAGTTAGCAAGTGGGCTACATTCGATCCAGATGCGCCGCATGAGAAGTTCCTCTTCACTGGGAAGGTCAACTACGACGCCGAAGAGGATTTCAAAGTTTTGAGGAATGCGAGTGTTCCAGAGGTCTTTATTTCGGCTTTACGCAGAGGAATTGGTATCCACCATGCAGGTTTGAGTCGTCGGTTACGTGAAGCGTACGTTAATCAAGCATCGATTCGCCTCGAGATTACTTATCAGTTTCTAATGTGTGAATGTATAGGACGGAGACGTTGTTTCGTATGGGCTATCTTCAAGTCGTTGTTGCCACTGGAACTTTAGCATTAGGCAAGAAATATACACTCTCACATAAATGCACATCCCCATAACTAACATGTCGAACTAGGTATCAATATGCCCTGCAAAACTGTCGGTTTTGTCGGAGACAGTGTTTACCTCACAGCTCTTGCATACCGTCAATGCTCGGGTCGTGCAGGTCGTCGTGGTTTCGACCTCTTTGGAAATGTTGTCTTTCATGGTCTTTCGCAAGCTAAGGTGAATCGCCTTATAAGCTCCAGACTACCTTCGTTACAGGGACACTTCCCAATCAGTACATCATTGGTTCTCCGTATGTTTTCACTTATTGATGGGTCCCACGAATCACCATATTCTCAGAAGGCGATCAATCAGCTACTTTCGCAATCCAGATTGTTTTTGGGTGGTGATAGTTTCAAGGAACAGGTGCTACATCATCTACGATTCTCAATCGAGTACCTCCGTCGACAACATCTAATTGATGCCAGAGGAAGGCCGATCAACTTTGCAGGGCTCGTCGGCCACCTGTATTATACGCAAAATAGTGCGTTTGCATTCCATGCTTTGCTCAAAGATGGGGTTTTACACAGCATTTGCAAGGATATTGATAAGAAGCCACGAGGAACGGTTTTGATGCTTATGTCTGTCATGGCGCAGATTTTCGGACGGCGCCGATGCAAGGCTCCCGCAGAATTGGGCCAAATCAGAACGGAAATTATCAAGCGTTCACCGAGCGACGTATACCTCTCTCCCTTGCTTGGGATCGCTCGCGAGGCCCTTGACAAGCACAACGAGGAGACACTCAAAACATTTACGGGATACGCCGCTACATTTGCAAAAGAGTACTGTCAGGATATCCCGGATAATGTCCTTCCGTTCACAAATAAGAAAATTGGGAGCTCCATTTCTGAGGAAGATGGTAATAACACCCATGTCAGGTCAACGTTTTTCAGAATATCTGGGGAAACGGATTCGTTCGCCTCAATCGAAGACTTATCCACGTCGACCCGGAACGGGGTGTTTTTAGAATCGTCTGCAATCCCAATCATTGATGTGAAAGATGGATATTGGAATGCTTATTTACTTGATTTTTATAAGCACGGAAGTTTACACCCATTGGTCGTAGCAAACGGGCTACGCAAAAATGATGTTTGGTTTATGTTGAATGATTTTTCGATGATCTTGGCGACCATCGTTACTTCTATCAAGAACTTTTTTGCGGAGAAGGATGTTGGTGGATCCGACGAGGATCTTTTGGAGCTTCTAGCGATGGAAGAGGGGGAAGGGGTGGATACAGAGGAAGGGGAAGCTGGATTTGGGAGCGAAGATGAAGGGGATGTTGACGTGGCTAGGGTCAACCATGCCGCATTCGAGGACCCGAATGGAATGTTGAAGGTATTCAAGGCCTTTGTCCTTTTGAAGTCGCTATTTGATCAGAAACTTGCGGCAATTGGCGCAACAAAGCGGCCAGAGAGGAAGGGAAAGCTCAGGAAGCCAAGATTGCGAGTCGACATTTGAGAAATGAAGGAATCATGAGGAAGAGAGAGAGGAAGGTCGTTGATGTTGTATTATTTTTGTTAGTGCCATGTCAGGGTCTCAGGCTGGTTAGCGTGGAATTCAAAGGGAGAGAGATCACCAAAACCTTCAAAATGTCAACCGTACTACAGCACAGCATGTCTCTTAGTTCTCGGGAAAATAAAATAGGCGACAATGGAAATGGATTTCTGTGCGGCATTTTCACAGGTAAACTTACTCCCAAGTTTCGTTGACCTGCAGGAAATATGCACAGCACAAGCCTCTGCAGCAGCAGTGGGGGATCTTTTCCATCCGAATTTCTTCTGCTGTTGGAATCGTGTAAGATGTGGAGTACTTGCATCCCTATCATTCGATCAATCGAAGTCAAAATGGATGCAAAGGACTAGAAGGACTCGAAGGAGCTCCTCCTTCCCAATCCCAACCTTTCTTTTCGTTCGAGTAGCTTTCTCCTCTTCCTCCCAACCATCCCCGCATCTGTCGCTCCTCCTGAACTCATTCATTCGCAACCCGGCGAACTCGTCTGAAAAAACTTCAATTGCGGTGACATCCTCTCCTTCTCAAAAGGAAAGGTGGAGATGAACTTTCCCCCTAGTAATATCGATATGTAATTCCTGTCTGGTACTACTGACGAGCGCTCTAGGTATACTAGTACCACCATGCAACCGATCCAGTAAGAAAGTGTAAAAGAAAATTCTTCCCCTGCCTTGCATGGCATAGCATAGCATAGCATAGCATATTCGCATGGTTTACCAATAGGTTTATGAAAAATAGGCCATAGTGAAAGGTCTGGGCATCTGCCGACATGGTTCCGCCAGTTCTTCTTTTTTCTTTTCTTTGGTCAACGGTGGTCCATCAGATCACTGACGTATGTCCTCGAGATGGGTTCGGTCGTTTCGCCACCAGGAAGGATACGGACATAGACGAGCAGCGAAAAGCCTAAAGGGTCTGCAGCTTGCCTCTTTCTTTGCGCTTCCATTTTTTCGGGATGCCACATTTCGAGATGGGCTCTATGACAAAATCTCTTCTTTCCTTTCGTTCTTTCTTTTTTCTTCCTAGTATCTCTTATCGATATAGTTTTTTTTTTTTTATTCAATTGCTAATTTGGTGGGAAAGAGATTGGGATCCTTGAGTCAAGAGAAGAGAAGCTTCGTGGCCGGTAATTACAAAGCTTTGTCTTGCAAAAAAAATCCTAAATTTTCCTTCGCCTTCAAAATCTTGAATCTAAGATTGTTCGAGTATAGCCTCAATAGTTTGATCATGAGCTGGTACCTACGTGTATGTACTCCATTGCTCATCACTGATACATACTAGTACTCTGGATGTTGGAGAGCGCTGTACCACCTTAACGTAACAAGCTTACACCGTTACGTTTTGTCTTGGGCAAACAGCCGCTGTAAGCTGGCATCACAATTAATCCGATTCAGGATACGCATCATATAGAAACAATAGATCATAAAATTCAAAACTAGACTTCCTTTTTTTCCTTTCTCGTTTTCTACTGAAAGGCGTGATTGTCAAGAGACAAGTCAAAAAAAAAAGAGGCGCATGAGAGTAAATTTAACAGAGGCTGGTCTTACGGAAAAACCTGGATACTAAAACGTGACTGATGCGAGTACCTGCAGATTTGTCAAGTCTTTGCAAGTCTGTTTTTTTTTATTTTCACGAAAATCTGTCGTCGTGTTCGAATCCCATGGACCGGACTGACGACGTGATACTTTTTATTTTTTTATTTTTTACTCTTTCGTTTTCCTTTCTAGCTGCACAAGCGCTCGAGCCTGAACTTTTTTTACCTATTTCCTTTCCTTTTTGATATTCGATGCTGCAGGACATATGTCGGTGAATCCTTTGGACAGGTGCAGGTGCGAAATGGTTCCATTAGACCAGTAATATGGTAATTCTTGTTATCTAATGCACGTCGTGAGTCAAAGAGGTCAGAGAAGGTGGTGTTAGGGTCCACCTTTCCGTGTGATATGCGCCATCATTGGGTCATGCCCTCTTCGCTCCGTCACAAACCGAAGGGCATATGCTTAAGGATGCTTTCGGTTGGTGTATTTTGTTCGAGAAGGTCGGAAGGGGTCCTATTTGGTTGGGGGGCGATGAAGCAGGAATAAGGGAAATCATGTGTCGGTCTTTGCCCGGAACGACATTCTGTAAACGGGAAGAAGGGTGTGCGGGAGACTTGATTGAAGTTAAGTTATTACTTGTTTCCGCGTAGGGCCGAATCGAAAGGGCAAACGAGGCGGGGGACTTGAACATGGCGACAGCTGTCAAAGGTATTCGGATCGTACATGGTACCAGTCGTTTAAGCAATCGAATTCGAGATTTCCGAATATAAAAGTGTAGTCGATACTCCGGTCGACGGAACTCGGTACAAACGACTTTGTAAACTAGAATAAGAGGGAAGCATATCCCTACTAGCTCGTCACGAGAATAATAATCCAGTACCCCATTCGACGGATGGACCGTGAGGGAAAACCTTCAGCCCAGGCACCGATCCGAAGGGGCGACACCAAAGTGACGGGTAAAGGGTTCTTAGTCCGATATACGGAATATGCGAAGGGTAAGGAGCGCCATATCTGACATGTGCAGCCTCCAGCATCTTTGGTGAGTAGTTTGATGCTATATGGTAACTATTCCTGTCCCTTGAATACCCGGTTCCCCTAAAAGACCACGATGATTGTTGTCGTCGTCGTCGCGTCCTGCGAGGCTTACGCTTTCGTTTTAACGATATGTGTAAACCGGAGGGCAGGATGATTCCTCATATGTAGCTACGGTTTTGGACTTATCGAAATGCGCCAAGCCATACCTCCTGTGGCTACACAAATGTCATCAAAGTTTTGTTTCTCCTGGCTTCCGCATTTACCATTTTACCTTTCTTTTCTTTCTAGACTTTTACCTGTTTGTGACGTTGAGCGAGTTAAAAGTTTTTTTTTTTTTTTTGAAGACACAAGGGAGAAAAGTCTGCACATTATTAAGGACGTTAAATGTCAAGACTGGAAACGGGATTTGACACCCGGAAGTGAAGCAAGGGAGGGGGTTCTAGTGTGAAGTAGGGATATGTAGCGAGAGATCGCCGTGTAGAGGGAATAAATGGAGGAAACGAAGGGTTCATTCTTTCTCAAGAACGAAAATGAGGTCTGTGAAAAAAAATCGCTGGGTCCGATTAGAGACTTGCAGGGTCTTGCTGATCACAGAGGGGGGAAGAAAGAAAAAAAAAAAAAAGAAAAAGAAAGAGAGAGGGAAGAGGGATATCGTTGAAGGTTCAATTAATTCTGCTGACCAGCTTCTCTTTGGAATCTTGTAAAGTTGCTGCATAAGGCGGGGGTATGGGCACCTGATTGGCTGGGCGGGCGGCTGCAACAGCAGGTCTTGCGAAGGGACAATAAAGAAATAAAATAAAAAAATGATATGATATTCTAGAAATATTTCTCTCAGACGTTGAAGTCGAAGAATTATTCTCCATCCCTTTTCCGGGGTATCAATAAAAGACGCTGCTAAAATTACGAACCGTCCTGCATTAGCTAGCTATTCGGAGGGATAAATATCAAAATACCCATTCCTTCGAAGAATTTATTGAAAACAAGTGGTTTGGTCCTGGGGATTCGGAGTCATCGCGGCAGAACTCTGGAAGAGTGGCTGGGCTTGCTCCTGAAGATCCATCCATGGTCGATATCGACGACAGTCAGATGGACAGACCATTGTTTTTCTCACTTTCCGTCTGAGGAGAGAGACCAGGGCAGAGGTTGGCTAATGGGTAAGGGTTCTCAGGCACTGATTGCGCCCCGTCAACGCAATAGTCGACTAGGTCAGGGTTGAAGTATTATCTAAACGAAATTGCGCCCTGATCCACGCCAAGCTGCGGCATCGACTTTGCTCTGAAAATATCAAAAAGAGCGTCGAGAATAAGAAATGTCGAAGGACACTTTTCTCTAGCTAGTGGTTTGATAGTATATTGACGTCGTTGTTAATGCGAAGTTGGTTGAGGAACAGCCTGGAAAGCACCGTGTTGAGGAAGGCGAATCGAATATGAAATCTGGGGGAACATCCAGCCGGTCGGGTTCGTGGCAGCATCGATACCGACGATGCGATGGGAACAAGGAGAGCGATTAATCAGATTCTGGTGCCTCTTTCTTTTCGCTCAAGCCGTGGTTTCCGCAATAGCCAGCAAGGTTGTTTGCAGTGTGTCGTTGAAAACAGTCCACCGACGCCATCTGCATTTCCCATGCCGCTGGGCTCACCTCCACACGCGCCTGCCCTACCCCCAGTCGCCCATATTGTGGGAGGTCCACCTTCCGCCTGTCTATTTTGAATGTGAAACTAAGATGGCCCCACTCATATCATTATCGAGGACAAAGCCAATAAGGGTTCTTGACACGGTTCAAATTCCGAGAAGCGAGGATGAACAGCACAGAGGGAAGAAATTCACATTAAACTTTCTCTGCATGAAAAGGCTTAAGGGATGAAGGGAAGATTTAGATCATACCTCAGTGATCTTTGTGTCCTGGAAGCCAGCCCTAATTGTCTCCGGCCTGGTTGGTCAATTCATTGTCCATCGAAATAAAATGTCAGGTCAGATGCACGAAAAGTATTGTCGTCTCGACATGTCTGCTCCACTTTCCCCCCATTAACATGTGCGACACTAAGCCCGTAACAACCCTTATTGTTGTGGAAAGCAAAAAAAAAAAAAAAAGTATCTGAAAAGGTGACGAGCTCGCATGTTTTTCGACCAACCAGGTGCCCTGTCAGTTTCTTTTTTAGGTTGTCATCGCCATGTCGACGAGTGGGAAAAAGACTGCTTCCCTGCTCACCCATCCTTCTTTCCTTTTTCTTGTCTGTTCTTTTCTCAATTTTGATGGGAAGAAAAAGGCTGGCGAAAAAAAACTTTTTGGTGGTCACTAAATCTGGAAAATTCGACGGCTAGTTCGGGTACCTCTGCTCGTATATATTGTAACCCCGGCAGCAAAGTATCGACGACTGCACCAATATGACATGCATGCGGAGGACATGTGATGGTTAACAAGACCTTAGAATTGTTCTTTCTCCGTGAGGAATTCCTCGTTAACGATCCGGCTCTCTCAATTAGGAGCCGGACGCAATCTTGAATGGGCAGGATGCCGCTCAAATTTCTAAGATTTGATCAAATATCAGTGATGAGAGGAAGGTGCATCCGCCAATTTCAATTATGGCCGAGGGAGAGCTTTCCTGCTTTTGTTTCTGGATATTTTCCCTTGGATACTGCGTTTCTTACGTTCGAAGGTGCTTTATCAGGGCTGGCGGATCCAATAGAAAGACAATATCGGGTGTTTATGTTTGCCAGCATCTGGACGCTTAACCAGTAGAAGCCGCAGCATTTCCCTCGAACTCTACAGAACGCTGGCTGCATGCATTAGTAGTGACATCCATTACCTCACCAATGGGAGACGAGCTTGTTGCATGGCCGGGTCAAACGTGGGGATGCTTTTTGCTCTGAACCCCTAGTTTCTAAGGTGGTTCGCGTTGACCGGGGGGATACCAGCGTTCACATAGATATTTTGGTGAGAAACGAGGTACCGCATGCGCTGAAGGCGGAGTCGTTCCGAACATTCCTGTCCTTCTCGATCGGGGGCTATTTGATACTTGCAGAGCACTCTTTTGAGTTGTAGCGAGGCTAAAGTTAGCTCATAGATCTGAGTTAGGCTTCATTCTCTGAAAAGAGGAATGACTATATTTTTTTTCGTCAATAGGAGACTTTGAGAATTCTTTTCTTCTGCCGTTCTTTTTTGCCTTAGAAAAGGCAGACAAGAGGGGAAAGTAATGACATTATGATATCGTCGTCAGGTAGATGTCAGAAAACACGCAAGAGGGCAACGTTGCCCTTCCTTGAACCCCTCATTTTGGCTCCATCGCCTCCACCGCGGTCTGCCGGTTGGCTGTGGGACTGACAGACTGGGGCTGGCATGGCATGGCATCAGAACCCGACCTTCCCATCGATAATAATGTCTGTCGAGAGAACCATAATAATAGCAATAATCAATTGACTATCAGAATACTGGTACTTGTAGCCATGAGGAAGTTTGTACCTGCAATGGAGGTGTGCATGTTAATTATGGGGCCGGCCCAATCCTTTCAAAGAGATCTCCCACGCAAAAGATGGGGTCGACGTAGTGATGATATGATGATTCGAGGCCTGGCATCCTGTAGTTCTGACAGTATGGGTCTCCGCTCAGCCCGTTTGCTCATTCATACGTACAGGCGTATTACATCCACATCCACACCGTCCGTCCGATGTGTGTGAGGGTGTGCAGGTCCTCACAGTCCGGTGTATATATGTATGTAATGGATGTAATGTCCTGACTGAAGCTAATCGAATCACAGGCCCGTCATTTCGTATTGATGGAGAAGGGCCTTTGCTTCTTACATTCATTTGTTTCTTTTTGGTGAACCGACAAGATCGGCTGCCGTCAAGATTTGGGGGGAGTGCAACCTTATTGCTTTTTCAGAGGAGCAGAGAAGAGAGAAGACGGATGTCTCTTAATTTGCTCGTTCTCATTTCTTATTCGTTTGCCTGCTGATTTTCGTGCATTAGCCAGCAGGCTTTGCCCTTTTTTAAAACAAGCAAGAACAGGGAAGAGCAGGAGAACCCACCACGCTAAGCAGGCTTCTTGCTGGCTGCTGCGGTTGCGGTTCCTTAACCCTCTCGACGTGAAGGTGCTGTCACTCGTCTGTTCCCTGCCTGGCCTGCCTGGCCTCTGTCTGGCTGCCTCCTGCACTTGCTCTTGTCTCTCCCAGTAACCCACTAGAGTTTTCCGTTCGTGCTGCAGTGCACTATCCAGGGTGAAACGGCGGCAGCATCCATCTTCTTTCTCCCACACCTACACCCATCCTGTACAGAGCACGCCTGCACACCACCCACACTCCCACCACCACTCTCTCACTCCGGCCTTGAAAGAGCAGTAACTCTGTAATAGAAGAGGTCCCTGGGAGGGTGGTCAGTTAGTTACTTGCAGCGGTGGGTGGTCCTGGTACTTACTAGTCTTTGCACAGTATTAGTGACTTAGTGGTGGTGGTGGTTAGTGTTTTTGTTTGTGGGAACATTCTCCTCGTCCTCCAATCCTCTCCTCTCCATCATCTCCCTAAAACCAAGACCCTTCCCTTTCCCTCACCTCCCTCTTCAACCTCACCTCATCCGTCAACCCCAAACCGCCTCTCTCCCTTTCTCCTACCTCTCACTCCGTGCCTGTGTGTCACCTTGCTGTTGACTGCAAGCTACGACAAACCAAAACCTCAAAACGTTCTTAATCGCTCCTAGTTCTCTCTCGACACGGCTTTGCGCTTTCCCTCGGTCCAATCTCGAAACGGTCTATTCTTGGTCGTTCGCGGGAAACAGTACAAGATCTAAGAAACAGTTTTAAAGGTCGAACCTCGAACTTGTTTATTATCTTGACACCATCATCAATACCACAAAAAGTCCCGGTCCCTTTGAGAACCCATTTACTTGGAGTGCCAACTTGCTTGGGCGATTATACTCGACGCATTCACTGAGTGGAGGGAATTCGGATTTCTCTTGTTTCTATTTGTTATCATCATCGGCATCAAATCGATCACGTCTATAACTGCAATACTACTACTACTACTACTACTACTACTCCCACCACTTATACGATTTCTTCTATACAAACACCGCGGACGGGATCTTATATACCAGGAGATTCTTTCCATCATCATCACCTGCACCATCTTTCACGGCCCCTCCGGTTCGGTAGATTCGCTTAAGCAAGATATATATATATATATTTTCCTTCTCATCCATCATCTTTCTTCGGTTGTTTGTCCTTGCTGCCGCGAGGTCTTTTTACTATAATATCTGCTCGGAAATCCACGCCATCCCTAATTTATACTAATAACTCCTCCCAGTCGCTGGTCATCATCTCGCTGCTTGCTGCTTCCTAGTGGCACCGGATCCAGGATATTACCTCTGAAACTTCGAATCATTCTGATACCCCTGCTGCCTGCCGCCTGCTTCCAGTTTGTCTCCTTTAGTGCATTGCTGTAAATTCGCTCTTCTTGCTCATAAGGGTCACCTTTTTTGCCTTCGAATCTGCGTACTTCCAAACCTCTTGGGATTGCGAACGGAACAGAAACCTCTCTTCGCAGCACCTACTCTCTCGAAATCAATTTCGAAATCCTCTCCCGAGTAGTGGAGCTTTTAACTAAGTATTTCCTCTCGGTCCAACCGCTTCACTCATCCATACTTCGGATACCAGTTACACAGATCCTGAAACTATCGTTCAACTGCATATAATCTACCAAAGCATCACAAGAACAGGTTGACGTCTTGATAGATTGGAAAAGAAAACGATTTCGTCTGCTAGTACACCTGGATTAACATCGACAAATATATAACTGGATGCTCGGTCTACTGCACTAAGAGTTTTTTTCTTTCTTTCCTCCCTTCCAACTGACCGTTGGCCTGCCCGGTCTAGTCGCCTCCTTCTCCGACCCTACTCTCTGGTCCACCTTTTGCTTCACAGAGCAGGTTTCTCTCACTGGCCAGTCATCTACTCATTTACGCTCTCTTGCACTCTCTCATCTTCCCAATAAAAGCCTCTTGTTTTAACGGATATACCTTTTTTTTTTTTGTGATTCCCTTGGTTACGGATCCGGTTCTATCGTTATAGATTTGTGATTTAGTCATCTGATTTATAGTTGGCTCTTTTCTTATTTTTTTTTTATTTGTGTCGATTCTATTTCCTCGTGCATTCTTCGCCTTACGCCTAAATTTTACCCTTGGAAACAGTTTTCCTGGGTAATTTTCTCTGGAGTCAAATTAGGAACTGGTAAGTTCATTTTTTTGCCCAACTCTGGTGGCGAGTTTTTGAAGATGACTTCGCGGATTGTGGCTTTTGGTGTTGCCCACAGCACACCAACCTCATCTTTCAACCATCGTCATCTTTTCATCCCACAAGCAGCTCGGGCTAACCCATCTCTCGCGACTTCCAGCAAAGGCGTGGACAGTATCCCAAACTGTTCACCTTCGGCTGTTCCTGTTCGGCTTCTACTTTCATCCATTATGCCATCCTTCTATGCTCGTCCCCCACCGGGACTTCCCATCACCCCTCCGGAATCCATGTACTATCATCAATATGGCATGTACGGCATGCATGATCAGAAGTCTGGCTTCGACAGCTACAACCAAATGCAGCAGTACCATCCAGGGTACCGACAGCAAGGTTTGCAGTTCCCACCTGGGCTTGCTCATCCTTCCAACTGCAACACTCTTCCTCCTCTCAACGGCATGAAGTCCGAAGAGAATATGCAGTTGCCCTGGAACACCCGCAACGACGCGAAGTCTGCTCCTGCCAAGACTGAGGAAAAGCCTACTGGTGGCGTCGCACAGGTGTTGGACTATGAGATCGAGGATATGGCTGAGTTTGTTACCTCTATGGCCATCGGAATGTATGTTGATTCAATCTCCTCATTACTCGTGGGCAAAACTAACAATATTTCTAGAATTCTCCCAGGGTCCCAGAGCCAGCAAACTGTCTCGGCCTTCAAGAAGTTTGTTTTCACCATCTTGCAGTCAACCCGCTTGCCATCCTCCACTGTAATCCTGTCACTGGATTACTTGTCCCATAGGATGAACAACTGTCCTCCGACCACTCAACATAAGGGGTTGGCCCATCTTTACCGAATGTGCACCATCTCCCTGCTCCTCGCCAGCAAGTTCTTGGACGATAACACCTTCCAGAACCGTTCCTGGGCGGACGTCACTGGACTTCAGGTTGCTGAACTCAATCAGTTGGAGGCCGACTGGTTGGCTGCGATTGGATGGCAACTCCACGTTGCTCGCCCAGGTTACACTGGGTTTGATTCTTGGAAGGCGTCTTGGGACTCGTTTATTAGTCAAAAACAGGTCCATCATGCCCCAGTTCTTACCCCTATCAATACCAATATCATGAACAACCGCCGCCACACTATGTCTTTCACCAACCAAACCTTTTCCCCTCAACAGCAACACCCTCAATCTGCTCTTCCCCATGGCTATATCGGTGATCATCTCCGTCAGAATCAGATGAATGATGGCGCCTACTGGTGTCCCGATTTGACATCTTCCGCTCAGCCATCCCCTCCCTCATTGGCTTCATCCGGACCTACTACTCCCGCCTGGGAGTACCCAATCAACAACTGGGGACATCATTTTGGAGGAAAGCACCAATTCCCAGCCAGAGTCTCTCCATCGCGCATCTCACCCCCTCTTTTGATGCAGGGATTCAAGGGAGGTTGCAATTGCGTGTCATGCTTCCATACCCGACTCCCTCAGCTGCCGACGCCACCATCGATGTACCCTAACTTCGCTGTTGGTTATGGCCATCAGATCGTTGCCTAAGACCATTCCTTTGACTACTCATCATAGACATCATTGCGGCGTTCTTATACTAACCAAAACACCTTTGTTCAATTTCGGTTCACCATTAACGGGAGGAGATAAAAAAAGCCGGTTTTTTTTACAATAAAAGTATTTCTTTTTTATTTGGGGTTCTTCTCTTCCACCATCGGAGTTTAATTCTTTCGTTCGGACGGAACGATCTGTTTAATCGCTTCTTTTCTCTGGGTCCCAACGCTTTTCTCGTTCTAATATCCGATTTGCCTGAAACGACATACATCTCATCTAGACAGTGCGGCTGGATTGACTGAGGATCTGGATATCAGTATCGAGCGTTATCTTGAAGCCCTTCCTCCCGGTTTTTTCTTCTTCTCTATGGTTATTATTCTTGTCTCTCTGCATGATTACGTTAGCGTTTCCTTTCCTTTTTTTGTTTTCCGTTCCCGGTTCTTTTGTATCATTCTATGCGGCGTCCACAGCGATATTTCGTCTATATTCTCTTCTACTTCCCGGGTTCGACGGCGGATCATCTTGGACCATCGGCTCATTCGGTCTTGATAGGGACTCCAGAATACGAGGCCCCTACATTCTTTCTTTCTCTTTCTCGGTTTCCGAAAACAAGCCCAAAAAAATACCGAAAATTCATTCAAACGGTGGAGGCAAAGTTTCAATATTACCCAACTGTTTCTGTCCCAATTCCCTAATGGCTTTACGAATTCCCTCTGTTTCGGTATCTAAAATCTTGTTCGTTATTTCAACTTGTACTCCAATTTGCATCCCGATAAACCGATTGTTTCTTTTTGCTTTGGCATTTTATGAGTGGCTTGCTTTCCCCTTTCTTATTTCACCCCTTGTATATTCTGAGGTTTACAGTTTAATCAGGTTTTACTTACGTTCTTTTTTCTTCAGTTTATTATACCCATGCTCCTGCTGTTTATCTATTTCTCATTTCTTCACATTCTACCTTGTCTTATTGACTGTATGAAAGATTCTTCCTTTTTTCGTTTTTCTTTTCCCTTCTTCTTTTTCTAATTTAGTGCTCGGGGCAAAACTGAAAAAAATTTCAAGGATTCTCGGTGTCAAAAATCATTCTTGCATTTTCGTGCAAATTTCAAATTGTTTTCGTCTCCTTTGCTAGGGAATCGAGTTGGTATACTCGAGCTTCTCCGAACACCCTTTGTGACATTTCCCTTTTCTCGTTTATATTCTTAACACCTCCCCTTCCCCTTTTTATTTCCTTTTTTTTTTTTTTTTTTTTTTTTGCACTTCGGAACGGTTAAATCTTGCATACATCGCTGTTGTGCTTCAAAGCACAGATCGACTGAGGGCAAAAAAAGTCGGAAAGTTTTCTGGAAAATCAGTTTCTCCTTCCTTTTTTTTTTTTTTTTTTGAGGAGGATGCAAATACTATCAAGAGTACGTATGCCTCGACATTAGGAGAGATAGCTATAGTAGCAAATAATACATACAAATGAAAAACACTCTTTGAGTCAGAAGTAATTCTGATTCTAAGAGGATTAGATTAAACTATAAAATCACCATATTGAATACTGTCATCATCCAATTCGTAAATTCGTAGACTAGATTTCTTTTGTATTTTTATGCTCGAGGATTAATCTGATGTTCCAAGTTAAGTTAACAACGGTTTGTTGCATTTTTGACACTAAACTAACCCAGTCACATATTGCCAACAACGTGCTTCTCAGATCTTAATTCTTGAGTCGTTACCGGGGACTAGAGACCACTGTTCCTGCATGCATTGCATTGCATACCGTTTGTGCTAGGGAAGGATTCGATTGATTACCAGAATAGCTGGCATTGCATGTTATCGATATCAAAGACGGTACATTTATATACACACTTCCAACCTTCAAGAATGTAAAATAAAGTCGAGTAAGAATTTAAAACCAGTATTTGTATCCCATTTGGGGCATCGAGAATACCGGATACCATCGTCGTCCCAATCGGGAAGAACGATAAGAGACCTTGCTCGGATCTATATTTGATATCGCTTTTGCTGGATATAGAGCTATATATATATATATATATATAGTAATTCCGAAGTTAATTTCTTTAAGGTCTATAGTGCCTCTCGCTACCAAATATATGGAAATTATGCCGTGTATTCTTAAGTACGATCTCGTGTAACCATTATTCGGGTGATTATGGAACTTAAACCTAAGCAGTACTACCTATATAGTTATATCTCTACTCACTAATAATGGGGGAACCTATGCAAGTCTAGGTGGCCATGGATCCCGGGCCAATCACACGTTTGTTAGCACAAGAAAAGATGGATGATTATAGGATCAGAACTTGTATTTACAATTCTCCGAGATCTACGTTGATCTGTCCCTATCTATTTCTATTATACATTCCCATAGTATAAGTGTAATAATGCTTAAAAAAGGCCTTATATGCATGGACAGAGGAATGCAAAAGGGTGGTCTGTTTAACAAAAAGCTGGACTGTGTAAAGAATACAGCTCTATATTGTTCTCCAGTCTTCATCTGTATGAACTGGCTCATTCCCTTAACAGTAAAAGTGATGTGATAATAAGCAGGAAAAAAAAGAAACGGTTTTATCCTCTAAAATAAAGCGTACCTCTAACTCCATCGCTAAATGTGGAAAAAAGAAAGACATGGCGAGAACAAAGAAAAGGGTAGACTCATAACCTATGGTGTCTTGATATCCTCAAACAAACTATCCAGCGCCGCATAATTAATCTTCCTAGAGAAGGTCTTCTTCTTCATCATTTCTCTCGCTGCCTCTGCTGGACTAGCAGGCATATCTGGAAAACTACTATCTCTTGGCTTCGCTTTGCCTCGCTTCTTTCGCGCCTTCTTTCCGATGCCTGCCTTTTCGTCTGCCTCGGCTTTGAGCCTCTTTGCTTCTTGAGTGAGGAGGTACTCTCTGTTGTATTCATACCAAATCTTAGTCTTTAGAGCTACCTCCTCAGGGCTCATCATGACTGATTCAATTTCATCGTCGTCAACATCTTCAAGGTTATCGGGATCGGCGGAGACGGTGGAAGGTGGGAGTAATGCTTGTTGGCGTAATCGTTCGCGTCGGATATCTTCGACTGCGGTTTGTGTTTCCGGGTTGTTGATCAATGCAAGAATCTCGGCCTCAAGTGGACTCTTGGCTCCTTCGTTTGGTTCTTTGTCCGCTGGCGATCCTGGAAATTCGCCGTTGGGGGTGCTTCCGGGAGACATGGCTGGCGCAGTAGGAGGAGATGTCGGGCGTGGTGGGGCGGGCACCGTAGTGACCTCTTGGTATGGAGAAGGGCTAGCTGTAGTAGGGATGGCGGGTATAGCGAAGCCATCAGCGTCAACACGAGGACGTTTGCGAGCTGGTCCATCGTTAAAGGCCTTCTGTGCCTTTTCGTTCGCAGCATTAGCTGCTGTACCTGGCCCGACAAGTCGACCATCCGGGCCGATAAAATTGCCAGCTGAAAGATCAACGATAGGTGCGCCAGCGGACTCGTCCGCCTCGTTTTCAATGACTTCGCCGTCTTCGTTGACACTCTTCACCCATCTTCTTCTTCTCTTCTTCGTCTTGTTCTCTCCAAAGCTTGGCGGATCGTGGTACTGTTCTAACCACATATTACGAAACTCGCTGACGGTCAATTCACTGCTCTTTGTGTTCTTGAATTCTTCTAAACGTTTGTTGATGGTCATGCCGGCAACTTTGACAATGTAAACGACTTCAGTAACTGTTCTTCGAAAGTTGTTCATACGGGCGGCGATAATGATGGCGGCCCCGCAGACACCGGCTGGTCTACGGCCCTCCATGATCCAATCTCGGTCCATACGCTGGACGATTTTGATAGCATCTCGGCAGACTTGCTGAGTTTTGTCGCCGAACTCGAGATGTCTGGCGAAACGACGAATCCACAACTCCGGGTCTAGTTGAGGAATGTTCAGGTTGAGTGTTTTGACTAGTTTGAGATATGTGCTTCCTAGGGAGAACACATTGAGCTGTAGGATGTCCGAAAAGTCGATAAGCATGTGTGCACTCTTGTCTAAACGACAGGCAATGTATAGACAACATGCAACAACATGTTGGGTCTTTCGTCCTTGGATAAAGTTATGGGTGACGGCGAGAGTAAAATATCTAGCGGCAGTTTCGACAAATCGGTCGTGGACGCTTAAGGCCGACGCTAGCTGGTTCAATTTCCGACGACCTGGTAACATCCGAATCGCGATTAGTTAGTGACCGCGGTTGCAAAAACACCAAAAACGGCACAAAACGAAAAAAAGTTTTTTCGCGCGGGATATAAAAGGGTTCATTGGTACCCACCATTCGAGATGACCTGTTCTCGTGTTTCAGCAGCACCATGGCGACGGAATGGACCTGAAGATCGAGCATGCTTCTGGTCGGCTCCTACATAGGAGCCTTGAACGACGGCAGCACCGGACGAGGTTTCACCAAAGGTGATCTCTGAGACTATAAATGACTCGGTGACGACGGTGCCACAGCTCGTACATATTCTTTTGTCGTCGATGTCCTCGACGGACGGATTCGAGCAGGAGGGATTGGGACAGGATGGACCCGCCATGGCAGATATCGGAGGGGCTATGAGGGGTCACAAGCCGATTCTTGAGGATGGAATGATAGCACAGAGGCGGAATAAGGAGATAGTGGAGTGTTATATGGTGTCGATTGATGGTTTGTAGTGATGGTTGATTGTTGGTGATGTTGATGTGATGAGTGGCTGATGCTGAGGGAGAATGTAGAAGTGTGGTTGAATGAAGGTTCGAACTGCTCCGTCTAAACCTGGCTTGGCATTATATGAGTCTTCAACACGCTGGCTGATGGACGTTGTTGTCAAACAAACCACCACGCCAAACGTCGCCAACAACACCTCGGGCTTGAAAACCCCTCCTGGGTATTTAAGGGCTCGTCTCTCTTAACTAATTTTGTTCGATCTGCTGATGTCTGTGCAGGTAGATTTTAATCGTATGCTCCTCACCACTTCCTGGTATAACGAATATATCAAAATAAATGGCTCATAGTTTAGGTTGAACTCGATCGGGTACGAATGTGAAGTTGGCTATAATATGTCGGTTGTGCGGGAGGCCAAACGTAAATACAGTGTCCAACGTGGATGTATTCAGCTTTGGGTACTCATGTACCGAGTCGAAAGATATAGAAGCATTGTAACTACTACTTAGTTAAGTAGGGTTTCAATACAAGTCATATTATAAGAATTCGGGTTTCTTTGTGTTTAATAGGCTTCTTCGTATATAGGACCGTAGAAGTAACTGTTGTGGAATTTTGTAAAACCGATATCGAGGAAAAGATTATACGAGATTCATAGATCAAAAGCAATACCCAAGAGGCAGGGGCAATCTACACTGTGTATATCTGTAAACTTGGGCACTGTGCGCGTGATACGAGGCTGCATGAAATTGGGATATCTACTATCTTAAATTTTGTGTATCGCTACTACAGACATCTAGACTTCTACTCAGTAACTAAGATAGGAGATACACCCTCTCTACTAACATATTTTTAAGATTTCTTCGATGATCTATAAGCTGTTCCCCACGTCAACATATGTACATAAGAAGGGTCACTAAGACTAGTTCCTACAATGTGAGTGAAGCTGTTCTCAGATGTGTTGTTTGTTGGATTTGTCAACGGTGACACAAGGCTCTTAAATTAAGACCTCGAGCTGAAGATAACTGTGATATTAGGTATACTAGGTATCTTAGATTTCGAATATTTCGACTTGATTTGAGATGGTATATTATTGATCTCGGAGTTGGGTTAGATGCTAAATACTAGAGAAAATGCTGTTTCCAAAGCGTATTTGGGTATTTAATTTGGCGTGCAAGGAGACCTCGCATCGACTACACTGTCGACTTATCGGAACGTTCGCTAGTTTTCTACTTCAGGCATGATTTGGATCAAAATACTTCAGGACCCCACTAACACTCATGTGCGTTAAATGGTAACTGCTATCCCCATTTTTCAGTCTCTATGCCGTCTTTAAGTTGAGTTACTCGTGGTATTGTCTTTACTCAGTGAAGTTACATATGGATTCGGCTTCGGAACGTCGAAGTGACAGCCGTAGGTTTCGTGACGTCTGGACACGAGACCGGTCGGGGTCAGCCTCCGACTCGACTGCGACTGGTACTACAATTAATATATCGACTAGCTCATCTTTTGAAATGGAAACATCACTGGGAAACTCGGACACTGCAATTAACACGCCAACTAGCTCGTCCTTCAGAACGGAAGTATTGTTTAGAGACCGAGATACTCGCCGAGGCCGTGGTCGTTCGCGTTCCAGCCCGAGCCCCAGTCACCGCCCAAATTGTCTACCTCATGAATGCTCTTCTTGTCAACGATATCGTCTTATCGGAAGGTTGATACCTGCCGTCCTATGTATACTCTGCATCATCGGCGCCCCCGCGTTCGTATCAGTTCTCCAAGATGCCAGTTGGAATAAATTTAACAAAGGCATATTGTCCGGCCTCGATTCACCATGGCCAGGTTCAATGTACATTATCACCGAAGGAGATTCAACCCAAGCCCTTACGTATATGGATAACGGCCGCAATGTCAAATTGACGAATTATCGGAAAGGCGACGCTAATCAAATATGGACTTGCGATGAATCAGATGGTTGGCTTTCATTTGGTCATACTGCAACATACGGATCAACGGTCCACCTAGGCTATAGACCATGGCCGTTTGATGCCACATTATACTGCGATGCACCGGTTGCAAGCTTCAATGAGCAGTTTGAGGCAAGAAGTCGACCCAAGGGTGGATTTCAATTGCGACTAAGGAATGGGTATGGATTGGAACCGCTCGGCTGGAGCGGAGGAACGTTGTCAAGGGTCAGACGAGGGAGCCCTGAGGTCTGGTGGAGGTTTACGAAAGTCCAGCATCCGAGTCCATTTCTTAGCATACTTCCAGTGTTATGCGATATGTTACTAGCGGTGCGTAGAGTATTGCGTATCTTGCTAGTAACACTTAAGGAGGGCTATCAGTTCAATCTTGCTATACTAGGAATCCTGGGACTGCTCCTAGGGAAGTTACTCAATGTCTTCTAGCTGAGGCATTCGGATATTAATATTCCTAAAAGACGACATGTTGAGTACATGAAGCTATAATTTAAGTACTATCCGAAGACTTTGCAAATTATTACCAAAGGGATTCCGGAATAGTTCTTGTGTAGAAGACTATTTAAATTTCATGAGGCGTAGAATCAAGTCAAATCTGCGGTAGCATTTGGTTTACGAGATAAAGTCAAATCGTGCCTGAATCCAACCTGTTACATTTTCATTTTCTCGTTGTTGTGGTGCCACACGCATACTACTAACATAGCGTGCCATTACATTGCCTAACTTATCAGCCTTGTAAAGGCCACGGCCAGTCACGCGACGGGGCTTCATATCTTCCAATCTTCCAGGTCCTATAACGCCCGAAACAACCATTTTAAAGCCGTATATCGCGGTTTTCATTCATATTTCGCTCTAGAAATGACGACTGTAACTGGTAATAGATATGGCCCATCGAATAGGTCGCATGCGACCAGAGGACGGACCAGAGGACGGACCAGAACACCTGCATCGAGGAGTACGGAAGAAGATCCTCTACTAGACCGCCCTCCTTCATACGCAAGTATCTGGACACCCCCTGCTTCTACGACTCCTCCCTTTACTTCTCAAAGCAGCCCCAATGAATGTTGTAAATGCGCGCGCTATTCTCTCCTTAAGACAGCATGCGTAGCTGTGACTGTACTGGTTTTTTCGACTCTGTTTTTTCTTCCCAGTATAATCACAGCAGTGAAAGACAACTCCGGTAAGTCGAAGCTGCCGGCTCGTAAGTGCACCCCTCTACCTTTATATTTCTTTTGCGCCATACCATACATGCTCTAGTAGTTTGGTGCTGTACGGCTGTGGCTTCCCGGCAGAATGACGACTAACTCAGCTGCATGCTGTAGCCGTTCTACCAACTCCAACTTCTACTAACCCGCCGCCCGTGGTGCCGCCCGTGGTGCCGCCCGCTCCAGAGCCACCCTATCGGAGAATCGGTCTGAGCGGCGATGACGCTCCACAGGCGGGATCAACCTACATCATTTCGGAAGCAAATTCTTCCAAGGCACTTACCCATGACGGTAACGAAGGGGTTATGATGATGGACTATCACAAAGGTCTCATGGCTCAGCGATGGGGCTGCCATGAAGCGGATGGTTGGCTCGGATTCACAGTCGAGACGGGCCACACGACCTTGTTTCTTGGGTATAGCCCTTGGCCCTCCCCAGCCACTCTACGCTGCTCCGCCCGGAATTTACAATACAGCGAGATGTTTATGGTGATAAAGCTGGCGGAGGATGGATACCAGTTGAAAATGCAGGATGGCAAAACATTGAAGCCAGTAGGGAGGGATAGCTCCGGTGCGTTAGCTATGGTCGGGACGTCGGACGTTTGGTGGCGGTTTACGAAAGTTTGATGAAATTTTATTATTTCACTGTTTCATCTTCGGGGTTATGACTGGCGTTTCGAGCGCATGCAAGCGTTATTCTTCTAGCAGGGTTATTGTTACTTGGGAGTCATAGGATACGTCGTCCGGGTCCGGGGACGACGATAAGAGTGAAATCAGGCTTCGCCAACGTCAGGTAGGCCTGGGGTTTGTGGAGGGGTATTTGTATCTGCTTCGCTATCTTCGTCATATTCATTATCATTATCATTATCATCATCTTCTTCTTCTTCTTCTTCTTCATCCTCCTCATCTTCGTCTGTATCACTTGTAAGGTCGATTATATGATACAATTTATCTTCATAGAACGTCTTTTGACATTCTCTGCCTCGAGCATCGTACTCCTAGAGCCGGTATTCTGAATCAGCGGTGGACTTAGCCGGAGCTGTCTCGACGCATAAAAATTAACAAATCACCTACCTTCCAAAGTAATTTGTATACGTTATCGGGCTCCCGACGAAACATATCTCCAAGTTCTATCCTTTGCCCGAACTGCCTGTTCTCGGTATTTATCCTTTGAAAAAGCGAGGACCCCCTATATTGCAAGTCGAATGAAAACCCCTCTTCCCGGGGCAGCGTATTCTCGGTCCCATAGGTACCCTCCAAGTCGTGTAATTCAACTATCGTCGGCACCCCAGAGGTCGAAAGTCAGTACAGGGTCCCATATACACACAGCGGTCGATCCAAACGGGGTTCCGTCATACGGATCAGGGTGCAGAGCCCGCCGTATAACAGGACAACATACCGATAACGTCGTTAACCAAAGCGTCCAGCGTATCATCCTCGCTCGCTGTAACGTTCGGCATGACAACCTCATATTCCCCATTTACATTGGCGTATACTTTGAAAGTTAGTTCTTGAAACCTCCAACGCCCGAGCATCGGGCGGGCAGGTTCGCCCAGCCGGTGCTCTACAAGCGATGGGTAATCGATATAATAACCTGTCACCGGTGACGTCTCCGGCGGCGGCGGGGCGTATATAACCGTCTTGAAGATATCGAGCTTCCCGTATCTGTGGAATTCGGTTATATACCCCGCACCATACGGTATTTGGGTTGGAGCCCTTCGTCTGCATCTGGTGATCCCGCTGGCTCTCACCATGATAGAAATTTGGATATAGAGGTTTTATGCTAAATATAAGGTCCTAGATTGTAAGTATATAAAGGGAAATGTGTAGAGATGCGTATAAAATAGTAGGATGCTGGTATATGTAGGATATGGTTTTGACTAAAGTGAAATTCAATTCTACAAGAGAATGGTCGGGGTATTTATACTTTCTTCGTTGATTGATCAATTGGCCTCGAGGGCCATCGAGACAGTTTTCCTTTGACAACATTTGGGATTTAGGAATGCAAGGTTGTATATTGGAAGCAAGAGTTTCTTTGTTCGCATATATTAGTTGATTTGACTGGCTATGACCTCCGGGCGACTGTTGTACATCTCGCACTCTTATAATTAGGAGATGGGCCATGCAAAACATATATATCTCGGCTCTTCCTCGCAGTTCTGATGACAATAGATACTTCTTGTTTCATAAGCCTGAGTTTAAAGTATTATTCGAATATTCAAATGAAGGAAGCAACTGAGCGAGCGAGCCAGAAACAAGTAATTAACGAGAAGGGGGAATAAGTGAAAAAGAGTACAAGAGCTCAATAAAATCAGAATATAAGCGAATCTGTAGTCAGGTTAGAGTCCTGTGCCTACCATCAGGCGTAAGTACATAGAGGATCAATGGGGCGGTTCAAGAATCGATCACTGGGTAAAGATTTTGATTATAATTTTTCGACTGTGGAACAGCAGCTTCAGAAGATATTTATGCATGGCGAATTTTTTAATATCAATAAGGTAAGTGTCGACTTTCCTACTTAGCCCCAGACTCAAGATACCTTCTATTCTACACTCGAGATTTTAGCCTAGCTCTTTTGGAATCTACAGCTATAAAATACCACAAAATAATGTGTTGCGTACACTTAGGTCTCCTACATTGATACAATTTGAAGATATTATAAATATTATGCATCCCTAGTTTTCTTTCTCATGAATAAGACCTACAAGAGAGACTAGAGACGGAATTACTACTATTTCATGACCACGATAGCTATCACGATATATATCATGCCCTCGGCCCTCGCAATCAAGTATGCCATGGAGCCCAATCTTGGCTAAAGCTTCAAATCCCGCTGTTCGCACCACGACCTTGGCGTCCAGGATCCTCGAACCAAACGTTAGAAACGTTGGCAAATGAATGGACTACCAGCGATGACCCACTTTCTCCCAATCGAATTTAAACCGCTCGATCTCATACGACTCTTGAACACACAACAGGTCGCCTGACATCGTCTCCGCATTAACCCGTCGTGGGGCTAAATTAGAGGATACATACGGGCAGGTTCAAGTGCCAGGCCAAGGCTAATATGCATCTTATGCCCAGTACCGATAATTGCGACGTCCATATGCATGGCCCTTCCGGCTTGCAAAGTTGCCGGTGCTCTTTCTTCCCAAGCATGCTAGTTGAATTAACATACTAATCTGAGATGGCGATATTTACCCGTCCAGGGTCATGAAGTTTAAAAGCCTCCATTGTCGCTTCTCCCCAGTCCCTTTATAATGTGGAAGAGTTTTCTTCCTCGCTCTTCTCTTTCTTCTCCTCTACTTAGGGGATCTGTATATATTGGTCAGCGAACGAAATAGTGTCAAAGTGTTTTACAACAATGACGCTCTCCCCTCGCAGTTATGCAGCCGGCCCGCCGCCGCCTCCCGTTGGTGGCATTCAAGACGAGACGCCCACTGGAGCAGGGATGCTGGATCATACACAACAACACTACCAGCCGCCAAATATAAGCCATCCGGCCGAAGCCTCGAAAAAGACATTCACAATTACTCGAAAAACGGTGATAATCATTGTGGTTGTGATAATTATTATCATTGGTGCGCTCGTGGGTGGGTTGGTGGGCGGTTTGAGAAGTAAAAATAGTGGAAATAGTTCCCCGGAAACATCAGCACGAACTTCGGATTTGAGTAACACTGGAACATCTACTCCTGCTCGAACGTCGTCTAGTTCTGGGGATACTTCGACTCCTACTCGAGGACCAGATGCTACAACCACTGATGGGAACCTTCCAACTTCCACCGGCATCGTCTCAGAAATAGACACCCTACGAGGCACTGGTGGTTCTGAAAATGCTTATCCTACAACTGCAACATACTCTATAATCGGCGCCAGCGGAATATCCGGTATCTCACCAACTCCCTTCCCGGGATTCGACGAAGGAATCTCCTCGTCCTCTTTACTCACAAACGGAGACTTTAAATCCGGCGACTTCGAAGGCTGGACTAACGACGACGGTTGTTGGCGAGTGCAAACCGATCCCTCGACAGCCGGTTTCTCTCCGTTGGAAAAATCGACCAGTGGGAATAATCGCATTGCTCGGAACGCGGCCGATGACTTAAGTGGTAGGAAGAGTTGTAATCTTACACAGGTGGTGACGGGCTTACAACCTGGGACGCTGGAACTTTCCTTCTTATGGGGACACTACGAACGAGACCAGGTTAACCATACTCCGTTGCATTCTTAACAATTTTGATCAACTTGTACGAAGATCACTAATCGAATTTGAGATATATAGGAAACTTGGTTCTATGTTTCCGCCGGGTCAACCAGACGCCCATTAGTGATACTAGCAATGCAGGATACACCGGGGCCTTCAAGATCGGTGGAATGGACACAGTCAGCATATAGCATTGAGTTCGAAGGTGGTGACTTTGTAGTTACTTTCTCGGCACACTCGCGAGTAACAGCACATGATGTCGCGCAGGTTCAGTTAATTCGGAAATAATGGTCCAACATGAATTTACCGGTTTAAGTGATTCTATCCCTTGCCGGGTATCTCCAAGTGATTGTGATTCTAAGCGCACCCCGAAGCGCCTATATCTACAGCAAGATATATAACGGCGACCCGATGCTATTTAGGGTCTTTAGTTTCCTGTGGCATATTGAATTCACGCTTAATATCTTGCAGAACGGAAAAGAGTTTTAATAATTTTTTTTTGATTTTTTGATTTTGTTTGGGGGAGGGGGGATGCTTCTGGGTAATCGCTAGTTGTATGCAAGGCCGGATTTTGGGAGAAATAAAGAGTTCCAGTTTGAGTGGAGGATGACAGGAGCTTGATAAATGTAGGGGCTTGCATGCATCGAGAGGTTGTAGATGAACCCTATTTAAAGCAGATTCTTCTTTGAAAGGTTTCATGAATCGTGGTTCGTCTCGTCGTGTAGGAATTACATGATGTAATCGAGGGTTTGTAATGTGTTTAGGAAGCATGTGTAAAGGGAATTGTAAGGAAATAATCGCTAGAAAGCGGAAGGTGAGGGTGTGAAGTAGTTTGCGATGTAGAGGACTAGATAAGGTCGGAAGTAACCTCGGCGTCGTCGGAATCCTCTGGATCCTCTGAGTCCTCTGAATCCTCTGGATCCTCTGAGTCCTCTGAATCCTCTGGACCCTCCGAATCCTCCGAATCCTCCATCTCCTCACGTTCATCATCCAGTTCGACGTTTGTATCGGATTCCGCTTGCGATTCTAGGTCGCTTTCATCATCAGTTGAAGATTCCTCCTCTGAAGACGGCTCTGCGATATGTTCCCAGTTACGGATAGAATCGTTAACAATTCGAGTGTAAACGCGGTCTTCACTGCCGTAGGTCTTGTGATTTGTAATTTTTGGAAATGATATCGGGGTACGAGCAAACAAGTCCCTGACAGAATGAGGCCCGTAAGATGGAGGGCGCGGGCGCGGGCGCGTTCCATCCTGAGACTAGTTGGATAGGAGCGGCGTGATCCCAAGCTGATCGAGATGCGCTTTTTCGGCCTCAACTTGCGCAAGAATGGCATTTTTGATCTCGGGGGGTTGATCTGCATAGATGGACGGGTCGACGAACATGATTCCCCTGCCTTGTGCGTACTCGCGAGGCGAGAGGGGCATGGGACAGGGAGGAGCGATAGTGATGAGTTCACTGGTGGCGGTCGCGCCGCGAGGGTACTTGCGCTTTTCAGCAGGGACAGATGGGTCAAAGAATTGATCCGGTGGCAACATAGAACTTGAGACCTTCTCGAACTTGGCAGCGGTAGGTTGGAAGATGCTCGGGATGTGGTTTTGGTTCGTATGTGGCTCGTAGATGGAAGGGTGAGTACGAGCGATACGATGCTCTGTAATGAGCTTGTTGTAGTCGCTATATACCTATGTTAGCAACTAGTCCTGACAATGAGTCGTACGGATGAAGTACTTACGCCGTGTTCTGGGCAACCTCGGCCATCCAATTGTGTTCCGTCAGTTTCTTCTTTTTGTTGTTCACGGTAAGAAGGCCTCCAGCGCTTGAGATCTTGGTTTCGATGACAGCGGGAGCGGTTTGGTGGTAAACGGAGCTAGCACCGTGCCAAGCGACATATTGGTTCTGGTTGTAGGGGACACCTGGTGGAGGAAGTCGGTCCTCTGGGTCGGCGATTTCACCTTCCTTGTCTCCACGCATCCTCGCAGTGTGTTCATAGTAGTCATCTGTGACCCTCTTGCCCCCGACGATCATACGAGCTCCGAACTCGCGGAAGACGGAGCGGGCAGTGCAGACGCCGATAGCTCGACCTTTATACGAGTGAGGAATAATATTCCTCCTGATGAGGTCAAATTTCTCTTCGTCGTTACAAATGATCTTGTAGAGCTGCTTGTGTCTCTGGAAGAAGAGATAGGAATCGCGGAATCCGGAACAGCGAGCGGGTTCGGTAGACAACATGTAGAGTTGATCCCCACGGTTCATCATTGTAAAGGTACGGCAACGATATTGGCGACCGCCGAGGAGGTTTCCATCTTTGTCAACCTTCAGTTCCCCGGCGGGGTCCTCAGGAAGGTCGATCTCGTTGTTTTTTACCTGCTGTTCGTTTCCGAACTTATCACTTGGAACGCTGGTTGTATGAGAAGGCCCACCACGAGCACCTCGACTTCTGCCGCCGAGACCAGAGCTCGAGGGTCTACCTCTTCCTCGGCGTCTTGGCATGCTTGATGGTGAATCTGGTGCAGTAGGGGAGCCTGGGCCTGGAGTATCTGCCTCGTCAAAGTCGTCAATGGGAGGAGGTTCGACGACTATAGCTTTCCTTGGAGGTCTGCCTCGACGTCTTGTAGGTTGTTCTACTACTGGTTCCTCCGAGACGTCCGATTGCTCAGCAGGATCCTCTTCTTCGTCTTCGTCGTTGCTCAGAGCTTCAAGGACAGGAGCTATTCGGCGGGTGAGATGTTAGATTGAGAGCTGAGGGGAATGAAGTATCTAACGATGTGAGGTAGGGGGTATGGAGGTAGTGGGAACGACGGGGTGACGGTGGAAACGTTGGTAAAGATAGGACGTGTCAATGAGGGGTGGAAATAGAGGATAAGGAGGGGGGAGAGATGGAGGAAGAAAGGAAGAAAGAAAGAAAGAAAGCAAGAAAGACAGAAAGGGAGTTGCCAGGTGAGGTCAGTCGGGTTGATGCCTTCTGGGTTGTTGCGCAGTCCAGTCGTTCTCCCAGTGAACAAAGACGTCTTCCCATCGGCCCCGCCAACCAGCCCTCCATCCCGTCACCGATTCATTCATCCAGCTATCCGGATTCATTCAACGGGTCTCTTCAGCTTGATTGCCAACTATCCTCTCTTGCTTTCTCCCTCCTTCAACTCCCCACTTCCTCTTTCCCCTTTGGATTCGGTCCCTGAAGTCACGGCGAAGTGCCTCAAACGCGACTAGTCGAGGTCTTTTCTTCTCGGGTCCTCACTTTCAACCACTATTGAACCGCTGATGTCAAAGAGACTTAAACGACGGGAAGTTGAGACATACTTGGCTGCTTCTCCTTCTCCTTCTCCTTCTCTCTCTCTTCCTGCCGCGTCGAGCGGCGTGGCCTGGTTGCTCCTCCCATCGCGCCGTTGATTAAATATACGATCTATATACGGTTTGCGGAGCCCGCCGCCGGATGGGTCCGCCGATTAGTCCTTTCGAGGACGTGTTCCCAAGTACTAGGGTACTGGTACTAGTGTAGTCTGGTATTCGGTGCCGTAGGGATGGAAAATATGGTGGAGGTGGCGGAGATGATGAGGAGGAGGAAGATGAAGAGGAGGAAGATGAGGTTGATGGCCAGAATGAAGCACGTTAACGTTCTGATGAGGATGGTTTGCAGATCAAAGCCGACTGGCGAGCAACAGGGTTTGCGCTCTTTAGCGCGTTCCTTGCATACAGCCTGCCATGCCATTGGCCAAGCCGCCCCATCCCCGTGGATCCCACATCGATCCCAATTCCTCCGCAAAGGATAGCTCAGCTAAGCTTTAAAAGTTGTATCCACAACTTTGGCCGACAGCCCCGTGATGTAAGGTCTACATAGACATACGCTCGGGGGTAGGGGGCTGGTTTCGACTTGGTTATGTTGGTTTGCAATGCAATAAAATGGGGATGGGAATGTCAAAGGAAAAAAACTCTGGGCCAGGCGAGCGCAAGGACATGCGCCTATTCAGGTGCATCGATGCATTGGTATTCGATTCTTGGGCCACCTTTTACCCGGCCGTGATAGCTGGCTAAATCCAAATGGCGATATTAATCACTCGAATGTTAATATTAAGGTCGGATTGAGATTTATCCTGGTGGTCCCAAAGTGGATTGAACGATCGATGAGCGCCCGTTTTAAAATCCCTTAAAATCCGCGGGGATGCCAGAAAAGAGAGCCTAGAGACTCGCCAATCTTGTACACCCCGCCAGAAACACCGGGCCGCTTCGAATCGTATTGACCACTATTTCAGTTTCGAATCTATCGCCGATGATAAGAGCCGATATCATTGCATTGAAAATGATCCAAGGTCTGGATCTAGATCACGTTCGGATATCATGATCTCTTACCAATCGAAGCAAGGGCAGCTTCTTCCAAACCCATGTGGCTTCTCGGCCAAGAACCTGGATTTCACGACCTGCATGCAGCGGAACAACCTGATGCGCCTATTGGTGAAAAGACGCCCGTGCCTTGGACAGATTGTGCATCCCTAACTACGCCGATCCCAGTTGCAGCCCTCAATTTTAGGGATTTGTCCGGTTAAATGCAAAGGTGTTCGATGTTGATATACTCCTGGCGAAAGAACTTTCGAAAAACTTATACCGACATGCATGATAATCCAAGCAATAGTCCGACCAACAGGCATCCTTTATTAGGATCCTCGTGTTTGGGTGTAGGCCGTAGGCGTAAGGAGGTCGATTTGAATTCGGCCTAAATGCTAGACAGTACTTGGTCCTTTTTATACGTGCCTTGGGAGATTGGCCCAACCAATAGGTAGGTTACCCTTGCGAGAAACCGGAATAGAATGAACTCCTTCAGAAGGAACATACATAAAGCAAGGAGACTAACCCGCCTTCATGTCTCCTGCCGTGTCGCTGTTTCTCTTTGATTATAGAAGCCTCTAACAGAAGATCTCCCGGAAACGTGGAAAGAGAGGAGCTACATATTTATTTACATCGCTTTCGCAATTCAAATACAGCGCTCATTATTCTGTTAGCTGCACCGCGATTTAATTCTAGTCGCCATTTCGAGGGTATACCAATATCGGTATCGGGAAAGTCGATATTTTTAGTATCGCCTTGACGTGCGGGTTCTAGGAGGAGGTTTATGGTCGTCGGTTTCTAAAAACTAGAGGAAGAACCCATTGCGATATATCGATATGCTCTTCACTTCTGTTGTCGTACTGGTATTGTCGCTGCTGCCAGGAGACTCGGCCGCGGCGACAATCCGTTCTCGACAAGATGCATCTGCCACATCTTACGACTTTGTAAGTCTCCCGAATCCCTTTCAACCAACTCATGCCCACGGCCACGCGAGACCTCAGTCTATGTGCTCTGTCGGACTTACAATCTTTGTGTCTCAGATAGTTGTAGGTGGCGGAACTGCTGGCCTAGCACTAGCAACAAGATTAGGACAGAAACTCCCAAATACGAAAATCCTAGTTCTCGAGGCCGGTCCGGCGCCACCCATTAATGAACCAGGGATTAGTATTCCTGGGCTTAAAGGCTCTACTCTTTTCGGACCCTATGACTGGAAATTCCTCACAACCCCGCAAGAAAGTATTGGCAATAGGGTTATTGGTCAGAGCAGAGGGCGTGTGCTCGGCGGCACATCTGCATTAAACTTCATGGTCTGGGATCGCGCTGCTAAGGCGGAATATGATGCTTGGGGAAATCTTGGAAACCACGGATGGGGGTGGGGAAATATGATCAAATACATGTTGAGGGCCGAGAACTATGTTAAGACTAACAATGCCTATGGTTTGAATACGGGGGTTGGAAAGGGTGGCCCGATTCAGACGACAGTGGATCGGATACAACCTCCTCAGCAACTACCGTTCATCCCTACCATGAACAATCTCGGGATCGCCACCAACTTGGAATCCTTAAATGGAAACCCAATTGGTGCGGTCTATCATCCAAGCAATATCCGAGACTCGAACTACACAAGATCGTGGGCCCCAGAGTACTTGTGGATTGCCGGATCCAATATTCATATTGTTACAGATGCAACCGTGCAGAAGATCAATTTGAAGTCTACTAGCAAGGGGCAACAGGCGACTGGCGTCACACTTGAAGACGGTACTGTCTACACTGCAACTAAGGAGGTTATTCTCTCTGCTGGAGCTTTTCAATCGCCTCAGATTCTCGAGACCTCGGGCATTGGCCAGAGTTCTATCCTCTCTAAAGCCGGTATAAAAACCATAATCAACCTTCCAGGTGTCGGTGAAAATCTCCAAGATCACGTCTACGTCAGTGTCGCCTACCAATTGAAGCCAGGTTTCACCTCCTTTGACTCCTTAAACACAAACTCCACCTACGCCGCCGAACAAATGGCTCGTTATCAGTCAAACCAGCCTTCTGCCTTCGATTACAACGGCAGCAACTTCGCTTTTCTCAATTGGAAGCAAATTCTTGGCTCAGATACCATGATGAACTATCTTGCATCTATGTCTGCATCCCCAGGAAATGTTGTTGACCAAACTAAATTGTACCACCTCACTGGCGAGACCGTTAAAGCCGGAATCCCTCAACTTGAAGTCCTCTTCGCTGATGGCTACACTGGCACCAAAGGCTATCCCGCTGCAGGTTCTGCTGAGTACGGAAACCAATACGTTACTTTATTGGGTATCCTCCAGCACTCCTTCTCTAAGGGCAGTGTCCATATCGATACCACGAGCCCTTCCAACCCACCAGTTATTGACCCTAATTATCTGTCGAACTCCTATGACTCCGAAGCAGTTAAGCAAATCGTAAAATATCTTCGAAGAGTCGCAAGCACTGCTCCTCTAAAAGATATTCTCGTTAAAGAATATGAGCCAGGCAGCTCTGTATTTACGGATGCCCAAATTCTCACCTATGCTAAGGATACAGTATCGACATTGTGGCATCCGGTTGGGAGTTGTGCTATGTTGCCCAAGGCACAAAACGGAGTCGTGGATTGCAATCTAAAGGTTTATGGAACCACCAACTTAAGGATTGTTGATGCGTCTGTTATTCCCGTGCAAATTTCTGCGCATATCCAGACAGCAGTTTATGGTATTGCAGAGAGAGCGGCGGAGTTGATTGCAAATGGATGGTAGAATATAGGAAGGTCGGGATTGAGGTGTTTTCGTTTAAGTTTAGCTCATGATCATAGTCAAACTATTTTTGTATCTAAAACCATCGGGTTCGCAAGAGTACCTACCCACTGCCATGTAATAGTATATAATAATTTCTACGTTGCATTTTTGAATTTAATATAGCTAATGGAATCGCATTTTCTCTGAAGGAGGGTCCTCTAACACCGGCCCTCTCTTTGCACGCCTCGGAGCGACCCCCAGACTAGTCCGCTCTTTCTGACCTACGCGACGCGACGGGAGGGAGACGAGCTTGCCGTCCACAGTTAATTTGCATTTGCCATATATTCGGCTTTCTGTCCTCCAGCTGTTACACAAGTATTAAAATACCACACGACTTCAAGGGAAACTGTGTTGGAATCATTTAAAAACGCATGGATTCGGACTATATCGAGACCAGACTATATCGTATGCCGCTAGTACCGAGATTGTACTATAGAATTGATGTGTCCATTTGATGAAAATGGAAGTCGGCGTAAAATATGACTCTTATGCTTCCATCGTTAAAATTTGCAATTGAATAAATAGTAAATCACCAATACAGGGTTAGCAGGAGGGGGGAGCGGATCATGGTACCAGGAAGCTAAGACTTGAAGCAAAGAGCTCTAGAGGAAGCTTGGGGGTTTCGAAGAAGGGTCTTCAGCATGACGGGGGGTAGTAGGTCGGGACTCCCTATTGCATGCCATGTTAGTTTCCCGTGACTTGACGTCACCCACTTCTTTGTCGAGCGTGCGGAAGAAGTGCGTACTCCAATTTTCCCTCGGTGCTTAGTAATTACTGTAAACAATAAACAACCCTATAATCTTGTCTACAGGCCCTCTTTTCTTCAACCCACTTCATCTATCCCTAACTAGTTCTTCGCACGCCCAGTGCTTTTGACACCATCTAACTCTCGAACCCCCCACGCTCTTCACCAGTCCCCTATTCTTGATCGTCTATTCTTATTGATATCGAACTCAAGCTAGATATCCATATCCGCCCCCCTGACAACCTCACCTTCAGTGTGTCTTTTCAAATAGGCCGGCCCAGGGTATCCTTAAGGTTTGTATCCCTGATTAGTTGTTAGTCTCGGAGCCAGAGCAGCCTGGTCTCGTATCCAGAGCTCACGAAAGGAGTAGCTCCAGACTGGCTGTTAATAGGAACTGATCGGATAATATGGCTAACTAAACCACGCTCGGGTATCTCTTAGGCAATGGAGCCAGCCATTCTAGCTAATCCGTCAACCGTGGGTGAAGGGCGGTTGCCCTTCATCCTGAAGTTCCCACCAGAGCTACATTTGAATTTGTTGGAGCGTGCCGATGCTTCTCAATACTCAACTCTCAGGCTTGTTTGCAAGAGATGGTATAAATTCATTGAGAACAGTCTCCCACTCGGCAGATATGTTCCAGCCAAGATAGAGTTCGAAAACGCGTCGCAAGAGGATCTCAAAGAGCCCCCACCTCCCAAGCTATGCACTGACTCTTCCCTGTTGCTTGTCCACCGGGGCATCTTCGTCTTTTCAAAGTTCAGAATGGACCCGAAAACCCTCAAAATGGTTAGAATCACCGTCGGCCTCGATTTCGTAAACTCTCCAATCACAAACAGAATCAAAGAACTCGAAGCTGGTGAAGAGGCCGTCGATACTGCTCTAACCGGGCTCAATGAAACTACAGAGCCAACGCCAGGCTCTCCATTCTTCCCGGGACTTTTCTGTGGCAGAAGAGACATCTCGCATTATCTCTCTGACGCAGTCTACATTCTTAATCCAAACCACCCGGAATTCAAGAAGTATAGCGGCCTCGTAAAGATATTGCAGGATTGGAAGTTCACCCCAGGCCCCGCAGTGTCTGGTCATGTTGCCCGCTCATGCAAAACGGTCCGCGAGTGGATGGAATTGTTCTTGAACCGCTACGATTGGAAAGAGTTCGACAAGACCCTTACAAATTCCAAGCAAAACAAGTACGGGCTTTACGCTTCATCCATGAAAATCGAGGCTCGATTGGAGGTTCCTTCTACGGGACGTTGGAAGCAGATCAACGTGACGGAGAAAAAAGAGAAGGATGCTAGCGGGTATCGTTTAGAAATTACGACAACTGCCTGTCTTCTTGGATGCCGATTTCGAAAAGAAGGGGAATGGTCTGTTGCGCGACCTAGCTCTCCTACTGGGTTTACGTTCGACGAGACCTAGGGTAGAGGTAAAAGCCTGATACACATTGGTTTTTCTTGCGAGATCTTTTTTTTTCACTTGAAGCGCTTAAGCATGTACTCGCCTGTTTTCATACAAAATGGGGTTGATACGACTGTATTTTGAACCACAGCTCTGTCTTTCAGTTCCCAGGCTCCAAATTTGTCCATGATATCATTAATATCATGATAACAGAGGAGTTGCTTCTGTATTTACATATTTATTCAATTTCTCAACCCCGTAACCATAACGTGTCGGTTACGAGACTATTAGCTTTTCCTCTTTCGTCACACTAGTTCGTGAGGACCATTTCCACACTAGTTGTAGAGGCGTGGAAAATAGGGTGTCCTTACAGCCTGCCTCTGCTTTGATGTCATGAATGAATAGACACTGTATAAGCACTAAAACCCTTTTGTATCATTGAAATGCTTGATGATGCTCAACTGAAATCGAATTGAAGGCTATCGTAGAAACAGTTGAATGGACTTGTGTTAGACAATCTCAAAAATAAATTGGCATACCCGAATGGCCTTCATGAGAAGGTCGATCCAGGTATCATCCAACGTACAAACCCTGGGGAGTATAATATTAAGAAATGGTCTAATGATCTGATTCCGAGCGGATGTAAAGTCCGCTTCATGGAACTTTGAATCGATCCTAAGAAGACTGAAGTCTATAATATTACCTACGCTCACGTATGGAATCACTCTCTCCTTCCTATATTTAAGGTTTCCTTTTAGATAGCTTTTAGAGAATCAAGTTAATGTCTAATTTGATTTTCACGTAAAGGGATGCCTCCAATCATGAATTTTCTGTGTATACTATTTTCCACGTCTCAATATATCAGTATCTTAAGCATAAGTGCTTAAGTGTAAATGCTGTAACGTCGATTTGAGTTAAAGCTTGTGTTAAAGTGATATCGTGATATCTGATAATATATGGTGCCACCTAGCAACCATGGCCATTACCTATAACCCTGCATTGCCCACGGTAACCTGGCACTATGTTGTCTAATTCTGGAAATATCCCATGTCACACAGACGAAAGCCACACGCCTGTGGCGCTATAGACAACACAAGACGTCCTTAGAATACAACAAATAGTGGGGCCAAATGGCGCCATGATTATGTAGCCCCCCATGTGAAAGTGATAAGGTTAGCGAGCTAGCAGCTAGCAGCTGTTTAGACAGGTCTGGACATGTCCGATAACCCCTATGTTTTTGATACGTGCCAGCTTGTTCAAATCGCAAGGCCAAAGCGCCAACTGTACGCCGGCCCGGCGTGGGCATTTGTCCGGACGATCCGGTCGCCCCGTACTTTCCTTGCCATGTTTTTTCAATTCCTCGCTTTTTCGACCTTCGCTGCTTACTTAGCTCTTAAGATCATCTAAGGAAATCCGATTACAACAATTCTTAATTAGCTCGTGCTTTGGAATACGAAGCAAAATGAGCGAATCTTTAGCTCCGGCATATGGCCATTTATCTTCAACACTCCCTTTAGAGCTTCAATTCAAAATCCTCGAGGACAGCGAATGGTTTCAGCACGGTCTCTTGTCACAAGTTTGCAAGGCTTGGAGAAATGAACTATCACGACCATGTCATCGTCGCAAGCTGTACCAACCAATTCACAAGAGCAGATCTACAACAATCAGCTGGGATGACAAACATAAAACCCCCCTGATCCACAAAGCACTAGTCTACCAGAATACTCTGCTATGGGATGAAAATCTCAGCAGACTAACTTGGGCACATCTCGATATCAAGCATGATGAACAACCAGCATCAATAGATACATCTTCACGGATCCGCAAGGAATTTCCTCAAATCAAGGGTCTCGGAAACTATCCCGCTTTCCAATGCTCCGAATCCGGTACGGCAATCGTTATCAATCTACTTACATCGAGATATCGGGGCTCCAACGGTACATTCTTCATGCCACAAAGACTCGTCGCCGGCGAGAAGATCTCCGTAATGAAGTTCCTCGATATGATGCGAGAATGGAGGAGCGGAGACCGAGAATATAGGATCAATTACGAGCGACAACCGACGAGGTGGATTCTTTGCAATTATTTTATAGAAAATTGCTTCAAAAATGCGACTGGGGAGATATCGATCTCGGTTTCGGTAGAAATGGATCAAGACCAGCCGGAGAAGCTGACGATCCCACTCAGGCTCTTTGCTCCACGGCCAAATATGGATTTCGATGTCGGTTGTGTGTCATCGCGTGTCGCCAGGAACCCAGTAAGGTAGTTAGTGGTGGAATTTTTTGTCGTAGATTGGGCAATGGTTAACGTTGAATGGATTTGAAGCTTCGCTGATACCCGGGGTAGGCGTTTCGAACTATGAGAGGGATATACGGATTTTGTTTTTGAATAGAATGTTATAGAATGGAATGGAGCGAATGGAATAGACCGCTATACAAACCTGTAATTTACTAATAACGGGAATAGAGTATCTACATGCATGCTAAGTTAAAACTCAGAGCCGCGCGCTGGAATGAAGATGGATCGAAAACGGTTTAGACAATGTGGACAAAAAAACTCGATTGGGCCAAGTATTATTAAGGCTCAATACCAAGGTGGTCTCGTAAAGCGCAATATTTCGCATAGTAATCCATGCCAGGGTCAGATTGTAGCCCGTAGAATACGACGAGTCGAGTTAAATGCGCTTCTGTAGACGGTTGTCAGTAAACAAATGCGCAAAAGAACGAAATATGACACTACTTACCATTCATTTTCATCATTGCGCCTACAGTCGTCGGGAAAACAACCATATCTGGATAATCGCCTTCATCATTAAGCAATGGATAGATCCGCATATGGTTCTTGTGAAGGTTGACTTGCGAATTCTTGATATACGCTTTTGTGTTGTGCGCTCTTTCAGCTCAAAGTCAGCCGCAATTGCAAGGTATCATCATCAATCCCAGGCCAAAAGAAGCCTAAAGATACTCACATAGCATCTTTCCAGCGACTGAACTGCGCCTTCAGCTCCTCTCTTTTGGCCTGCTCTTGATCCAGTAGTATTCTCAACCTCTCGATCTCATCCTGAAGCCCCTCGATTACATCGGAGGTAACTTCACCCCTCTCATACGCCCTTGGCGTTCTCCTCCCACCTCTATCAGGTCCACCAGATATCATAGCATGATTTCGGTACGCCTCTGCAACTTCGCTCAGACTTGTGTCGCCGTTCTCACTTGCCTGCGAAGGTGAAACGTATTTCTGGTTCGCATCGCGGCTGTATTCATCTGTGGGTGACACAGCACGACGCTGGTACCCGTATGACTGGTCTGAAGATAACGATGGGACATAGTCGCGTGATGACTTCTGCTGGGCGGTGTCTGGACCATCATCTGAAACGTCTGAGATGATAGATTCTGGGCGAGCTTGGGGCGCGGGCGCTGCGATGTTGTATGCGGCGGACATGGTGAAGTTTGTCGCTGGGGACCCAACCGACTTTCGAAATTCGAGGGATACGTACAGAATGCTCAGATGAAGTGCGCAGATGAGGTTAAAGACAGAGACGTTGAAGTCTTCTGTTTTACATGGATACCATGAGCCTTAAAAGGTCCCTTAGTTTTAACTTCGGTTGGAAAAAGAGGAGTCGGTAGATGGTAAGCTTAAATTAATGTCGGCCGAGGACGATACGACTCAAACTGGGGGTCGAGTGGAGGCGCAGCTGGTGATTGGTCGACGCCATGGGTCTAGAACAGGTGCCATCCTTGTCTGTATTCGGACAACGGCATTGAACTGGCGATAGTTCAGTCGTTTGGGCGTGTGTGGAAGTTATTCTTTCGTCCCATCTTTTCGGATTGTGGATCGAGACTTCTCTTTCGGCAGATCTTTCCCGAGAGTCGAGGCAGTCTAGTAATCAAGCCCCGAACTCCGAAGTTTTCTTTCGGTCTTCGCGAACACTGCTTATAGACGGTTATTGCAGGTAACCATTTGGTATGTGAATTGGGATTGATTAGTGATAACTGGTGGAGCTTTCCAGCTGCACACGGGGGGACTATGAATTGTCTCGAGTATACTCCAAACTGTGGAAATCAAGTTTCGCAAATTAGCAGACGGCTCAATATGCATATGCAGGCCATTTTGGAATGCAGAAACGGACTCGCTTTAATTCCATCGGCCTCGTCGACCTGAAGGATAATATACAGAGCCTCGTTTGGTTAGACAGTTGGGAAAAAATCCAACAATCCATGTTGTGAAGTGTGCCACGAAATGTATTCCACTTTCGCTCAGCTGTTATATTTCTTCATAAGGAAGCTTTTTTTAAATTTTACTCCCAAGGTGATTTAAGAAATCCTCAGTAATGTTTCCGGGGGAAGGTTTCGGCATTTGTCTTGAGAAGTGGATTTACAATTTCCAAAATTTCCCGACAAGAGGCACGCTAAGAAGGTGAAGGAGAAATACTAAAAACTGTATAGATCTCGAGATTTAGAATTCATCCGGCTTAAATTAAACAAGGAAGAAAGACGATAACTAGTATTAGTTTCCAAATTACAACAGTTAGCTATTCTCCGTACTGTATAATATATATCCAGGCCTATTAATTAACAAGCCTTGCTCACGGGCCAGGTACCCGTAGTAGCCAAAGCTTTCCTGTAAAAGTATCCTGTGGACTGTTGTTTCTGTTAATAAGCAACAGGAGCTCGTCTTATATGATAGGCTCTCACGAAATATTACTTTGTCATTGCAGCCATACTTCAGCTTCATAAACTTGTAGACAAAGATCACGTCTCATATTTCTTCAGTTCGGATTGTCTCACATCTTCATTCACAATTTTTATCTTAAATTCCTTCTAACAATACAGTATATAGGTCAAGGAGGAACTGACGAGAGTATCAAGCTCCACCTATGCCATGCCGGTTTTACAACATATGACTTAGCTCCAACTACACAACGATAACCAACATTATATCAACAAGCTTTGTCAAGGCTATAGTTCTCTGTTGCTTGTAGCTCTAATTTTCCTCATGTTGTAAAATCAACTTTTCTAGACGATTTTGAAACTAAAGAAGAATAGCATGCCTGACACAGTGCTAATCCTATTGGTGTATAACATAAAAACCAGGATCTATATCGATAGGTCGCCAGTAAGATATTAGGGAATCAGAAACGAAAACCATGGTGTATTGCCGGGCATGCATATCAAATCGGCAATACCAAAGGAAATTTCAACTTTGAACAGGGGTAATCTAGCGTTGGGAGTTTTTGAGAGACTAAATTATGCTTTTATCGAGTTAAATATCATCAGTCTAATATTTATGTGGTATAAAGCGGTTGGAAGAACAATTGCAGCATTCAATAGGGCAGTGTCTACACTAGGGCGTTGCTGTTAAGTCCTTATAACATGTACAACGTACTGGTGCCTATAAGGCTTTGTGTTAGGTCATGGAACGTCAAAGGCTAGAGGATCAAGAAGCAGTTAAACTAACTGCTACAAGGGTCTTACCCCCAATTAAAGTTACCGATGCTCTTTTTACGTGCATATTATTTATGTGCATAGACCCCAGTTGTTTGTTACTTGCTGCTCCCCGCCGGCTACTTACAGGATGGTGATTGCCCTTCTAGTCTTTCAGACCTCAATTTGAATTCGATAACTTCTGCTGTCCCGCTGAAAGGATACAACACTGCATGGGAACAAGACAAACCTTGAATGGTAGTTTAGACTGTGCAATTAATATTGTGAGCTTGGGCTGTTCTTAGGTTGTCAATATTAGTATTTTTATTGGCCCGGTTTAAACGTTTTGTGGTTCCTGTCACCAACTACCTATTTAATATTATATTATACTCGTAATATATTAGGTTACAAACTTTCCTTCTAGCTAAGCACAATGAATTGATGCTCTATAGCTAGCTCGAGGTCGTAAAACTAGTTTCGGCCTATCAAACCAATTTAACGGATCCACAACGTTAACGACATTTCGGTTTCGAGGCCAATTAATCTCATAAGGTACGTATGCCAGAAATTGTATCATTGGGCCTGTTAGGTACCTACTTACTAGGCATATTAATTATATAAATTAAATGGTTGGGGACTTGTTTATTCATAACTATTAATCGATCAATCAATTAGATATCAGAACTTGAGCTCATCACCTTTGAATATAACACTTAATTTTTAATTTTTGTCTAATACCCTCATCCTCATGACATACAATCGCCATATGCATATGCACACCCAGAGAGTTCATCTATCTCTCCTACTTCTCCTCGTTCACTATAAAAATCCCTTCGGTTCTTGCAATATATTTCTTCGACGAGCAATCTTAATATCTTTGACAATCAGTCTTCAAGCTCTCACACTACACTCCATAACAAAGCGTTACAGAACGTTCGAACGCGACGGCTATACCAGTTTAAAAAGTCACACCAGAGATCCACCTTAAAGATACAAAAGAAATGTGCTACTACGCAGCTGTTCGTTACATATGCGGCCATATTCGCTGCGAAACCGCACAGGCCCCAATAGTATACTGTCCCAACATACTTAGCCCCAACAGCACCACAGGGCCTCAGATGCCAGAAGGCTTTCGGATGGGGTGCGGATTAGCATTGCCATATGATCCAAACACCATCCCAGCGAGCTACCCGTGTTTTGTCTGCCAAGGCGGGCCACCATGAACGAACAACTGAAGCGGATAGTTAACGGTTGATTAATGAGTGTTTTGGTCGAATCAGTCTCATAGCTGTATAATGGAAGGGTGTTTAAAATGGATTCGTCGAACATCCTTGGCCACTATGGATTTTGAAGACGGGGAAATCAAAGCGACTAGGGTGTATTTAAGACTATTATGAAATATTATGAATGAGATGAAATGAAATGGGGCGAGGATACGAACTTCATAAAATAAAAGCATGATTCTTTTTTGTTATATTCATAGGTTAGTGCAGTTCATTTCTAGGAAAGCTTTTTTTTTTTTTTTTTGGTATCTCATCGAGAGCGCCCGGGCCAATCCTAGAATAATTCGAAGTTTAACCATCATTCAGTTGATATATGTAGAGTAGTATAAACATTCTATCGAAGTGGAAAGGGAAATATATACAAATCCAGATAAGAGAACGATGCCTCCTTCTGACATATTCCCGAACCCAACATCCTACAGTTCAACTATAGAATCAAAGGCAATGCATGTATGTACATCCGCAAATGCAAACTGAAATCAAAATATGCACAATGGTGATTCTTAAGAACCAAATTTTTCGTACAGGAGAATAGAATAAAAAGGGGCTATTTTTGTTTCCAATCTGGTCGAAATGAGCCGTCAAGGCATGTGTCGATATCTTCATCACTTTCGGTGCTTTCTTATTTGTTTAACCTCTTGTGGGGCTCTAGCGGGCCATCAATTTAAGCCGACATGGAAGAAAATCTCTTCATACCCCTCTTGCGTCTGGCCATTCTTTGCCTAATAGCAGCAGGACCATCGAAAGTCGAACCAATGGGTCCGAATCTGATCTTGGAATAAGTAACCGAGGAATCAGGAACCGAGGCCTCAACATCGGTGGGGTCACCAGAGCTGGTATCGCAAGTTCCACGGGCGATACCAGGCTTGGAAGGATCCTCTTCAACAGGGAAGCTGGAGTCGAGCCAGAGCATGTTTGAGTGGTGGTCATCCCAGAGGGACATGACGAGGACCATGCCGTTCTTCATAGCATCGCCCATAGCTCTGAGGCCACCCTTATCCTGGAACCCAGTGTGATCGCCAAAGACGGACTTCTGAGCATCGCAGAAAGCATCGGTGATGGAGTTTCCGGATACACCGTCGATAGTGGATTGAGAATTTTCAACAACGTTTCCATCTTGAACGTAAAAACGCTTGATTTCGGAGAGCTCACCACCTTCGGTAAGGAACTGGGTGACAACGGTGAACTTCTTTCCTGTGTCAATGGTCTTTCCAGGACCGTAGAATTCAGTGTCACCTTGGCGGTAGGAGTTGAAATCACAACCGTCGGCGTCGCATGTGCCAGCGTAACGGTCGTTAGAGTAGGTGCCACCACAGCTGTCACCCTCGCAGCGGTGCTGGTCGTTGGTAGAGCAAGGGTGAGGAGTGTATGCAGTTGAAATGGAGTTGGCTTCCCAGATATCCATTTCGGGGCAGCAGGATCCGTAGCCACCAACACCAGCGTTTTTATCATTGGAGGATGCTTCTCAACCCTCGACGTTGGCCTATTTCATGAATATCGTGTCAGGTTCGTTCCTTCAATAAAGCTTTGTACAAAACTTCTAAGAAGAGCAAGTCTGGGGAGATGTTGTTTACTCACCTCGCCGTTGATAAATTTAAGATCTCTTGGACATTGAGCGTCACAATATCCAGTTCCGTACTTAGCACCAGCCTTGTTTCCAGGATACTTGGACATACCACCATCCGCATCCATAGATACGAAGTACAGAGCACCGTTAAGACCGCATGGAAGGTTCGAAACGTCTACGTCAAATGTGAATTCATTATCTAGGAGGTCGAACATTTTATAGCTGGATGAAGAGTCCATGAGATATGTTCGGGATCCAATGTTGGTACCCTCGCCTTTGCCAATTGTCAGAGCTCTTGAATCATAAATCTAGATATAGGGACCAAATAACATACTCTTAGTGGCGAATTTGAGCGTCAATGCATCTCCGCTGGAAGTGATTCCGTAAGTGGCAGCATAGTCAGCACCGTCGATAGCGCAGTTCTCAGCACAAGCAACGTTATCCGGGCAGAACTCCGAAGACCAGGAATTCCCTGTGTAGCAGTTCTGATAGCCGTCTATAATAATGAAACTTTGTTAGCTACTACTCTCTATATCTCGTATACCGCATATTGCTACGTTCGAATCCGCTGCAATATATGGCCAGGAAACTTTAGGATATATAGTCATTACCGTTGTTGTGAACCCAACGCCAGTTAGAGTCTATGACAACCTCTCCAGACTGAGAACTGCAACCTCCAGATCCATCACAAGTCTCGAAGGACATGGAAGGGTGGTTTTCAGCCTTTTGAGTGCCGACATTTTGTGCAGCGATTAAAGACCAAAGAAAGGTCGAAGTGAAAGCGAGCTTCGATACGGAAACCATTTTTGCGACTTTTGTTGCAATATAAAAACGGTAAAGTACAACTAGGTACTATGTAAAGTAAGATAAAATAGAAGGAATGGTATACCTGATTCCCGGTGAGGTTTTGTGATGATGAGAAAGAGGTTGAGATCTTGTGAGGAATGCAAGAGGGTTTATATACATTCGAGATCTTGTCTCATAAGCCGTAAGGTAGACTTGCAACCTTATTCAAAATCATATCAACCCTGTATATCAGATTAACTTTTGCAGCATCTGAGATTTAAAATTTGGCACCTACGGAATGCCGGGGCGGGAAAAAAGGTCTGTGACCTCCTGGTCGATGACGATCCGGAGTCACGGTTGAGAAATTCGGTCTCATTTTCGATGTTCGTTCTAGTACTATAGTTAGAATTTGCCTTGAGGCCGTCTAAGTCCAAAGCTCAAATGGTTGTAGCTACATCGATACACCAAAGTGGTCTGAGGAACGGTCACATTGTCTTAAAACCCTTGCATAGTGGATTATAAGTTTAGATCTCGAAATGCTCCCGGAAAGTGTAGATCATCTATGAAGCGGCTTCGACGGCCAACTCCTCCGAGTTCTGCGCAAAAGATATATCATGAAAAGGGGAAGTGAGACGCGTAGTCCTGGCTGTCAAGCTTTTGTTTCAAGTTCTAGGGTGTCGGTTGTAAGACAATTCCGGACGCAGACGAGGCGTTAATATATTCGCCTTGCGGTTGTTTGCAAAATACAGACATGTAGACGCTCGCTAATTAACTTCAAAAGTATATTTCCTGTGCAACTTGAGACGAGGTGCGCCTTATCATACTAAGTTTGGAGCATTTCGACTTTCGTTTTTCCCTAAGACAAGCAAAATTTAAGTTTCGGTTTTCAAAGACAAAATTCAGATCTCACATCTTGCATCTCGAGGTCAAAAAGAGCCTTTCGCTGTTCCGAGTATTTCAGAAAATGTACTGTCTACAAAAGATCTTCATGAAAAGATACCTCGTTCTCCACGATTTCATGTCTATCAGATCATAAACCTAGCAACCTTGAAATGGAAGTACCAGGTCCCATCATTCGGTTCTTACTCACCGAAACTAAGCTCAGCTAAGCCAGCTAAGGGGTCTCATACAGCGTCATCATGCATTTTAACCACATACACATCTTCCCACGATGAACCCTGGAATGCTAAAATACCATGAATAATATGCTATCCAATCATACGAACAAGGCTCTTTTCTATCCGGTATTATATAAAGTGTGGCGCGCTCCGTAGGCAGACAAGGTGCGAAACGAGGATCCCATCCCCTTCCAGAAATATATTTCAATGATTTTTTGTTCTTATTCGCATTTAGCCAGAAGTTATGCCGGCGGGCTAGGCTAGCTACCTAGTAATTAAGAGTCTGTATTCCGGAGTATTTTTTCCGCCCCCGCATTTTAGGGAAAAGACAAGGGACTATTTCCTAGACATTGACGATGTAGCCTTTGCATCTCTAGAATATACAGTCTAAATTCCATTACAAGGGTTTTTTCACATTCTTTCAAAATAAATAGTCTACCTACAGGTAGCTACTGGATGGAGGTGACAGGCCGCAAAATTCGCTTTCAAAATGCAACATGGGGAATTTTGTTGACTTCATTCATCCCTATACCTGTTAGCACGTACCACAGCGTAGTACCAGCTGATAGATCTAGAAATTGATATTTTCGCTAGGGCCAGCTTGAAGGGAACATAATAAGCCTTGCATGGCATCTCTCCAAGCTTTCCGGCATCTCTACAGCGATATGTGTACCTTCTGACCCTTCGGCGCCCGTCAATTACTTGTATCGTCAAACCACGCGAAGATCTCCACGTTTCGAATGGCCTTGAGGTCGGGCCGATCACTTGGCCCTTCCGACAGTGCGCGCTCGAAAACCCCGCAAACAAGGAAAAGAATTACCCTCGTCATGTGAGGCGTTAACTTATTTTCGGAGACGTGCGAAGGTGTATATTTCGGATCACGGCATAGATTTTGATACAGGAGGTGATGACGAGTCAGGTATCAGGTTCGCGGGACCCTCGAATTTTCATAGACAGCTAGTTTGGTTTCTTTGTTCCTTTTCTGGATACCTAGTGTTACACACATTGTTTTACACAAGGCTAACTTGGAGGAACAGGCTTGGAGGATACGAATACTGAAGATGTAGAAGCTGTAGTGTTTTTAGACAAGGCCGAAACAAAAAAATTGTATTATCAACGGTTGCATTCCACAGTTGTGACAAGAGTCAGTTAGTGAAAAAGTGGATACAAGAGCTAGGAATAGAATACAGGAGTAAAGCTCATGTCTAAAGAAAAAACGGAATGAACAACATGAATAACAGGAGTTGATGATTAGCCAGGAAGTATTCAACGTAGTTGTGAAGGAAACATTGAGAGCCATAAAGTCGGGATGATGATGATATGATGACCACGGCAAGGAATCTAAAAAACACTGCAGAAGTTGAAAAGCAATGCAACAAGACCCTCCCCGTCGGATTCATTGAAACAACAACCTCCGAATCCCAGCTTCATCTAATGCATTCCAACCCTATCAAAGTGTTCGAGGACAACGACAACTCGAGCAAGTTGACGATAATCCTTAGTTTTCTTGGCCGTGGCGACCAATTGGAGGCTCCAATCGCTGATTGGGATTTTGAAGTGCTCCAAAAAGGTATGGTTTTCATCAACAGCTTGATCTTGGACATTGCTAATGCTGCAGTTTTGCATCAAGCTGCTGATTTCGTCGATAGGACCGGTATCCAGTTGGCCAGCGGCCTCGAGGTTACTGGCGATGTTGTCCATTTCGACCAAAGCGCGCATATAGTTCGACTTAGTCGTGACCTCGTCGAGTTGAACGATTTGGGTCGAACCTTCCGTGCCAGATGAAGCTAGAAGCTGCCCGGTGCTAGACAAAGCTTGGGGTTGCCCGGATCGATCACCGGATGGGTCTGAATGACTGCGTGGACGGGCTTTGGTATCGTCCGTGTCCTGTGGGGTTTGATCACCGTCCTGAGGGGTTTCTTGGTCGGTTGCAATTCGGAGTCGGAGACGCATTTTGAAGAGGGCAATAGCTTGAAGAAGCTTCTGGTTTTTTTTTTTTTTTTTAGGAGAATGTCGTGGGTAATGCAATCTTTGGATTCGTGATCGATGAGAGGAGGAGGAGGAGAATAAAGAGAAGAAGAACTTTTGTGATGGAGGGAGGTTTGAAGATGAGTCTAGATGCCTTCGAGGACAAAAACCATTATCTGAGCAAACAATGGGGAGACAAAGCCGAAAGCTAGATACCAGAACGTAGTATCAAAAAAGAGCTTGAGAGGGATCAGGATAAGGAAGACGGTTATGCGGCTGAAGTAAATGGGTGTGATGAAGGCTCGATCTAAGACGTCCATTACAATAGCTGCCATGGGCTTGATGATATTTAGGAGCTTGGAGAGGGTATATATAAGTATCTACGAGATCATAGCTCTTATGATCAATGGCCGAACAGTTGCGTGCAGCTTTACGTTAGATACAATGCAGGGTTCCGCAAGGATATAAACCACATCTACACTATCTACTAAATAAGTAAGTACCTAATTACTTACTTAAGTACTTAGGTCAGATAGATAGCCAGGTAGCTAGACACTGGCTCACATGCTTATTTCTATATCTAGTTACACCTCTATGGGAAACACAGGCTGTATGTACTTAAGTACTTAAGTAGCTATTGGGGGATATCTAGGCAAGTACTCCTTAAAACGTTAACGGAGTACTCCATCTTGCCAGGAGGATTATAATGTTAATTCATTCTGCTACAGTCTATTCCTTGAGTTATTGCGTAAGTACAATACCTAGATGGAAACGATATTATCCTATGATATCAGAAACATGTATAATCTGACGGTAGGTTTAGTGAACAAAGCTATAGCTTGGTCCTTGCATGGAATCAAATCTCTGGTTTCATATATAGAATCAAATCTCTGGTTTCATATATAATTTCCAAAACATCTGCATCTATACGTCCAGAATATAACTATGAATCTAGGTATTTAGGGGGCGAACTAGGATCGAAAGTCGCAAAATTATACACAAGAAAATGAGATAATAAGATCAAACCTGAAATCAGAGACAAAGATTTAAGCTCGTCCACATCCGCACCAACTCTAGGTGCGACGACATAAACTATTGAAAGGTATCCCAAAGTCGCAAAGACGCCGTCCAATAACAAATCACGTGAACGATCATTTCTCGTGATTTCCACTTTTATATCTTCTACCATGTAGAAATATCGAAGATAGAATCCGATTTCAAGGAGAACTACCGGAAGTAACAGTATTGATTCTGTTCGGTGGTATCGATCGAGTTAGTATAATGTTAACAGTGTGATGTACGGACGTTGAACACAGAATTAGACTGGTATGGTTAAGTGGTTTATACTGACCGAGTGCGAAGTTGGCTCCATAATTTGTATACACACCCGGGGGTCTCTCTGATCGACGAGGGGCTTTCGGCCGTCTCTTGGAAGAGACGGGATTGACTGGATTGTTTTGGGCTTCCATAGGCATCGAAGTGGAGGGGGTTGTTTCCGAAGCCACCGGTTCGGATTTTGATTCATTCGAGGCCATCTCGGGGTTGGGAAAGGTAGTCATACTGAAAGATCGATGGTGAAGAAGGCTACGTACGATGTTTTTGAATTGTTCTAATGAAGGAATTCTTTCCTAGAAATACGTGATTTTTAAGGCTCTATGGGAGAAACTACCTCGATCGCCTTAGCTGATAATATCATATCGCGCAAAACGAGTTTCCATGTGTTAAAACGTCGTGGTACTACGACTTCATAAGTATGATGAATAGAGAAGCCCTGATCCATAGGGATCGTAATTTCATCTGCTCCACGAATCTGCCTGTATTCAATATTATGTACAGGACTAGAATATTTCTGAATCCACCGTTGCAGCCGCCACAAAATACCACAAATCCTCCCAATTATGCATAAAAGTTTACCTACAATCATGTTAGCTCGAGAACACACTATTGTCCCTATACCAGGGAGAGAGTGACAACGTACTGTTTGCTTCTTCTTGCTCTGAACCTCCGCTAAAGCATCGACATAGTTCTCATGTGTAATTTTTGACTTGCCTTCTCTCAGGGCGATCATACCGGCCTCAACGCAAACACTCTTCAACATAGCACCGTTAAATTCATCCGTACTCCTCGCCAACTCCTGGAAGTTGACACCCTCGTCAACTGTCATCTTTCTCGAATGGATTTGCATAATATTTGCTCTAGCCTCCTCGTTCGGCAATGGGAACTCAATCTTTCTATCCAATCGACCGGATCTCAACAAAGCGGGATCAAGAACATCAACACGATTTGTCGCAGCAAGCACCTTGACTCTGTCGTCACTGGCGAAACCATCAAGTTGGTTCAACAGTTCTAACATGGTACGTTGTACTTCTCTGTCTCCAGATTTTTCAGAGTCGAAACGTTTGGTACCAACGGCGTCAAGCTCGTCGATGAAGATGATTGCTGGGGCCTTCTCCTTGGCGAGAGCGAATGCATCACGGACGAGTTTGGCACCGTCACCGATAAACATTTGAACGAGCTGAGGACCGGCGAGTTTAAGGAAGGTAGCGTTGGATTGAGCGGCGCAGGCTCTAGCAAGAAGTGTCTTTCCTGTTCCTGGAGGACCATACATCAAAGCACCTGTAATTGTTTACCGAATTAGTAAAGGCAATCGAGTAGTAAGGATGTAAAAGCATAACATACCCTTCGGCGCCTTGATGCCAATCTTCTTAAACCTCTCTGCTTCCTTCATTGGCGTAACTACGGCTTCTACAAGCTCCATAATCTGTTTATCCAATCCACCAATATCACCATATCCTTCAGTGGGCTTTTCGTCCACCTCCATGGCCTTTACTCTGCTGTCGTACTCTGCAGGTAACGTATCCAAGACAAGGTAGCTATCCTTATTAACACCAATCAAATCACCTGGCTTCAACTTTTCCGGATCTACAAGACCAATCAACGGTAGGAAGATGGTCTGTCTCGTCGAAGTCTTAATAACTGCCGACTTCCCCGTCCGTGTAGCGTCAACATCAGTATTGGCCCCATCCTCCGGTAACTCGCTGTTGGGATCCAAATCTAATAGTTCAACAACGTTGCCAACGAGATATGGTAACATGCGGTTATTCTCTATCTTCTCAAGATTCTCTTTGATCCGTGAATTCATAGTACCCTTTTCGTGGGTTAGGCGCTGGAATTCGGACCGCATGACGCGTAGGTCGTTCTCAAGCAGACGGCGACGGTTGACGATATCTTGAGTAGAGGCAGTTAGGATTTCGGGATCGATGCCAGAGTCGGCTTCACCCATCGAGGCGTCGCCATCCTTATCCTTAGGGCCGTCAGCATTGGTGGCTTGCTCTAGAGCTTCCAGATCTTCGAGGGTGGCCATGGTGGGCTGTGATGGTATTGTATTGTATGATGAGTGGAGGGGGTAATAGCTTTCCGACGCGTCGTTGGTTAAGTGGGCAGGGTAGCTGGATTCCCTGGGAAGCTAAAGTCGATGCGGAAAAGGTGGGTTAGAGGATGGAGATGGAGGTGGTGGAGCAGTTGATAAGAGGTCGTCGTAATCCAGCGTCGTCTGTGTTGGAAAGCAAGGGAAGCTGTGAAGCTCTGCCTGACTAAGCAACGCAGAAAACCCAACATCTGACGGCTGCAGCATAGTATCATGATATCGTGATATCTGACAAAATTTGGCCAACATGTCTACGAGGCTGTGGATACTTTCCCTCTTCCCGGGTCTGGGTATTCATTGATACCACGCTTAAGCATAGTCTAAGGCTTAAGTAGTTAGTTAGCCAGCGATTTTAAAAGCTAAAGCCAGGCATATATTAGATAAAAATGTTCGATCCTAACTCTATATTTTGAGATTCCAATTCTCCTCGACGCCCGCTTAAAAGCTAATATTGAAAGTTGAAAATAAAATAATACAAGGGGCAAGTGTAAGGGAAAATGATTACTCCTTCCCCCAAACTTCCCATATCTTCTCACTCAAGGCTCTTTTAATCTTCCTTCTGTCCACACAAGTTGCCACATCCACAACACTCATGATCATCGGTTTTCCCAAAACCTCACTTCCAGTTCTTTCGTACCTTTCCAACAGCTCTCTTGGTGTCTTGAAATGTCTTTGAATCTCAAGTGCCTTCTCAGCACTTACTCCCCTTGTTGACATTAGCATTTTCAAAAATACATCCCGGACCGTACTAGTCTTGCTTTTGCTCACAAATTCCGCAAGACTAGTATAGTTGAGGAAGTAATCCCTTTGTGGTTCCTTCTCTTTCAAGTGTGATTTTAGGTTCGCAAAGGTTCCAACCTGTACGAGATTCTCTGGGTACATGTATAAATCTTTCCCTTCGTGAAGCTGCTTTAGAAGCCTGGTAAACCTCGCTAGGTACCTAACCGTATCATCCAACTTTGGACTTAATTTCACAAAGAACCCATTAACAACCTGTGTACTATACACGGCCGTGGTGATTGCATCCGCCATTTGTGGTGTGCTGGCTGCAATCTTCCCATTGGGTAACTCGATAATGTAAGTCACATTACCAACGAATCTTTTCAGTCTGAACTTCTGTTCGTGGAATCTGCCATCTTTGATCGAGGATACCAGATCATCTAGGCGTTTTCGTTCACAAACGTAATCGAGGGATAGCTCGACCTCCTGATCTGTTTCATGGCCATTTTCAAAGAGCTTTCCTTTTGCAACCCACATGACGTCTCCAAGCTCCATCCCTCTCGTGACAGGCGGACAATCGGCGTTTTCGAACGAGCGTTGAATATACTCTCTGTCGGTTTTAGATGCTACTTCTCGATTGTCGAGAACAAGGTGGATAGTAAAATTTCCAGCTTTAAGGTAGCGAGGGGTGAAGGGAGTTGTAACATCTGGAGGAGCGCTGCTGATGGGTTGAGCAGAGGCGGATCGCATCCGTGAGCGGCGTGGGAGGGTCTGAACGATTGATTGTGAATCCCTTTGAACTTTTGATACCGGCGACAATGATTCGAGAACATCATCCTCTTCATCTTCAAGGCTTATCGGGTCACCGCCAAGCCTTTGCCCCATACTAGCAAACGCATTCCCAGCAGCAATAGCGCTAGCAACTGACGTATCCATCGTATGGTCGCTAAGTACCCGCACTTTTGCTTTCCCCCTCCTCCCTCCAGCTGTAGCTACAGCACTAACAGCAGCCTGTGGCGCTCCTATTTGTTCCTCCACCTCTCTCATGGCATCGGCAGCATCCCACCCGTGATCTGTCAAACAAAATAGTGCTGGTCTCCCCCTCTGCGAAACGTAATTGTGATCCTTGATGGTCTTCATGGATGCCCAAGCAGTATACTTGTACGTTTCACCTGCATTACCGGCAAGGGAGAAAGAGGCGTCGCTATATGGTTGCGCACGGCGACAAAGTTCGTCTTTGCCAATCGACTCGCCATACTCTAGTTCTGACAAAGCCATTAATATGGCGTATCCACCTGTACGAGCACGAGGTATGTATTGCTTCGTAGAACGGGGTCTTTTGGCTCTTTTTGTTTGTTGGGCATCTTCAGCTTCGTCTCCGTCGCCATCCTGGTCGGTTGGTGCAGCTCGCGGGGCAGTCGCTTTCTTCTTCCTCGGTGGTCGAGCCCGGTCCCAGCGTCCTAATACCGGCTCTCCGCTATCGAATAACGACCCACTATCCTCAACAGCAAATGCTGGAGCTCTTCCAACGTTGGATGTACTGCTCCCTTCCCCAATGATATCCTCAGGTTCCTCGCTCCTTCGTTTTCTAGACGCTTTTTGAGGTTTCAAGTATGGTACCATTGGCGGTGGCGTTTCGCCTCTATCCTCTTTGTAATCAATATAGCTCCTTGTCAGCCGCTCTGCGATTTTTTCGCCGATGCCAATGAGATTTTGAGCTTCAGACGGGTGGTCGAAAGTCCGAGGGCAGTTTCGCATTGATTCGACTGCCTTGCGATATGTTCGTTCCCGATCCGTACCACGAGCATCATCTGCCCATTGCAGGAGAAATTGAAGCAGGACTGGGTTCCCGCATGGAAGATGCTGCTTGGGAGGCATTTTGGCAGCAGCTTTCGGCCCGGGGTGGTGCCACTACTATGAGCGACTGGTGATGGGTTTGTCAAAGATTTGGTTGTTTAAAGGTTAAGTTGGAAGACGCGTTTTAGCAACGACAACAAATGTTGGAGGAGCAACCACTTCAGTTCATATAAAGTCCCACCAGAGCTACTACAAACATATTACAGAAGCTAAAGACATTGAGATATCAATACCAATACCAAAGATGAAAACAATCATAGCCTCGATAGATGGCTGGATACTTTGTTAGATTTGAATACAAAACTGCATGCTTTTGGTATCTAGACTCGATAAAACTCCAACGGCATATCGTACATCCCACAATGCTAGTAGTAAACTACTGGTCCTCCATATCCTCATCCTCATCATCGTCCTGTTCTTCCTCGCTATCTTCTTGCATCTCCTCATCGCTCCATATATCTTCGTCTCCGCTCCACCCGGTTTCTTTCTCGAGTTCGTCGTCTTCTTCTCCCTCCTTCTTATCCTTACTCTTCTTTCTCTTAACATTCTCCTCCTGTACTCGTTTTCTTTCTGCTTTGACCTTCTCTTTATCCTTTGCCTTCTTCTCTAACTGCCTCTCTTCTTCTCTGGTCTTCTTAACGAAAGAATGCCATAGAATTCTTCCATCATTTACTCCCTCCTCAATCTTAACCAGTTTTAACCTCATCCTCGGTCCTAACTCCTGTAGCTTTACCGCTTTCCTCTCTGCCCCGCCTCCATCTTCACTAACTTTCTTTACCCGTCCTGCCTTCTGTATTCCAGGAACTGCAACTTCCACCTCGGCATCTGTGTCAACTTCACTTTCACTCGTATAGCCACCACCAGCCGCACTGGGGTCTAGCAGATACTCCGAAATATCTGCGAGACCACCTAGATCAGGTATAGCTCCTCTAGCACTTTTCGCAGGCTGGCTGGCTCTGTTCAACTTCCTGATAGCCCTTGGAACTCCAGTTGGCCGTGTAGTAATCGAGTAATGCCTTAAATCCACGATATACTCTTCATCTTCCTTTAAGGTCTCTATATCCTTTAAATCCGGTAACTCGCGATTAAGCAGTAAGACCCTCTTGACAGATTTCAAAGAAATGGTCTGTGCGGATATCGGCGGGAGCATGGATTGGAACATTGATTGGGTAAGGATTTCATGGTTGGCGGGTTTGCCCGTTGTAGGTGTAACGAGGTTGCTCATTACTAGCTGTGATGGCGCCATAGCGAATTAGCCTTCGAACAGCCGTCGAACTCCGCTTTGCTTAAAAACACTGATTACACATTTTCCACCCACAGAATAGAACAGAAACGAAGAAAGAGAGAGAGAGAGAAATATAACATACCAAAGGAGGACTCAAATATTCCTTTCCTGTACTTTTGGCGCCACCGTGCCTTTGTCCCTTTGCAACATCCTTACACAGACTGTAATTCTCGACTCTGAAATGCAATGTCGGACCTCTCGGTGTCCTTAAAATCCTCAATGTTACGTTCCCGTTTTCCGAGCGACTGAACATAAGGATTTGTGTGACACCTAGAGGACCGGCCATGGTTGTGAAGTCTTTGACTTTATTCGATTTCCTTTCACGAAGACGAGAAGCAGTATATGGCTCCATCACGCGACGTAGGTCGTGAACGAGAGTGGAAACTGAAGGTCCAACAGGGGAAGTCCCGGTACGTATAATCATTGTTTTTGGAGTTCTGGAAGCAGTACTGGAGAGAGGTGTCTTCGATGTCACCGCCGTCGAGGCAGTTGGATTCTGTCGTGTCGGATCCGCGACATGAGTACGGCGTTTAGAACGACGGCGAGCCATTTTTGAGGTTCTAGTAGTTAATTTTAGAGTAGGCGACGCTAATTCGATTGTTTCCCAGGTGTTTGGACAAGTCGATGGTTGATGGCTATCCTTGATGGTGAAGCTGGATGAAGTTGGAGATGCGGCTCTGCTCGACCGCAAATTTTCTGGCATAAAAATGGAACCAAAGTTTTAGCTTCGTTGGAAAAGTCGAGGTTAAGCGAGGTCGCAACACACGAAACAACACATCCTTCGCAAACCGGGTAACCCCGAGACGCCGCAAGGCAACCGACTTACGCTCCCGAGCAAAAGCTCCTAAAGGCCGGAACGGACTCCAAACTGGCCCCGGATCAGGGATTCTCGAGAACCACAAGAGCAACGTGGCGTCTGGGTGTCACGGCTCTTTCTGGAGAGTTCTTCAGAACTCGTAAGCGATTAATCAGGCGCAAGGTCTAGCTTGTACTGGCCAGGGCTGGGCGTTTTGATCCAGGAGTTCAGGCTGGAATCCGGCGACCTTGGGAGAACGTATAAAGGGTGGTCTGTTCTCTACTTGGATGCAATCTTGAAGTCTTAGAATCAACAGCATCAAAGAATCAATCATTCAGTACAATCTCAAGGATCAATAACCCCAACCGCAACAATGGACATCACAATTACTCCAGAATACGGGTATGCATATGCAAATATACAGCCCGAGGTTGTACAGTGCCAATGCAACTCAGACTGACATGATGTCTGTAGATACGTCCTCCTCGTCGCCCTCGCCTCGACGTTTATCAACCAGTGGCACGGTATGGTAGTTACTGGCGCCAGAATGAAGGCCAAGGTTCCATGTACGACTTAATCTTTCCAATTGACAGCAAGGAGAACTTGGATACTAAGATCATACTTTCTAAAATTATAGACCCAAATGCGTATGCCTTGCACGCCGAGGCCCCCACCGGATCTGATAAATACACCTTCAACTGCACGCAGCGTGCCCATCAGAACTACCTCGAGAATCTCCCGAACTGTAAGAACCCATTTCGATTTATCCGATTTAGTGGCGGCTAAGTACTGGTGGACTAACCTCCGTTGAAATTGGTAGTGTATGTTCCTATGTTCATCTCCGGCCTCATTTACCCCAAGTTCGCGGCGGGTGCTGGAGCATTCTACCTCCTAGGCAGAATTTTGTATGCCATTGGATACAAGAACCCTAAGAAGGAAATGGGTAAGGGAAGATACCTTGGTGCACCAGTATTCTACCCAGCGCAGTTGGGACTGTGGGGTGCTGCTGGATATGTTTGTTACAACTTCATCGTCGGAGCTTAATTAATCAAACCAAGTTAGCGAAATGATAAGTGTACAGGATAGCTTTGGTTAGTCGCTATTGATTTGCACTTTTGCATTGTTTGTAAATCCATAGCTAGTGAAAAGCCGATATCATTGAAATAATATATATAATACAACTTCATTTATCGAGGAGCTTTTCCTAGGCCTAGTATTCTATACATTAATACGTAATATATTAATACCCCAAGGTCATGCCACCGAAGTGGCAAGTAACCTGACCTTCTGAATATATTAAGTCCGGGTATTAATATTAACAATGCTCGGCCTCGCAAAATTATCATAAAAGCTAAGACCAATTTACTCCTTAAGAGAAACTAAATTTAAAGACGGGTTTAAATCTATAGATCTAAAGGATGCCGTGGCGGTCAACTGCGAAGCTTTCTGTGTAACCTAAATATTACTGCACACAGCCGTTGTCCTCCGTTGCTGCAGATCCAACGCTATCAAATGCAAACATTCATCCATCAACTCTCTAAGCTAAGCTTAAGCTCTTACAACAACCTTCTCTTATATTAGCAAACTTCATCGATCCAAACCTGTCACGTTATTACTTACTTCATCCTAACACTTTATCATGTGGCTCGCACTAACAAAGCTAGCTATTCAAATCAAATCATCGAATACTCGATGAAACTACAAACTTAGTTGGTTTACTAATGTATAGCTTATAGTACTGTTCCAAGCACCGGGTACGCAGGCCCTGGTGCGGCACGGATCAGATCAACCACGAATCAAATCTAGCAGGAGGTATATACATTCTACCGAATGCAATATCAAGAAGGGAAGAAGTACCCCTCGCTGAAATGGCGGGGCTGGGATCAAGAAGCCCATCATGAAGGCCTCTACTCTACAATCAAGTCCTAGCTACAAAGCATATCAAGTTTCCGAGGACATGTTTATGCATAGCCGACCCGAAAACCCACCGTGCATATGCGCAAACAATCTGATATTGATCAGATGATGCTTCCTCATCTCCATCGATATCTCGGAATCCAACACAATTTACACCAAACTATCGTTCTCACAAAGGCCTACCCCGCTGCACGGTTTGACCCGCCACTCCCTGCTCCTTCTTTCTATTTTGCAAGGATCTACGCTGTTTAGGGCATGAGGAATATACCTCTGCAGTGTCGAGGCCCAATAATAGACCTCTTCGGCCCTCGAAGGACAATTTCACATTGATTTGATGAGATTTTTTTCTCGTCGGTGTACCTCTGAACTTCTGGATTGCATTGGATACAGGAATCTGACACTCCAAAGTGTTAGCTCGATGCCCAGCTGCGACGTTGGACCCATATAATGCATCATATGGCCGATTCACCCTAGCCAATGGTTCGATTGGGTTATCCGCCCAAGCGTCGATGACTTGCTTTGAGCGAAAATATGCCTTTTTCACGCAAGGCAGAGAAAAAGAAGAGTGAAAAAAAGAATACACACACGATAATATCGTTGGAGAAGGCTGCTGTTTCCCCTTCTCACCTGTGTCTTCTTTTTTTCTATCCCTCTCTCTTTCTTTCCCTTCTTCTCCTTTTAAATTCTAAAAGGACGGACAGAAATAACGAAGCTCTGTTTTCGTTTGGTACTGTTCTGTTTTCCCCTCGGCCCGCTCGACTATTATCGATACAAGGAAGAGTCACTCACAGTCTCTGCCCAGACAGTCTTCTCGAGTCCGCCTCTTGCCATTAACGGAACAACAGACCATTTGTTTGACAATCTACCAGCAACTGGCATCCAGTCGATCGCCTTTTCCTGCGTTTTCTCAGGGTGATTTTCAAATTTGCTTTTTGTTCCATCAGCTGTTTTCAAACTGACCGTCCAGCTAGCTTGTGCACTTTTTTGCTTGCAGAAGACAAAACAGAGGTGCATTCGAGACAAGTTGTCCCAACGCACCCTAAATAAAACAGGCTTTTTGTCCCGCAATTTACAATTCTTAATTGCTGTTGTTGTCTTTCTTACCTCATACCATGCCACGCCCTCCTCGTCCACTCACTCTTAACTTTGGATCTGGCAACGGCGGAGGACCCGGAGGACCACCTTTAGACAGGATAAACCCCCCTCATATTCGAGAGCATTCTCACCCAGGCCCATCAAAGGGACCACCAATTTTAGGAGGTCCACCAGTTGTAGCTCCAAATTCTCCAAACTCTTCTCACAACAGTGCAACTCCGATGCCTACACCACCACCTTCCCACGGCCACCGATCCCAGTCACAGGGTGAAAGTGGCCCACCAGCTTTGTACGATCCGTTTGGATTCAAACCAAGACTTCCACCTCAAGATATGCTTTCCCAAAAGTGGGCTTATCAAGCCCGCCATTTGATCCGTGCGCAACAAGCGCTTATCGCAGCGCAAGGCGAAGTGCTTCGCATAGAGCAGGATCTAGTATGGACTGAGCGTGAAATGTTTGAAAAGGAACGCCGGATGGCTGAAGCCGGCGAATTACCTGAAGAAGACGATGTCGGCGGCGAGGGCGTTATGGTTGAGAAGTCTGAGAAGGGAGGCAAGCCTAACAGACATACACAACCTCCCCGCCCTGCCAACGCCAACGCCCCAGGCAGGAAATACGGCGGTGATATGTACATGCCCGGTCAGTTCCCATCACCAACCGGTAATGGTCCATCTGGAGGCGGTCCCAACGACAAAATGAGCAAGTCGCTCGTCCCAGTTAGCAGCAAGGAGAACGTCGAAGGCGGGCCCAGCGCCGGTGCCGCTGGTGGCAAGAATAAACCCCTCCCGTTGAGAATTGGGAGCGGCGGCCACGGAGGCAGCAGCGGTGGTCCGCACATGCGCCACAGCTACCATCCCGGTATGCCACCCATCCGATCCAATAGCATGACCTCTGACTCGTCGCACGATTCCGACGCGAAAGCGGTCCATGCAGCGGAAAGAGAACGTATGCAGCATGCTAAGTATCGTCAAGAATACGAGAAGATTTATGGATCAAGGAGCAGCTCCCGGGGCCACAAGTTTGAGGAAATGCGAAAGACCCTTGGCGGTGACTTTGGTGGCCCGGCCAGCGAAGATGAGGAAGAAGAAGATGAAGGGTACGGTGAAAGGTATGATCGATATTACCCGGGACAGTATACCGAGGCCTTGAACAGCTCCAAGAAGGAGAAGAGACGACCAGATATGTTGAACATGAAGAGCGGCGGCGGTGGCGGCGGTAATGGAGGCGGCGGTGGTGGTGGTGGTGGTGGTGGGTATGTCGACAAGTGGGTTCAGGGCTCTGGTGGTGGAGGCGGTGGTGGAGGCGGCGGTGGCGGCGGACGCTCTGGCAATAGATGGTTGTAGGCGACTACTATCTTCAAGACAGGTAAGTATGGATAAGGCGCATCTGGGTGATACCATGGGGCATTGCTGCGGGCAGGGTGCGTTTTCGAAGGTGTCTCTTTTGTTACATTGCTTGATATCTTCTTCATTGTTTTCAGACGGAAACACCAAAAATATTCTTGTGATGTTACATTTCTTTTTATCATTTAAACGCACTGTCAGTTATGAGGTTTTCCTATTTTCTTCTATACATTACTACTGATGATGTCGACAGCCGACGATTTTACCTTTTTCCACGCATCTTTCGCTATTTCTCATTTGAAATACTAATAGACCACTGCTGCACGTCGTTGTGTGCTATTCTCGCTATTCTCCTTGCAGAAAAGGGTGTCCCTTGCAGCCAGATACAGATGTACATACAGTACATTATTAAATTGTGCATTACATATTAGCAATATATATATTCCGAACCTATCAATATTGTAGATTTAGTCCTAATCCTGGATGGACCGTTGAGCTAGCCCTGTCGAAGCCATAGCTAATTCGGGACACTAGTCCACTAGTCTACTAGATGACGATAGTTGCATATTTCCCAAGCAGTGTAACCATTAAACGCCCAGAAGCCAGCTATAACATAAAACTTGATCATACATATCACCCGCTCATCCTCAAAATTTAACAATCCTTTCAATTCCGAGAAAGTAACAAAACAAAACATCCATCCTCATTACCAAATTGGTACAATTAAAACGATCTTCATGTAGTCCTCTCCTTCTCAAGCCTCTCAAAAACCTCTAGCGTCCTCTTCCAAACCTTCTCTCCAACTGTTTCATCACACCACCCTTTATCCACATACTTCTGCGCCGAACTCGATTCCTCATTCACACTATCCGTCAACCAACCTCCAGTCTTAAACTTCTCATTTGTCGTCAAATAAAAATGCCTCTGACCACTCTCCTCTTGCGTGAACATCCACGGCCTCGCCAGTGGCATTAACATCCTAGCCGCTCGTTTAGCAATCGGATGGAAATGTGAAGCTTCCATGATATTCGTCTCTACACCACCCGGGAAAGCATGTATAAACCCAATATTCGAATGTTGCTTCGCCAAATACTTCGCAAGAGCCGAATTTGAAGTCGTGGCCATTATTCCAGCGTTACGCAGAGAAAAGGTCTTCTTAAGCTCGAAATCGTCGAAATTAAGTTGTCCCTCTCCATTGCCCGCGGAAAGAACCGAGAGGACACGAGCACCGAATGGAGAGGATTTAGCTGCCGAGGATAACGCAGGAAGGAGGTTTTGTATAAACCTCGCTCGGGAAAAATAGTTCAATGCGAGTTTTGCATCTAACCCCTCAGCGGTTTCAACTCTTCCTTCTGAGGTTAGATAGCCCTGTGACATAACGAGTACATTCAACTCCTTCTCCTTCTCCAGGAATTTCCTGGTTACTTCGTCGACATTTTTGATGAGGGTGGCATCGGCTTGGATGAATTCGAGATGTCCATCTGGGTTTAGTGACTTTAGATCGGCGATTATACGGTCCGCTGAGGATTGCGAACGGCCTACGAAGTATACCCGCGGAGATGGGGCGGTTTGGTAGAAATTTCGGAGCGTATGTTCGCCGATACCACTGGTTGCGCCGACTTTTTTGAAATGTGAAGTCAGTTTATCTATTCATATATTGAATTGATTCGAAAATAGTTAAAATGGTATTTTAAAACATACTAAAGAGTGCAACTAGCCCTAAGGGAAGTTTTGTCTTCATAGCACCATTGGAAGATTTAATCGCATCTATCGCAACCATCGTGACTCTCTTGATACAGATATATAAATTGATTTTGTGTCTCTAATTGGCGGAAGAAATGATCTTTGCAATTGGGGAAACAGTATGACGTTATATTTTGTGGTATTGAAAATGCCAAGAATGCCGTTTTAACTCGATAAACCAAAAAACGTCGAAAACTTAAAAATTGTCTACAAACTACAAACTAAATGTAGCTGGCCTAAGTTAACGAATATATAAAATATTTTGAAGCAGCTCCTTCTACCTTTTTAATTACCACAATGAAAGAACTATCATCGTGAAAACCTCAACGGAGATACAACTTCCGAGCACCGAAGCCCACACTAACGTTATCCAAATCCTCCTTGGAGCCCACGTAATCAACTTTTTTTTGTATGAAAATCACAATGGACTTAATTAAATAGGGGTGTCAGCAGCTTGCATATGCAACCTGCTGACAAACACGCGTCACTTTTCTAGGACATTTCTTAGCTGATGGTTTTAAGGAACGGAAAGTTATAACTCTCCCCACTGCTTGAAATGGGGTTAGAAAGATCACAGAGGAATTGTTTTGGGACAAGTCATACGCTATACGAAGAGTATTCGAAATATGTGACGGAGGTCGGAAGGGAACAACAGGCCGTCTCCGATGTGTTGGGTTGGAGGTTCTAGTCTGGCGAAGATCGCCACTGTCGGTCTTTTGTGTAACTATCGTGATACTGCCATTGCATGGAAGGAAGGATAATATAGATACCTGTCAAGATAGTCTGGTGCTGTCAAGAAGGGTTTAATAGTTCCAGAAATGGGAAAAAGCGAAAAGGTCTTTTCTACCCGGATAGAACGTGGAAAGCCGTGATTGATCTCGATATGATCAATGAGCAACAGATTGTCAGAGCTACGGGGTGAAACTGCAAGGACTTAGAGATTTGGGGCAATATATATATTGCAACAAGTAAATGTAAGTTTATGTGAATGAAGAGGTTAACTTGATGGGGGATTCTAAGAGACTGATTTGAAAGGAAGGAGAGCGGCTTAAATAACTGTTCGAAACAGGTAGCTTTCCTATAAAACCCCATGACCCATGATGCAAAAAACAGGGTTATATTCCATGCAGACAGCTACTAAAGGACATACAAGCTTACATAACTAAAATAGTTAATTGTCGGCAGATGAGCCTATAGATAGCATTCTATAAAGGAAACCGTCTCGAATCGATCATTGCGCTTGAGGGTTAATTCTGAAGTATACCCATACTAGTATACTAGTATAATTTAATATAAATTCATTATGATAATATCGATAGATTAGAGAGATTAAGATTGACCATTGATTGGTAAATCAAGAATATGAAGATGTGCCATCAGATCGGCAACATCCAAGGCTGTGAATACATATGCCCAAATCCAAGATCTTGAAAGCAGCCTGTCTAGGCCTGTTTGTGGTATTTTAACACCAACACAAATATCTGAAGTGTTTACTGCGAACTAAGCTAGACGTAGTCTACCGATTATACAGATCCAAAATAGGAGGGATCACTGAGGGTAGAAAGATAAATTATAGCAAGTAGGCTTCATTACTCTCAAAGAGTCCGTACATTAGGTATACAGTCTGTAGGGAACTATCGACTAAATTTCAGACCAACTACCTACTCACAAGATCATAACCAACTTCTTGAATCCCAATATTAAAAAAAGCTTTCAAAACTGAACCTTCCACCTCCCGCACGGTCCATTGCCCACCTGTCCTACTTCCACCAATGCATCTTGAGAAGGTTTAAACCTCAAATGATTATCATAACTACAAACATTCGTCAACCTCAACCGACAAACACCCTTCTGCGACGTCCCCGTCGGAAACCTAAAGTAACTACCAGCACAATCGGGTACTCCCTGAGCGTTCACATGTTCATGACACCGTGAGCAACAGTCAGCAGCAATCTCAGCGGGTACTATAAGATCACTTGGTAGAACAACAACATCTACGCTACCACTTGGACCTTGGAAGTGATTATGTGGTCCGCAGGCGAGGTAAGTTGTTACCCTTGGGGCGAGGGCGGTGACTCTTTTCGTGACGGTCTTTGTTGAGGTCTTGGTTTTTGTGATGGTGCTGGTGGATATGATACGAGTTATGGTAGTGGTTTTGGGCTTTTGTTGGTAGATTGTCTTTGTAATCTTTTTGGTTTGTTGGATGGTTTTGGTTTTGGTCTTGCAGGGTTTTGTGATTGTAGCTGTAGATCGTTTGGCGGTGACTGTGTGTTTGTATATTGTTTGGATCGTCTTCGTGCATTTGATAGAGGTTGGGTAGGGTGTTTTCTTATGTCGTGCCTCGAGGTCACGTTTTTCGACCGGGAGCGTGTATTGGTTATCAGGGTCGTCACCGGCACTGATGAATCCAGGGGGAACAGGAACCACGGTCGAATCCGGGGTAACAGTCGCAACAGTGATCGAAATCGTGACCGTTTTAGTTTGAGAAATAGTCCTAGTAGCAGTCACGACAGTGCTAGCATATACAGTGCGTGTGCTGCATTTTGAAGTTACAGTATAAGTCTTCGTATGTCGCTTGGTAACGGTCTTTGTTTTATCTTTCTGTGTGATATAGCGAGTGCTTGGTTTGGGAGTTATGGTGACAATTGATTTGGTGGTTTTGTGGATTGTCTTTGTGTAACTCTGCGGCGGGTGGACGTTTTGGTTGCAGTATTCTGTGGTGCAGTGTTGGATTATTTTTATGGATTTGTGGGGGTGGTGATACCAGCCGGAGACGCCGGTGGTAAGAAGCGATGCCGCGAGGAGGATGTTCGTAAATATTATAGATTTCATCGTGAAAGTAGTACTCAAAAGAGGTCAACCAAGCGAATGATGAAGTAAGAGTAGAAGCGAGTGATTTAATAATATAAGAAACGAATGTTCAGTCGACAGGATATATACCACTATGGAGGTGTATATATATACCCGTCAAACAAGGCTACCAGATTTCACAATCCGTTGTAACACATTACACATATTATCCGCAACAAGGGAAGGGGGTGTAAACTATCCTTGGGGAAAACCTGGGGGGTTTTTATAAACCATCCTCACGGGCCGTCGATACACTTTCTCTCGCTTCCCCGGAACTTGCCGTTGAACGTTTGCGCAAAATAACAAAATATATATAGTATGTAAGCGTTTTCTATAGGGTTACATTACAGCGAAACTCGATGCATATTACCTGCACATGGTGCCACAATCAAGAGGTTGTTAAAGGGACGAACGCGAACCGGCTATCGGGTTTTACGTAAGGAGAAGTTGCACGACGTTTAACGAAGGGGCTCAATCGTGAATTCATGGGGTTCCGGCTCACAAATGGCGTATTTAATATATTTTAACCTCTCGGCATCGTTTCCGGGCACGAGACCAGTCGACTACTTATGTATAATATAACTCAGATTTTATCTTGTAAAGAGCGCCTTACCTAGTTCGTAGAACAGGCACCCCGCACCCAAGACTACCCGCATCATTAGTCCAGCGCTGATTCGCACTTCCAACGCCGACGTGACATCCCCAAGCTTCAACAGACGTCTAGACCGCCACAATAAACGCCACCAAAAACCAATTGCAGCGAGTTGCATGTAGGTATATTACATTACCAAATCATCCTGTTTTCTCCATCGACATGTATTTGTCGGCAAACTGTCTTTCAATTGCAATTGCAAAAAAACAAGCAAGGCTGGGGAGGCGTCGCCAAGTGCTTGTCGTGGGATTAGCAGAAGTCTTGGAAATTCTTCAAAATCCTCCCAATAGCCAAGTACTTGGTGGTTTACTGCAAAAAGATCATAGGAGACCCTGAATTTGCCCGCGAACTAATCCCAGAAAAAACTCTGTGTGACCATGGGACTATGAGGGGCTGGATAAGAAAAGGTTGGCATAGGGCTGGAAATGTTAGAAATGTTAGACTTTTTTTCTCTTTCTCTTTCGCTTGTGGTGTTTTTTGATGTTTTTGGGTGTGCAAAGATTAGCTGAAATTATGTGAGCTGGCCATGGCGGGATCAATTGTGGGATTGCCCCATGGAGGAGAGCGAAAGAGCGTATCGAGCTTGAGGGGGAGATTCTGTATTTAAGAAGTAATTGATCACCAGGAGAAGAAATAGGAAGCGCTGCTATAAATTATTTCCTCCAGGTCGGGCCGCAATATATGCGATATAGCTTCGAAGCTAGAGACCATTAACAAGAACCTCATCCAATAAAATCCAACAAGATGGGCGCAGAAACCGAAACCACCAACGAAATCACAAAAGGCCCTCAAACAGATCTCCAAACCTCATCCAAAGACCAAGAAAAGCAAGAAAAACAAGAGACTACCACCATCGATTCCAAAGAGGCCGGAACGGGAGACCCATCCCCTCCAAACTCAAAAAACGAAGCTTCAGAAACTTACGGAACCTATTACGCCGACGTTGGCGACCCAGAAACACCACCACAACAACAATCAGAACAAGAACAGGGACAAGAACCAGAAGAGGGTGCCGGATCAACGCATGCGCATCGTCGCAGACACGCATGCTGTAAATGCCTATGCTGCCTCATAATCTTTCTCATCATGCTGGCAGGGCTGGCAGCAGGTCTCATATACTATGGTGTTAAGGGGTGCTTCAAAAAGGGGGAGAGGAATTCAAGGAAGTGCAGGGGAAGGGGTTCGAAATCCGATGCAAGCTTGGTTAGCTTGAAGGGTTCGTGGGGGACGTATATGTTGATGTTCTTATTCGAAGTCATAATGTTTTTGGTCTTTTAAGGGTGTTATTTGGGATTTCTTTTGGTTGTCGGACGGGACCTGGTTTGGGGGTCATAATGATAATTATATACATATACATACCTCGTGTAAGCGCATCCACTGAGGTTTCGTACATCAATAATCTTTGCTTTGATGAAGTTATATTTAAATATCATCTACATGTATTCTCTTATGTACTTCGATTTAACGGCCGGGTTAATATCATGAAAGGACAATGGATATTGTTGTGATTTCGTGTGCCTTTTCCCAGACAGAATAGACATCGGTGTTATATTTCGAAAGATGATATCCAAGATATTTACGGACTTCGATTTATGAATATCCAGTCTGAGACAAGATATCGTTTCAAAAGTGAAATGAACCCCAAACATTGAGCAAGTGAAACCAAGAGTATGTACGTGTATTAAAAGGCTGGCTTTGTAGAATCAACGCTGCAGAAAGAAGAAAAGGGAAGTAAAATATAAAACAAAATAACAAAACACACAAACTCCAGTTGCGAGGAACAGGGACGAGAAGGAAAGAAAGAATCTTCGAAGGAATATTGTCATGACTGTCGTGATGGAAGCTTGAAATATAAATACAGTATCAGAAGAAAGGAAAGAACGCCGCTAAAATTACATACAAACACATTTTGCGATAAACGAGTCCTGTGAGAGAAAGAAAAGAGGGAGAAAAGAAAGAAAGAAAAGGGTCTTGTCCTTTGACACCATTGAGTATGCCGGAGACGATTAGCGGGGGACAAGGTGAACGATAAGAAATTTAGCAACCAGGTTTCGAATTGGGTATCGACTTCTAAAAGGAGGGTTGTTCGCAGGTATTCCCATTTAAAAAGTCGGGAGACTAGCACTAAACCGGAAAAAAGAGGGGAGGGAGAAAAGAAAGAGGGGGGAAAAAAAAATATAAAAAAAAAATTAGAAATATATAGAATAAAATGATAGATGTCAGATGGTGTTAGATGATCCGGTGCCTAGGAGGTGCAGAAGTTGAATTGTTCCGCGGATGGGGGTGAAGAATTAAGTAGCATTGGTAAGGCATCTTGAATAAAGGAAAGTGGTTGGTCGGATCAAGACAAAGGATCGGAGAAGGTCGGGTCGACAGTTCCAAAACGTATTCGACTTGAAGAATCGAGACAGAAAGAGGAAGTGCGAAACTTCCCCCTTCACCGAATCTTCAGATCGATCCGTTTGGAAGAGTCTCATTCTTCTTCTTCTTCTTCGATGACGGTAACTTCCTAGTCCCCGCGTCGTCCGTAACCATCTTGTCTATAGAATACGTGATTTGATTAGTATTATGTTCGCTTCGAATAGGGAGTGTAATATGAGTAAGAATATCTAGACATACCCATCTGGTGGTCTGTACCCGCTAAAGTGGCTTCTACTCTTGCCATCATAAGAGGATGTTGGGTCGACTTTGTAGTGGTGTTGTGTATTTCGGTGCCTCGTCGAACGGCTGTTGCTACTACCGGTGAAAATACGAAACATGCCTTGCCATTTGGATCCCCTACCGTTGTGAGTAGCCGTTTGAACTGGGATACCATAGACTGGCACGGTCCCGGAGCTCTGGTATGTTGTTCGAGGATCCGGTTGAGGCTTATTGAAAACCTTCTTGAACTTCATAAAACCAGAAGTAGGGACGTGTGACGGGTAGTAGTTTTGGCCATTGTGAGCGCCTGCCGGATGTGGGGGTTGATGATGGTGAGTGTGGTGGTGGTGACTTCCATAACGCTCGCCGTAGCTTTTCTTGCTATGGTAAAATTCCTCCTCTGGGACTTTCTTTGATGAGATACGTCTGTATGCCCGGCCGTCGGAGCCTCTAAAGATATCGTCTTTGTCATAGGTATCTACATCAATACCAGGGGCGAATTTGTACCAATGGCCTTGGAGATCTTGTACATAGTTTCGCGGGGTCTGCTGTTTGATATAGCAACTGGGGCAGGTGGTCGTGCTACTGACACTAGATGTGGTAGTTGACCCGCCACAGGCACAGCCTGGAGATTTGGTGGCAATGGTAATATGAGGTATCGTGCCCCTGTAGCTGCTGGGGGAATGAACCGAATCAAGAGGACTGACTTCCGATTCTTCGTTAATAACGTCGGGGATATCACCTTCGACGCGAACTGTAATTGCTCTGGCGCTATCTTCATCATGGTGGTGATGGTGATGTTTGCTGTGGGCCTTATGTTTCCCTGGAGGATCAGCCTTCTTGTCCTTACCTCCCTTCCCCTTCTTTTCATTCCCACTCTTCTCAGTCTCATCATCTGTTTTGTTTCCCTTTTTCCCTTTTTTGTTGCCGCCTTGGTTCTTTCCCTTTTTGCCTTTCTTGTCGTCTTTACCGCCATTACCCCAGCCTTCATCGCTGTTAACGGCCTCCTTCTCGTCATCCCAAGTCACTTTATCTTTGTCGTTCTCCCACCCGTCATCAGATTTATCCTTTTTATCTTTCTTCTTTTTGTTGTCATCGCCCCATCCGCTGGAGTCTTTTTTGTCATCCCCCCAGCCGTTGTTGCTGCCATCTCCCCATCCTCCTGGAGTTGTTTCTTTCGTTTCATTCTCCCAACCGGCTCCAGAGTCGTTGCCCCACCCGTCCCCACTGGACTTCTTGTCGTCGTTCCCCCAGCCACCTGCACTGGTTTCCTTTTTCGAATCATCCTCCCATCCATTGCCCCAACCGTCATCACTTTTCTTGTCTGTCTTATCCTTTTTGTCTTTCTTGTCTTTTTTCTCCTTCTTATCTTTCTTGTCTTTTTTCTCCTTCTTGTCTTTCTTATCTTTACTCTCCTTCTTATCCTTCTTGTCTTTCTTCTCCTTATCGTCGCTATCCTTCTCATGTTTCTTATGACTGCTGCTGCTCTTCTTCTTCACATGTCGTTCAACACACTTCGGGCATCCACAAACACCAACGAACCCTTCCTCCGTTCCATTATCGCTCAAACAGTCCAACGGAGGACCAGATCCATCGGCTGGCGTAAGCCTGTGAACAGTCTTATGCCCTGCGGCAACTTGCCATAGATCGCTAGCGGTCATCGGACGTAACTTGGGACCGTCGTTAGTAGTCTTGTAATGTCCAACGTTGAGACGATTTGATGGTCGACGGGAGGATTTTGAAGGATATCTGTATTTCCTGTCTTTTTTGTTTTCTTTCTTCTCGTCCGACGAACTTGAAGAGGAGGAAGAAGAGGAATCCGAAGAAGACCGGGGACTGGATGATGAAGAAGAGGAGGATGAAGAGCCAGAAGAAGAAGAAGACGAAGAGGAGGAAGTAGAAGAACGAGAGCAAGGAACAGGTTGAGTGACAACGACGTATGGGAATTTAATCTCCTTCGAACCTCTGGAACCGATGGTAGCGGGAACACTTGAAATCGGTGAAGCGGTCTTATTCTTCTTCTTAGCTACACGAGCACCAGTAGCACCATCCACTTCGACTTCTCGCTTTTCGGTGAATATTTCGAGGTGTGGGATGCACATGTTTCAAAAGAAAAGAAGAAAAAGGACTTTAAAATTAGAGATCGGAATGGTTATTTTACGAGAGATGAGAGATGAAGTCGAGGGAGTGGAGTAGACGGAGAGCGTTTGGTTGAGAAGGGTGATAGTAGTGAATGATGTTTCTTGCTGCTGCTGCTGCTGCTGTATGAACACAGGAAAGAGATATGAGCAGGGTAGAGTAATATTGTCCTTAGCAAGCAAGCAAGCAGCAGGGAAGTCTGGATCTTTAGCTTCTAGCTACAATTCACAAAGGTCGGCTCTGTCAGTGAAACCAATTCCATTACACCCCCACCAATCCTCCAGAATAGATGACGAAGCTCGCCAAATAGGGGAATGAAGCAGGGAGATGCATACCCTTCTTGACTTGTCGTTACTTGATACTTTTGTCCGTGAAGTTTGCAACTGTTGATAAGTATGTAGTAAGTTGAGGCAGGGTCAGCTCGCGAATTCGAATGGAGATCAAGCCTTGAGGGAGGTTGATGGAATTGGGAATGAAAGGTTGATGGCAGTGAAGATTGTTTGATATTTTAGATTCGTGTGTGATGAAGCGGGTTGGTTAAAGGAAGAGGAATGACGGTCGACGGTTTGAGAAGATGAGGAGGAAGCCGTGAAGAGACGTCGTCAGGATGTGTTGTTTCAGGTGCTTGCTGTTGTGGAAAATGTGTTGTTGCCGACTGCCCACACAAACAACAAAAAACCAGTGTGTGAAGTTATGTTATGCTACTCGATTCCAAACTCCCCCGCTGATATTCTTCTTATTGAATGCGAAAGTCATGAACAAAAAATAAAACAACAGAAGAAAAAAAATAAAATAAAAATAAAAAATAAATTTCGTTTAGAATCGGTCAGATGTCGTTCAGGTTCGTTAAAATGTTCCAAAGACCTGGGTGCACTTCAGGTATGTGCAACAGGCACAAAAAAAGGTACTGACTGAATTCAGAAAATTTACAGAAGAATGCGGATTGAACGTTCCATGTTCTGGGCTTTATGGTAACGTAACGTAACGTAACTGTTAGCAAACGAAGGGATAACCAAAAACTAAAGAAGAGGTTGTCAAAAAAAAAGAATAGGCCGTTCACGCAGTCAATATTAATTCAAAGAAAAGAAAACTAGAAAAGAAAAGGAAAAAAAGGGAAGAAGTATGAAGCCAGGAGGAGGGGAAGGAGAGGTCTATCAACCATTCGATAACTAAGTAGCTGTCTAGAAGGCCGAGAGTTATTACTGTCACGCTCCCTTGCAGTATGCAGGAACGACAGAGGGAACCAGTGGCGGGCTTCAAATAGCGCAGGTCCCATCGATCTACGAGATTTCTTTATTCAGAGCAAGTAAGAGGGACCCTAGGAATTACCTGGGTTTTCCTCGAGATATAACAAGTAGAGCTACATTAGTCTCTCGGAATGGCGTTCGGTTGACGATGGTACCGGTACACATTACTAGAACAGTTCTCTTAGCTCCAAGCCCTTGAAACTGTGACCCCGATAGACCACGGACGCCGCTTTAGAAAAATAAAACATGACTGGAGGAGAATCAGTCAAAGAGGCTCTATAAAGGAAGGGGGTTAGGAAAAAAGAGTTAGAAGTTTCTTTTCTCTAAAGGAAAGGCCGAAGTAAGAAACAGGAGAAAAAGAAAAGAACGGACAGAAAATATTCTCTTGGTTTAAATTTCACCGTTTTCCTTCCCGTTGCCAATTTGTATAAAGTTATTCTTTCGAACATATTTAATCCACATTTTACACCTATATATTATTGTTCGGGGAGCGAATAATCTAAAAAAGCTCTGAAGAACAGACCTCCTTCGGAATTGGTAACTAAGTAGCTAGCCGGGGGTCGGTGCATGCTGCTGCTGTTCAGGAACACCACGCCCAAATTCGCACGGAACGGACGGGACAAGGGACCAGCCCTGCAGGTTTTTTTTTTTTTTTTGCAAAATAGTCACATACAAGAAAACCCACCACAGGATTTGAGATTTCGGGGAAAATACCACTTGCACATTAATGCTGGTCCCCCCGAGGACGAACGGATGTTTCGAGATATCCTGCATACGAATTCGCATTAACTACGATTTCTCGATGCCTAGAAACCTAAGAGAAGACGCAAGTACTAAGAAGGGAGGGAGAAAAAGTTCCTAACACTACGGCTGATAATCGAAATCGTCAGGTACGTTTACGGGGGGCCCTAGATGCTGACCCTAGGGTATCAAATATATATACTTACATACACCAAAAATGCATGCGCGAGGAAGAAAGAAAGAAAGTACTATAGAGCCCCGCCAATACCTGCATTAGCAAGCGATGAGTGAGTAAGTGATGAGGCAAGAAATCCTATCAACGTCGCCCCTGGCTGTTTAGAGTATCTCGTGATATTGAGGCGAAGCCTCAAATCTGAGCTGAGCCTCGTCTCCGGAACGCAAGGAACCGGAACTTATAGGACCTTCAGTAATATACGAGGCTGCCATGCTGCTGCCAACCCTGGGAACAAGTCAAGTCAACAACCTCATGGGTTTAGAATTGCGAATTTTGTGTGAACAAGATCCGAATCACATACATATCTCGTAATAAAAATAAAAAACAAAACCACAGAACTTCGAAGCGAGCTCGATTTGAAAGCGAGGAGGAGGAAATAAAATCCAAACAGGGTCATGTTCCCCCCCCTTTCTCTCGACGACGCAAGGAGGCAAAGATGATAAAAAGAAGGATATGGAAGGCCAGATAAACCATACCGTCTACAATCGAATCATATCGAGGTTAACAGGTTGCGACTTGCATGGTCGTCTAGATTCGGGTCTCCTAAGCTAGCGCCTACCTTCCCTTGCCCCCCCTGCGTTGAAGATCTGATCCAAACTCTACCATCGCGCATGCTACGGCCACTTAACCTCCACGAACTGAGAACCCAGACCCCGAACCCGAACGCGCGAGCTGCGGGTTCCGATTTAAGAATCAAAAAGATGCTTACGCATGTAACCGAAGGTTTCAGTAGACGGTCATGATCTTAATTGGGTGAGAAGGAAACTTTATTTAGAGAGGCTTTGTTTTATCCAAGATCTGTTCTATTGCTTATGATCACATCACACATCATATCACATCACAATTGGACTCTAGTTACTCTATTTTCTATTCTAGCCCCCCTTCCACTATTGCAGCTTGATGCACCTCAGCTTAAACTAAACTAACTTTAGGCCTTTCGAAAGCTTTCCTTTCTTAGTCTGGGGTTCCTTTCGCTGCACAACACATGTCGTCTCCTTCCGATCATCATATCTTACTTCCTAATCGAGCCAGCATCTTCAAAAATACAACATGCAACACCCCTCCTTTCCTTCAAACAGAGGAGGAAACCCCGGAGATAAAATATACCAGCCAGCTGTGTGAAAAGAAGTTTCTCTCGTTATTTGGCATTTGTCATCGAGATATGACGGATATGCCATGTTTTATTACGCATAATAGTTATATCTAAACGTGCGTTAAAGTATACCTTGCAGTTGTACTACTTAGATATGCGTGTTATATATCAAAAACATATCACCACCCGCTTATCGATAGGAATTCAATTGACCGCCAAAACCGTCTTAATTACCACCAATCTCAGTAACACCCCAATAGTATCTACCCTTTTTCACATTTCACTGCAGGGTGAATTCACATGATTTCATCCCATTTAGGTCTCTATGGGGTGTATGCCAGTGTGGGGGGGTTTTCCACCTGAAAGCTATGTCTTAACATGCAACGCAAAACCCTCCGGGCCTGAAAGGACATTGGAGAAAAAAAAGTCAACCAAGTAACTACTTTTTCAGGCGTGACTTGATTGAATTACTCTGACGTGGTTAAATTACACCATTGTGTGTGGGGCTCTGATATCAAAGGTATATAAATTATATTAGAGAAGAAGAAAAAGGAGAAATCCAAACCTGTCAATATGTTTTCACTAATCTACATCCAAAGTCAGTGTTAGTCTGGGTGTCACTGGACCCACACGGATCTAATACTAGTAGCTGCCGCAAATAAAAGGTTTTAAAAACTCACATCGGGCAGTTCCGTCGTAAATGATTCAAATCTACTTTAATGATTACAAGTGGAGTATTTGGGGAAATCACGAGCTCGTATTCAAAATATTTCTCCCCAATTTTCTCGAAAATGAACGATATTATTGCAGAAAAAAGAAACCCCCCCCCCCTCCCGATAACTGGTTAACGTTATAACTCTCGTTTGAGAAAAAGGAGGAGATATAATTGTCAAGCTATCACATCACAGGAATGTTATCAATCAATCAATATAGACAAGCGTACGTAAGAAATAAACTCATTTTCATTTTAATTTTTTTTTTTTTTTAATTAAAAAAAAAACGAGTTCTAATACAATCAACCTCACATCTTCATTGCCTCTTATATACGTACTAGATATCTACTTATATTATCTACTACCAATCACACCCAAGGAAAACAGGAGAATATCCTCTACTTTTACCCAAACAAAATGATAAGGAGAAGAAGAGGGAGAAGGTGAAGGGAAGAAGAAAAGACAAAGTAAAGGATTGTCTTAAGACAAAATAAAAGAGAAGATAAAAATAAGTAATAAGGAATTAATGAATACATATATTTCTAACGCCATAGAAATGAGAACCACAAGTCCAAAGAGACCCAAAGAATAATAATGTAGCCGGTACAAAGAAACACGAACCCCTCAAAGCTCGTCCGATGAAAAAAAATAAAAAAGACGACAAGAGCCAAATAATAGGGGGAAGTCATAAACACATCGTATCTTTACTTATCGTATCACATACGTTTATCGTCTTTTGTTTTTCATGGTTTAACGAAAAAATCTCTCGCAAAAAAAAACCATAAACCATAAAAGAACCATCAAATCATAGATCCACGCCGTCTTCGAGGAAAGCACTACTGCATCTACATCATCTGTAGTTACCCAGTGTGCTAAAGACGTACGTTTTCATAGCTTCACTCCCAAAACCTCCATCTCCTCCAAGGCTCGGACGGGTCTTGGGCCCCGAGAAAGGACCATACCACTCTTCCACTCGCTTACATTCTCGATGTAAACGTTCTTACCGCCAATTCTCTTACCATCATCTTCACCACCTTTCTTGGCGATGCTCTTCAGGTGAACACTCAACTTCATCCTGGTCTCACTTCCTGGTTTGACATATGTCTCATAAAACTGCTTCATATCCGACCGGGTAAGCCTACTAACGACCTTTACGTCCTCATCAACTTGCAAGAAGTCGTAGGCTTCGCTGGCAACGTGCCACCAGAGTCGGTTGGATTCCTGGTTAAGGTTCTTCAAGCTCTCTAGCAGTCTGTTGAGCACAGACTGCTTGTGCTTCTCGAATGCTTCTTCTTCCAGTTCCCAATCTTGGTTAAGGAAAGCCTCAATACGTTCCTCGAGGTAAGCACAGGATCGTTCTGATTGGATGAGAACGCGGTATCCCATGGTTGTGGCCTGCATGAGGCTTCCCGAGAAAACGACATAACCCAGCTGCTCCTTGGTACGGAGAGTGTCAAATGCTCGCCTATGAATAACATTAATATTAAATTCTCGGTAGGGGTGGTAAAAAGAGACACTCACTCCTGCGACATCTGAGCCCACAACAACAGGCGGGCCTTCATTTGCCTATCTTCAATCGTGCCTAGGTGCAACATGTATTCAACCGCATTGTTGACATTGTTAGGGTCTCTGAGATCTCTCTCATAGACTAACTCCGTTCCTGGCTGGAAGAGCACACATCGGCGGACGAACCACTGCGAGGCTGGTAGAGGGTGTGGCTTCAAAATTCCAGAGATCAGGTCTGTCATTTTCAGCGCATCCTAAGATGTTTGTTAGCAGAATATCCTAAAAAGGGGGACTTTTTATAAGATCTGGAATGTGAAGTACCTCTTTGTAAAGGTTTCCGTGAATCAATCCCTCGACGCTAAGAGCTCGAACACCCTTCCACCACGCGAGGACCTCTTCAACCCCGGTAAGCGCATCCAGTTCCGCTAAGACTTCCTCGTTCAACCACTTCTTCTCTGCCAATAGGTGCCTGGTGAACTCAGGGACCATTTGGTATGGTGTTCCTAACTCCCAGTTCCTATAAGCACGAACAAGCCTCTCCTTGATGACCTCAAATCTCCCATCCTTTACTTTTAGATCTCTCATCGCATCCAGAACTTTGGTGAGAAGAACAGTCATCTTATCGTTGTAACCACCGATTTCCAGATCGAACCCTAGCATATTAGGCGAGAGGCTGTACTCGAGCCCTGCCAGCTCGGCGTCGTAATAGTATTCGTGTAAAGAGTCTTTGACGAGTTCGCAGAAGAAGCGAGCGAGCGCATAGTCTCTGGGAGTCGAGTACGTCCTGGGGGTACGGAGGGTGAAATAGATATTGGCCTTGGGCGCCCAGAATGTATCATCCTTCTTGAACCAAATCCTTGACTCCGGTGTGTTCCTGAGAAGAGTGGGGACTTTTGCAGGTGCCTCGACTTCTTTTCGCACGACATCGAAATTGGTGGGGATGAAAGGATTGGGGTGGGGGAGGTGAAGACTGTTTCCGGGGCCACCAAGAGAGGGTGTAGCTTCGCCATTATACGCCTTGGTCGCAATATCCAAAACATCCTTTGGTATTTTTTGAAGTGTATAATCGACTCCGTACCAGCGCTCCTTACTTTCCCACTGGATTCCATCCGGTAGTTCAGGGGTAGTAATCGCCAATCTAAAGTTCTCAGGTCTGAGGTAGGACAATCCCTTCTTGATCAAATCCGCGTCGAACTTGCGAATCTTGTGTTCGGAAAGGAGGAACTCTCGTGGCATAGTATTTTGCATGGTACTGGCCATTTCGCTAACGAAGTTTGCGGCATTGGTGCTCTTCTGCTTATACCTAAACTCGACTTCGGCCATGGATTGGAGCTCCTTGACGACCCATTCTTGTGGCGGGGTGGTGTTGAGAATATGAATGTAGCTGAAGAGCAGGGCGGTGATTTCAGGGATCTTCTTCAGCCCGTTGACGGTTAGGCGTATGTTAACGACGTACATACCCGTGTCGTTGCAGATTCGCATGTGGCCAGCCGATAGCGAGGTGGCAATGCCGGCTTCCTTGAGGACGGAAAGAATAGAGCCAGGGCCTTCGTGACCAATAAGATGGCCGATATATCGGGATGGTTGTGCCTCATAGTAGGGATTCTCGTCAAGGTATGGGAATGTATATGTAACGGCGCGTGTTTCCATAACCGGCTTCATGTAGTACTGGGTCTAATCGCATCGTTTAGCATGAATTTGGTACAAACATGGGATAGGATAAGAAATTACCCCGAGTTCGTTTTCGGAGAGCGGAGCTCCTTGGAATGTTGGAGCTGGGAGGTCCTTGTTCTTGATGTCTGAGAACAACTCTACCACCCACTTTTCCATCTCGTCCAAGGATTCTAGACAAAAAAAAAAAAAAGTAGATATTAGTCAAGAATTTCGCCCCGCTATAAAATCAAGAATTAGTTATCATACCCCTCCCTAGGATGCATAGCTTCATTAGATTTCCAGAGTAATATCTTTCGTGGAACTTGATGAATCGGTCTCGAACATCAACACCTTTGCTTCTGGGCCCATCTCTAAGTGTTTCTAGGTTTCCGGTTGTGAATTTGCTATAAGGGTGCTTTGGGTTGCTAAGATATTTTCCTAGTTGGTAGCTTCTATAGTTGTCCTGCTGGAGATTCTTCTTATGTTCCGAGTCGACGGCATTCAATTCGCGGTCGAGACCGTTCGGGTCGAATAGAGGGGAGATGAAGAACTGGGAGAATCTGTCCAGGGCGTCGTACATGTACTTGTGGGAAACTTCGAAATAATAGTTGGTAGATAGGGCTGAAGTATACGCATTGGAGGAACCTGCGTGGTTGGCTAGGAAAGACATGTAGTCGTTCTCTCCAGGGTACTTTTCGAAAAAAAAAAAAAAAAAAAAAAAGCGTGTTAGCCACACCATATATATCCATCTATCTTTAAAGTTAAAATACGGAGGATTTAATTATATATAGAAATACCTTTTTGGTACCCATGAAGAGGACATGCTCGACAGCGTGTGCCTGGCCGGGTAATTCTTCGTCATCGCACATACTCCCCACTCGGACGTCCAAGGCGGCAGAAGACTTGTCGGTAGTGTCATCGTGTACTAACAAGACCTCGACTTTGTTTGGAAGTTGGATAACTCGATAAGTTCTATTATCGAGAAGAGGTTTTTCAAGGTTGTCTGTTATCAAATGGGGTTCCATGGATTTTTTCGAGATAACGGGGTCGGCCATGGTAGCGGTATTATGTGTGGCTAATGGTGGAGAAGAGGCGGTGGCGAGAGCAGAGATATTTGTAGAGAAAGACCTGAATTGGTTGAGAACTTGGATGGAAGTAGACACGGAAGGAGGATGTAGAGGAGGATGGGAGAGTTTTGCAGCGGAAACAGTGGCGGTGGTGGGTAGGAGGAGAGAGAAGAAGAGAAAACCGAGGTTATTCTGGCGGAAGCGATAACGAGATGATAAAGAAGAGGAAGAAGAAGCAGTAGTGGCAACCGTGGGGAATCTCACGGAGCTGAGGCCACGTGCTGCAGAGCTAGAGAAGGATGACGAAGATGAGAGAGGTAGTTGGGATGAAGGTCGAGTAAGAGGCGATGGTGATGGTGATGGTGATGGTGATGGTGATGGTGATGGTGATGATGATGGTTGATGAGTAGAAGTAGAAGTAGACGAAGAGAGGAGGGGGGTGAGGAGAGGGAGGGATGATGGTGACGGTGACAGTGAAGGTGAAGGTGAGGTGTGGTATTTATAAAACGGGGAAGCTGCAGGTGTTGTTAAGACCAGTCTAGACACCAATGCACCTGTCCAAGAAGACAAACACGGCAATGATGATGATGACGATGATGCTGATGATGATGACGACGACGACGATGATGATGATGTGGGAGAAGTAGTAGAATGTGAATGGGAATGGGGATGGGAATGGGAGTGGCGATGTTCCCTGAAAGAGGTTGAGGTTGAGATGGCGAGGAAGGATCGATTGGCTGTGCTTGTTCTTGTTCTTGTTCTTGTTCTTGTTCTTGTTCTTGTTCTTGTTCTTGTTATTGATGCCGGGTGGAAGAACCGAGACCGACCGACAGCGACGGACATCCACAGGTCTTCCTTCTTTAATTTGAATATCAGTGTCAATATCAATATCAATATCAATATCAATGCAGATATTAATATTAATATTAATATTGAAGTTGATGATGATGATAATGATATTGGGAGGGGTAGACGTAGTGATAAGAGGTCAAAGAGGTCAAAGAAGAAGAAGAAGAGGGAATAACAGGCCATGTCGGCTGCTGCATCCTCGCCAGGCCAGCCAACCAGAGTCTTCGATCGATCAGGTCAGCCAGCCACAATGAACCAGCTGGGGGAGGGTTCAAAGTCGAGTGCAAACTTGCTTTTCTGGGTCAGATCGGATCTGGACCGGATCTCGATAACTACTAGCTAGCTTACTTAACTTGTCCTGTGTCAGAAAGTGGAGCTGTCCGTCTTCTTTCGCGATGTCGATGGTTGTTTTAAACGTTTGTCGGTACAGTAATTAGTAATAGTAGTAGTGGTAGTGTAAAAGTGGCTGAGCTGCGAGAGAAGGATAGGCGAAAAGGATTCCCTTTGAATATCAAATGCAATACTCAGAATAATTGTAATTAATAGGAACCGTCCAGACAGATAAATTATTTCCAGTCTGTTAGAAGTTAATTAATTTGTGTCTTGTAGATGTCTGTATTAAGTAAGTAAGTAAGTGAGGTAGATAGATGGATAGATGGAGATGTGATCGAGAAAAGATCGATGGAGAAGACAGTCCCCCCTCTTATTTACCCTTCTCCACCACCACCACTATAATATAATAATAATACTACTCGACTCCAGAAAAGAACGTGAGAATACAAGCATGCAAGTATGCGAGTAACTATAGTATAGTAGGTAAAGTCAGTAAAGTATGTATGTATGTATGTAGGTACAAGGATTTAAATTAATTAAACTGAACAGTCGGACTGGTGCATGAACCGCTCTTCTTTTATCCATTCGACTTCCCCCCCGGTTCAAGTATGCAGGCACCTTCAAATCCAATTCATGCATTTTGATCGAAACGTGTTCTGTGCACGCAAATATTGCTAATATGATTCTCCCGAGGTAACTTCCGCTGTCATTTTGCTAGCTAGGTAGGTATATAAATCAAGTATGGTCGCACTTGTCCTGTCCCACCGGCACTTGTTTGACTGACTGTTGGGATTGTTTACTTTTGCATCAATACTCCGGCCCTTCTCTTACGTATACCAGACTGCACTGTCCATGTCTACCTCTTACTAATTATTTACTTACTGACTATACGAGGATAGTAGACTAGGTGACCGTTGGGAATTTAAAGGGGACGTGCTCATTAATTCATTCATTCATTCATTCCCAGCAGTGAATTATATTAATTACTTAAGTAATTAATTCTGGAAGGCTTCGAAGAATGTGCATTTTATTACCTTCTTCTTCTTCTTCCTCTTCTTCCCCTTGGATTCATGGATATTGAGAATCTCGATCGAACATTTTATAATACTAATCCATCCAACATGCATATTAAATTGCCCATGTTTTGATTCCCATATTTACTTCTCCTTCTTCTTACTCACTCACTTCTGGCGCAATTCAATTTTGGTCAGGGGGGGGGGGAAGAGAGAGACTCGCTTATCCTCAATTCAGTTAGTTCGTCCGTTCGCGCCGCTTTTGTTATTCTATTGGTCAGACCATATTAAATAAAATATTATACATACAGACTCCAGCAATTCGAGACTAAAGATCAGAATCTATTTCTTGACCCTCTTGCGTCTCTTATTCCCTTCATCTTCATCGTCGTCTTCACTTTCAACTGTGGCATCGGGTCTCTTCGCTCGACTGCTTCCGATTCCATCATCCTCACTATCCTCCTCGTCTTCTTCTCCGTCCTCCTCGTCGCCCTCCTCGCTATCCAAATCACTGACCGACATGTCGCTATCCATCGCCCCGTCGTCAGTTACAGTCTCCACTATTAATCCACCATTAGTATCTACTTAAGTATCTTATAACAATAATGATTGTTAAAAAGTAATAGAGAGAGGGTGAGGGGAACTCACAGAAGTACTTGATCGCATTCGGGTAGATATCATCTGCAATCGTCGAGGCTAGGTCATCTCCATGATTAAACAAATCATGACCTTCCTCGTCTTCATCCTCATCTTCATCTTCTTCTTCATCCTCCAACTTCCCATCGACCCCATACTCAGTGCCCTTCCCTACCCACGCAAACCATGTGAAGAAACTAGGCTGACCTCCCTTCAACCTCTCCTCCAAACTCAACTTCTTCTTCTCCTCACTCTTAGTCTCCTTCCCTTTCCCCTTATTAGTCGCAGTAGCCTTCCCTTTTCCCTTCCCCTTCCCCTTCCCCTTCCCTTCTTTCTCATCTTTCTTCGCCTTCCACTCCTCATAAACCCGTCTAGTCTCCCCATCACTCAAATCCTTATTAGACTTCCACCTAACCTCCACAGGCTCACTAACCAATCCACTCCAAACCCCCTCCACATTCCTCCACCAAAACTGTTTCCTAAGAACTTCATCTTCAAACCATTGATTCTTTTCCTTATCAAACCCTATCTCTATGATGAAATCTCGAGGTTCCTCCGGATTAGGTCTGATAATGTTTACCGATGTAATCGTCGCGAATGCGGGGACATCCTTGGGAGTTACGTGTTGATCGAAGTCCGGCGTGGCTTCGAGTACCGTAGGCCAGAATCCGGGGATCTGACTGGTCAGAGGGTTACGACGTTCGTAGAGGGGTGTAGTAGTTTTGATCTGGTATTTTACTATTTGTCCCCTCACTCAATCAGTACTTGATTTACCTACTATCTAAGTACCTACTTAGGTATTTTGGTAAGAAGGGAAATAGAAGGGGAGACATACAAACTTCAACCTCAGCCTTCTCGAATTCGAGCTCTAGATCTCCAAGCGCACCGAAGGCCTCGAAGGGCTTCGAGCCGACAGACACCAACTCTGGTGCTGGTGATGATCCTTCCGACATCTCTAATGATAATATCCCCTCTCTAGTACTGGCGCAATGGTAAAGTAAAGTAACTTTAAAATCGTGTCTGATGGTAGTAATAGATAATGGCCCTCTAGCGCCAAAGGTTGCTTCTCGATAGAAATGTAGGTGTGAAGTAAGTAAGTAAGTAAGAAAAGGAAAAATTTTGCGACAAAAAAAAAAAAAGTAGCTTGAAGAAACGCGCGAAGGTTTTGATTGATCAATGGCGAAACAACCACGCGCAACGCATCGCTTCGTTCACTTTAGCCGTTTTGAGCCTCGTATAAATTCAAACTCCAATTAATTCCATATCTTCGTCTTATATATTCAATCCAGTATTTGAAACCCTTTTTAATTCGCCAATTGAGGTTCAGGTTGGAAGAGGAACGTCGTATTTCTGTTATATGTACACCATCTCCATATCCTATACACAATCCCACCCAATCTAATCCAAAATGACATACTCCCCATGAGGCCCCTGTCCATTCGCCACAATTGCGGCTTTGTTATGTATATGCGCCTATAGAATCCCGTTAGTTTCCCTGTATTGAATAGAAATCCCTTGTGAAGAAGTATAAATAAAGGAAAGGAAAGGAAAGAGGAAAACATACAAACGGCAACCCACAGTACCCACAAGGCGTAACCTCTGGCTTATCAACATTGATATAGATCTTTGGATGACCCAATGGTCCACCACCTATACAATCCTCATAATTAGCATAAACATCCTCTATAGAGTATATGATAGAGAGAAGAGAGAGAAATAGCATACCACCATCACAAACAACCACATGTTCATGTACAAACCGTACCGGCTCCTCATGAATCAACTCTATCGCTGCCATCGGTCGTGGCTATCCCCACAATTAGTCCTTATCATCCAGATAACCCCTCCATAGTATTATCAGGTACGGGGAAGAAAACCATACCTGTAACGCTAAATCCGTCTGCTCAAACCTCGGTCCAACCATAGCCTCCGCCCTAGGCATCTGACTCTTCGCCCAAGTCGATACTCTATTCGGCGCCTGACTCGCCTGTAACTCCAATAGATCTACAGTAGCATTTGCAGCAGAAGCATTGGTTGGGGTAGTAGCGGGATCAACGGGGGTCTGTTTCGTTGGAGGGAAAGGCGTCGAGGTGGTAGATGTGGATGTTGATGTGGAGGAGGAGCGGAGGAGGAGAGTTGATGGATTTGTGGCCCTGAGGCGGAGGGTACGCGGGAGATGACGAAGCATCATTTTGGAAATGATCAATTGGGGGTGGTGGTTTTGTGGGATGCCCTCGTCGGCCGGAGTTTGAGGGTTTTGAAGTTATCGAAGGGAAGTTCGGAATCGAATCGGTGATATCAGCCAGTTTGGGGCTTTGGGAAACGAGGAGGCTCTGATTGGCTGGGGGTTTTACCACGCAACACATTTTGTGTCTCTCCCTCCATTTCTTTTCTCCTTCACGTCACTTTTCAACTATCTACCTCTTACCTAGTTTTACAGCTTCATCACGCTTTTTCTTATCACCACCTTCATCCTCTTCGTCACCGTCACGCTCCACCTAGCTATCTAGGCTCTTATTCTATCTACACTTCTAAACCTCCTTCATATCATATGGAAATGCCTTGGCTTTAACTTCCTACCAAGCCTAGGAGGTATCCAAAGACGTCTACAAAGCCTTTATGTCGTCCGGGGCCGATACAATATTGGGACGACCCCAACAACAAAATAATCTGGTCATTGAGCCCCTAATCTAGAGAGGGACCCTTAACCGGGTATTTATAAAACCGGCCCTCCTCGTAAGAGGGGGCCTTAAGAGACCAACGTCTAAAGATGGATCCAAACACTGGCCTAGCTTCGTCCTCCAGTAAGATAACCATATGTATACCCTCACTACTACCAAGTATAATATTCTTTTACAAGACTAATCACCCCCCGAATTAGTTTAAACGTCTCGCTATAGAGGCAGAATGCCTGGGGTTAAAGGACTGTCGTCCTAAAACCGCGTGGGCCCAAACCGGTGTCCGCCTCCTGACATCGAAAACTGAAGATTTTCAAAAAATATCAATCAATCCTTAATATAGAAACGGGGCCGGCTCAAGGGTATGGAATACCGTCTTGTTGCCTGGCTCCAACACGGATATTTAAAGCCCGGTATGGCTCTTCAGAGCCTTTTCGGTCAGGACGATGTCAAGTATCTCATGGAAAGGGGGTACACAGAACGGAATACCAATAACCCGTATGGGTCCTCACAAAGTCAAACCCCAAGGTGATAAATTATAAACTCCTCTCAACAAACTTTTCCGCTCCGGCGGATGAAGTATCACTCGACCGAACCAAAATCTCCGGTATGAACCCCAATCCTAGGCCTACCAAAAATTATTTTATTATAGAAGTATGACAGGAGCATTATTTGCTAAAGGATCTGCCCTCCCAAGTAGATGAATGCACATCCCTAGTCCATCATTGGGGGGAGGGGGGATGACTTCACCACCCACCCATAAAGATAGGCGGCTCTTTTAACAAACTTCCCCGCCTCGGCGGATCACGAACCCTCTACATAGTAAAAACATATTTTTCGGCATATCTGCTGAGATTGCCTCAGAATATATGTGTTCTAACAACTATAACATATTAGTAATAAAAGACCATCAAGGGTATGTGCGGGAGCCTCCAAGTCACGCTAAAAAAAAAGTTCTTACGTCTAATTTGCACCAAAACTAGTCATCATCCCCCTCCTCCAAAGTAACGGGGAAGGAAGGCCGAATCTCCAAACCTTCCACATCTACTTTTTCTGCACATTGCAAGTGAGCATAAATACAGGTCATACTTTAATATCAATAACTTCTACACCATCTTCCAATATAGACATTCCCTGCAAGGGAATAATAAATCTTCTCTAACTAGATAGGCAGACGGCATCCGGTGCTCTAGAGTGAAGATTATCGCGGGCAAGGGTCCTCACATCATAACTATTTCGTAGTCGGCCCCTATAGGCTGCGATAACAACTACGAGATGCCATGCATACACAAGCTGAAGCCGGGGCCAAAGAGACTTCGTAGTATCCTGATTAGTATGCTAAGTAGTATCTTTTAAATCAAATAATTCCATATTACATCCATATATTCGTACAGGTTTATTCGCCATCGATCTCGAACTAAGCTATGTTGTTCAATCATTATTCGTGAGCAATCTAAACCGACCAAGATCTCCTTTCCAGCTCCATGTTAAACCAATCAATCTTGCTATCAACAGATTTGCTAGTATCTAAATCAATATCTACGAAACCTTCATACCAATAATATTCCTATTTCTAAATATAAGTCAGCATTAGTCTCCTACCCAGACGCCAGTTGGCCACAAGTATAAGTCAGCATGGCAATATTATCCCACCCAGGTACTCCATGGTCCCAACCACGTGACAACTTTGGACTTCAAAACCCCCAGCTGAGGTTACACACGCTAAATTAAACTTTCTGCCAAGAAGAGTGTAGAACAGCCTTTGTGTAGCCTTCTCAGATAATTTTGAAGCTGAAAATGGTCACGTGCATTGGGATTGCATGGCTTCGACTATATTGATCCTTCATTGCATCTAAGATAATGATATTAATTAAGGTATTACATGATGATAATATTTCTATTAAATTCAAGTCTTATCTCATTTCCTTTACAGTAATCCTACAAGTTCATGTGAAAATACTAAATTAATCTACAGAATTCCAAATCTCAAGATTCCCAACTTGCGACTTTGACATATTGGGATATGATAACATGTTGACCCTGTTGCATCATCCAAAAACGCTGACTAAGCCTCACTCTTAAATCCACCAATCCCAATCTGGAAGCGTAAACTAAGTTTATGCGACAACACACGCGCCATCGAGATTCTTCAAATCTTCAAATCTTCCATCTTTGTTCAACGTCACCGACAGCCCTCCCTTTGTTAAGGGCCAGATAGAACGCTCTCATAATCGCCCATCATGGCTTCTACACAATCATCATCGCAGGCTTCAAAGCCTGTTTCATCCCGTCTACTAAACATGAAGGTACGCCCCTATCCTCCAAACTCCAAAACGAAAGAAGCTGATTTACGAATCTAAAAAAAAATCTAGTTCATGCAAAAACCACTCTCTTCAGGATCATCCCCAACGTCCAAAACCCCTCCATCGAAACACAACTCCCCGTCCGATACTTCAAAATCAAAACCTTCATCCAACAAAAACAGCGTCTCTAGAACCGCAATCCTCGCTGCACAGGCCCTCGAGTCCTCTAGACGTGAAGCCGCCATAAACTCCTCAGCCTTCGGCGCTACAGAGAGATGGTCCCTTTCACTCCCAGCTTCCGAACGTGCTAACGAAGTCCGCGGTGGTGGAGAAATGGTCGGTGGTGTAAAGGTTTACATGACAGGAAATACTCTCTGGAATACTGAACATACACATGCCCAGGACGAAAACAGCAGTGATGATGATGATGAAGAGGAAGAAGCGGTACCAGTCGCTCCTGTAAGACGATACTTTGGTGGCCGTACGGCCCCGGTTTTGGAGAAGAAATCGACTGAAGATACCGACTCTGATAATGCTGAGGACTCGGATGATGGTACTTCGGCCTCGGAATCCGAGGTTCTCCGTCGTGTAGAATCTAAACGTGCAGCTAAAGCCCTAAAAAAGGAGAAAGATGCGGATAGAACTCTGAGAAATCTGAAACAAATCGGTGGACGAGCAAAAATGGCAAATGGAGGCGCCGAAAACATAGAATGCTTCGGCTGTGGCGAGACAGGACATCGAAAGTCCGACTGTCCAAACACAGGCTCGAAAGGGGGTAAAGGCAGACCCTCTAAGCCAGGGCGCGGTGGCATCAAAAGAGAATATGACTCTTTTGGCGGCCCAGCCATTAAAAAGCAGAGGAGGTATTGATCTGCGTAGGTATTCGGAAACTTGTACGATAATGGTGTATCCGGTGGCATCTGCGTTCGTTTGGATCTGTATCAGCACGGCATGGCGTTCTTAAAGGGTCTATTCTATTAGTTCTGCTCACCTTTTCAATACAAAAGTATCTACTACATCTTAATTCAATACGTTTTCTTCAATTTTACTGGGATTCGGAATTCAATAATCATTCGCAACCAAGTAGCTGGAGGTATCAAATATTTGTAGATGTATCCATGATTTGCATTTTGGAAGAAAAACAAAACAGTCATTGGGTATATGTGTATGCACGCTATGAGAAACACAGCTCCCACCGACGGGATATTATGTACATTGAATATATGAAACAAAAGAAAGAAAAGCTTGAGAAATAAACATTAAACGCCGTTGAAATGAAAATGTGGGCCTATTACTATCAAAGTAGTACGCTACGCACATAAAGCCCAGGGTAATACGTAACTTAACGGAAGAAACTGTCATGTCCCGTTATGCCGTCATCCAAAAGAAGTCCCCAAACATAAACCCTAAATCCTATAACTCCTCTCTATGAGAAGTACTAACACTTGAGTCATTTCGACTTCCCTAAAACCTTCGCTTTATATCCCGGCTTCTGCAAGGTACAGCCAAGCTATGGCTGAGCAAAGAGAGCAATCGTTGAAGCGAACCCATTCTGGTTCTCCGCCTGCGGTACGAGCTTCTTCTCGTTGACCTTTACCATGTTGCTGACGCCCACGGTGTTCAAATTATACAAGAAGAAGTTTTGTGTGTTACCCTCGATGGAAACCATATCGTCCTGGCAGGTCTGAGTCTTCAGGCATTCCTGTGTATAGTTCTCGAAGAAGCTGTACAGTCCAGCACCGTAGACCAAAATATCCTTGGAATCCTTCACACGAAGACCAATTGCCTTGGCGCAGGTTGAGCCTTGAGACTTATCGGGACAGTCATAAACGGGGTCGTCAAACGCCGGGTTGACGTCGTATGGAAGGTAGACGGTAGGGTTGCTCTGGTAGTATGGGGTTTCGGTTTGGATCATCCCTAGGAAGACGTTCTTGGTGTTTGTGAGCTGGTACTGATACATGACATTGTGTTCAGAAGCAGTGGCATATCCCCAGACTGGGCCTTCTTGCGTCTCAATCCACAATCCACGTCCACTGAAGATGGTGATCTGGCTGAAGTCGTTGCGATCGAGTTCGTGATCAGAAGTCCAGATCCAGTTGTTCTCCATGTAAACGGAACCGGTCTTTCCAATGTGCATAAGCATGAATGCGCTCTCGCAGTTGTGGTTAATCTGCGTACCATCAGCAGATGGATTCTTCTTGCACTGGTCGGACTGGAGCTTAGTGCCAGCAGAACCACCGATACGGATATGGACGTCCCACATGCCATTGGTGCCCTTGGTTCCAGGAGCATCAGCCATGTTCCACTGAAGAACAATAGCACCACCAGCTGGGCCAGCGGTCTCCAGGACGAGATCTGAAAGCTCAACCAATCCAACTTCACCTGGCTTTCCAACCTGGATGACAACCTTTGGATTCTTAGAGTCGGCAAAGAAGGGGCCCTCAGAGATCAAGGTTGCCCAACATTCGCCCACAATCTTGGTGTTCGGTGGGATGTAAAGAGTAGAAGTGAGCTTATAAACGCCGTGATCAAGGAAGATGACCTTGCCAATATTGTTATTGATCAATGCCTGAAGAGCAGCGGTGTCGTCAGTCATCCCATCACCCTTAGCGCCGTTCGAACGAGCAGAAACGATCTGAGCAGCTGGGACATCGGTGTACTGTGGACGAGACCTCTCGAAGATGTAACCGTTACCATCGAGAAGAGCGGCTGGTTTCTGAGGCCTTGGAGTGAGGTCTGCTTGAACACGGCTTCCTCCATTGGGAGAATAGACGCGACCTTGACCCCAACTTTCAACCTTCTTAGCACCTCCAGAGCCGGCTAAGATGGCACCTCCATCATTATTGGCAACAATAACTGGAACATTGTTGGTTGAGAGGTTGTCGATAACTAATGTACCGCCAGTGATAGGCTGACTAGTAGACGAGTGAACCGTCTTGATACCAATAGGGGTGTTCGAGATTTTGCTATCAAGGACAAGGACTGATCCAACACTCTGAGCTTCGGCACCTCCAGCCGTCATGTCGATACCGACTCCGCAGTTCTTGATATCGAGGCTCTTGAATGTCCAGCCCCAGTTCCAGTTGAGAACCATTGCTGTCTTGACACCCTCGAAGACAAAGTTTCGGGTAGTGAACTGTTGGTTACCGAGGAAAGCACCAAGCTTTCCACCTCTGAAGACGAGATCCGACATGAAACCACCCGAGCCGTTGTCCATAAAAATACCCTGGCTATCGGTATTACCCTGGAGATCTAGTTAGCATCGTAGAGGAAGTTCGGTGTTTGTGCGCTAACTTACCATCTCGAAGCGGATGTTGATGAGGGAAGATGCCTGGGCAACCTGCCAGTGAATACCAGTTCCAGCCTGTGTCGCGGTCAAGTCGATGACAAAGTTACGAATGGCACGGAAGAAGCTAGAAATAATCAATATCGAGAAACTTCTATCTGAAAAGAGAGGTTGCTTACTTGTTCTGGTTGGTATACCAGTTGGAGCCGTCACTTTCATATGGATCACTGTCAAATACTGCGATTCCAGAGAACGAACCTGCAGCCTTGATAACGGGGAGTGAAGCAGCGTCACCAACTAGTTGGCTGTAGTAAACAGCAATAATTGGTTTTGTCACGAGATAGGTGCCGCTTGGGAAGTAAATCAATCCAGGTTGGGTGGTCGAAGAGTCGCACCCCTTCATACAACGATTGCCAGCTTGGATGGCAGCGTTGATGGCATCGGAGTCGTCGGTAACACCATCGCCTCTGGCACCGAAGTCTTTGACGTTTCTGAAGACCTGATAAGATTGTGGGTTGCTATTGAAGGCAGCAAGTCCTTGATGCTGGACCTGGCCAAGCCAGTATGGAGAAGCTTGTCGAGGAGCTAGTGAAGTTCTATAATGAAATGTTAGCGACGAGAAAAGAAAAAAAGAAAAAGCCAGATGGAAGCCTACCTTAGACCGATTGGAGCAGCGGAAGCAATCTGGCCTAGGGCACACAGGGTGCCTAGGAGTCGAAGGAGATGCATTCTGATATCGAGTGAGCGAGATGAATATCTAAAAGCTAGAGCTATTGTTTGGGTAATTGTCGAGCCTCGAAAATCAATCTGATCAAGGAGGTTGAGGTAGCTGTGATGAAGGTTTTTTTTGATGAATAGGGAAGGAGGAAGAGAAGAAGAAGAAAATTTAAATGCCAGAGAAGCTCAGCAGAATATCAACGGCCTAAGTGTGACGGGGTGTCGACGTCTGGTACTATCCCGCACAACACAGTTGTCTGAATCGAACTGTCGCAGTTTGTTGCAATATAACTTCAATTCAACTTCAGCGACAGAATCACAAGATATGATGTTTCGACTTATTTCTGCTGAAATGTTTTAAATCTCAAGGAATGTTTCTGTCTCAAAAACCTAGAACTAAATCTGGTTTTGTCGGCGAGGGGCTAGGTATTTGTCGCAGACTGTGCTACTCTAGTAACTCCAAAGATCCTGTCGCCTGGATGTTTCCTGCAATGGATTTCTTTCGTTTAGTATAGATGGTGGTTTTTTTTATAGAGCTCTCTAGGAGATCTTGCAAATGAATGTTTGATAGATCGTACAACGATAAATCGAATGAATGTAAGTGTAGCTGTTGTCAAAGCAGATACTGGATTTTCAAAAGAACCGATCAAGGTTGTAAAAGAACAATCTACTCAGTAGATGAAGATATGAAACGAAAAGAAAAGAAAGGCGTCGACGCTAGAAAAGAGAGAGAGAGAGCGTACTCTGGGTACTTCACGAATGACAGAGACGAAACCGGATGTTTCTATCCACGATGGGTTCACCGGCTTTATATATAATTATCACTTATCTCAGCATGCATGCCGGCCTCCTGGTGCTGCAGTCATCAGTAATAATGCACGTCGTCTCAAATAGAAAAAAAGGCGAGTGCAAGCCACCAAAATTCTTCCGAGCAGGGTGCATTTCCCCCAGATCCATGTAATGTATGGTACTAGTACCTTGCGCCAGAGACATACTATGTGGGTTCGATTGGCCTGCATTCCGAAAAGTGCTATTTTTGCTAGTTTCTTAACTTTCGCCCTCCAATTGATTCTCCACCGAATTCCTCACTATGCGGTGTTTTAAGCCAATGCGAGACTTCAAAGAAGCTTGGCCATTTATTTCGGCGTCGATGCCTCAGTGCGATCTGGTCCGCACGGCCACTCGAGCTGTATAATCAGAATCAATACGTGCCTTGTAAGTACTGATTTCCCTGATCTCTTCAAGATAATTGGTAAATATTCTGCCGCCAACTGAGAATCCACTAACAGTAGGCGCGGGGTCCAAGTTTAGGTACGTACTCCGTAGCAAAACATAGAAGATCGATATAACGATACTTCTTGGAGAATATATTAATATCAGGCACTCGTCCAAAGGCCCTGTCCGATGCCCATGTCCAGCGGTTTCTGGTGCACCAGCATAGGCCACTAAGATGGGATGAAGCCCCTAATGGATCTGGTTGCGTCTGTTGCTTTCTGCTCGGAACTTTATTGCCCTGGTTGGTAGAACCGGGTTCTTGGCTCTCTGTCGCACGATGTCAGCCAATCGTTCGTGTTCGCATCCTTGTCACCCCTCAATGTGAGACGGATTGGGTATCTCAAACGACACCTTTGAAACGATTAGAACGACGAGCACACGTCAGAGGAAGGATAAGGCGACCGAGGACTATTTTGATATTTCGGTTCAAAGTGGAGAGACTATCGTGAGCTTCTCCGGTGAGCCACCGTGGATCGCTCTGCCTCCAATAAAGGGGCTGCGAGGCAACAGTCACGAAACCCCAACCGTGCTTGTCACTTTCTCAGGAGGTCGGTGAGATTTTCTAAAGAATATGCTAGCCATCAATATATCTTTTTTTCATCTAGGTTCGAAGAATTGAGCGCCTGAGGAATGTACGCTCAAGTATATTGACATACTGTTATTACATGTATACAGATTTGATATTTACAGATCTCTAGAATTAATTCCGCATGGCCATACATATGATTTCGTAACCGCCCTTTCTAATCAGATGCCAACATATCCATTCCAATGGGCTCCTTTAATCAGATCATGAACGATAACATATGGAACATCTATAATCATTTGGCCCCTTGGATCCATGTCGTGACCAGTGCCGTCAACCGAAATCATTCAAAAGCAGCTTTTGGTATTGTGCTGCAAGGCAATTCTTCGCGACTTGATACCTTTATTCAAAACTCGATAAATTACTTTAATGGCCGTGCGGAGGCGATCACTGGACAATGAATCGATTCTGTGGATTTATCCACGGCAGTTCGACACGTCTGGCTTGCCTGAAGGCATTAACCAGGAAACAGGCGCAGGCTTTACGTAATTTTACGACACGGGATGATATTAATTGAATATTTGTTCTAGGATGCCGTATCGACCTGCCGGACCTTTCCATTGGGATGTCGATTAAAGCCAATTGGCCAAACTTATGATCTGTATATTCGGAGTCTGGTACCCCAGCTCGTGTGTGCCTCATCGGTAGCAACTGTCATGTTACTCAAGGCCACCTCGACGAGGAACAACAGGTCAACACAGATCTGCAGACGAGTTAGCTAAGTCGGTTTAAACGGGTTCGAACGTTTTCGAGTAGTCACCGAAATAAATTGATAACATTGCGGCACAAAAAAAAAAAAAAAAAAAAAAAAAAAAGAGAGAGAGAGAGAACTTGATATTCTATATGAGGTATGCACTATCTAATGTTCAAAGTACAATCACTTTCTTATTACGAGGTTCGCCTGTCTATATTGACTAAACAGAAGCTTACATATTTGGTAGGACTCGATTGATCTCAAAGCTCTAGCTTCGAAACTTCTAGGAATATTGGCCGCTAGCTCTAACTTGCATTGGTTACGGAGCATTGCGGAAGTTAGTACTCTAGGCGTATATTAATTGTGAAGACTGAAAAATACTTAAAGAGAACTCGGGGACAATACCAACAAGAATATTATCCAAAGAAGAACCATACTTTTCAACTCTCTTTCGAAGATTCTCTACCAGAATACAGGTCCATAAAGTGGTGACTCCAACATACATTATCTGTATTCAAATAGCCCGTGGCCTTACACCAATAGATCTGCAAATCATAACTTCAAATGTGTGGATTATACGTACACCCGTCGGTGTGAGTATACGCCGCCTGCAACCGAGAGCATCAGCAGGACGATGGCACCTTGCATATCCCGTCGTGACTGGCCTATAGCATCTATTAGCTATCAGAGCAAGATAACTCTGCATAGGTCTTAGCATGAGGCACATTCAACAGAAGTAAGATTTCAAGAGAAATCTCCTTTCTAAAAACCTATCTCCGATTAAGTAATCCGCCAAATTCCGAAAAGAGTTCCTCAAGTTGTCATCATTGAGTTTAAGGTACAACGCGATTTGTTCCTGTGAGAAGCAAGGTATACGGTAGCAGTTGTCGGAATTCTTATGGGAGTTCAAGATTATAGTTATACTATCATCACAAGATTCTCTATCGATTCAGGATCCTTTTCAAAGAGTATGCCCATACTACGGGCGAGAAGTATTTATATGCCCGCGTTTTCATAAGCTGACTTACCCCTTCGATACCATTCTCTCCGAATCGAATCCTTGTCAGGCCGATTGGGCACAATTGCCGCATAAGGAATAAGCTCAAGTGATATTACTAATGCTCCTGGCTTAGTCATAAACAGGAGCAAAGCTCCAAGTCTACTCCAAAGACCGTATCTCGAAATCCTCCCGTCAGCCTGCTACATGATTCTTCCAGACGAGAAGACCTAGATCTTTAATTCCCATTAATACTCTTGCGGTTTTTTATTTGAATTCCTACTACTGCATGCTCCTGTCGCATTTTCTCGTTTAGTGGATATTTCCCGATAAACACGGCTTTTTCAGGCCATCATTGGGCACAATTTCAATCCAACAGTGGCTCGAGTGAAACCGCGGAGCTGATTTCAGTAACTAAAATAAATAAAAAAAGATGGAGGGCCTGGGCGACTTTGGGGACAGTCTGATGATGGACTTTGATAATAGGAACCCTATTCCGCTATTGCCGGAAGATTTCGATATTGACACATGGTTAACGTTATCGACATTTACTGCTCCGCCAGTCGAATCCGAGTTAATCCCTGAGGCTCCGATATCCAACAATTTCAACTCAAATCTGGATCTAGATGGATCGAATACCCTGCAGCCCGCATACGATCTCGGCCAAGCCGGCGTAGACGACTACACGCTGACTAAGGAACAAAGTGATCTTTTGTCCTTCATCGAAGCATTTCCATTTAATACACAAGAGGGATATCCTCTTCAGCTACAAGATCTAGGGGATCCTATCGCCGTATCCGAAAATTCTCCGTCTTCTCATGCTTCGAATTCTCGACAAGAAATCCCAGAACCATCTGTAATACTTGAACGTTACGTTAACGCTTCATCTGAAGACGAGTCCGAGGCACCTTTCTCCGCCATTGAGCGCCATATCTCACATCATACCGCTATGAGCCCTCACGCTACTGGCCCCGAATCTCCGGTATCGCTGGAAATAACCCGTTTCGTTGGGTTCGAAGCCGATCCCATGGTGGACTTTGATGCAACAGACGGGTCTTCTCTATATTCGAACACTTCAAATGTCAGCCATATGAGTCGCGCGAATTGTCTGCGTGCACTTGGGCGTCTAGCAATTGACGCAGACTTTCCTATCACTCAAACACCAAACCGCACACCGAGCATATGCTCCATCCGCTCATCATCTTCTCTTACATCAGATGCTTGTTCTATACGCACATCTACAACATCTACGTCATCCCGCGCCCCTTCGAGACGAAAACGTACAATGACGAATAACCATAAAACCTCCCGGCGAGCATCCAAATCCGAAAACCGTTTCTTTTGCACTTTTTGCGGCACAAGTTTTTCTACCAAGTCGACCTGGAAACGGCATGAAGAGAGTATCCACTTGATGTTAAAGACTTGGACTTGCTCTCCGTATGGTATAATAGTGACAATGCAACCTAAAAACGTTCTGGGTGTCAATGCCTCCAAGGTTTCGGAATGTGGTTATAACACCTGTTGGTTCTGCAATATCGACAAAGATACTTCCAACGTGCCTTTTTCTTTTGGTCAAAACCATAATCTTCAAACCTCAAGAGATGTCCCGGACAGATTCACATCGATGACATGTTTCTCCCTCGAGCAACACTGTTTCTCCCATCCAAACGCCCGAACGTGCCACGATAATTCCGTGGCAGAAAAGACGTTCATCCGATTCGACCATTTCGCCCGTCATCTCCGTGACGCTCATAATATCGACGGTCTAAAAACCACGTTCGAGGCAAACCACGAGAGTAAAGAAGACCCATTGCATGGTGTGTTCCAAGTCCTCCCAGGACCAGCGAATTCAAGGTGTGGCTTCTGTGGTGAAACATTTAGCACGTGGTCAGATCGTGTTCACCATATTTCCCACGAGTTTTGGTGGAAGAAGAGGAAGATGGAAGAGTGGACTGGTGATTGGGGTTTTGATAGGGAGTGGATGGACCGACTTCAAGACGCGAGGCTGCCAGAAGATTTTACTAGCAGTGGACGTAGCGAGAGCCCAGAAGGCCTATTAGCTGGAGAAGATGGACGGATGATGCTTGATGAAGTACCAAGACCAGGAACGCCGTTACTGGTGGAAGCCGGGAAACATCCAACCTCGATAATGGACACAATCGAAGCTCGTCAGCTTGAGAATCTAGAACCGGGTCCTCTGAGAGAATCCTCCCGGACCGGGCGTTTCCCATGCATTGTCCCCGGCTGTCATAAATCCTTCTGTCTTCGAAAGGATTTACAGAGACACCACAGAACCATCCATGCGACTAACAAACCAGAATTTTGCTGTCCCGTTCCAGAATGTAAGAGGTTTGTCAACGGGTTTACCCGCAAAGATAATCTGAAATATCACATCATGCAATTGCATATTGATCCTAATTCCCCATGCTTCGGCGCGATGCAGAAGATTCTGAGGGCGTTATAGGGTGCAGGTTGTATATAAGTTGGTTAGCAGTTAAACGCCTGTGATGAATCGATGAAGACTGTATCATATTGTACATTAGCGAGTCAAGGAAATCTAAATATAACATGTGGATGTTCAGCGATATAATAATTTTTAAACTGGAAACTCCATATTTATGTGCACCGCTTCTCGCAAGCGGTCTCGCTCTCATCGATATTCCGACAAATTCTTAGTTTTTCCTTGATCCTCTTCACATAATCCTTCACTCCAGCTTCAAACCCGGCCGCATTCCTTATCTCAAACCCATGAAACTCTATGGACAAAGCTGCAGCACCAGACTGTTGTCTAACCCTGGTCGCCAATTTCGGGCGTCCGGTCTCCTTCTCCAACTCTAGCATCCCCTCGTCCAAAATCAAGGTATCGAGAGAAACTTCCTTCCCAGTGAACTTCTCCCTATTCAGCGCAAAACTCGACTCAACATAATCAACCACACCGTTAAGACTATTTATGTCCACCACCCTATAGAACGGGAATGTTGGGATACGTTTGTACTCTGGTATCGTATCCGGCCCAACCTTTTTCATCCGTCGCTGAATAATTTCAACGTGGTACGGCAGAATCAGGATTCTCCCGGAGTCGATAGCAAGTTGTATCGCCAAAGCGATAAAGTTTATGACTTGGTCATTCGTACCCGAGATGCCAGAGACCGTAAGATATCGCCCTCTAATGTTGGAATAGTATCCATTGTAATCCGACCATCCACCGAAAAGCTTTCCGAAGTATGGTCGAATAGATTTATCAATGCATGTGAAGTGTATTGCCGTCGTTCCCTGTATTAGGACATCGATTTGTGGTTCTGTCGCAAAGTTTTGGGACTCCCAAGCCTGGTAATCCGCCCAAGATTTAAAATCCTTCGTATCGAGGAGATGATATCGCAGAGATAACCCACGAATCCCTTCTCGTAATAGGTACGTAGCACTGAATCCCTTATTCTTGGGATCTTTGAGCAGTGCTTCCGTAGCACGAAGATATGCAAGCGTTCCCGCAGACGGCCTGGACATCCAAAATCCCGGATCAAGCCTATCATTTTCTTCCATGAATTGAACATCCCAGGAGTCATCGGTTTGCTTTAGAGTACGCGAGAAGGGGTCGTGGGTGCCCGTGAGGCAGATATCGGAGTCAACGTGGAGAAACGAGTAGTTGTTTTCGGTAAGATACAGTGCGAAGAGGATCTACGCGTGTCATTAGCTTCGAGACGTTCAATTGAATAGACAATAGTCTTACTAGGACGGTGCCACGGCCACCGCGGACCATGCTAACGTCTATCCTTTTGATTCCGCCAGCAGTCATCTTCATACACGGTTCGTCCAAACATAGGACAACGTAATTCGACGCTCGACCCCATGGTAGTAACTTTTCACGTATATTGTGAAGATTGTCGAGTGAGAATTCGTCGCCGATAGTGAAGGTTACCGGACGAGCTTTGTTCAGCTTCTTTTTCACGAATTTAGCGACTGTGGGAGGTAAATCATCCCGTGGTTCGACAGGGACAGCAACTTTAGCCGCTGGGGATCGAAGGAATAGGTACCAGGCAACAAATACGAAGATAGAAAGGAAGATGAAACGCTGAGCTGGGCGCATTGTATGCGCGATTCGAGAGGGAGCCTCTCGGGACCAGTGTTTGGAAAGACGAGGACGAGGTCAAAGCCTAGTTGGTGATAGATGACGTCGCCTGTAAAACACGGCTGCGGGTGAATTCCGGGGATGGATACGTCGAGTAACACATTCCGGGACCGGGGAGTTTCAAATTCCAACAAAACACAAAGTTTATATTCGAGTTACGCTGAACTCTGGGATTCTTCAGCGACAATGCCGATCAAGATTCACAGGCCTCGGCATTCTAGTAGGTTTCTAGATCTGCACCTGAGTTCTGAGGCTTCAAGGTTTTCATGCGTAATTATCTTATGCATTGAGGCTTTTCATCCGGATATCCTTATTTGGTGGTAGAACCTCTTTTTAATCGCCTGATTCGACGAATGCCAACCTTTCATCCGCCAAGGAATTAGCCATTCACAATGCTGCAAGTTCTGGAATTACGAAAGAAAAGCTCAATAGTATATGCGGAGGATTATACTTCTCTTATTGATTAGGAAGCTGTCAGTCTCTAGAGCTTGATCAGCATGAGTTTTCAAAACTCCAAGCTTCAAGCTTCAACCTCGGACACAACGGGGATGTCGGTTCTTTCCTCGATCCTTTGGATCCCCCCATATCTCCCTCGTTATAGAATGCCTTGATTTGACAGTGCCCAGAATTCTAGAAACCTAAGATATATATTGCAGATGTTCTAAGTAACCCCCGCCGCGCCATCGCCAACCGTCGCCTCCAAAATGCGCATAGATAAAACCTTGAGTTGCATTGATATGACTTTCTATGTATCCGCTAGCGTTGAAACTTCGCTTGGGAACCGATATTTCCGATCGTCTTAGTTGGAAATACCAAGTCTATGGAATTTATGAGCTAGGGACTCGACCAGCGCTGCGGGGTTGAGCATCGAGGCCTAGCATTATGGGATATCATGCCGGTGTGGTTCGAAAGTACCCGCCTATCGGGTCCGATTATACCGATACTTTCCATGAGAACATGATTCTCGAAGTATATATATAGGCGTATAATCCTTCTGATTTCGAATTCAAGCTGAAAGTCCATTCTGTAGTACACCATCCATTCTTTCAGACAAGGAAACCTATAATTAATCGAACCCTTTGACGCCTTAATTTCACTCCTCCCGTACCTTTGATTGGTCAATATACAAATATCATTCATTCTCTACGAATATAAGTCTCATACAGACTCCCAAAAACCCCCACAAAAATGCTTTTCACAACTATCATCGCCGTCCTCCCCCTCCTCGCTCCAGCCCTCGCCCAAATCGATCCAGTAATCGATAAGGACTTCACCACCCCCTGGGCCGGAAAAGTCGGTCCAGTGCCCCGCTTCGAATGTATGTGCGACTGCGGGTCCCCGGAAGCCTCCAAACAGGTTACCATGGAGCTCTGCCAAGCTGCCATCGACCTCGGGCGCAAGCGCGAAATCCGATTGATGGAGGACGGTTCCTGCGCATTCTGGGGTATCGATGTTAGCATGTTCCCGGAAGAAGTTGGAAGTTTTTGGGGCGAAAAAGTTTGTACTGAGAAGGGATGCAATGCTACGAGCTCTTGTGATTATCTCTCTTGTTCGGGAATTGAAAGGACAAAGTGGATTCCGCCCGCACCTGAGCAAGGCGAGGAGACCGCTGAGCAAGATGACGCTTAGGATTACTAGATTATCAATTGTTGGAACGGCTTACGGTTCAGGAGGAGAGATCTCCATTTGTAATTAATTTTCTTATTCTTTTTAGTTTAAACCTATAGTCCGATTGTAGAGGTTTCATAGAGGGCTAGCTAAATCAATGCTTGGCCAAACGCGGATACAGGACAAAGTGTGAATAAAACGGCAAGCGTTAATAATTATTGCATTAAGAGGCGACTCTATGAGCAATACCGTTGAAGTCCACACTCAGAATCGTTTGTGTTAATGAATTAATCCTCGTGAAGTTGTGTATTCGAACGTAATAATCTTTGAAAACAATCCACCGATGCCAAAAAGCGAAAAGAAAAAGGGAAGAAGGGAAAAAACCTGAGGGCGTAAAAACGTGTCAAAAATCCAATTTCTATAAAGAAGGTGGAATTTTCAAGTAGAACTGGCGGGAACCAATGACACATTAGTCCTGTTAAATGAAGGATTCTTAAACCCCCAAGTCTTGCATCGCCAATTATCCCAAATAGCAACGGTCAGGTCTAAAGAGGATGAGGCAGGGTCTTTAATATCGCCAATTTGAACCCATAGCATGTTTCCTGCATAGGGCATGACCTCAAGAGCTGCACCACGCTTGGAGACTCTCTGGTAACTGATGCTCTGGTTGATAAATCGGTCGGCAACAAGGATTGGTTTATAGAATTCGCAGTGAGTATCGAAGAGGCAGAGGTTGGCAGATGGCACATCACGGTCGCAGCAGACTTGGCGCTTCAAGAATTCGCGGATATCGCTGATATGGTCCTCTCGTCTTTGGCTATTGGAGGAAGTTCCGGCAGCCTGGAACCAGTTTGGAATCAACGTAGGGAAGTCGTGAAGAAGGGAGGCACAGGCGATATCAGTTTTGAATTCGGGTTCAAACATGACTATTTACTTTGCGTTAGCTTATCTTATACTATAACCTTGAAAGTCATGGAAACGGTGGGTATACTCACTGGGATCAATACCATCCTTGGGGATTTTCTTCTCTTTATCTTTATATATAGTTTCGTCCACTGCAGACCCGATGGCGTCGTATATGATCTTCTGTACTGACATGACCTGCATCGAGGCCCAAAAGTCGCCGTTCCAGAGGCCCATAACACACGCCAGCCACATATTACGGTCCAACGGTTTCTTATGCTCGCAGCTCATGAGAACGAGAACCCAAAGTCGGTAAAGAGCTCGGACGAATCTTTGCTCCTCTTCAACTGTCGGCCAGATTCTAACCTTATTGGGCTTACCTGGTCGTTGGCCTCCAGTTGTGAGGATCTGACGAACGGCACCACCATTTTCGGCGGCATCGCGTCTGTTCAATTCGTATCCGACCAAATACCGATAGAGCTTCAAGATGTATCGATGATTCGCAATCAATTTGTCTTTGATGCCCTCGACTGGCCTATCGTAGCAGCTGTCGTCTCCCCTCTGCCATTCAGCGACCTCCATTCTTCTGTTTGACACGTTGTAAGCAACATATTGGTCAATTGCTTCCTGGATATCTGCAGTTGGGGTATCCCATCTGTTCAAGACGCCACGGTAACAGGCAATCCAAACGGTCTCGCGGATATAAGCTCGGGAATCTTGAAGAACCCAGTCAGGATCTATTTCTTCGAACCTGTCGACGAGAGTATAGTAGGTTCTTCGGATCTGGGGAAAGACATCACAAAAGCGTTCAATCTCTTTCGTATCTCCAAGATGTGAGAGGAGGGTGTATTGGCCCTCTATATTGAGGTCGTTCAGGCGGTGGCTCATTGTGAATGCTGATCAAGGAAGTGGGGTGAGATGAGTTTCAATGATATAGTATGATGAGTAACGTTGATCGTGGAAGACCTATAAAAGGGGTGTGTGGGATGTGTGTGTGTGTGTATGTGTGTGTTAACAATAATAATCTTGAGGTTCGATAAGGAGAGCCGAGATGTGTCGCTGAGGGGTGATAGGAAAGAGTTCAGTCGGAACTCTGGCTACTCTCCCGCTGCTCTTTACTTATAGAAATAATCAACTGGTAGGTCTAAAGCCCAACGTTAGTATAGTATCTAAATATATTAATATACAGATTTCCCGGTAGATCTACGATTTACAGAGCAACAGTGTGCGTCGCTGCCACGGTCGCATCCACGGATGAGGCTGTCAATCAGGAGATAATGGAAACCTCACTCGTGCAGATCGAGCAGCAATCAGCTATTATCAACGGGAACGTGGGAATATAGTTTTCCTGGTCGGATTGCTTCGTAATCACCCAGAAGAGGATATGAGTAGGGTCTTTAGGGTAGATAATCTTAGGGCCACGCAGCGGAAATCACAAGTTTTGACTAAAACAACGCCGCTACTGATGCTATGGGACCTATTAAAAGGAAAAACCGAAGCGCGGTGAAATTCTGAATTCTGACACTACTAGCATTCCTCACCTCGAGTTTTGCCGCGTCCAGACTATGGGGCATTTATGAACCCATTCCGGCTAACGCGCAGGAAATGTTGTATTTTGAGATTCATTTTTGTGTTGTCACAACTAAATCTGACCTCGAACGAGTTTTATGAAAATCGATAATCATAGACAATAACAATACACTTAAATAATTTGAGTTAAACTAGAAGGAGAAGGTGTCATCTTTATTTGGAGAAACAGCTACATATGTATCTACTCCATCAAAAATGTATTCGTTCCTCAAATCGGTTCTCGGGACTTCAACCTTCAACATGAAAGTCTTCTTCAGACTTCCCTTTTCGTCGACAACCCCAAAGCGGTATAGTCGCACAAACAACCCCCTGCAACCTCCGCTTCCAACAGCCTTCTGACAAGCATATTCCACAGTGTCGTCTACACCCTCCATTTCCCGCGAAAATGTCGATACCTTCAGCCAGCGTCCAATTGTTTTCGCATGGTAATGCCACCTTCTACAGCACTACATAACTCGGTAGTCGTATGCCCGCCCAGGCCTTAACTTGCTTATCCTTTCCTACTCCAACCTTTCATGTCGGATAGTGTACATAAAAGATTGCGTAAGGTTATGGAAGATGTTCCGTTGCATATGTGCATATGGGTATATAAACTAGACTCCTTCAGCGGGCTGCTTTGCAGCCATCTTTCTTTATTTCGTTTCCCCGTTGCACACCTAGCCGTTCGCTATAGATCCTTTTCGGACTGCCATTCTTTCATTGATGACAATATCGACAATCCTTTACGACAATAAACAACAAAGTTTTCGGTATTTTTTTTATCTTCAACCGGACTTATAAGTTATCAGATATATCGACATGAAGTTCCTCGCTATTGCTGCTGTTGCTCTTGGTTTTGCTGGGTGGGAGGATATCCTCTAGATTTTATATGACTTTTATGATGAAACTAACAGTGAGATACATATAAAAACAGCTCCGGCCTAGCTGCCCCGCGTCCCGAGGCTGCTAGCCCCGAGACTGCCGCCCCGCCCCAGGGCACAAAATGCGAAACACCAGTAGTTGTCACTGTCACCGCAAAACTATCACCAGTTCACGTCGACTATAGGAAAATCATTCCAGAGGTCAGTAGGATTGACTGCAAAGGCTGTCCACTTGAGATTAAAACTGTAACAGAGACTCACCCGAATGTAAGCTCAACCGCTTCTTTTGTTCTAATTGAGCCGTTATCGAGCTATACTGACACACTACGGATATACAGTGGAGGGGAAAAATCACAAGAAACGTCACACACGAGGAGAAACATGTGCCAGTATATATGTGTGAAGTTATTGTTGCAATTCCTGAGGTAACTGGTGTTAACGTTGAAGGGAATGATACGAAAAAGGATAACTAGATCATTTATCAAACGTACGGGTAATTTATGAGCTTTTACATGAGCTTTTACGAAGTCTACCGCGCGGGGTAGTAGATTTCGGGATGTACTGTGTTTTTTAGACACCAACATGAGATATGGCGTTAAATCTGGAGTTCTTGAGGGTTACATATTCTAAGTTTTTTGTACTTTTAAAGCTATCAAAGTTTTGAATTCCCGTCTTGTGTCTAGAGTCCTATAAAAGTCTTGTCGTGAGACTTATACCTCGTGTCTATATTAAAAAAAAAGTGTAGATATAATAATATATGGGCATAGCATAGACTCGTGACCGAAGATAGAACAGCTATGAGCAAGCTCGAATTGTATAAAATTTCTTTATTACTAAAAAGAATCCCTTAAGCATGCAATCATCACCTGATAAAGCCGAACTTGTGTTAATTATATATAGGAGTATCGCTGTGAATAAATTGACTTTAATGGCGAGTGCGGGGTCTAGACAAATTTCGAGATCATGCAGTGTCATATTATTGAAGTATCGAAGCCTTGATAAAATTTTCTAATGCTTCCTGTGTAGGCCTCGGGGACTTCTACATTTCCCATGAATTCATTTTGGAAACAATCGAAATACCAGTCACATTGATGCTAAGCTCCATGGGCATACATGGTATCGGGTGACACGAATCAAATTCGAATACTCTAGGCTTAATAAACCGAAATTCACTATAGGAGCTGGAGTTTAAATATGCTAAAGTATTGATTTCAATGCTCGAGAGACATGTAAGCTGCGCTAATGAGCTTAATGATCCGCCAAACCAGGATTTACCCTTTTGTGTCGATATTAGTCTTATTGATACTAATTGAAGTCAGGTCGTAGCGGCCTTAGTCAGTACCTAGGTAAGTAATATTTGATTAGAAAGTATACATAATTAATAGTACAAGGTAGTCTCGTATTGCAATGTATTGTCGGTACCCTTCCCAGAGGGCAATGGGCCATCCATGGCTATGTGGCATTTAAACACGTAGTAAAGGCTACTATTCTAACCCCCATAAACTGGATCACATTCTTCCCACATCAGCTTAAAGGCCCTACTCATTCCGTCGTACTCATTTACAGTGCATGTAGCCCATTTCCGCACGCTATGCCATTGTCCCACCGGTTTCCACCCGTTGAACTGGACCGTTTCCAAAGGCAATTGGCATCCTCGCCAGTACAAAACCCATTTTTCAAGTTCCTCGATCCCGAGCATTGTCATATCTGAATCAGTCTGATCATCTGCCATCCACTTTCCAAGAGTTTTGCGAAACGTGTTTCGAAGGGGTGAAGGGCAATTCGGGTTCTTCAACTTGGGCCAAGGGATAGATATGGATTTTAGTTTTTTCATATCTAGTAGTCCGTCGTATGTTTGCACAAAGGTATCCGGATCGATGACTGAAGTTCTATATCTTGTCTGGTCGAGGACGAGATCAAGTTCTTCAAGGTTTGGGAAACATCTAGCGAGGTATCTCAGTTTTTCGCCAAAAGGATAACCAGTTATCTTGATGCTAAGGGATTTAACACCAACAAAGACGGCATCAGGGACTGTGGGCTCTGTGATCGGTCTTGGCACACAGGAGTTCCATTTCCGTCCTTCCTCTTCGTCCTCGAAGTCTTTTGGGAAAGTGACGGTTTCGTTAATTACCAGTCTCTTCAGCCTGCCAGCTTGGGACAGAAATTGATAATATGGTAGCTGCTTTCCTATCCTCTGAGGAGAGATACTAACAACTGCTTCCTGTAGGCTTATAGGAGGGACGATATGGATGGCATTTCCAGGCTGAACTACCCCGCCAAGGAAGAGCTGATCCCGTTGTTGCAACTTCAAATACCAATCCTTTCGGTCTTGTGCCGAAATCTGGGTATCACATATCTCAGCCTCTAGAAAGAGCGATCTAACATTGTGATAAAACGAGCATTGCGAAATCCACTTGAAAGCGGTCGAGAATAAAGTACCTTCTGCATGCCTATGAGCTACGAGGGTAATCGATAATTTGTTGACGGCCGGGAAGTTATGAAGCTCCGTGAGAACTTCAGCGAGGGCATCTGTCAGTCCTGGTTGGATGGATTGTAGTTCAAAGCGTAGTTTGAGATGACTATTGTATCATTTTCGGACCAGAGGAGAAAAGACGTTAATATTAGGTAAAATATATTGGATCTGGGGAAGCGCTAAGACAACATGCAACAGGGATGAGATGCAACAATATACCGAAGATGTTGGGTTCGCTGACCGAGAAGACCGCCCTTTTTGAATAATCCCACTTTTTGAGGAGATAACACTGAAGAGTGAAAAAGAAATGGGAGAGAAACGTTATGGAAGAATTGAGAACATTGGGAGAAGGATTTGATTGTGGGTATGTCTAGGTGTAGTAATATTGATTCGAAGAGCTCTGTGGGGAGAGTAGAGAGATGCGTTGGAAGTGACATTTTGTTGGAGGAATGGAATGACGAAAGAGGAGGAGTTAATGAAGAAGAAACCGAAAAATTGCTAGAAGAGATACAGGAGGGGTTTTGTAGTCTTCTTCCCAGGGGCTCTGTACATACGTATGTAGGAATTTGGTTTCGCAAGGACAGCAGACAAGTAAAAAAAAAAAGAATATCACAAAAATCTCTAACCCTTTGGCTTCGTGATGCAGGTTACTGCGAAAATCCGGGGAAGCTTACCCCTGCACGCTTATGGAGCTAAGCGGTACCCGCTTCGATACTAAGACGGCACTGGCTTCCTAGCCTAGAATAGGAGCTCGAGGAGAAGACTTGGCCCATAGAAATATCGACGTGAAGTATATGAGTTTAAGCCCCGACTCACGCTACCGACCCACAGCCAAGGCGCTGAGTTCCGAATGGAGATTATTATTACAAAAGAAAACCTACCCCGGATCCAGTGCTGCAGGGATCTTGGTCGTGGCCCGTGAGAGTACCGAGTTGAGAAGGCCTATTTTTGTGCGTCCAGTTGACTGACAGCCTGATTCCAAGGACGCAAGACAGTTCGAAATACTCGGTGTCTGGATGAGTTCCACTAGGATGGATTAAAAATCCATCGAAAACAGCCGCTGTCAACCTAGTACCAGACTCGTACCACCTATCCATCAAGTCATTGAGTTCCTTTGGGCAGAGGCGGTAGATAGCATCGACGGTGGTCATATCGGATTTTTTCGGCCCTAAAACGGCAGGGCATGGCAAGACAAGTTTTTTGAGCCCCTTCAGCTCCATGATGCAATCCAAACTCTCCGGGTAGACGCAATCGCCTTGAAGGGCATAACGCCACCAATCAGCGAAACCATCGAGCTGAAGCTGATACAAGCTCGGGAAATGCTTCACGATTGTTTCGAGGACCGATGGAAGAGAAGCAAATCCTTCCTTCAATCCAATTCGGAGTCGAAGGAGGTTAGGAAACATAGTCGGCGCCGTCCTCAAAGAGATCGACGGTGGCATCCATACTTCGATATCAAGATCGCAGAGCTTTGGAGCGATCGAAAGGAATTTGTAGTAAATCCCTTCCGGATCCAGGCCTTCACCAACCCTGATGATAGCATTTTCGAGGCCAAGGGGAGGAGGAAGCGAGTCCTTGATCAGTTTACTCGCCTGTGTTTTGGTGACAGGACCACCGAAAAAGTCTTGATGCTCTTTCGGAAGGACAGCATACCAGTTACTGTATCCCCATGGCATTTGGTCCTTGTACTGAAAGCTCAGTGTGAGATGGACCAAGTGCTCGTAGAAGTGAGCCTTAGAAAGCTCACGGAAGGATGCTAAGATCGTGGTAGGTTCAACGCACTGGTGGAGGATATAGTGCAATTCCAATCGAGTCACATTGACATATCCTCTGATCTCGAAGAGAAAGTGGCGTGCCCAACGCATATCCGTCATATCAATTCTGATATGCCTAGACACGATTAAGAGAATATTAGCTAAAGACCGGATCTATTGAATAGGAAACTAAATTCGGAGCAAGAGAACATACCTAAGGAATTGACGGAGATGGGGGCTCTCCCTCTTGAAACCCTGGACCGAGGCTGGTCTGATCCCAACTGTTTCAAAGAGGGGCTTGATTGCTAAGAAGCGGCAAGCTCGCGAGACAAGACTGAAATTCTTGAGGGACTTCTTTGGGAGATGGGATATGATCTTATCCCAAAGAGGTTTATCTAAACCTCGAAGGGAAACAAACTTGATTTTTTTGGAGATAACGCAGATTGGCCAGCGGGCATCCGATGAAGGCCCTTTCCAAATGTCTGGTTTTGGGACACGCCAATCACCGCGAGCTCGGTCAATGTCAGTAGCCTTAGGGCCATATTGCCAGCTTTGACGGGAAGCAGGGCTATGACCTCCAGGAGCGTTTGGCAACGACGAGGAACTGTATTTGAATTCACCGAACTTGCCATTACTGTGGGCTGGAGGTGGGGATTTTGATTGGTCTGCCATTTTTGAACCTGACTCAATTGATCAATGAGATGAGAGAAATCAAGAAGCTTCTATAAAGAAGCTGAAGTATTTAAGTGATGAGAGTAATGAGAAAACTGATGAATGATTGTTTGTAACTAAGGAGAGTGGGATGAAGAGCTGCCGAAGGGAGGTGAAGTTTTTATATTCCTAAGAAAGCGTATACGGAGACCATACGATCTACCCATCTTCAAATGCTATTGCAAAGCGCATGAAAACGGTAATCATAAGCGCCTCTATACTGTTGTCGACATTACTGACATCATATCTTCGGGTTAGTAGGAGGTAGCTGGTAGGCACCTCCAGAAGCTTCGTATCAACACAGGGTTTTGTTGCATTTTGACCCTACATAGCAGTGATTCATATTCACATCCATATGGGCATTCACAATTGTCCAATTGTCCAAAACAATATACCTGTGTGCAGAGTTAGGAGCCTGTGGCTATCCTACCATAGAATTAGGCTTAGCGGTATACGTAGCAGTTTTGCAAATGTATAATGGTCTAGAAGGCGCAGTCGGCTTGCTATGTTTTAAAACAATCCAATTGCTAGACATTAGCATGTAACAGCTGCGCAGCTACAGTTGTATATCTACAGCTTCCAATGGTATCAACAGCGTGTATATCAAGTTCAAACCTACGGTAGTATTCTATCGGGTTCGATCCCTGTCCCTTCCTTTTCCTTGTCTTGAGGCCAATATTTCCTAGTATGTATATGCAGGGGGGAAGTAGTCTGTTGTGGAGTTGACTCTCCGCAGGCGCTGCGCGAAATATTCAAAGCACCAACTAGATTAAACTTGCAAGATCTTCTAAAATAAAAATTTACTCACGCTGTATATATACATAGCCTCAGAACCAAACAGCCTGACACGTATTGATACACGGTATAAATTTAAAATTACAACATCGATGCATCAGGTCAAGGTGACCAACATGTACTGAAAGGGCTGCTACAAAAGTGTAGCTTTGTTGTGGCACCGATATCATGCACTGTGTTATCCCTTATAACAACCGAATTCTACAGCACGTTCAATATTAGAGACAACCGCTAAGCCTTCATATTGTCATTTGACTATATAAGTACATGATCAAGCATATGAAACAAGGCTAACGAACTAGTAGCTATCTATGTATGCACTATTTCACCTCAGACATACTCCGAGGATGCCGTGTCTTGGAGTATTGTAGCCGGTGCCATCAATGTCTAATGATTTTGAAACCCAGGAGGTTAGTCACGGTTTGAAATTTTGAAATTCTGTCCAAGTATCCGGTTTAGAATGCCAGAAGATTTCCTCCTGAAGAGGCTCTTGAACTCCGAGTTCCTAAATCGGTAGTAATGAAAGATACCACGTGGCGTACTTCCAAAGAACCGCACATGAATACTATTCAAAATTAATCTTGAAAAGTACCCGAGATACTAAAAGTCAAGCCCTTATGAATACTCCGTATTTAGTTTCCCTTATTTTGGTCTTCATATGCATGGCAACATTCATCCATGGAGCACCCGCCGATAATTATAACCCCTCGACAGTATCGAGAAAGCCCAAAAGGATCAGCGATATACACCCTCCGCCGCCTATCCCAACATTACCTTCAACTTATTCATCGGATAAAAATACGAAGGTCTCCCCTTCATCTAGCGCTAGAGGTATCAGCCCTCGAGTGCGAGTCGGCAGCCCCGCCTACGAGTTAGGAACCACAGTCATTTGTCCAGAAACCCCAGAAAGTATATCTCGGCCTCAGGGCCGTGCAAGAGAGCGTTTCCAACCGATTCGGCAGCAATACGTCAACTCACGCCACGGTATCGTTTATTCCGGATTTTTAAGGAGACTCTGGGGAGCTCAAATTAATCCGGATGAGCAGGCGGGGCGCCTTGTGGCCCTAGACACGTATATTGGTGTTTGCCGGACGTGTCCTTGCGTAGGTGAACGCTTAACTTATGAAGAGCCGCCGGGTTATGTCCATCGCTGGGGTTGTCGTGACCCTATGTTTATAAGGTTGTGCGAAACAGTTTTCGGTAAGCTGTAGTCCAATTTTATACGAGGCTATCCGATTTGTAGCTGGGGCAAAATGACTCTTATTATCTCCTATAGCTATTAAGTATCAATGCTCATATTCTAATAGGGTGCTATTGCTCCCCTACATTAAGCTTCCCAACTCCCGGCTCAAGGGGTAACCTGACAGATCAGCAAACAGCCGCGGGGAATATTAATTATAAGATTGAATCTGAGGATCCCTTGCGTTCGCCTCGGGAGCAGACGAAAATTAGTGTTTCGGAAGTAAAAAATCTTATAAACGCTGGTCCAGGAGACTATCGACAACCAGACCAAGAAAAATGGATGGTGCCAGGGATGGAGGAGCCGTATTATTTGGAAGGACCTTCCAAGCCTCGTGGTTGGCTTTCTGATTCGCGAGATACGATGGCTCGCACAGGTGACTTCAATGGATTAGGTGGTTTTGGAAAAGGGTATGTTAAAAGAAGCGAAATGGGGGAAGAAATCGATTTTCGTGATGATCGAGGTACCGGCAAGGCCGATTCAATTGGAGAAGACGAAACTGGAAATCCATAAATTCAATTCCAAACGCCTGTTTAACTCTTCGAGGCCCGACTACACGACCAATATATTTTGATCTGCAGTAAGTCGGTGCTACAATACTAAACTCAAATTAAGTAAGGGTCAATTGCCCATGGCTGCATACCTATGTTGTAGAGTTTAAGATTGTTTTTCTATTTATATTTCTCCTTTCCAGCCATCCGCTCCCTCCTAGGATTTCGTAGTCTATCATCAGTACGAGTACTCCCACAATTAGCTTGCAATCCTGCATGGTCGTGGCTTTAGTTAGCGGTAATGATATTGAAGCGTTGCTGCTTTCAATCCCGCTTTCTGAGCGTGGGATTGGCCTCGCTGGTTAACTCTCTGACATGCACGAGGCATGAGTATAACTTCTTGTACAAGTAAGCACCGGTATGCCAGTGTAGCTTAAGCTCGTAGATCTAACGCTAGCAGATCTGGACTACTATAACAGGTAGTAATCGATAATCTATTGTCAAGTTGCGCATGTTGTACAATGTGAAACCATATAATATTAGCTAATAATATATGGACCGCCAGCTGTGCAATGATGTATAGACTTAAGTTCTAGCCCTTTCCATGGTATGCAGTATCGAGCTCCTATGAAAGGAGTCACTCAATTGGACGTCTACTGCGCATGGAAAGGCCAATTGGAAAGCCAGCCGTGTGCTCGGGTGCACGTTGATGATTATGAAGTGCTGACTGGCCCTGCAATCTAGATGACCGTAATCTGCATGATATTATGTTATTGTCTTGTAATTGATATCTTTGTGACAACATTTGGCACTTTGATTCGACAGAAATGCTTCGTTCTGATCTAAGCAAATACGATGTTAGAAATCTCAATTGTGATAGTTTGGCAAACTGGCGGATGCCGGTACTTACGTATTTGCGTGATTAGGTGGTTATAGTTAAGTACCTAGTAGGTAGAGGTATAGGTATAGATAGAGGCCAAGAAGCCGAGGGAGCAAATTCGCTCGTCTACAAACGTTGCAAACACTTCCGAATCGATTGTGAACTGCACTGTAGTTCCAATAAAAATAAAATAAAACTGAAAACGAAAAAAAGGTACTAGGATATATCAGTGACAAGGAGGGTTCTCTCGTAAGCAGCAGGGCTCTCAAAGATCGATGAGCATCGCTGAGCTTATCAGGATTAGCCTTGGGGACTGGTATTGTATTGCATTGAGCTTGACTAGGTGGCCATGATGCATGATGTCATTGATCAGAATTAGTACCTCGTCTGATCTTTGGCCCAGTTACAGACAGCTCCACCGCATTCCTCGCTGCGGGCCAGCACCAACCACGCCGCAGACCACCAACACACCACCACCCATATCACCACCACAACCACCACCACAACCACCACCGCCTCTTCTGCTTCGACCTCTCCTCAAAGAATATCCAACTTCTGACAAAGACCTCATTCCATCTACACAACCTCAACTTTACTACCGCTTCAAATATTTACACATCCCGACCATATCATATCCACAGGCTTCACTATCGCATCCTGATCGCTTAAAAACACCCATTCCAACCATTTTATTGTTTGCTCTCGTCAGCTGTGAAGAAATCGGTTGTGCCAACTACACCAACCACTAACCAGCTACACCAGCCCCGCCATTAGCAGCCATGTCCCACTCCCCACCACCACTTCACGGACCCGAGGCTAAACGGCCTAAAGGTTTTTCTCTCATCTTCTTCTCATAGCTCAATCAGATATTAACATGTTCTCCAGGGATCCTCAAGAATCCTTCCTTCTCCGAGACCCCTCCCCTCTCTACTCCATCTCGCGAATCTGTTCCCACCCCACACTCCGTGACTCTCCCAGAACCAGATCACCCCAACACCGTCGACAAAGACCTTACCATTCAAAACACTCTCCAGAATGCCGGCCGTCGCCGCTCTTCATCCTTCCTCGGTCGCTCAAACTCCTCTTCCTCTCGTCGGCAATCCCTTCAATCCCGCACGAATTCTACGTCCGGCGACCCAACCGACCCAGGCGACTCCCCGCAGTTAAAATGGGACGAAGCAAACCTCTACCTCAATGAACAACAAAAGTCATCTACCATGAAAATCACCGAACCAAAGACTCCATATGCCAAGACATACGACCCTCTAGAGGATGCTGAGGAAATTAAGCGAATCGAGGCTGAGGAGGCTGCTGGACGAGCCGAAGGTACTGTAGCAGAGGATGATATCCCTGTTCAGCTACTCGACGCTAATAAGCTTGATGTCGATGAGTTGGATAAGGCCAAAGGAAAGGACCACTCTGGTGGATCCGGTCCGGAACTCATCGGTAAGAAGCCTAGAGGGCTCTTTCAAGATGATGAGATCCCCGGGTTGGACATTGGTGAGCCAGAAGAGGATTTGGATGCACTGAAACATAAAAACCTGAGTGGCAAGCAAGTCGTACTAGAGGACGACGGAAAGCATGGAGGAGACGATAGGGAAGACGAGGACGATGAGGTTGAGGGAGCTGGCGAGGAATCAGAAGCTAAGAAACATAAGAAATTCATGGAGATGAGAAAGAGACACTATGAAATGAAGGATGTCAAAGGGTTGCTTGGGTAAGCTTTAACAATCTCTCGATTTCAGGGCAAAATGGTTGCTAACTACGAGACAGACATCCCGAAGATATAGATGTGGATGATGAAGACGACGATGGTGACGTCAAACTAAAAGATGCCCCGGATGGCAGATAGGCGACTGGATTCCGATACCATTGACATTATTATTATTCCTCCTGACCTTCGATGCACTACCTTGTCTCTTACGGTGTCCGTCGTACATCTTTTCAGCTCAAGCACAGTGTCTTTTGCTCGCGCGAAAACCTGATTCTAGTAGTTTGGAAAAGATAAAAAAAACAGAAAACGATAGCAGTGCAGATGAATTGGCGGACCTATCTACGAGCTTGAGAGCATTTTGCATTCGAATTGTTCCGTTTCTTATTCTTCTTCCCCATGTATAATGCTTTTACTCCCCTGGTTTTTCTCGTATTGCGACTAGCTAGCCCTCGCTTCTCTTTTGCTTTTCTATTAATTCATGTTCGTTTCTTTCGAATATTGAAGGGAAAAAACAAAAAACCTGGCATCAGTGTCGAATAGAGAATGAACTTCATCCAGAACGACTTTGATATCATACTGATGTTCAAAGTATAGTCAAACTCAGCAGTTCTAAGTGAGATACTTTTCGGCATGGCGTGCAGGGTTTTTTTTTTAAACATCTGGCGGGTGACCTGCGGTTCAAAGCGGGTCGGTCGGACTAAATTCTAAAAACATCGTCGACATGACCTCATCGAAGGTATATTTTGGGCCACAAGCTATTGAGGCTTCGGAAGGAGAGTCAGGGACATCATATAGCTATAGATCAGTATGTATTACATCATACCGACAGTGGTTGGCATCGTGATATCTGAACATACCTGCCCCCACCAAACTTGAGTCTCTTATATACTGTGGTTATAATAACAATCGAACAGTCACAGTTATGTGATATAATAAACATCGGGTTATTAATATTGATTCTACCCCTCCACCGGCCACCCATTCCCTGCATAATCACCAAGAAACGTGGTGCCAAATAACGTCTAGTCTGATCAATATCCTATCATGGGCTATAGCGCTAGGTATTCGATTCCGGAATATGCACCATGACCAACACCCAACCACCCTGCCATGTTCACAACTACCGACTGGGCATGAGATCGATTCAGGTACTTGAGTACTGTCCTTGCCTGTAGCTACTTACATAAACCAAGCTAAAGTACCCCGCAGGACCCGAAATCATGGCATTGAGGTCAAACTCCTTTTGTATCCGAAATCAACGGGTCCAAAGGAAAGTTATGCATAGCCATATGGCCATGCATCGCTGGATCGATCCACCACCAGGATCAGTTGACTGACTTAATCATATATATACTTCCGGATACAATGGCAGACCCCACACCTTCGGCTTTAACTGCCAGCTGACATCAGATTCTTTTGTTCTTATGGTATTCCTCTCAGCTCGTTCCGGCTGAAGAAGTGGGCTTATAATCACTTTCGCGAATAAGCGCCGTTCCAGCCAAAGTAGCCCCGATCTTTTCAGACAGAGTAGGTCTCAACTTAGCATCAACCCCAGGATTATCCGAGCCGGAATCGATCCCGTCGATGTTAACGGGGCTTATAATAGCGTAGCCACCCCTCATACGCTTTGACGAGATATTCTTCAGGAGTGCATCTCGATATCTCTTTTATTTTCCGACCTAGTCGTTCTACAGTCTTGGGACCGGACTGTACTGGTTGGGTCGCTCACCAACTTCGCTTCGGCTCCGCATCCCACCGTTCCGGCCGAGAGACAAAGCCCAACAGACTCCTGAAATTATAACTGACGATGTCAAGAACGGCATTCGATTCCAATCCAGTGGTGATTAATCCCACGACCACGACCAAAATAATGCCGTATCTCCCTCTCGAGATCATAGAGGCGATTCTTTTAGAAACAACGGCTCTTACAGTATTAACTTCCTGCCGACAAGTCTGCAAAACCTGGAAATGTTTGATCGAAACGTCTCCAAAGTTAAAATATTACTCCACAACGGGTCTAAAACTCAACAAATATGATCGTCAACCGGATATCCCACCCCAAGTTACTCCAATGGCGATGGATGTACTCTCGAAATTCTGGGGAAAGATTGCAAAACATGGATTTGCTAATAGCGGCTCGAAGGGTCGACCGCGGTGTTCGTTTGAAAATACGGTATCCGGAACGAATTCGAACTCGAACGGATTAAAATGGGTACTGAAACCCATATCAGCCATTCGCAACGCCCTCAATAGTTGTCATAGTTATATATACATGTTAGGCTCAGATTCTGAAAACTACGCCACCACTCCCAAACCAGCAGCATGGAGACATTACCTCATGATGGCATTTTTCATTCTCACATTTCCCATAAATCTCATCTTCTCATTCACCAAATACTACATCGCCAGAATAGCTCACAATTCCCCCTTCACAACCGTAAACCGTCATCGCTCCAAGGTACGGAAGGAAACCCAAAGACTATTAAAGATATTCGAATCAACAATGAATAAAGTCCCCTTTACCACAGCAAGACTGGACGACGAAAAGGACATTTATACAATAGATATCAGTACGTCAACGAATTGGTCCAATTCAACCGACTTTTTTGGTCCCGTACTCGATCGATCACGGGAACCTACCATTCCGGCGACGTATTATAACACCATCTCATTACTTGCCATACCTGTATTCTTCTACCTACCATCGACTATAAAACCTATTCCGATGCATTTTCTAAGGGGCGGGTATAATAGCAACGGCGGGAAGTTGATTCAACCGACTGATGCGGTGGTTTTGGTTGAGTTCGAGTACTTTAGATATGGAGAGGAGAAAGGAGCGGAGAGATTTGTGTTTAGAGGGAAAGATCCGTTTGATGCAATGAGAGGGGAAGAAGGGGAATATGTCGGCATGACGCACTGGGGCCATTATCATCGCGTCCAAGTTTGACCAAGGAGATGGAGATCGGTTAGTTATCATTTTGTTTATTGGGAAATTTGGACAAACGTCATGTTTCTATGTTTTTACTTTCTAGCGTCTGCCAGGAGTCTTGATGCATGTGCTGAATGCAGTTTATTGTTTATAGTGATACCACAATCTTGAGAATATCCATATCTTCGCGGGACAGGGTCCGGGATGAACGAAGAGCAGTTGTTTTAGCGCCTGTCGTACATTTCACGAAAACACCATAAAGAAAAGAACGGTAGCAAAAGGATGTAAGCCCCAAAGTGCAAGTGAGGTCATTTCTTAGCATTGCTTAAATGCTGGTTAGGCCACTGCCACCTCCTCGAAAACTTTTATAGGATAGCGCATGTAAAGTATTGAAAAGACTGAGCGAGGAGTTCTCGCCTGCCTTGGGTTCACGAGTTCCTTCTCTAGCCTCGCACACGCCACCAAATTCATAAAATCGGTTGAGTTGATATTGTTGGACTTTTTTCAGAGACAGCGCAGCGCAGGTACCAATTTTGAACCGGGCAAAACACGCTAATGTTGAGGTGGGCAGACCCCGTGTAGAAAAGGAAGGTGCCTGGAAACACAGGGCCAAACAGACTGACCTTGCGGCGGTCTCAGGAGCTCGGTTTGGGCGAAGTTGGATGTCCTGTGGGCATCGGGGAGATTTCTAGAAAGGAAAGGGAAAAAAAAGAAGAGGGTCTCATAATCAGACATGGACCAGGTTTCAATCATAGCGGTTTCAAAAATTCCATCATCATTGAAAATGTACCATATGCAATGCGGGCGGCAATGTACTGTTAGTGAATTCATATAGATGAATTCTCTACGGAGTATGGCTTTTCTACTTCGTATAACGTATAAGTAAGCACAATGCAGGCCGCGTAAACCCAGTTCTAGGAATATCGAATCCACAACTTCTACGATTAAACTTCCCGTCTTTTTTTATTATCAAAATTAACGTTCTTTAAAGATCCATAACACCGGGTCCTCCCTCGAATTAATTTCATTTCAGTCTACCAGTACTAATTATAACAATCGGCTACCCTTCTTGGCACCCATCGGCTGTCTAGAGAATCTAGCAAGAGGTTCTTTCCCTAATTTCGTCTCTCTCAAGTCCACGTAATCATCCTATCGCCAAGCCACGGTGCGCGCAACCGGTTAGGACGGTAGCATTCCCTAGTATACGAAGTACGGTTTGGGAGGTGGTATCGAAGAAAAAAGGCTTATATCCCGAACGCTGGTCGTCGTGATTTTGAAGCCGTCTTTTCGTTTTCGGATTTTAATACCCCTGGAGTTTTTGAAAACATCGACAAGAGAATTCTGAAAGATAGCCACATTTTAATTTGATTTCGATAATTCATTGGGTTTTTTGTATAAGAGCATTTATTTTTGATTGGGACGACTTTCATTCCGATATAATCGAACACACTCTTTTCTCTAATTTACGATCTCGATAATTAATACAGTTTGACTACAATGGATAAGGTATGTTTTCGGAACCCAATCTTGATTTTATCGCAATTGAAATTGTTAAAGTTGCAAGTCTGACCTTGATCTCGAATCTCCAGCACGAACTTCCAGAAACCACCCGCGAAATCAGCCAACCCAGCTTCTACCAAATCCCTCTCGACCAGCATGTAGAAGTAATCGCCATCCAGAAGCCTTTAGCCTCAAATGAATGGATATATCAAATGGGCGGATGTTGCGAAGATTCTGATAAATGTAAGTCCCGTTACTTTCGTCATCAAATACCTTGTATGTGAAGGTTCCCTAATCCCTTTTCTTGCAATCAGGTTGTATTGGCACTTGCTGTCCATGCATCACATACGGTGAAATCCACCACAAAATGCGGAATAAGAGGGTCACAGACTATAACCGTTGTTGTAACGGTCCTTGTTGGGGGTTCTGCGGTTTAATGATCTGTGGTGCACAATGGATCATGGGAATGATGCAAAGAGGAGAAGCGAGGAGGAAGTATAATATGAAGGGATCTGGGTGTGGCGATTGTGCGAGACACTTTTTTTGCGGGGTAAGTTTTCTTTCTCTAACTCTTACAATATCATGTGGGCTTTAACTAATTGGGTTTCAAAATTGTATAGTGCTGTGCATTGATCCAGGAGAATAGAGAAGTAGAGACGAGGAAGCAGTTATTGGTACCGGCGAACGTACTTGGGTATCAACCTACCGTTGCCATGAGTTATGAACAGCTTAACAATATTCCTGGATCTGGACACGTTCGTGTGTAATTGATCCGAGTCAATCATACTAGTCATTTCTCAGGGTGTTTTGGATCAAATCGATATTTGGAGGGCGCATGGTGTTATTTTATGCTCAATTTGCATGCCGGTATTATTGAATTAAATCCTGGCTTGGATCCAAGGATGTATCTTGTATATATATAGCGACGTTTTATGATCTTCTTATAGACATTAATGGTATTATTCTATCAACGATATATGTATGATGGATTCTCAAGGCGAGATCTCTTTTTTGTAAGTGGCATGCATAATGAGACACGACGGTCGAACTCAATCCCGTTGAATCTGGTAATTCACAAAGTTCCCTGGGTCGTATAACACCCGATCCAAACAAGTCAACTTAACATAAAATTGCGTCGCTCCGGGTGCAGGTCCTATTAAAAATAGCGAAGTATCAGTAAATTTAAAAGGTAACAGAGACATTAATATAGAAAGTTACATACCGTGAAAAGTGTACCAAACGTTCTTTTGGGAATCGAACCAACTCCTCTTAGCATAGAACGGGGTTTCCTGCCATTCTTCACCCTTGGCCCAGAATACTTCGATTAATGGTTGGGTGACAGGTCCGCAGTTCATTTGTTTGGTCTGATGCGATGTGCTCTTGAATTAGTATCTTCTCTAGGTGTAATAGAGAATTTTAACGGGATGATTGTAATGCTAACCCAGACTTCACCAGAGAACTGGTCGTTTTCGTATTTATATGTTCCCATCCATAGTTCCTTGTGCTGGTCTGGTCGTGGAGGGGTTATTACACCTGCGCTGACGGTGGTGAATGGTAGAATTGTGGCGCAAAGGCCGGTAAGAGTAAAGAATCTCATGGCGAAAAAATATATTAAAGAAAGTATCGAAGAGTTCAGGTGATATCGCAGTTTAATTGTCGGTTTCTGGCTAGATGGAAGGTTCAAAAGAGTACTACGACCTCAGATATATATATCAACTGGTGGGAAATGACTATCTGTAAAATCTGCGAGGTTTATCTCCAGCGCGTGGAATACAACATATCATAACACTGAATGACGGTATCGAGTTTAATTTTCGCATTCCTACCGGCATTTCGGAGTGGCCAGAGGTTTAAAAATTCTAGAAATCCTCGGAAAGTACTTTCAGGATGTCGGTTACCCTATAAGGCTATCTTTAGTACTAAGAAGGAAAGTAGAGATGAACATTGAATCATAAAGGTTGAGCAATTATCCAAGGAAGATATTGGAGGTGTCTAACAAAATAATTCAAGTTTTTCTTTCTTTCTTGCATGTTAGTCTAGATAGGCTTTGGAAGGAGCTTTCGGAGTATCGGCCTGGAACAAGCATATGCCTTGAGTGGGTTGGAAGTACCGAACTTGGACGTGGCAATGCGCATCCCAGCAAGTGTTCGGCCGCAATTAATATTTATATTATCAGTCCTGTAGCAAAGTATCTAGTAAACTAATCGATGTACTCCAGTCATGAGATATACAAAGACTGGCTGCGTATCTAGCTTTGAATTTACGTACTATTATATGCACAATTTGACATGCAATTAAAAGGCCACGAGTTAGCATTCGTAGCTATTATATCGTCGAGCTTCAAATGCAAAGGCACACAAAAATATCCCTTCCAATCCTTGCGCATCACTGCCCTGTTCTCAAAATTTTAGTTGCTGATAGGTTCACCGTTGCAGGGATGTGATATCCAACAGAAACAACACCGGTACTGTTAAGAGGGCCAGAGACTGGTTTATTTCATGCACTTAAGCTAGCAAGACTTAAAACAGTACGATCCCTGTATAAAATTACGATTCTATGCCAATTAATATGATTAAAATACTATATATCAAACTTTTCTATTTCTCAATTATGGGTCCATGGATTCTAGACTTTGTATTAGCGTAATCTATTTCGATCATAAGCTATAAAGCTTTATATATTTGGCTATTATCGGAAGTGGACAGCCTTCAATTGGCTCACTGGAAATGCTTTATATCGACTCTATCCCGAAATATAGAGGTGAATCTTGTGTCAATATATTAAGGCTATTGAGATCTCTAGTCCTAGATAATATACTTACCTAACAGGTACTTGGAAAGAGAGAACCTTTTGATTTTGCTTAAAGATAAGCATGCCACCTAAGCGTATCCATTTATATCTGAGGGCGATCAAATTTCCATATCTCTTACAACTCGCTCTTGGACCGTTAATCTCATACTTGTTGGGAAGCAATATATGTAAGCAAGTAACGACATAAAAACTTGGAAGCGGCCCTTTCTGGTATTTCGCTACTAGTAGTTACAGTAATTGCTTTATAGTATCACACCCCCCCCACATATTCCGGCATTCAAAACGGTTTAAGCTTGATTACGCCAGCCATTTTCAAGTCCTGCTTTACAATTTCGCCCCAACAATATATCCATTCCTCCCAGTAACAACTCCATATGCATTTCCTTTCTTTCCGAACATAGTTTTCAAGTCTTCGGCGAGCCATTCTGGTCTTTCATGTGCGGCAAAGTGTCCTCCACTAGGATGTACCTTCTCGAATACAACCCTTCCTGCCGTCCTACCCCATGCGAGAGGCCAGACAATAATGTCAAGTGGGAAAACGCTGACCCCAATGGGAACAGAGGGTTGGATTGGACTGAATACTATAGTTCTTAGGTCGGCGGACTGGTGCTGATCCATGTAGTAGATGCGCCCAGAAGCAGCTGGACCAGCGTTGGAGTAGGCGTACATCGAAACCCAGGTCAAGACTAAAATATGATATGAATACCTTAGCTTGATTTACCAAGGGGGGAAACTAGGAGATCCAAGGGGGGTACCCACTTTCATTATCTGTCCACTTATATCTATCGGATTGATATACATTAGACTCCAGACAAAGAATAGGGTGTAGCAATGGCTAAAGAGGTGTCTTACCCATCACTCCAATCATGCATCTTTTCGTAAATCCAAGCTAGCAATCCTACCGGACTATCTTGTAGCGCATAACCAATAGTTTGCGGCTTCGAACGTTGAAGCTCATTATAACCAAATCCCTCATCGTAGAACCACTTTCTGCGCGCCAAACGCTCCTTATCAAGCTCGCTATGGGGCAGAAGATTGTATTGCAGCCATAGAAATGGGTTTTTGGAGACCTTTGGAGCAGAGACCCACCACATGAAGTTAAAGTGGCTTGATTTGCAGTGCGTCGGTCCGTACTTGACGGCGATAAATTTGGAGATGATAGCGCCTTAGAGAAGTTAGCTATCATGACCATGATATGGTGTATAAAATGGGATTTCATATATGTTACCCCAGTCACCCCCTTGGGTTACTATATGCGATATTAGTTTCTCGTTAGCTCTTTTGTGCTTATTCCTTGATAATTTTCTGTAATCATATGATCATACCATATTCATTGTATCCAAGTTTCAGCATCAACTTGTGATAGAGATCCGCATGCTTCAATGGCCGGGTAAATTAGTTTATCTCGATGGGATTTCGACTGTCTGGGATGGTTTAAAAAATACCTTCGATGGGTCAAAACCAATTCTCTTAACGGCATCAGAGAATCCATAATCTATATATACTCATTAGAGACTTCCGAGCCTGATTGAAGATAGGATTTTTCACCAAGATGTACAAACCGGCTAGAGAAGGTGCAACTACACTAAGACGGAGTTAGACCATTTCTATTCCTCATCTTTGGAATAGACTACTTACTCAAAGTATGGGCCATTCGCGCCCGCTGTAAGGAGTGGAATTAACTTCAAACTCTCTAGAAAGCTTCCTGGCCATCCATGAATAAATAGCAATGGTATAGCCTTGACTCCTGGTACATTGCACTTGACATGGACAAAATGCGTCGCCAATGGTTCAAAGCCGTCCACTTCGATAGTTGTAGTAAACTGAGGAACTTCATTGAGGCGAGATTCTACTTCTCTCCAGTTGAAGCCTTCCTTCCAGTATTTTGTCAAACGTTTGATCTCTGAGAGAGGAGTCCCCAAATCCCAGGATGAGCTTTCCAATTCTATTCGCGGTAGGAGTTAGGCTTCAGAATAACAAAGGTTTCATGATCAATCGGTTAGGATTTAAATCCTCAGATAATTACCATCGGGGAGATTAGCAAGGTCAAGTTTCTGTTTGATCAAATCAATCCTTTCCTGAGGAACAGAGATTTTATAGGGCTTAGTGTCATCCATTGTGAACTCGTGAATCCGGATTGATCGAATTTGTGTTGGGCGTGGGATTTGAGGCGGGGACGATATACGTAATTGAGTCGTCGCTGAATCCTTTTTTTGCCGAAGAGTCGAAACCCCTAGATCGACTGATACCACGATTAACGATGTATCTTAAATCTTTAAGACTACGTGAATTAAACCCAGGTAAGAGTTCCCAAACCCGTGTTCCTGTTGTGAAATCTAGCAAAGAATTGATGTATTAATTTGGATTATAAATTAACAAGCTTCGATATTGATGGGGGACAGCTATGCCACTCTAAACTACTAGCCCGCGACGTCATGAAATCGAATTGTGGAACATCACTATGGTTCATTTTGCCTTCCAGCCTTCCGGGCCCGAGATTGAAAATTCTCAATGCATCGATATCCCAGCCGATGGGATCCGATTATTGGTTTAGGGCTATGTACCATGTTTTCAGGATATATGCCAAGTAGCCAAGCTCGCAAACTGGAAAAAACATCACGAGTATCACAGTTCCCGGAGTCATATTGTGATATCCGGACCTGCATATGTGGTTGACATTCCCTCCGGCTAGCTAGATCACAGACGGTTTCGTTCCGCCGTTCGGGTCGCAGTCTTGCATCGGTTAGGGTTGAAGCTTTTGATCAGGCTATCCTTGCCAAATCCTCATACAAATCTGAGGCACACCTCCGACTTGAACAAACTAGGTCGAGCAGGGTGTATTCGCTAAGGCGGCCCAATTCATACCCCTGACCAACAACATCTCGATGTTTACCGCCCAAATGTTCTCCACCAGGATTCATTAAGGATATTTGAAGGAGAAAGAGGGGCTTCAGTGGCACAGAGCATCACAAGCGAAACATTTCCCACACGTGTTTCAACTGCTTTATAGGTCAAAGGAATAGCTAAGGGACTCACAGAGTGGAGGCAAATGTCGCGCGCAAATAGTTCAGCTGAGCAGCGGGTCGGGTCCGTTCGCCCTTATCGAGCTCGAGTCGGTTTGGTATAAAGTCGAAATATTCCGCTCCTCGCAGGCTTTGAACTATTTCCTCACTAAATTCACCAAAACTAAGTCTCTGCGTCGCGTCGTCATCTAGACCGCTTCGTTATTGCTACTATCGCCAACTGGGTCCCGAAACCCTCTTTTAACGATCTTTTAGTCGGCAGGAATCCGTTGATCGGTTCCATTTACTCTCTTTAAGCTAGACTAATTATAGGACTTTTATCGATATTACTCGATCGATAAACCTTTTCGGAATTCATAGACGGGTGCCCCTCTTTGAATAATAGCCTGCATCTTTTCTTGGAAGCTCTTTCCATATCTGCATGCAAGCCACCCTTGCAGTGCCGGCGACATCGAAACCTCACAGGTGAAAGCCAGTTACGGTTTTGCCCCATAGTATAGCGTCGATACGGATTTACTCCAAGAAATCTCCAGACACGGAAAGATAAGCGAACCGACAGTAGCTACAGCCGGGAGGTTGGGCGTCTCGAGTACTGCGAGTGCGTATATCTACGGACCCTGATTCATACCCATCTTACACCATAAACGTGTATAACATAAACGTGTATAACATAAATATCTCTCTGCCTCCAGTGGCCGGCCGAAGTACCATCTCGATCGTTCTCCATAGCGACAACCTGATGGCAGCTCCGACGACTGTAGATACATCGTATTTCGACAAGTCTCATTCTTCTGGTACATACGCTGAATCTCCTGGCTCCGCAGTCCTTGTTACTCCTTCCGCAGCTACTATCTTCTCCGCGGACTCATCTCCAGCTACATCTACTGCCGGAGCGAGCTTGCAAAATATCCCAGAAGTACCAATTCCACAAGTCCCCACATCACCTCCTCGAAACTCCAGCGTCGGCGGAAGATCCAGAAGAGTTTCGCTCGCAAGACAAAGAATGAAGACTCTATCGAACCCGGTCGATTCGGCCATCATTGACACGATGCTCCAGTCTGTTAGACTAGACGTCCTTTCCGGATATGCTACGGAAAAGCCTTTGGAAGTAAAGCAGCTCACTGCCGCTGTAAATCTGCTCGAGGGCAATAAGAAGGGATATCAATTGCTTCGGGAACCTATTCTCAATAGAGGTATGTTGTCAAGGATAGGAGACCTGTTTAGACTCTGGCTAAAGATTCTCCATAGGTACATCGACAAGCCCGAAAGACCGCCAAGAATTGAACCTGACTGGGCTTCTGCCGCATGTTATGGAGACCCAGGATATTCAATGCATGCGCGCTATGAAGATGATTCGTAGTCGGCAAACCGGAATCGACAAGTATTTGTACCTCTCTAATATTAAAGCCACAAATATCGATCTGTTTTACAGGCTTTTGATGGATAATGCAAAGGTATGTCAAAAGAAAATTTGATTAGTCTCAGTCATTAGCTAACACGCAGCAGGAACTCATGCCTATCGTCTACACTCCGACAATCGGTGATGTTTGCCTGCAATATAGCACGATTTTTACAAAGCCAGAGGCCCTGTATATTTCGATTAAGCAACGAGCTAGCTTACTTACCATCCTAAAGAATTGGCCATACCCACACCCTGAAATTTGCGTCGTCACTGATGGATCCAGAATCTTGGGTCTCGGTGATCTCGGAATTAACGGTGTTGGTATCCCGATCGGGAAGCTCGCCCTCTACGTTGCCGCAGCTGGTATTGAGCCTGAAAAGACCCTCCCCATCGTTCTTGATCTTGGGACTGAAAATGAGGAGAATCTACGTGATCCTCTCTACTTGGGTCTTCGTCAGAGACGTGTTCCTAAACCGGAGGCTCTCGAGTTCATGGACGAGTTCATGGCTGCTGCCTCCTCGGTTTACCCAGATATGATCATCCAGTTCGAGGACTTTGAGACTGACAAAGCTTTCCACTACCTTGATCGTTATCGACATGATTATAAGTCTTTCAATGATGACGTTCAAGGAACCGGAGCCGTTATTCTCTCTGGATACATGAACGCAGTCCGACTTTCGAATGTGCCTCTTCAAGATCAACGTCTCGTATTTATGGGCGCCGGCTCTGCTGGTGTTGGTGTTGCCAAACAAGTCATGGAGTATTATACCCGTCAAGGACTTTCTGAGATGGAAGCTAAGTCTAAGTTCTACTTGGTTGATACTAAGGGCTTGGTCACACTGGATCGTGGCGACAGACTTGCTGAGCATAAGAAGTTCTTCGCCCGGACAGATAATGCAGGTCACCAATTTAAAACTCTTGAGGATGTTATTGAATACGTTCGCCCAACCGCTCTCCTCGGTTTGGCTGCTACATTCGGTATCTTCACCGAGAGCGTCGTCCGCGCATTGAAGGTGTCTGTTGATGCCGGTGGCATGAATCGTCGACCTATCCTCTTCCCACTTAGCAACCCTCTCACGAAGGCCGAGTGTACATTCCAGCAAGCCATTGACTGGACTGAGGGCACCGTTATCTTCGCTTCTGGTTCCCCATTCCCATCTTACACCCCAACTAATGGTGGTGGTGTCACTTACCAACCAGGTCAGGGTAACAATGTCTACATCTTCCCTGGTCTCGGTAAGGGCGCCATCCTTGCTAAGGCTACTAAGATCACCGACGAGATGGTTTATTCATCTGCCGTGGCATTGGCCAACTGCTTGAATGCAGAAGAAATCGCCGCCGGTTTGATCTACCCCAGAATTGAGCGTGTCCGAGACGCCAGTGTTGCCGTGGCTAGAGAAGTCATGAAGGCTGCACGACGTGAAGGAGTTAGCAAGTTGGACGACAACTTGTGGCGAGAATGGAGCGAGGTGCGTATCTACCCTTAAGCAGAAAGTTTATATAAAAAAAATAGCATTGCTAACGTTTACATGTCGCTAAACTTAGTGGGGCGACGTCGTCATGGACCAGTGGATCCAATCCAACAGCTACGACCCAGATCTAAGCAAGCCAATTCAAATGCGAAGTGGTGGCAGTGGGGCTTCTAAAGGACTATGGGGTGCTAAATAAACCACAGGTCTTTTAACTATTCGTGCGCTTTGAAACTAGCATGATCGGCTTGCATGGGACTTGGACGCAATGCAGTAGCAATGACCTTACGAAATATATACATGAACTGGGGATTCTATGTAGCTTGGAGTCAGTCTGGTAGCTGGCGCTTATGGTTTTCCTCTGGTTTCTCTTTGGTAATATTTTCTGTTAATTTCTAGCTTCACAGGCCGTTAATTTGCCTTTACGGTGGGCGGAATACCTATATTCTTTGGAGTTGGCCTATAACATTATTAAATTTCCTGAAAACATACATAGATCAATGCTACATTCAAGACCCCCAATATATCCCTTCAAGGCTCTCTTGTGCAGTTCACTATCATCATGAGTAAAACATCTTAAGCCAGTCTTCTTGTGTTCGGACAATTAAGATCTAACACCGTTTATTCGGAACGAGATATCTTACTTTTTGAAACGTTAATATAATTTCGATATACTGGAAGATTGTAATGTCACAAGAACACCGACCACGTGTCGGGAAACGTTTGAGGTTTTCCCTGCATGCCGCATGCATGCAGACGAAGACAACGAATGGGAAAGCATGCTTGAAAAACGCAAGCCCCTGTATGAATTCCGTTTTGTCCGATTCACGATATTTAACAAAAACCCCTCAGTATACATGTATAATCTTTACCACAAAAGATGCAAGCCAAGGCGAGATAAACAAGCGCTGGCTTTCTTCGTGGAGGCTGGATTACGAGCTTCCAACCAATGGAAATTTCGAAGAAGAGTGACATTTTTTTCCCTTCCATGCATGCTTCTGAATCACGAATGTTCCATGCAGCCATGTGGTACGAAATCCCAACGGTGGGGTGCTTGGTTCTTGGATTGGTTAGGCTTCTGAGACATGGCTCGGACCACAACCAGGAAACATAGTGGACTTAATATCTTTCGTTTCGATAGTTCCAGTGCCGAGACAGATGCTGGATGGAAGAAGATAGGAGATCAGCGATAAAATTAATTGGGTTTTCAAGATATGCGTCAAGTATTTGGACTATTCGAGGTAAAAAGTATCGAGGCGACTTTGGAAGGAGATCCCCGTTGGCGATAGATTGACACTTTGGGTGGCCACTATAATTCTTGGGCAAACAGCCCACGAACTGGCTGGAGCGAACTTCAGCTGGTCTGATTGGTAAATAGAGTATCCAATTGCATGTATTGATCTTACTCAATACGTACCCTTATATATACGTACTCTCTACATACAGGGTAGAGAAACGAAAACCAAGGCTGCATGTCGATAATTCGAAACAGGGGACCCCAACTTAGAGAGCAGGATATAGTCGAAGGCCATCAGCTTTGGCCATGGAATTGGATATTGGTCCGAAAATTCGGTCCCGGTTACCAATGGCAAATGGTGCATATGACTAGCTCTGTAAATTTTGAGCTCGAGTACTGCAGATCTGGAAGTATCAGCCTCGGCCTCGGCCGCACCGCTGTCCTATCAATCGTCAACGGTGGGAATGTTCCAAATTCTTAGACATTCAAGAAGCGAGGATAGACATTGAAGCAGAACGGATACAGTTTGCGCATCCGAGATGTCGCTTCACGATGGAAATTGGATGGGTTTCGTGAGAGGAAATCCAGAAGAGATAAGTATAATGTAAATATAGTCTCTTCGATACTCTCAGCTGTCGCGTGCGCCGCCGCATTGTTAACTTTAGACTAGTTATTGGTAGAATCCGGGGTTCTCCATATGGGCATCCTAGCTAGTTCATGCGAAAGTCGATAAGCTCAATAACTTAATAGATGATTTGAAGTTAGCTCGATGCTGCGGGCAGAGCTTGTGAAGATAAGTCGACATCATCCGTGAGATGAACGAGCCAATGGTAAAAGTGCCCGACCCATGCCTGGCCGACAAGGTTTAGTGGCATGGTTGCCTTCGGTTGGTGAAATAGCACTATCACGGATGGGGTAATCAGCATTTCTGAGCTTCCCAGTTGCGACTGCTCCACCATTGGCCGAGAACGATTCGAGTCAAGAGGGTTTCGGCAGTGATTCCTCGAAAGGTCGTCGGAGCATGGTACGGTAACTCGGAAATTCTTAGACCAAGGGGGTCGAGAAACCACTCATGAAGCTCAAAAGCTGAATTGTTGAGACGAGACTGAAGTTCAGATGGTCTATGCATCTGATATCTGCTATCCTTGGCCTGGTCTGACCTGGTCTGTACGGCTGTGTTGCTTCCACAATTGCAAGCTGGAGCTGCCTCTCTACGAACTACTCTAACAGGATGTAGTCTAGAGAAAAATCATTTTCAGTCGAAGACCTCGAAGGCAAAATTCACATTTCCGACATTGAGATGGTAAGAACCCGGATATTCGGCCTCGTGTCTGTGTCTCCTTTTGGCCCTCGACGGTCGAATCGCTGCATGCAGGCAACAGCGCTGTGACAGCCATTCTGCAAATTATGTTTCGACGCCTGTTTCGATTCGATCGATTCTTATCTGATGATACTATTAAGTGTGGGCCTAGCAAGGAGACCCACCTTGGGAGATAGGTAATCGTACAGCCCGTCACCAGATATCGACAGATACCCATAGCTTAGCTAGGAGATACTGATTTTTGGCTTGCAGTTAGGGCGGGACCTGTGGCTGCCATTGGAACAGAACCACGCTATGCATTTGTTTGAGCGGCCATAGTATGTATGCCATCATGGCCCCACTCTTGCATAATTCGACAGGCATGGCTGTCTTCGCCGATTTCTTCAGGCTCCAGGAATATACCGCCACACGCTCGTTTACAAGTACAGAGGACAAATCCTCTCCCACACCACTAGGGATAACTGGAAATCATATTGGGAATCTCATTCATGTCTTCTTCAGGGACCTCCACGCGGGATACAGGGAATAGCAATCTGAATTGCCCCTGCACTTTTTCCATGGATCCAGCTTTGGGCAGCTGCACATGCTGAGGTGGTACCTCGCGAGGCCGAAATTGGGGGGAAGATTACGGTTAACTGCCATGCGTACAGGAAGGACCCGGCCTGCAGACGTGAAAGCCGAAACCTACGGGATGCTTTAAAGATCCGCCTATGGAACCCTAAGTTAGATATTCTCGGAGCGGAGTGAATATATTTTCATTGTTCGCCAGAGACTATCGCAAGTTCTCCTTCCAAAGTTGTGGGCCGCGGTATCGAAATACGAGTTTCCCAATCCTATCGACTGCCTAAAAGCGAATAGACAAAAAAAGGATCAACGACATTATGGCGACAACTACCAGCTTCGAAAGGCGTCAAGAATAAGCGTTTCCTTGGCTTTTTTTTTCGATTGGAACGTGCTGCGGAAAATCCCAGGCTCCTTTTCAAAGAGATAATCTTTCGATATTGATTAGAAAACTCCCAGTTATTTGGATTTATCTTTCGCATTCTTTTTATCATCAGGATCTTGGGATTGGGGATTTTATAGCCGGATTTCGGGCAACACAGTTTATACAACATGGCGTCGGGCACAGAGTTTCTGGTGTCGAGGACGGTGGATATTGTGATGGATACACCGACATCATGGCTAACTCCTGTTAGGGTTAAGATGATGGTATGTTGAGAGTGCTTCAAAACCTATTCGCTTGGTCTAGTCTATTTCCGCACGCTTTTACTTACGGATTTCGATTTTATAGAACGACATGTCTGCTATCCTTGCCGGCATATCGCTCCTACTTTGTCTCTCATTACTCGGATTCATACTCGTGCTATATCTTAACCCCGAATCAAGAAAATGCCTGGATCGTGTCTCCTTCAGACTAATATGCTATTCATTAATATCAAAGTAGGTTTACATATACGAGCGCAGGAGTTTATCAATATCTCGGCTGCTAACAGAACATTATACATCTAGTTGCTTCTACTGTATTGGGTATATAATATGTGTTGAAGTCAAGCCTGGATTCTTTTGCGTCGCTGGTGTCTGGTAGGTCTAAATATACTCGTGGGGATTTCGAAATAACTCGGTGGCTTTATTCTAACTCATTTTTGTGATATTTATATAGGATGATACAGTTTTGGCTCGGTATAACCAACTGGTTGATTACCTGCGTCGCATTAAATCTCGAACTTGTGCTCGTCCACTTGTGCAATGGTATCTTTATGGAGAAGTACTATATCATCGGTACAATTGTTATAAATCTTGGGACGACATTACCGCCTCTCATCAAAGGAAAATTCGGGTGGGATGATGTTATCGGCGTCTGTTGGTTGACTTCGGATAATAACGAAGATCGCTGTAAGTTACTTATACATCCTAGGTCCTTTGGTCTTGAAAGAGATCGAGAAGTCCGACTAATTATAAAATTGAAACTTGTTAGTGAAATGGCAAATCTCGACTCAACTTCTTTGGATATTATTAGCTGTTCTTATAACTTGCACATGCTGTTGTACAACAGTATTCCATCTCTACAGGCACAAGGTAAACCACTAATATTATTTACTCCTTTGATTATTTTGAACGATAAATACTAAATCTGGTCTATAGTTCACTGCCCTCAATGTACTTACGCAAAACAAGCCTTCTCCAAACGCGAACATAACGAATTCGACGATCCGCTCCTCCTCCCCGGATAACCGCGAAAGCACAAACCTAAGTGCAACACGCAATGCTCAGAAATCCCTCCTCTCGAACCAAGAGTTCCGAAGCATTATTCTCCGAATTTCACTTTATCCTGCAGTTATGATTATCTTAAACCTCGTCATTACCATTGCCGATATCCGCATCAGTATCCTATCGGGTATCTATTCGCAAGGCGATTATGCGCTATATGCTGTGTACTACGCTCTCTACGGCGCTCGTGGAATCTTTTATGCATTGATTGGAGTCATGGATCCATCTTTGCAACGGGCGTACCATGTTTGGAGAGGAGAAAGGATGAACAGCACCGTAAATGGTACCGTCGTCGGTAACGGAACTATTCAAGACCCTAACGACCCAGAAATTGGCGACTTATCTGGATTCCGACACAATCTTCATGAAAACCTCGACTTTGGCAAGGGTATCAATGTTCAGACCGAAATAGTAAGAGAGGTTATAGAGACAAAGGGTCATGGGCTCGACTTTTCTGGAGGCTCCGATATTCCTATGGCCGTTCTATCGAATGGGCACGTTACAACAACGACCACGATTATTGAAGCGAATAATAAGTTCGACGAGGATGGCCGCCAGACATTTTTCTTGGATAGTAGAGCATCCTTGGACGAGAATGATGAGCCACAACCATCTCTACCAAGCTACTCCGGCCCTCTCCGACGTGATGACGGGAAGCGTGCGACGACGGTCACCCATTGGACGGACTTACGCTCAGACTACGAATTAAGTATGAACGAGGCGGCGGATGACTCGGGATCGGAGGCAAACCTGGCCCTTGGAGGAGTTGCAGTGGGTAAAAATAATAGTGGTGAGAGTATCGATTACCTCAAAGGGGACGTGGAAGAAATCCGATTGCGACAAAGAGTGCGAGCTCAACAAAGGCGCTTATTGGAAAGGGAGATGAAGAGGCAAATATAGCCACTTTGTATACTTTCTTTTGGTACTGTTTGTTTTTCACTTTTAAATAGGAATCAGTTGTGCGACTGCACTTCTGGGATCCGGTCAGGTTTAGCATTGTTTCGGGAACATGAGCATTTTGGAAATTCTGGAGTTTTATTTGGGGCTTTATACTATAGCATTTTATGATTCAGTTGTAAATATGTAATGATCTTGATGGATACCCATTAGCAATATTTTGAATAGATGTTTATTATACCTCTGTGAGAGAAACTCGAGATTACCAGATGAATTCTGATTATCATAGATATATATCACAACGTGAACTCGATAATTCCACAGACAATGCAATCACGGAATTATCAAAGTCTTTAAAGGTCTAAAGAAAGTTCCACACCGCCTGCTATCCTCTTTTCCTCAACCCTAGATGTAATATCGCATGTTAGTGATGCCTTAATGGATATATATAGTGACGCCAGGGAAAGATCCTTCACATACCAAAAACGTTCAAAATCCCTGAGCACCTTTGTTCTCTTCTCTGCCATCTCTGTGCCGGTTTTCGTTTTCATCATTGTCCCCAGTATTAATAATTTCTCTTCAAAATGTTTCAAAACATTCTCCATTCCGGCGCCGCCGCTTCCTTTTGCCCCTGCGAAGGTGAACGTTCTGCCTATCCCAACAGCACCAATGGCATCAAGACGGTCTGCATCCTGGACCACTGCCTGTTTGTTTCAATGTTTATGGCAGTTAGATATCAATTTTATAAGGGAACGATTATGTCCAAGCATGTTATACTAACCAGCTCAGGGTAAGATTCAATTAAATCCAATACCCTTTGAGGATCTTTGATTTCTTTGGAATAGCTAACACCGTTGACGATCGTTTGTACCCTCTCCCCCAAGGCTTCACTAGCACCCGACCCTACTAAGAATGTCTTCACAGGGGACTCATCCACCTCTTCCCCTTCCTGAATATATTTCCTATCACCGACGTCATGCAGCAGTGCTGCGAGTGTGATAATCGTACTATCATATAACGGCGCCACTTTTGTAGCTGGGGGCGCGACTAAGGCAACCGATTGTAGATATTTTTGCTCCGTCTGGGCAATATGATGTGCTAGATTGAGAACTCGGAGGACGTGAGAAAAATCATGAGAAGAGTCGTAGCGGGCCATATAGGCCTTCACGAACGCGTGTGTTTTGGGGATTAAAGTGGGAAGCAAGGCTTGATCAGCCTTGGACAACTGTCCAGCGGCTGTAGAGTTTTCGGAATTCTCTGTTGGCATCTTGAAGTTTAGTGAGTGGTATAAGATTGTTAACCCTGACTGCTGGAGAAGCTGATCGAATCTAGATCAAATTGGACCCTTCACACTGCACTGACAACTGGTTGCAATCGAAGTAGGTGATGCATTGCTATACGAGCTTGTGAAGCTTTGAAGATTCCAGTTCGCAGGGGTGTTGCGTTTTCTTTCCAAATTAGGAATGTTAAGCGAGAACATTCGAAGAAAAGACACACGGCAACACAGGCTTTGGAAATGGAAAGGGTTGGCGCTTCATATGAAGAAAGGAACTCAGAAAAGCTTTAAAGAGTAATCCGTGGGTGAGATTGAATGAGGGGATTCATACACATTTGGTAATTACCTGCTTATAATTCGTTCATGGAGATTCCTAGAATTGTAATCAACTTCTAGGAACAACCCACGCTACCACCCTCATCCCGGATCCGCGGTATTCGGATACAAAAATTTAAAGGGCCTAAGATATCGCTACATACTAGGTGTACACCACCACCAAAGTGCTAGAGATGCTATTGGGTGTCTTTAGTAGATCGTATCCGAAGTATGCGTATGGGAAGAGGATTTGTGTTCTCGTCTTGTGGACTCTCTTGTCCCAATCCTGCTTGACATACTACATTTTACACCTTCGTGAAAACCGCCCAGATTATTTTGCTGAGGATAACCGGAGACAGATGAATGGCCGGTTAGGGCCGAAAATACCCGGGGTTTGTTATAGATACAAACAATTGAATGGATCCGAGAAGTCCGAGTATCTAGTTATCTACAATCCTCCCGACGACCCTCCAGTATCAGCCATCGCATTTTCACGGAGTCAGGTTTGTCCCGAGGAACGGTATGCCCTCTCAGGGCGATTAATTCTGGCAGTAGTGCTGGACCTGAACCAACTCGAGGGTGTTCACTTGGTTAATCTTACTGCTCTTGGGCCTGATGTTGCTTTCCACGATGCAACTCTCGTGTCAATCGACCCAAGCATCCCCGGCGGAGATCCCAACCGCCTTCTGGCAAATACCAAAAACGATCCCAGACCTGGAGTCTATGCGTGGATGAAGAAAGGCGGTATACATCTTTTCGAGAGGAAGAGGGTTTTCTTCCCCGGAAATGTGTACAGAATTCCGGACCCTCTCGATAAACTCAAAACAGCGAATCAAGGCGGCAGATTATTTTATGGGTATCTAATGGACCTCGCGGAACGATACCTTTTATCAAAAAAATCGCCTGAGGATTTTGAGAGATCAGAATTCGCTCTTGATGTGGTCACGTATGAACAGAAGTTGCAAGAATATATAAGCGACATTCTTTCCAAGGGTGATACAAGTGACGAAGCTAGAACGGGAAGACTACCGTCGCTTCCTGTTTCGAAAGCCAAGGTTCGCAAAAACGACTGGCTTGTAGGCTTTGTGCGGAGCCTGATTGATGCACATGTGGAACCGGAGCCTCAGCAGAGCGAGATAGAAAGTGAAGGCTCCCAATTCACAGGTCAAGATGTAGTTCAGATGCTAGGAGAACTCGAAGAACTTGTGGGGCCACTTGATGACGTATCTAGCTATAACGAAAGAGCCCCGGGAATTAACAGCCCTGAGCAAGAAATCGAGGTTTCGGAGGGGTCTCATGATATCATTACCGAGTCTGGCTCTGGAAAAGATGTTATGAGCAGCAAGGCGCAAGAAGAAGAAATGAATTCTTGGAGAGATACAGGCCATGTTTCCATGCAGGGCGATACTGAGAGTCATGACCAGCCTTTCAGTGATGAAACTCCAGAGCTGAGTCTTGGAATACAGGAGGATGCCAACGAAGAACCCCAACAAGCCAATAGCGAAAACCTCCCTAACGAGTTCGTCGTAGACGTTATGGCCGAGAATTTACGACAGAATATTGGAAGCCCACAGTTATCTATGGATTCCGACGATGACTTTGAGTATTGGAATCCGTATTCATATGGCGCAACTTCAACGGGGCGAGGTATCGACCCAAGAAGGCGTATTCCTCAAATGGAGGATGCATTCTCCGATCCCAACCCGTTGGTGGCGGGGCTAACCGACCAATCACAATTGGGTCGTCAGAATACACTAGCAAGGCTTGACCGGTCTCCGGTGAGTGGAAGTATACAAAGTCCACGGCTTGACAACGACGAGCAGTTTGAAGTTGGTCCGGGGCGCAGGAGAAGGTCACCACAGAACCTTGCCTCTCAAACATAGGTCCTACTTGGGAACGAAATCACATAAGCCCCCTGTTATCGGGGCCATGCGCCAACTTCGACTGTGTTATCCCACAACATTGTATCAAATTAGCGAGTTTATGGCGAAGCTGCTCTGCAGTTGGTCTTTATGCGCACGCATATAAGTAGTAACCAACAAACTAACACATTTCCCTCACGTACTGTGGATTCAGAGATCTGAATTCTAGATATCAAAGCTACTGATTTACCTACGTTCCTTCAGACACATGCATTAAATGTCCCACATGGTAGTAGCGGTACCGGTATATTAAATATCCTTTGAAGTTATATTATCAGCTATAGTATGCAAATACCGTGCATGTGCACGTGGCCTAGTGTAACATAAGACTAGAGTAGTGTAAGGCATAGTCGCTTCAGATACTACTGCACAGGTAAGTACCGCACAAAATCGCAAAGACACAACTATATAAATGTAGATATAAGTTTTCTCAGCTTGATATCGGTGCCATAGCCGCAAGATTGCAATATTACGTACATGAAACCTGAACTATTTGCGCCTTTAGTATTGTATACATGTAATAGATCAGCATCCTAGCCTTACAACAGAGTATCTTATGACCAGTATGCATTGGAGAAGTAACGGAGTTCAAGAGGCTGTGATAGTGATCTAGTCTCTGAAACACACTCCAACATACATATAAATCCTGTGTATGGAATATTCCGGCCCTGTATCACGAGGCAAGTTATTTTGCAGCTCAACTAAGAGTATTATATGAAAAAACCAACATAGTGACAAAAAGAGGAGAGAAAGATTCTACACAGAGTTCTAGTAATATATGAGATCCCTCGAAGAGCAAACATATATATCCATTGCTCAAACCCCGACTTGAGATCGATCCTGACTGCATATCTACTCTAAAGACTCAGCGTCGTGTTCACCACGATCTCGTTTTCGTGATCAGAATTAGCTCACCCCTACTCTATCATTAGTCTTTATTATAGCCGTTAAACTTTGGCCAAGCATTTCATATTTATTTCATCGCCCATAAACCTGTTATTGAGGGGGACGTTCTCGGACTCTACGTACGTATACATACGGCGATTTATGTATCAGAGATTGCTAATATATTTCCCTAAAATTCAAGCGATTATAGCAACTATATTTACAATATTTATTTTCCAGTATGCACGTTGTGAGGATCTCTCTTGGCAAACTGGCTATAGCCCTAGCCTTGGGCATGGAGATTATAAGAGCAATTCCAGTTGAACCAGGAGTAGAGTCAGACGCGGAGATTTCCATAAACAGTCCAGAATCTCAAGAATTCGAGCTTGAAAAAAACCCGGTGTTAGAGACCCCGTCGCCACCGGCCACTAATAAAAACGATTTGAAACGAGCAGGTCCCCCCGGGGGATTTTACGTTTACACAAAGAGCATTTCATGTGCGAGCGCAGACAGGGTTAGAGAGCTTTGGGACGCTATGGCCAACAGACCTGTTCGACATGCGAGGAACTGGCGGGAACTCGATATTGAAATCGGAAGGGAGGCAGTCAACCAAATAATATATGAAACACAAAGGAGGGCTTATGACTGCATTTGCAGCCACTACCCGCTAGTTGGAAGCGAAGGGTTGAGGCTACGGGCGATTTCTACCTCCGAAGGCTGCAAAACGGAGGAAGTTGCGAGAATGCTCGAGAAGGTTTATGGTAAGTTCTCATATCGTACTACCGCCGTAGTAACCCTTCACGTATTTCTATACTTTTGTAGCTACCAGCTTTAAAGCTGATTTACTAGTATACTGGGATAAGCAGTAAGGAAACCTTCAATGTCAAGCTAATGACTTTCTTAAGGTTGCGGATGCTACGAACTGTATACCCAAAAGGGAGGCGAGGGTGACAGTATCTCAACTGGCGAGCCCAAAAGTGGCTTAGAAGACTCATTACTTTTGGGAGGGGTCCCTGAGGGCATCGAAAACCTGATGCGCACTACTCCACTTGAAGAGGGTTCGAGTCGGCTCAGGGGCGGTAATAAGAGATACAAGCAGTTCAATGATTTCCACTTAGGTGGCTACACCGCTGATAGGCAGTTAGTACCCGGGACTAAAGAACCATATTGGCTCTCAGGCCCAGAAGAGCTTCCTAGGAGTTCGCGCTGGGGCACTAATTCCGTAAAACATCAACTGGGTGGCCTAGGGGAACTGTATAAAAGGGCTGGCGATATAGAGCCTCGGTCTATTCCAACAGCTTACAATGGACCGGAAATGTCTTCTGAGAAGAGGAAAACTTAGTAACTGACCGTTCTACTGCTTATAACTATCATTTTGGTGGCCGAGTGATGAGCGAATCTGATTTAGATCAATTATTGATTGCAAATATATATGTCAGGAGGGTTTTCTGTCATGTGGTGACTGAATAGGTTGCTGTACTGATTTACGCAATTCGGGCCTTTGAATGAAATTTACATTTGTAATGCTTGTCCGCGGATCCGGTTTTGTTTTCATCAATTATATTGCATATATTGATCGTGGGTTTGTGTATAAATGTTCTAGTACGCGAGTTAACAAATCAGATCATACTGGAATTGAGTTTAGACATCGTATTTGATATCATCGTAAATCTGCGTTGTATCGCCAAAAACCCAACAAAGTGGCTCGTCGGTGGTGCCTTGCAGCTTCCCTTCATAGACTCCTGCAGAATCACGTCACCCTGTGCTGCCCATGAATATACCCCTACCAACCCCAACTAGTTCTTCAAAACAGGGCTACCTAGAGTCGCAACCGTTTGCCGCAGGGAATCCCTAAATTACATTAATTGTCTTGAAGTTTAAATTAAGAGCGGGACTCCACCGGCCCCGCCGAACGAGAATTTTTCAGTCGATGGGGCAAGTGTTATTCATTACCAATCGGTCCAAGCCAAGTCAGTCGCAGTATTACTCAGTAGATTCCTACTCCCTTGCGGGATGTCTCTTGCAAGATTACCGGTACCGGCGACGGTATGAAATCCCTTTGCCTTGCGCCGCAACTTATTTAATCGATTTCTAGATCGAGTCGAATCGAATCCCAAAGCTACACCGCATTGCAGACCCAAATCCAAAATCTCGCATCCGTCAGTTGCTCTTACTAACTTGGTTACACAAACATCCAGCCAATCTCCGGCCAAGCTTGTGTTGTGGACCGTCGACTTGACGAGTGACCTCGGATCCCGGTTGGTGAGGTTTCACAAGTTGGTGCTGGATTGCGATTGGTAGCTCAGCAATTAGATACGGAATTGGTACCTACCTACCCACTAGGTACTGAAGTATCCAGGCAAGTCCTTAATACTAATATGCCTGCTAGCTTAGACCAGAGCATCTTTCTGACTGCTCCTCTGTCCGATGCAGCTATCCGCTTCTTCTTGATCCGTTTCACCAACTAGCAACTTCGAATCGAATTTTATATTAATACTCATAGCGGGCTCGGCAGCCTGCAGCCTGCACAACTATCGATATCTCTCCTCTATATGCCTGACTACTCCATAGCCTAGCACTAGTCCCCTCATTCTCTGTTTAGAGTGCTACAGGGCACACAGGACGTCTATATAAATCATACCATATCTAGCGGGCGAACTCATTCGTCAGCGACACTGCCCTCTGCGCCCTCCGAAGCCAATTATTTTTCAATATGCCGGGAGCAGTTAAGGCAACCGATGCGGCAGCAGACGAGCAAAAGCAGCCGGATGAGTCAACAACATTTCGGGATGAATATTCCTCCTTGGAGAATGGGCCTGGCCGAGACCCTGCCCTTGAAGCGGCATTGGTCAGAAAGTTAGACTTGCACATTATTCCTGTGGTGATGCTCTTATACCTATGCTCTTTTCTCGATCGCATAAATATAGGAAACGCAAAGCTATATGGGTTAGAAGAAGACTTGGGAATCACGGGTACATTGAAGTATCAAACAGCAGTCTCATTGCTTTTCGTCACCTACCTCTTATTCGAAGTTCCCAGCAACCTTGTGATAAAAAAGTTTCGGCCAAGCCGATGGAGTGCGTTCTAAATCAATACCCTATCTATCTTGAATTTACTTGCATACAAATTTGCAAACTAACTTATCGGCCGGAACATAGTCGCTTTCATTACTATTTCGTGGGGCTTGGTTGCCACGTTCACAGGCCTAACACAGACATATGGCGGGCTTATTGCTTGCCGACTTCTACTCGGGATATTTGAAGCGGGTCTTTTTCCAGGCCTTACTGTTTACTTGACTTTTTGGTATACTAGGAAAGAAATTGCCTTGCGGATAGGTTACCTTTTTGTATCAGCCGCCATTGCAGGCGCCTGTGGTGGTCTTCTAGCCTATGCAATCGGTTTCCTAGATGGGACCTCTGGGATGAGAGGCTGGCGATGGATTATGATTCTCGAGGGTATTCCAACAGTTCTCCTTGGTTTGGCCACTCCATTTATTCTCTCAGACAGCCCGGCGACCGCTCGATTTCTTACTCCTGACGAACGTATATTTATGGCAAAGCGGATGCAACTTCAACACGGAAGTGCTGTGCGGCCGGAAGAAAACTTGAAGAAAAAGGATGTCATAGCTTGCTTCAAGGATTGGAAGTGCTATGCATTTGCTGTGGGGCTATGGGGCATGGATACTATGCTTTATGGTTACTCAACATACCTCCCGACTATCATCAGAACACTCGGAACGTGGCCAGCACCAGTAGTGCAAGCTCTGACAATACCTTGCTATGCTCTCGGGGCCACAGTTTACCTATTTGTGGCATGGTGGAGTGACAAGCATCAGAAAAGAGGGCTTCCGAGCTTAATCGCTGCTCTGGTCAGTATTGTTGGTTACATACTCTTAATAACACCAGTCGGAGGGCCGGTTCGATATTTCGGGTGTTTTTTGATAGCCGGAGGACTATATGTACGAGAACCCTTTCAAAGAAAACGTACTAGGAAGTTAGCATACTAACATAAATCATACATAGGTTGCCGTCGGTCTCCCACTTGCATGGAATGTGGTGAACATCCCACGTTATGGTAAAAAGGTAGCCGCAAGCGGTTTCCAATTAACAATGGGGAATGCGAGCGGGGTTATGTCTGCGTATTTATACCCTGCAAAGGACGGGCCACGGTTCATAAAGGGTCATGCCGTCACGATCGCTATGCTATGTGTGGGAATGACGACCTATGGAATATTGCTTGTATTTCAATTCTGGATAGTTTAAATTTTTCAGAGAAGAATACTAATTGGATTTCGAATTCTAGGCCTACTACATTTCTGAAAACAAAGCGAGAGACGAGGGCAAACGAGACCATCTAATTGAAGGAAAGTCTGAGGAAGAGATTGATGAGATGGGCGACGACTCGTAAGTTTTATTGCTGCTTTCGACCGGCGTCTCTAGTTCCGCGAACGTGCTAACAAGTGATAAAGACCCCGGTTTAGATACGTCATTTAAAGAGCATATGATACAACATAATGGGTTTACTAGATTTTTCATAACAGTTTACTACAGCCAACAAGATATAGAAGGGTATAATTAATCGGGAAAAGCGACGGGTCAACAGCGGACTTCTAGGAACTGTAAATTAATCACAGATCACAATAGCATTTCATATATATTAGGCTAGTGATCGCATAGCTCAATTGATCAAGGACTTTCTTTCTTTCACGTATGCATATATGGCTTCCGAATTGAGCAGGAAAGCGAGCACTTTTAAGCCTTACTACAGAACAAGATATTCTGTTGGAATTCAAACTCGGTCTGGGTTTGAGTACGTTGTTAAGAGGGAATATATAATTAACCAGACACGCGAACAAGGCGTGGCATATTCTAAAGCATGGTTATTATCTATCCATGCATATGATATAAAATCCAGAATATGATATACCGATATCCCTAAGGCACTAGCATTCATTCTAAGGGAATAACAATCAGCGAATTGGTCTCTATATATTCGGGCCTTCGAGGATTGAGAAAAAATAGGTTCCAGTTATATATATACGTCGAAGTATTAAGATACCATACGCTGTAGGATCAATATCATATCATGCTAATACGAATTGGTTATCTTGAATAGGTCATGTGTGCCATTATCTACTACGCTGTCCTCGCCGCAGCATTTCTATGCTCCATTGTTCAAGCACTCGACCTACCAATCCCTTTCGTCAGAACGAACAGTGTCGAGAATTTAATTCTTGATCTCCAGAGTTTACAGAAAGTCATAGAGATGTGGGCTGACGTTATCCCTAGCGTCGAGGATACTTACGATTATGTTCAAGAAGTGATAAATGTAGCGACTGATGAAGGAAACGGAATCTTTGGTGGAAATTCGATTCCTTCCGATGACCTCGCAAGAGCGACTGAAGATATATATAATACTTTAGCCGCCTTTGAGCCTCCAAGCGGACAGCAAGGTATGTGAGAATGCAGTTATTTACTATCAGCCTATCGAGATTAATTCAGTTGTTTGGGAATTCAACAATGCCGATATCCAATTAAGAACGACTGCTGATATACGAGTAATAGATCCAACTGAGTACAACTACCTAAAACACGATCCATTCTACGGTATTGACTTAAAAAAAGTTTTTGACTTTCTTCGGGATTGGAAGCCGTCTGACGAAAACCCATTTCCTCCACCTGACCCAATACTGGCTACCCCAGAAATGCGTTCACTAGTCGCAGAGGTTAGAGAGCGAGAAAGAGCTGAAGAGAATTATCGTCGGCAAAATATGGAAAGAAACTTGCAAGGCCTTCCCGGCCAGAATAGCCCTTGGTACCCGGGAATGGATGACGACTACGGTGATGGAACCGGCCCATATGATTACCAGGATATGCTCTCGACGGTATTGCAGGATGGAGATCAAGGTATTTTGGATCATAAGGTAGGACCAATGGACTTCGATTATCAGCCTTCGAATAGTCGCTCGGGAGCTATGGAGGAGGAAATAGTCGATACGACAACGAATTCTGCGCCACTAAATATGGGCGCATCGACTGGTCAATTTAATACAGCTTTCAACGGACCGTTTGATACGATGCAGAACTACCAAGCGAGTGTATTCAATGGACTATTTGATACGACGCAGATGAATCAAATGGATGCATTCAATCGTCCAGTTGATACTATATCAATTCCACAGGTCAATGCCGTATCCAATAAACCTGCTGATATGGCGTACGATAGCCTAGGACAGGTCGATATCGCATCTACAACAGGGATTAACACTCAAGCCACAACCGGACCGGCCCAAACGGCATCTACTACTTCTTTGGATGCGATAGTTCGTGGAGTACCGGTCAATGTAAGCCCTTGGTCGTCTTTTGACTCTAATGCTCCTCCACCAACTCAACCGTCCAAACCACGCACGGATAGGAATGAAATCAGGAGGAATAGAAAGGCGGCTTTGGCTGCTGGAGTCAATCCTAGTTACGACCCTGGTAATGGTAACGTAGATGATAGAAGGATGAGGACTTTGAAAAAGTCCGATGCGACGCAGACGCAGGGGGATAATCCGCAGGGTAATTTGAACTCGAACTCGAAGCGACGATTACAACTTAACTTTAGGGCATAATGGATTCTAAGCCTAGCGTTTAGATCTCTAGCAAACCTGTCTATGGTATAGTTAATATTAAACCGTCGAAACAATATTGATATCCATTAAAACGTACATGTGTAAAAGGTATAATGCTACGCCGAGTGCGCAAGAGTCCTGCTTCACAAAAGGTTATAATTACTCGTCATTTGAGTCTTCATATTCCTCCTCTTCATCGCTGTCCATACCCTGACCTTCCCTTCCTTCAATCCCCATTTCCCCTCCTCCAACTAAAATCCAAGGATAAAAAATATCCCGTCTCCTCACAAGTTTCAAATCCGTGGGTATTCCAGGTATTCTGAAAGTCAGATTTTTCGCGGCAGGCCCAACGGCTTTTATATCTTCTTCACGCCAGTGCATAGCCCTGACTCTACTATCAATATCCTTTGGCTTCTTGTACCACTCGTATTGCGACGTTCCACACCAACCGCTCATATCAGGTTTTCGAGGCGTCCAGGGTATTTCAAATTTCAAAGATTCCAATAATGGTAAATTCGAGGCCACCGGGACAATATTTAGGAAAACCCAATCATCGCCCTTGATATCCATAGTTCTCATTGCCTTACATTGAGATAGTGCCTCAGCCTCTTCAAAATACAATTTGAAATTATTGGACAGAACTAGATGTTGAAGGCTATGCTTGTGTGCGGCAGCTAAAACTTTCCAGATATCTGACTTGAAGGTTTCTTTCAGTTTTTCCGCTTCACTTTCATGCCAGCGGTGTCTGCGACGGATGTCCCAATGGTCTTCCTCATCATCAAAGCCTTCATTATCCTTAAGGCGTTCGACATGAGCTCGGAAGGATTGAAGAGTACCGGTGTATGATCCAAGGTAGTCGATAATACTAGAATGGCATCCGTCTATATTCAATTCGCGGATCTTGATACTATTCTCTTTTAGAGCATCGATTATGCCGTAGCTTTCGGCTTCTGGATCGAGATACCGTAAGTATAGCGTTTGCAAATTCAAAAAGAACTTCTGAGCCAGATCTTGGGAAATAGGCATCCGAGAGTAACACGCAGATAAGGAGAGCGTCTGTAGGCTAAATGGGACCCGTTGAGCCTCCAAAAAGTCCACAAAGTCAAATTTTCGTTGCGCATTCAGATTTGGCGTAGGCGTGTGCTGCATTGTAAAGTTTAGAGTCTTTAGGTGTGGGAAATAGCTGAGATCTTTGACGTCTGCGCTGTCGTAGAAGTTGATGGCAAGGGAAGTCAATGAGGTAAAGTCTTTGAATGCTTTGTAAGAATACACTGGCGGTTGTATCTTTCCGTAGTCGGTTCCGGCTAAAAATAGATTATCTACTTTTCCCGCGATAGGGGAGAGATCTATCTGTCGTGTGATATTAGAGCAAGCGAGGTTCCATCTGCAATGCATTATGCGTTAGCAGTATTCTTCAGCGGCATATCGATCAGTTGAACCCCCCTAATTCATACTTACGTTAGGTTACGCATCTTCTTCATACCGCACAAAAAGTGCTCCAAACATCTGATACCCTCTTCAGAATGCTGCGGGAAATTCTGCTTCATCTTAGTTTCATCTGGGTAACCCTCGTATACGTCATACTGCCTTAAAATGACGGTTTGCGCATTATCGGTTACAACCGAGGGTACTCGACGTTCGAGGATACTTGATAATTGACGTGTAGAGACTTTGAAACTTGGATATTGAAAGTCATAACCTGCGCTGCTGGGACTCTGTGCGCTCGTCCGTTCTGAATTGTGGAAATTTGACTCGTCTTCCGGATGTTCGGTAGGAAGAATGATGCTTTTGAAGAGGAGAGGGTCGACAGCACCATGCAAGCTGGAGTGAACGAAACGGAGTGATTTTAGGTCTTTGAAGCTAACCTGCAGTTGTCACCCGATTTAACAAAGATACTTAAAATTTGTATACTCAATTGAAGACCAGCGATCACAAATACAATGCTTACATTGTGCTGAAATATCAATCGAAGGACATCGTCAGAGAGATCGATTAATCTTCTAGGGCTTTCAGTCGCCATGGTGGTAGCTAATTGGTGCGAGGGTAGCTATGTACTGAACAGTGCCAGTAAGTTGATCCCTATTAATACTTGGAAAGACAACTTTTGTAGAATATGAGTGGAGATTCATATACTTTCTATTTCAAGTCATCAAGGCGGGATTGACCCCATATTTATACATGAATCTGGACCGAGACTATACATGGGTGCTGCGGGGCTGCAGGCTGGATACCATGCGCTTTTGGACGGAAATCGTCTTTTTGTACATACACTTATGTTGAGACAAGCGATTCCCAGGCAAGGACGATTGAGTAAGAGGTGAAGGTTCTTTTATCGAGTGGATCCTCGATGAGGTAATTGTTTTGCCTAGGAATGAGGGTATGAGTATTATAAAAGATCAAAGTTAGCAGTGCTCTCAGAGTAATGAGGTTCAAGACAGTATTGAAACTGGTACCTGCAGCTGGTATCTTGAAGTTGAGGAGAGCCTGTCAAAATGACACACGTCATATGTGTTGCACTGAAGTCGGCTTCGCTTCACGCCGGCCTTTCGATTTCACATCAACTTTCCTGACGAACGAACCTCATCGACAACTTCCACAACGCCCCGGTAGCTTTTACCTCCCCTCGACCGCCAAAATGGAGGACTCCAAGTCCCGTCGCAAAAAGAAGGTCTTGCTGATGGTATTTCAACCCCTCCTTTTTATCCTGCAGCGACCGAGCTAATGTCGTGCGACAGGGCAAATCCGGCTCTGGCAAGTCCTCCATGCGCTCCATCGTCTTCTCGAACTACGTCGCAAAAGATACCCGTCGACTAGGCGCCACTATCGATGTCGAACACAATCATGTCCGATTTCTCGGCGGTCTGACACTCAACTTGTGGGACTGTGGTGGTCAGGATGCCTTCATCGACAACTATCTCAACAGCCAGCGAGACCATATCTTCAAGCACGTCGAAGTCCTGATCTATGTTTTCGATATCGAGTCCCGAGAATTTGATCGCGATCTTATCACCTATGTCAACTGTGTCGAAGCACTACGAGACAACAGTCCTAATGCCCACATATTCTGCCTGATTCACAAAATGGACTTGGTACAGCTCGATTACCGTGACGCTGCCTTCCAGGAACGGTCGTCTCTCCTCCGGAAAAAGTCACTGGGTATGGAAATCACGTGTTTCGCGACATCGATATGGGACGAGACGCTGTATAAGGCATGGGCTTCGATTGTGTACACGCTGATACCAAATGGACCGATACTTGAGCGACATCTCACGGCATTCGCAGAGATCGCAGAGGCCGAAGAGGTTATCTTGTTTGAACGAACGACATTTCTCGTCATCGCACATGTTACAAGGGGAGGGGTGCAGAATCCGTTCCCGGACCGGTTTGAGAAGATCAGTAATATCGTAAAGCAGTTTAAACAGAGTTGCTCGTACGTATATATATTTCGCAAGCCACTTTCGTTCAACGGCCCGGCGCGCTTTAAATTGATCATACGAGGTGATGGGGATAGCTGACGAGTATGTTTCTCGATAGGAAAATGGCGTCAAATTTCACGGCATTCGAGTTGAGGGCACACAAGTTTTCCGCCTTCATAGACATCCTGACCCCGAACACATACATCCTGGTAGTTATGCCGGCGAATGCAGCAGAAAGCACAACGACTTTGATGAATATAGCAACGTGTAGGAAGCATTTTGAGAAGTTGGAAGTGATTGATAAAGCAGTGGGGAGATAACAGCCGGCGGGACCACCCACGTCTCTTCTCTCGCATAACGTGAACAAGGCGAGCAGGCGAATTCTTCAATAAATGTGAAGGAATGGGAAATAGATACGACTGGTCGGCGTTTAGGTTACAGCAAATTGGCTTTCATTTGAGCGATTGAGATATCCCGTGTATGTATGCGATGTTGTTCTATATTCGATTACTCCTTTATTCCCTATATCCCACCCCAGACCGTCCATTGAACCACTGTCTGTTTATATGATTATAATTGATACCAGTATTAGGTGTCGTAGATGCATGTAACCTCGTGTATGAAACGCCGGCAGCCACTATCGAGCTGAGGCGCGATTAAACGGGTTTTCCCATAAGATCTTCCTTCTCGCAACCTCTGTTCCTTCCCCCGATCGAAACACCGTCTACTATAGTCGAAACGATATCGTGAAATAGATTGTATCTCTGTAGCAATGCAATATGACCAAGAGACAGATAACCTGTCCCCGACGGCCCTATCGCGGGTGGGGGTGGAGCGGATGCTTGATGAGAAAGAAGAAGAAGAAGAAGAAGAAGAAGAAGAAGAAGGGAAGAGAGAAGAGAAGAGAAAGAACAAAAGCGAAGAAATTTTCGATTGTGTTGTTTTGGAATGGACGGCGCCTGATTGGCTGCGGTGAACAGCCGAGGAAACGGCGAAACCATGAAATCATATGCCACTTACCCGAGTTTATTCGATTCTTCTCTCGATCTCTCCTACAACTTCAATTTCCAACTTCACACCACTATCATCCACTCCAATCGCAGAGACAGGGTATCGCTCGAGATCGGACATATCCATAATGCTGTCGACAAGAGTTTTCTCGCGGAGCCTGCTCAGGTGTACGTATCGCCAAGTTATACACCATCATGTGACATGACCTAGGCTAACATCTGTATCCCAGCTGCCCGGCCAAAGAGCACCACATTCTTCACTCCTCGACGGTAAACACCATTTGCCTTCAAAATAAACCGACTTGGGAAGTCAAATGATTGATTGGTACTAATATTTATATTATAGAATGTTAACTACTGAATCAATTCCTGCTTCATCCGCCGACTCAATTCTTGCCGCTCAGAGACTTGTCCGACCAGTTTCCCCCCACTTGACAATCTATCAACCTCAGTTAACATGGTACCTATCCATGACGACTCGTATCACCGGTGTCGCTCTTTCCGGTGTCTTTTATCTATATGCAATTGGATACGTCCTTGTTTCGCCGTTCGGAGTTGACATGTCGGTTGCAAATGCTTCGAAGAAGTGGGGCGAATTCAACGGCGCCGTTAAGACAGCGGTCAAGGCACCTTTGGCTGCCTGCTTTAGCTTCCATTTCTGGAATGGAATTAGACATTTGGTCTGGGATACCGGCAGGGAATTGACGGTTAGGGGCGTTTATAGGACGGGATATGGCGTTCTAGGATTGACGGCTTTGAGCACCTTGGGTCTGCTGGTTGTCTAAGCACAACGACCTCAAGCCCGAGATATAGGGTTGGTATCCTCGTTCTCTACTGGGAGAGAGAGAGATTGTGGATTATGAAGGAGGAGTAATGAAGGAGCAGGACCACTTTTTTTTTTGTCTATAAAACTAATTCAATCAGAATGGTAACATGCAGGCAGACATTCTCTTAGCATGCGAGCAAGTCAGACAATTCAATAATATGAAAGCTAGCAGCTATATATGGATATAGTATTGCTAACAACTGCAGCTAGCCTCCTTCAATCGCAAAGCCACCTGAACCAGTTGAATGGGAGCGTACATACGGATGCATTATAGGCTAGAAAGGTGTCATGTGTTTATAAATCCGTAGCCACCTGGCAACTGTGGCCGCGGATGCTATAACCAGATCATATCGCATCTATGAAACGATTGGATTCGATACTCGTATTCTATCGCCCGCTTACCATTATATACTTAATACAGATTAGAGATAAAGCAAATTATAGGAAGTGTGCACAATCAAACCACTTTGATCTTTACAAATTCGAAGCAAAAAACATCCTTGAAGCATATGTTCCAGGTCTAATGAAACGTTCACCTTGATTTAATATACATAAGTACCTAGGTATATAGGTATAAATGATACAGTCAACAGAGCAGAATGCCTCAGTGCAGTATCCGGATCTGGATCTGGATTTCTATGAACAGCGGCAACTAAGTACAGGACGTAAGTAGTAGAATTGGAACAAAAAAATACAGAAAAATGCCAAAAAAAAATTGCAGAAAAGGAGAAGGACCGAGAAGGATGTGTTTGGGACTCGGAATGAAGCCCTTCATGAGCTCCCAGATCAACTATTTACTGTTGCAGTTTTAGATCAAGTTTACCAACTCGGCCATCCCTCGGTATGACAAGACATTGCTCGATTGGATTATATATATATACCGGAGAACCGCCCACAACGCGGTTTTGTCAGATGGGTTCGCCCTTTCCTGCACGCCCCGGAACGACCCCCAGACTAGTCCTGTCCAAGATGCCCATGCCACTGTTCTGTACGTGCACACATCCACCTCCAACTTCTTTCCTTTCACGGTCTCGATTCTCAATCGAGCTACCGTGAGTGAAATTCCAACGCAACTCACCCAGGCGATCATGCATGTGTCAAATCGAATGTGCCCGACCAATACTTTATCCAACTTGCAACTAGCTCCATCTGCGGGGGGCGTCGAATCAGAGATCCAATGAATTGTCTCATTCTGGAGACCAATTGCATGCTACTCCATGCATGAACATTTACAAAGTCTACCTTAAAGGACATTTCGGGTCAATCTAGGAGGCATTAAGAGGAAGCTCTTCCGCGACATCATGCGGAAAACGCGGGAGACCTGATCGGTGCCTGGGATCTATATATACCTATAAAATGGATCTACCCACCCGTGAGCTTGATTCTGAAGGCCAATGAAGACCAAATACCTTCAATCGGGAGTTCAACGTCTATAGCTCCAGCTAGCTATGAGGTTCTTCCACAAGTCACAGGCTGGACTTCTCGTCCTCGCCAGCTTTGTCTTCAGTATATTCTCACCTTCAATTGCCCATCCTAATCACGATGAGGAGGAGACAGGAAGTTGCCTCACAGGGCATATAAAACTAGCAGAGTTAATATTCGGCAAGATCTCACCCTCCGACTTTGATACTTCAGCAGTGAGCCAACGGTTCGCACAACCAGAGAAGCGTACCAGCGACCAAAGTGTTCCAATTATCTTCTACAGCAGTTCTGAGCAAAACCGGCGTCCGATAATCACAATGGCGAATGATCGGTTATCTCCGGTCGAAGCTTTGGCTATTCATAAGGGAAAGGTGGTTGCCGTCGGTTCTCTTGCCAGTGTACGCAAGAAAGCCGGTGAACGACGATTCTTTTGGAATTTGCATAAACAGGTTATTTTACCTGGATTTGTGGAACCTCATTTGCATGTTATGCTTTCAGCTCTGCTTAAGGGCTACTTCCTCGATATCAGTCCTCTTCGGGCCCCAAGTTTTGAGTCCGCTATGAAACAGCTCAGAGATGAGCTCAAAACTCTGAAAGCAGGAGAATGGTTGCTTGCATACGGTTACGATCCGTCCCGTCTTAACTGGCATGACCTTTCTAAAGAAGATCTCGACAAGGAAGTTTCCTCAACAACTCCCATTGTCGTTATCAATGCCTCTGGTCATTTAGCATACGCCAATTCTCTTGCCTTTCAAGAAGTTGGGATTACAAAGAATACCCCCAACCCGCAAGGTGGTGAATACGCCAAAGATCCCAAAACCGGCGAGCTTACTGGTGTCCTTGTCGAAAGCGGTGCAATTCTTCAATTCTCTGCGAAAGCAACGCTTGCGAATCTCGGACGCACCGGAAGGGTTAAGGAAGGCCTTGCGAAGATTCTAGTACAATGGTTGGCAAAAGGTATAACTACAGTTTTTGACGGCGGTTTGGGAGCCGTTACGCCCCAGGACTTGGAAACTGTCGCGAATCTCACAGAAGTATCGCCCATCCGGATTCGCGCCGCCGTTGCGGATTTCAAACCTGGTGATGCCGAAAAGATGCTCGGAACGGGGAATATGCCAGCCGGTGGTTTCAAACAAAAAGGTCTGGTGGTCAAGACCGTAAAACTCTGGTCTGACGGATCCACCCAAGGTTTCACCGCCGCTGTTAAGCAAAATTATCTACCAGAACATTTCCCAGCATACTTTGCAGGAAAGGAGAAAGGAGTTTTAGTCTGGCCTGATAGTGCAAACAGCGGGGAGTCAGCGTATAACACGACAATGTACGACGAAATGGTGAAGTGGTTAAACCGCGGATATCAAATAATGGTCCACGCGAACGGCGATCGAGCTTCAGACATCGTTCTCGGAAACTTTGAAAAGATATTCAAAGAGTATCCGAAACATAATCCTAAACGATCGGAAATCATTCATCGGATTGAACATTTCACTGTTACGCAGACGTCGCAGGTTCAGAAGGCGAAAGATTTGGGTATAGCGGTTAGTCATACCATGGGCCATGTGCACTATTGGGGTGATACGTTTAGGCTCGGGGTTCTTGGGAAGGAAAGAGCAGAGAGAATCGACCCGGTTAAAGATGATGTCAACATCGGTGTTATATATTCGTTCAACAGCGATAGTCCAGTGACCGACGCCGATCCACTTCTATGGGTTGGAACTGCCATTTCAAGACGAGTATACAAGAGCAATAATATCTTGGGTAAAGCGCAAAGAGTCGGTCTTGAAGCTGCATTAAAAGGAGTGACCACTAACCCAGCGAAACAAATCCTATGGGAGAAGCAAGTCGGAAGCTTAGAAGCTGGAAAATATGCTGACTTTGTTATCGTCAGTAAGGATCTGCGGGGTTTCGATTGGGAAAGAAGGAATACGAATGATATCAAGATACTTGAAACTTGGATTGGGGGTGTACGAAGATATTCGGCTTTTGGGTCAGTGTAGGATGACTACCGCAACCAATCTTTGCAAGCATTAGTCGGGCTCAGTTGCACATCTAAAGAACCTTTAGCTGGTATATTTTTTTATTTAATGTAATTACATGATAGATTTAGTAGAGGAAAATCCTTTCCTTTCAACTGATTCATAGTTAAATACTCCAACTCCAATTAAAGATGTTTTCATCCTTCTTGACTGAATGTCCCTCTTAAAAAAATATAGGAATAAAGCTCATACCAAACGCCTACCAAACAAATATTATACACAAGATCTACAAAATCGTCGTCCTAACCAAATCTACCGTAGACCATTAATTTGCAGTCCACCCATCGTTCCTTTGAACTTCTTCAAACTCCCAGCACGGCCCGTTGCAAAGACGTTCTCAAAATCGCACTACGGATGCCTTTTGATCCAAGAGCAAACTTCTAATTAGAAGCCTCTGCTAAAGATGCTCTTCCTGTCATGATTAGTACTAGACAAATGTGTCCAGTACCCCCCTTCATGGAAGGAACTACAGTCTCCTTCCCATAATTAATCCAATTATGAGATACTTCAACCCCCTCTCTTCATTTTGAACTCATCCTGACAGCGACCTGAAGTACTCCGGCCCAATGAGAATGATAAACCCGTCAGTACTCAGTAATAATTTTTAATTTGCAAATAGATATTGATATATCTCAAGCTCTCTTTCTCTCGCCCCCGTTATCCTAGACAGGAATTAGGCTTTTCAGCAGTATCCTGACCAGCTTCATGTCTCCCAGCTTAAGAATCTCACTTGCTGCGAGAGGACCAATTCCATCGACCAATGCTGTCCTTAACTCCTCTTCACTCTCCCCGTTGTCCTCTACCTCAATCTTCTTATCGTTTTTCAGTGTCGTCAACGTTTCCACCAAAACTTTCAAACACTCTAAAGCTTCCAATTTCCTTGGTCCATCGCCCTGGATTTCATCGCGGATAAATTCCTCAAATAGTTTGACATTAGGAAGTAACAAAACTCTAATAGAGTCATAGCCACCCATGTTCGCAAGGCCAAGAATAGAACCGTAATGGGATCCATAAGACTGTTTGTTATCGAGGAATCGCTTAAGAAAGCTGCGGCCGAGTCGGGATCGAAGTGTATGGGAGGACTCTCCGTAGTTGATAGCAAGCTTCCTCAAGATAGAAACGGCTTTACGTCGAAGGGGGAAGGTGGGTATTTGATCTTGCGTGGGGCCGAGGTATTTGCCAACGGCGCACGTTAGAATCGGCGGACAAAGCTTCTCAACCTATAAAGACATACGAGTCGTTAGTATAGACTCAAAAAAAAAAAAAAAAAAAAAGAGCTGAATATAGAAGGTATACGCACGTATAGATCCATGAAGAGGGATTCATTGTCGATCATAGCATCGCAGATATCCATCATCGACTCCATCAATTTGATGTCGACCTTCTGGTCATGTGTGACACGCTCAGTAACGTAAGAGACAAAGTAAGGAAGCAGTTGGTGAATGGCTGGTTCGGTACGAAGTGCAGAAAGAGCAGCCGAACGGAGATCGTCTTTCTCGTAGTCTATTACAGATGAAATGATCTTATCGAAGAACATCTGGAGCTCAACAGACAATATGTGTTTGGCTGCAGGTTTGACAGTCGCATTATCGGAGTTACCGGCGGCCCCGAGAGCATGGGCGGTAGTAGCTCCTCGAGGAACCAACTCATTCATACGTGCTTCGGCAGGGGAGGGGTTCATTGGAACTTGAGGCTGTACCCCTTCAATGGCAGTCCAGTGTGCTATCAATTATATTAGCTAGTTTCTCCAAGGCAAAAGACGACACCAAACATACCGGTCATGGTGACTTCTCTAGGTACTTTTGGCAGCGATGCATTGATAATCTTCTCGAAATCAACTTCTTCGTCCTCAATGTAAAAGAGCGGCTGACCAGCACCCAGAGTAGCCTCGCCCCAACGGAGACCAAGATTACTTTGGTATCCAAAAGGCGGGTCAACATCTAACAGCTTAGCAGCCATTTCCAGATCTTTTGTGTATAAAGTTGTGCGACCAGACTCCTTCATAACTTCAATAGATGCGGCCATAATTTGGCGCAGGCGGTACTCTACGTCCGAGGCGAGCGCTTGGGCGACCTCATCATCGAGCCGAACGCCCATTGACTCCGAGTTATCCCGAATTGTGTCTATCGAAACAAGAGACGCCATTGTATATCGAATTAAATATTAAGATTAGAGTTGTAGAAGCGTGATGGGAGAGTGGCTGAGATGAGGTGGGGTGGTTGGAAGCAGCTCGTCGTTATTGTCGCAGAACCAGCATGCGCATGCGATAGACAGTTTGATCCTAGTGTCGAAGAAGGAGATAAAATAATCAGGCAATATAGCAGAAATGAGTACCAGTAGGATAATGATAGCTTATGGACTATGGCCTGTATGAGTAGCCCCGTGAATATCTGGTGAAGCAAAATTGGGTGTATGTGTATGGCGGGAGGAAGCTTGGTGATGCTGTTGTTCGCGGAAAGACAATGCCAAGATTTGGCGCCGGGTTTTGTAGCTGCACAACACACTTCCAAATGTGGAATAACACACACCAACACAGAAACCAGCTTCACCTGGTGTCGAACAGCTTGACTTCAGATTGCCAGCTCTCAAAACATTGACAATTCCAACTGCTACGGGTACAGATCATTACAGCTCCATTTGATTGATGAGACCCATCGCCAAATTCAAGACTAATTACTACCTTCTTCGTACGTAACAGAACAGCCCCCTAGGTCTAAAAGGTTCACCTGGTCTCGTAAATTTAACCATGAAAAGCCGGTTACCATAATGTAGAATTCACTATTCTCTACATCTTACATTAAGAGAAGTTACTCTACATTAACCGGCTCTTTTAACCGTTTCCTTTAACCCGGTGCTTCGATCCCCAGATATCTAATGGTTTCTCCGATACTAGAACCCCACACTTGAGCAACAAGGGACAACGGCCTTCGTTTTCCTCCACCAATCAGAGCAACGCATGCCCCAGATTCTTTCCCAATTTAGAGAAAGAAGTGTGGATAAAGACTGTTAAGCTTCTGGGAGATTTTGTGGAGACTGGAGACGAGATGTCTAGGTTCTTGGAGCTAAAAACCTGGTGTTGGGGGTAGGGTTGCCTTGGTCGGTGGGTACCTTTTGCAGGCAAGACTTCTTGGAAGAACGATAGTATATACGCCTTAACTTGTATATTATAGATTTCAAACCGGGTCATCCGTGGGCCTATACAGTCTCCATCAGGGATACCTGGTAAATCTTATGGTTAATACCGAACTACTTCTGAGGGTCAAGAATTTGTCCGGGATGTGGACGGACTTTCTTGGTATCCTCAGAAACATCAATATCGAAGACCAATCTTTATCCGGAATTGTATAAAACACCTGAGTGCGTAGGCCATGAGCACTTACATTCAGGCTTCTAGGGTTCCGAAAAATACCAGACTTGCATTCTTTCCCCATCCCTGTGATAATACTTTCCACACTAAGCCGATAAAATGCATATTTCAACCCTCGTCGGTAGCCTTGGCCTCTTGGTCGCTAGTTATGCACACCCCCTCGACCGTAGAACCACCAGTCTAATGTTCAAGGGAAAGGAAATTACGCATTTGTAAGTTATAGCAAAGGCGGCAACTATAAATCACATAAAGTGGTATATTACTCACTACTAGTGATCACTACCTATAGCTTAGCATTTGGAGACTCATATACTTATATCGACGGAACATATGGTCATCCCGGATACAGGTCTGTCGTAACCACTAGATCGAGTAACCATTGGAATTGAGGCTAAGCGGAGTACATTTAATTAGCTTCATCGGTGATACGTTCCATAATGTTTATACCAAGGAGGAGTTAGAAACAAGTGAGATCAAGCTGAACTCGGTGCGTTTATGTTACACTTTCGACAATTGCTAGTACAGTTAATTGCTAACGTTTGTTCGATGTGGAAGACAAGCTCTGGGGGTCCAAACTGGGTATGAAATGCAGAAATTCCCACTACCAAAGGCACCCTTTGCAAAGTAGGATCGGGGCTAATTGGAATGGTCCTTAGACTGAGTACTTAACAGGATGCTATAGTGGCCGTCCTAGTGATTGTGACATTCCGCTGTGGAATTTCGCATTTGCAGGGGCGGATACAACATCAGCACTGTAAGGAACCTCAGAAACACTTCGGATATATTATAAGGAGTGCTAAATTCTCTGTCTTAGACTGAGGCCTCACCACGACTACACCGTCAATCTCGAGGATCAAGTCATAAACTACCTTAACTCCGCCAACTCTGTTCTGGATCTTCCCCGTTCTTCCACATTGGTCGCCTTTTGGATAGGAATTAACGATGTCAATGACAGCAATAAATGGAAAAACGTCACATTCACCGACTTCTACCAAGCCGATATTGACTATCTATACGATTCAGTTGAAAAAATGTACTCTGCAGGATACAAGAACTTCTTGTTCATGAATGTGCCCACCAGAAACGAGGGATTGAAGAATAACACAGCAATCTGGAATAATATTCTAGAGCATGAGCGACACAGTTTCAACAGACGGCATATCAAGGATCCTGAAGTGGAAACTTACAAGTATGATGTTGACAAGGAGTTCCAGAAGATTTTGGAGCATCCGACGAGATATGGATTTGAGAACTGGACGGGGTATTGTGCAAGCTATGCTCAGCCAGATATAATTTGGAACTATGCGAAGTACGGGTGTTTACCCATAGATAAGTACTTTTGGCTCAGTAAGTACCATACTTTTTGGTTTAGACTAGTCCCGTACTCAGTCTTTAGTTTACTTTTATGATGGACAAGAGCTGATGTTATGCAGACGGTGGCCATGTCACATATAGAACCCACCAGATTATTGCAGAGGACTTGAAGAAAGCAATGGCTTAAATTTATTCCCCTTTTGTCATCTAAGCAGACTGCTCTCTATGGATTTATACCATATGCTGTAGCAGGCCTAATACAAAATAAGCTATGAAGCTCAAAGGCTATGAAGAACGAAAACAAAATTAAAGTAACCCAGTCCGCTGGTCCTTCCCGTAACGTCCATACCTAGAATTAGGAAAAGGATCAGCTGCCGTGTCACGGAAGCTTCCTTGCGTAACAACTGTCTGGGACATACCTCTTCTAAACCAGAACGTTCCAACTTCTATCCAGCTGTCCATCCACCAAAAAAGCCATTTTCAATTTTATGTTACACGACCAGAGCTCATCTATTCCTCCCCAACTCATTGCAAATAACATCCGCTAAGCTCTTGGCCCCTTGAGAATGTTCCTCCACCCCCTCACCGGCCACACGCTCGTAGGCACCATAGATGATCGCCGGCATAAAGATTGAAGAAAGGTGCTTTCGGTATCCGAAGTATCGGTCTCGGTTTTGCTCGCAGACGATTTTGAGGACCTTTGGGGAGACTTCGCAGAGAGCAGCGACTGTTGAAGCTGGAAGATATGATATGATATCTTCGATGAGATTTTCTGGGAGGGATTCGAGGCCGGCGGGACCGGTGGTATGAACTATGTGACGTAGAATCTCGTATTGAGGCATTGTGGCAGTTGGGTCAACCTGTCTTAATGTGGTACGGTAGGTGAAGGTTTCTATTGATAGTTATTGGTTTTTGAAGAGTAGCTGCTTGTTCTGATGCTAGTATAATGGGAAGAGTAGCCTTTGAAAAGAAGACGACTGGACCAGCTAGGTCCAAAGGTTCGAGGGTGGTTTGTTGACGATGTCTGCTTGAGAGGTAGGTGCCAGTGCAGATATGACTGTCTATGACTGGCTTTTGGAGATGATTTGAAAGGGTTTCTCTGTGCATAACCACAAAGTACTCAGCAAATAGTACTAGCTGTGCAGACGTCCTCAAAATGTTGGTAGACGCCAACACGCCATCAATGTTGGATTTTAGGAGGGTCGCACTTTGGCGGCTGCTGGCCAGAGAGACCTGAACTTCAATCGAATCTACAAACTAGATCACAATTCCTATCGTTGGATGTATCCATTCTGTAGTTATATAATCTAAGATCACTCTGTGTAATTCTATTCATTAGCTATTAGACAGTTGTCCAGTTCACAAGTGAAACAATTGCCAATTGGCAAACCAGGCACGCCTGAGGTTTGCACTTCTTCAAGTAGGATTGCTGTTATATTGTTACACCGAATAACTTCCTCCTTTGGCAAAATCCCTGCATTGATACGTTTATTATCGCGAACCTGCGTACTAGTTTGGACGACCTATCCAGATTATTCTATTTATTAAGGAAATGAACCTATCGTATGATGGACACGCAGCAGGGCTCCAATATACGCTAGCATGGATATCTACAATATTATATTTCGAGATAAATTCGTGCGACATTTGTACAAAGCCTATCTTGTGAAAATGGAAGGTAGTTAATATGCTTATGTTAATATATGGGTCGATAAAATATATTTCTACTCTAGGATGTTTTATAAATAAGAAGAAGAATAGAGTTAATCGAATGGAGCCGCGAGACTATTTCCTAGCTAAGGGCGAAAATAAGTTTTTATATCTCTTAAATTGCCGCCTAAGAATATTGCCTCTAACCAAATGTTTAAATTTATCAACCATAGTGTAAGATTCTTTGTCAAAGGCTGATAATACTAAAAAAGTAACCGATATCAAATCTATGCAATTTAGAACGGTTATTTGATTGACTTACGATGCCACGGCGTTCAGATCATCTACTTGTGATAGTTGCATATGGAGGAATAAGCTTGGCAAAAGCTTGATATCCTGCAGAACCATTCAAGAATATTCTGCTTCAAAGACTTTTTTTAAATATATTGGGTAAAAAATTTAGAATGAGCCTCAAGACAAGGGCCTGCTATCCATATAAAAATTATGGATATGCAAAATAGCTTAACTCCGAAATTATCGAGAAGAGTTCTACAAAGCACAAAAGTCAATCAGTGCGACATATCCCCCGGTAGCACCAGGGTTTATAGCCTTTCTGAATTCAGTTAAAGCCGATTCTCTGATAATCTACAGTGGCGGCTGGCGGGGTATATAACCCCGCGTTTTCGGTTCGGCAGCGGTGTTCGGATAGTGCTGTAGCCATGTCAGCTTTCTAATGCTGTGTCAGTGACGCTGACGCATCTTAGTAACCATTGTGATACCAAAAACTTATCAGATAGCAAGCCATTCTCGGAGTTCTTTCTTTAATATCTTCCCTGTGATAGGCTAAATTCATTTTCCCAATTTTCCCCACAGTCCTTGCCCCGGATCGCGAGTATTTGCAATTGCGTGCCATTTTCAACCTCCAACTTACAACACCAGAACTCGAACTATAAAAGGTGTTTTGCCTTCATCCACAATTGTTAATCATATGCAACATAAAAATTAACTTCAATAGATTATATCAAATTGGACATGCATCGATATTAGTTTCGCGAGAAATTCAATTATAATTTAAGATTTTCAATCCTGGGTCTTTTACTCAACTACGCAGGAAGTCTCCTTCAACAATGGATCCCTCAAAAATCACAATCCCGCCAATGATGGACTTGACAGATTCCAACATAACATCCAACGTCAACATCATAAACTCCCAATCCCCCAACAAACGCCTCCAATACCTCCTAACCACACTTGTCACCCATCTTCACGATTTTGCCCGCGAAACCCGTCTGACAACTGAAGAATGGATGGCCGCAATCCAATTCCTAACGGCCGTGGGTCAGAAATGTGACGATATCAGACAGGAGTTTATATTACTATCAGACACACTCGGATTATCGGTTTTAGTTGATGGAATGAATCATCCTAAACCCCCCGGTGCAACTGAAGGAACGGTTTTGGGCCCGTTCCATACACATGATGCGCATCATTTTGAAATCGGGGAGGATATCTGTAGTCCGGGAAAGGGGGAGTCAATGCTAGTGCTGTGTACTGTGAAGGATACGGCTGGAAAACCATTGGAAGGCGTAACAGTCGATGTGTGGGAAACGGATGATACAGGACACTATGACACCCAATATCCCGGGCGGACTACACCGGATTGCAGAGGTGTCCTGGAAAGCAACGATGAAGGATTCTGGTTCAAGTGTGTGAAACCAGTGCCGTAAGTCTCATATTTCATACCCTTGTATTCAACCTTTTTTTTTTTTGAAAGTCTCTGACAGTGTGCTAGATATCCAATTCCAAGTGACGGTAAGATTCAGGATATCCTCAGATGGAGACCTTTAGTAAGTAACAAATGATGCTAATTATAATAACAGGCCCCGTGGGTAAAATGCTATCCGCACTACACAGACATTGCTACCGACCTGCTCATTTACACTTCAAGTTCAAGAAGGCCGGATACGACGAACTCGTAACGTAAGTTATCCTTTCGTAACATGCATATCCTAGTTCCGATAGATGCCGTCGCCCTACTAACGCATTTATCCAGAGCACTATACCCTCGAGGAGACCCATATGAGACCTCAGACGCAGTATTTGGGGTCAAATCCAGCCTGATAGTTGATATTGAAACCATAACAGACTCCGCAATGGCGGAAAAATATGGCATGAAAGTTGGAGATCATTTGCTAAAGTGGGACTTCGTACTTACAACGGACACGGAGAGCGAGGAATTGAAGAACAGACTTGCAAAACAGGCATTGGAAACACTGGGGAGCACCGCGAAATTAGAGAATGGCGTTCCGGTTGCGAGCGATTAGACTGGATTCCTATATTTATTATCTTGCATTTTTCTCGATACCTCTAATATTTATCTCAAGTACTTTTTTCTTCACAGTCTTAATTTAACATAACTGCGCTGAGTCTCAATACCTGGCCAAATAGCCTATTGTTGTGACCTATTTCTGCGTTGCTGCAGCGTTCCGGCGCCACTATCCGAAACTTGCTGCCGAAACAATCCACTTCCCGAACCAACCTTCCAGAATAGCTTCAACAACCACACGTATCAGTAATCACGATGGCAATTTTCCGCTTCAAATTCACGATATCGATCTATCGTATAACATCATATGGACGATTGATACCAGGCGATTGAAGGTCGAATATCTCCACCATCCGTAGATTCAAGGTCGTACATACCAGAAACGAGTGCGCCATGCCCCTCCCCCGCGGCCTCCCCGCGATCCTCGCAAAACATCCTACAGACATAATCATCGCCTCTGCACTACGAACACCAGTTACCAGAGCTCTCAAAGGCGGTCTCGCAGCCACTCATCCGGAAGAACTACTCTCCACCGTTCTTTCCGCCACTCTCAATCGTACAAAGATATCACCTTCCGAAGTCAAAGACATCCTAGTCGGCTGCGTTTTACAAACACTGGGTGGGCAAAAGGCATCAGCCGCAGCTGTTAAACATGTTGGGTTCCCGAGTACCACGACTATTGCAACGGTTAATCGGCAATGCAGTAGTTCTGCGTATGCGATGACATTACTCGCGAATACAATCCGTGCAAATATCGATACCGGATTGGACGGTGGAACGGACTGTGCGATAGCAGCTGGGACGGAAAGCATGAGCTTGGATTATTTCCCACACAGGGGAATTCCATGGCGGGTTGCAGAGGGGGTGGGGAAGAAAAGTCCTACACAGGATGCGCGTGATGTATTGATGCCTATGGGGATTACGAGCGAGAATGTAGCAAAAGAATTGGGGGTTTCTAGGGAGGAACAGGATAGATTTGCAATGGAGAGTCATAGGAAAGCTGCAGAAGCGTGGGAGAAGGGGTGGTTCGAGGATGAGGTGGTAGAGGTCAATGCGAGGAAATTGGTGAAAAGGGAAGGCGAAATTGACGCCGAAGGGAAGGAAATTGTGGAGGAAAGTTGGGAGATAGTCAAGAGGGATGATGGCGTGAGAAAGGGATTGAGTATGGAGAAACTTGGGAATTTGAAGCCGGCATTCACTGAGGATGGGACCACAACGGCCGGGAATGTGAGTATCACTTCGAGCATTAATCATCGGGAATGTAAACGATACTAACATACATGTTACATAGTCTTCCCAAATATCTGATGGAGCTGCTGCCGTCCTCCTCATGACTCGTGCCAAAGCAGAGTCTCTAGGCATCAAGCCGATTGGCAAATACGTTTCAGGTACGGTCATGGGAGTCTCTCCTCGACTCATGGGCATCGCTCCAGCCGTAGCGGTACCTGAATTGCTCCGATTGACCGGCGTCGACAAATCGGAAGTCGATGTTTGGGAACTCAACGAAGCCTTCGGATCGCAAAGTGTCTACTGCATAAGAGAATTGGGAATTGATCCGGAAAAGGTAAATCCGATGGGTGGAGCCATCGCTTTGGGACACCCGCTCGGTGCCACAGGAGCGAGGATCGTCGCTACCCTACTTAATGGGTTACAAAAGACGGGTGGAAAAATCGGAGTTTTATCAATGTGCGCTTCCACAGGCCAGGGGTATGCCGGGATGGTCGTACGAGAGTAAGACTATCGATCGGGAGACGAACCGACGCTAGTTTGAGGCGGGTAGGTGGTTATCGCTCGCTTGTCGGAATGCACATTCGACATATTACAACGGAAAAACTCGATCGTTTCAGTGGAGACGGTTGGTATCCAAATTTGTAATTTGCAATTTTTTATTGAATTTTTGTATTATCTAGAGTAAAAGCTAAGTAGCTAGCTATAGAACTATCTAAGTATTGGTACATGTTCAGGTACAACGGTATGACACAATAGTGTTCTAGACCTTGTAGCGTTATGACCCCTCCTGTTCAAAGTTGAAAGTTGGAGCATCCAAACCGAATGCTAGCCAACATTGTCTCCTCCCAAACGATCCAACCGGTTTTTTTTTTTTCATGTATCCTTGGCTAAACCATCTTTCGAAACACCAACAAAGTGCAAGTATTCTACACAGGATAATGTACTAGTAGATACCCCTTGATCCATTGGGAAAATTTTTTTTAAACTCCAACAAAATGCTAGAGTCTGAGCGCTAGACTCAATCGCCTGAATTCATTACCGCATGTTTAGAATGAGCCGTTTGTATTTGGCTCTGCTTCCCTCAAAAACGGTCTTGATAGGCTTAGAAGAGGTGTACAGTTTAGTTATCTGCCACCTGAGCTCACACGAAACCATGTCCGCCGCCCGATGTATTATTGGCGGCCGTCTCTTCGTGGAACGGATCCGACGAGGTTGGTTAGCTAATAGTAGCATCCTCAATGGAAGGTCAAGTCACAGGAACGGAACGTTTCATTCTGTTTCATGAAGTGGAAACTCATAGAACTCGTAACCTCGTGAATGACGTTTTTTTAAGTGTAGATGTAAAAGGAGATGCGCACTGCTCTTTTCATGAGGCCGATCATGCTGGCTGTACTTGAACTGTTTGTTCCGGCTTGGTGATATTCAAGTCTTCTGCTGAGGCTTGAGATGAGAGATCGTTCGGAACAACCCGTTGTGCATGTGTGATAGTAATGTCGTCCGAAGAAGGTTGCTTGTCTGGAAGAGACTCCCATGCATTCTCGGATTGATGCGTACCCGAGAACCTGAGAAATGCCTTTGGTATGATTTCATGCGGAGACCCGCTATCGCGTCTCTTAGGAGTAGCGCGTCCAGCCGTCCACCATCCTTGACCATGGATGGACGGTTGCTGCCCGCTTTCGAGATCGACTTGAGATTGAGGTGTAGGTTGTGCGCCGAGGCCACGAAGGGCTGGAGCACAGACAACGATTATGCCACCGGCTTGTTCGACAGTAGACCAAACACCGACGGTGGCGACGTTGACGGCAAGTCCAACTTCTACGATTCTTATGATGGTGAAGACAATGCAGAGACCACCAAGGGCGAAAAGGGCACCAACTTCGACCCTCTTTCTCGGTGTGAGATTGAGGACTTTGAGAAGTGGGAATGGAAGAATGAGGACTATAATTCTCATGTTAGTACGTGGTTATAGCGAGTATGTCTATATAGTGTGAAAGCGAAGACTTACGCATGAACTCAGTGAGGAGATGCAACGCCGCAGTGACGAAGTATGGCACACGGGCGGCAAAGGAAAAGCATGCATCTTCTTTGTCGATGCTCCAATTCCGAGAGATAGGAACGCACCAGAACATGTTGAGGCAGAATACAATAAAGAACGATACACCGATAACAAGAGATGTTATGTGTAACGCGAGCCGAAGAATCGGAATCGACTCAGGGATAAGCTTGTAATACAGCAGGAGCAAGGAAACTTTGGTTCCCCACAGAGTCCCGTAGTAAGGGATAGTGTTTGTGAAAGATATCTGCGACAGTTAGCTTGGCTGTTCTTATAGAATTATAATATTATCAACAGCGAGTAATGGCTACATGTACACACCTTGAGAACTTTAACAAGATTTTCTTTATCGAGAAAATTATCCAACAAGCTTAGAGTATATGTTTGTTGATCCTGAAAAAACCCCAGTCGATAGGTAGCAAAGTCTTGAGATGTTCCAATGGCAAATAGGACCCATGTCAGAACGACAACGATGTCACTGGCCGAAGCATTGCGTGTAATCCAGCAGCGAGAGTACAACCGAAGGAGCACAAAAGGGACGGTCAATCCCAACATAGCCCATTCGAACCTATAAACGCAGATGTCGTTAGCAAATGTGGAGCTCCACGATATATAATATAATGGCCCTGAATGTGACTGTGACTCGGGTAGAAGCAGGCCAGGACCTAGGTCTCGGCAGTCGACCTGCATCATAGAAAGATTTTGCTCCTTACTTGATAGCTGCGGCTCCGCTAATCATCGTGAATAGCTAATAATTGACGTTGAAGATTTCCCTTGAAGTGTCCCTGTCGGTATTTCCTAGTATCGTTCCCAGCTGTTGGGATTCCCTAGTTGCATATGATGTCGAGATAATGTAAACTCATAACGAATAAAAGGTCTGAGCTGTAACGTAACGGTTAAAAGATAGAATTGATAAGGGAGGAAATGGAAGAGGGTAGCTCTTGAGATATAAAGGAAATCTGGAACTTGGGACCTTCTTGCAGCCACCGGAAAACTGCCTGCTCCAAAACCTTGGGACAGGGAGAGGGGAAAGGCTCACGTATGCAACCCCGAGGATTTGGAAAAGGGAAAAAAAGAAACATTTTGACATGGGGGTTGGAGGCCCGCTTTTGTTTCCATTCCTCTACCTTTGGGATAGTGGAATCCACAATCACGAAGAGGACTCATATTTGCTTTTCGGCTTCGTCTTTGAGGAAGCCCTCCAGTTGACGAGAAGGCTCTTGGCATCCCAGTTGATTCGATATCCTCCCGCTTCCCCAAACACCCACCATTCCTCATACAGTTTAGGTATGAACATGGGTGGGACAAAGCGTTGATTGGGTTCCAAACTGTCGGGTCGAGAAATACTGGTTCCTGTACCTTGGAACCCTGAGGAGGTGTGCTGGTTCCTTTCCTCTGGGAATGTTCCGTTCCCCTCGCCATCCATCGATGCAATGGCTCTGGTTGAAATCTAAGATACCAATAGCTTAGATATTGGCGTTCTTCTGGTTTCATTCTAGATGCAAATTCCGTTTTCCAGTTTCACGGTCTCGCAACCTGCCGTGATCAAGCCGAAGAAGAAAAGGCTGAGAAGTCGAGTACCGGTACAATGCGTCCCACCCCCGGAGAAGATTACTATCTTTCAGAGGACATCGGTTCCGTATGGGACCGTTTTTTTGTGCTCGCAAGCAAGCCCGGTCATACCACATGCCCGTGGGGTCACGAAGATTAGTCCGGGACAGTTCCAACGATGTCACGCTTCAACCTTGTATCTCTGAAGCTAACAGTTCCGATCTCTACAGCATCAAGAGAATTTTTTTCGATCGGATACCTATCAAGTTTAGTGAAAAATTAGAAGCATCCTATTTGGCTACGGACCTCGGTCTACCCAGATTGGCGGGTCGGAATGGCCCAACTTTACTTTCGACGGTAGGGTCGGAAACCTCTCTCTGAAGTTTTCCCGTTATTATCAAACAATCCTGTGGGCCGGGGAACAACATCCGTTCCAATTCGAGTTAGAAGTCTCCCGGGTCCCAGTTAATGGCTTGGCATAACAGGTTCCCCTGATTCTTGAAAGGGTTTTTTCTCGATTTTCCCTTTTCTTCGAAGTTTCTGGTTAAGGCAGAACACTCATTCGCTGCTCAAATTTACTAGAATTGGGCTGAATTTCCTGATAGACTCAGAGAAGTGACGATGATTGCCAATTGCAAAAGATTCTGAGGGCTTCCGTCACGCTATCATCACCTAGATCCCGTGAAAGGTCAATCCGAACTTGCGAGGGCGTGTCATTTCGTGGTCAATCAGCTTTCCGGATCAACTATTCACGTATTGACTGCAACGTCCTAATTTCACTAAAGATATCCGTCCAGTCGGATCAGTCGACAAACGGGTGAGTGAAAGGTTTTATCCCGCCCGTGACGGGAAACGCTTGGATAGTATTGCGTAGATTGATATACATCTCCGGATATCCTTCCAATACCGACTCGACCCTGGAAGCAATGCCAAGGGAAACCGGGAGAGGTTGGATTTTTTTCAACTTTAAAATTGCTTCACGTGTGGAAAGCAAGATTTGATGCCATTTTTTCTCTTTCGAATTTCGCTGTTGGCCGACCATATTGATTGATTGATTGATTGATTGATTGATTGATTGATTGATATTGATTGATCGATAGATTTTTGAGAGAGAGCTCACCATAAAGTTGAGTGATTTTGGCCGTTCTGGAGGCCAGTTTGTGGTCCCGAACATCTGGATACGCCTTGCAATTGCTGCACGAGCTCGCCCGTAATCTCCTGGTTCGAAGTCAAGGAAAATTTTTTCTTGTCGATGCAAGATAGGTAAAAGGGTATTTCTTGTCCTCCCATTGTTCAAGCCGCCCTGCATGCTCGCTTCGCTTACAATACGGAGCCTGTGAAGTTTTGCGTCTAATGCAGGTGTATGGCAAGGAGTGTGCAGATATTTTCGACACGACGAGGGAAAAGCGCTGGCCCCCACCCGTGTTATTATCTTGAGAACGAGCTTGGCCCCGAAGGCCAGGAGCTAATTATAGCTAATCGTATGGCTAGTATTATAGTATTTATCAACTAGAAACCCTCAGAAACAAATCAGTTTCTTACACTATTAATTGCGGGGTCAGTATCTGTTGCCTATGATCTGTAGACCCCTCAAATTCAGATTACCTATATCTCCTCTACAGACAAATAGTAATAATTACATATTACTGTCAATGCGGTCCCCACATATTTGTATCTTGTGATGCGTCCGAGCTCAAAACCAGTCAGATGTATCGTAAATCATATCCTATTCCCCATATGTTTCCGATGATGCAGCTGGAGCTCGCCTACGAAAGCGACACATTTGTCTAAGCGATGAGATGGAAGGCCAACCTTGCAGAGAAGTCTATGCAACTTCTCTATCATCGATAGCGTCTCCACTGGTATGCATGACGAAGAAAAACTTGGAACCCCGAGTTCCATCCAACTGGTGTCAGTGCGTCGGATAATGCCCCACGCGCACGGTCCCAAGCCGATAGGATTTCGTGTTTCTCCTTTCCAAATGGCGAGACACAATTGCACAACAAGACAATTCTTGGGGGAATCACGCTTCATGCCGTCGTCGCGTCAATGCTCGTTTCCGCCTGTTTGATGATATCACGACGGGTTTAGCCTTTTTCCTTTACTTCTATCGATAATCATAGCTGGGGAAGCGGCTGAGTTTAAACTGATCTTGCCGTTATCACCGAACAACGATATGAAACTAATGTCATAGACACTCTCCAAAATTATGATTAAAAAGTCCTTAGAGGCTTGTCATAAAAAAACCGATTTGATGTGCCTGGCAAATTTGACTGTTGTCATTTGTGAGTTCTCGAAGCTGAAAGACTTCATTAACCACCCATTCAAAGAGAAGAGAGCCCCCCCGTTCCGACGCCCAGATATCCGAAACCCGAGCCGTCCGTTTGTGTGCAATGATGACGGAGAGACCTGCCAGATGCCAACGCTTCCTATTGGTCGGGGTTTTCTTTGAAGCTGGATATACTTCATGGCGTTCTTCGAGAAACAATCTTTGAGAGGGAAAGAAAGAGAGTGAAACGCCACCTTCGACGAATCGGTACATAATTGCGACTCTTTCTTAATATTAATTTGGGCGCGGGCCAACTGGTTAAAGTGGTCGAAAGATTCTCGATCGTTTATATCATCATCGTCATCATCTCACGATTCGTCGATATTATTTGAGACTTTGGGCTGAGAGGAACTGCATGATGCATGGCAGCCAACATTCTTAACTCCCTGTGCCGTGTTTTTGTTGCATGTTGGATGTGCGGTCTCAGGCGAATTTAATGTTATATCGAGATCGAAATATATTCCCGATGTGGCCAAGTGACCCTGCAGTTAGATCTCTCGAAGGGACGAATTGATCGTCCTCATGCCAGCCACGAGCCACCAGAAGCCATGCTTTTGACCGCAAGTGGGTGATTCCGATTCCGAATTTTGCGAACTCCAACGAATCATCGTTGTTTTATTTAAAAAAGTAAAAAAAATACCTCCAGCCTTGAAATGCGGGAGGGAAAGTTGGTTATTAAAAGTTGAGAGAGTGTGCATGTATATGTATTAGGACTCGTCGGTTGGATTGCGGCTGAATGATTGATGTCGCATCGATCCCGTCTTTCTTGTGTTACCAGATCTTAGGCCAACGCTATGAGGTCCAACTGTTGAAGTCGCCGTAGTTTAGGATTACATACTAAGGCCAAGAGGCATTTTGGTTGATGGAATAGCGTACTTGGAATACAGTTGGTGTATGTTAATTACGGTAATCAATAAGCACTCTGGGTTAGCAGCCAAAGCCTCCTACGCCCGGGCCACCCGACGGCATATACCTATAAGTTAAGCTCAGCTAGCCCGTATAGAAACTATTTCTAACTTCTGAAATCCTTAGGGAATAAGAAACGTCAGCCTCGAGGACGTCTGAGCAGATCTATTGCTGTAGAATATATGTGTGCTATATATGCCTTTAATTTTAAAATCACTCAATAAGATACTAAACAGAGATCTATTCAAGTTTTACAACAGCTGTGCAGACTATTAACACCTTGAGCGGAATCTGCTCTTCGTGTATGTTAAGATAATAGCTGTGTATAAACATAATTAATTCGATACCTCTGTAGAGATCAGTAGGTTTAGCCACCCTGACCATTATGGTGAAAGTATTTAGCATAAGATTGAATACATGTATACATTCTAAATGCGTAAGTATAGATCAAGAATTGATCAGTTTACGAGTCGTACGGAACTGCATCAAGCCGCTAACGCTGCATATATCTCCGACTTACCTACTTCGATTGAAGATAACAGTGTATCCATAGCTCGGCTCCCGGAGTATCGAATTGCCCTGCGATTGGCCCAGCCTCATTATATATTTTTCAATGCCATCGGGGAATGGATTGACCTGTCTGTTCTGCAGTCAGCGTCCCTATACCTGCACGAACACACGAGATCGAGGCGTCGAGACGAGAACATACGTAAATATACAATAGATCAGCGAAATCCTTCTATTTAGACAATCGAAGCGAGGTTACAACTTGAGGATCCTGTATATATTCTCCTGGTCGGAGATATAAAAATCGATTCTGGCCACCCCCCCTTTTTAGGGGGGGTTTTTGTTACACGGGGTACGTCAGGGCGCCTTCGATATTGCAGATCCAACTTATGTGTCGGGATCAGGTAGTTACTAGTTAACCCCACATCTATGGGCTTCGTAGATTAAATTAACATGCATTTTGAACCCGATCAAAGGGTCTAAAAAAGTATAGTACCAGACCAGCATCGATCAACTTGTCGATTGTTGCCAATTGTTCTACCCACGATCAAGGTTTGCAGATGCTTAGATGTACGTACTGTACTTACTGTGGTTGATCAAAAGGGGCTGAAGTCTCCTAAATTTTGTTTAATACCTCACACCTAATTCTAATTCGTCGACAATACTTCTTAAATGAGTGTGAGTATAATCCACAAAACACCAGATATAGGGTGGTAAAAGAACATGGAATGTGGTACAGTATTCACAACCCGAACTCGTACAGATGGGACGGCCCGTGGGGATCTATCAATGGCGGAATCACGACTTCATTTAGCGCGATCGCCCAAGCCAAAGACAAGAATGGCTTAGATCTCCTGCTCCGCATGGAGGTCCTGTTCTGATAGGGTCTAGCGAGCATTCTTCGGGTTTCACTGCATATCTTCATTCTTCGTGATTCGTGTTGCATAAGAATTGGATTTACAATCGGGATCTCAGTTTCGATCGAAGACTTCGTGTACGTACCGTATTGCCCACTTCCTTATACGCATATGTGCATAGATATCATGAAAGATGCGGGGTAACTTCCCAAGCTATCGAGGAGGTCCAGTATCTATAGCTCTATCATCTTTATTTTCTATCTATCTTAGCGATTTAGGTGGTTCTCGGAAAGCTATATAAACCCGGCCATTCTCCCTCCCATTACTCTCATCAGATCATCAGCTTGTTCTCAGACTTCACAAACACCTACTACAAAGACTTTGAAACTCTGAACGCTTTCTTAAAGAAATACTTTATATACTTTTACTCACTGCTACGATGTCTTCACAAATGACCGTTGACGAAGTCCCAATCATCGACGGACATGGACCCGGTGCCCGTTGGATCATGACCGATGCTGAGCGCGATAGCATTGTTAAGATGCTCGATATTGACGGTATGAAAAAACCCTGGGTCTATCGAGTCAACGGCATACTGTCAGCCTATAATACCGATTTGTTGATAAACTAACGTTATATCCCTGAATTCTTATAGAAGTCGATGCCGCTCAAATGACATCCCACAACATGACCAGGGGCAGAATGACCTGCAAGAGCTGTGGAAAACGAAGCGGAATCGATGACATGGTTCACTCCGCGCAAGCGCTCGGAATCCACAGCAAGGAATTTATGGTTGACGTTTTGATTTATGGTCCACACGGCCAAAACCCTTCTCATGCCTTTGATTGCTCAAAGTGTGGAACTACTTTTGAGGGTGTCGCTGATTGGCGTGCTTATCCGCCATGGCGTAGTTAGATAGCCATATGGTTTAAAACCAGGCTTTAGAACGTTCGATGGTTGAAGATGGAAAGATGTTTAACGGAGTGGGATTCATTGTATGTTACGGAATAATTAACAACAAAATGCAATTCTAGGAATACCATCGTGCGTGTTCCTTTATTCCGCCTCCAATTGTTCTCTCAGTTGTTTGATCTGCTTTCTGATTGCTTCTGGGAATTTTGCCGCCCATTCATCGCCTCCGTCCTTGTTATTTCTGCGCCCGGCCAGAATTAGAAGAGTGCTCACGAAAGCTTCCTTCATATAAGCAAATGAGAAATCCTTCATCAAGCCAGCAAGTTCCTTGATTAGATCGTCCGTGAAATCAATTGGGGTATCCCCAAGCTTATTGCTGTGAAAGTGTTAGTAACTTAACGTGTAATCAGAGGATCAAAATGTTTCTTACCGCCAGTACTGAACGTATCTAACCCTCTCCTCTTCAGTAGGATTATCGAATAAGTATTTCCTGTCGAATCTGCTTGGGCGTTTGATGATACCGGGATCCAATCTGTCAAGGTGATTCGTAGTTCCGATAACAAGGATACCATTGTTATCCTCCAATCCATCAAGTTCATTCAAGAAGAAGCTGCGGTTCGAGTCGTCGATAATACTGTCTAGGTCTTCCCAGATGAGGAAGCATGGCGATTGCTCACGGGCTTTCTCGAAGATGGATCGAATAGAGAATTCAGGTGGGCCCCATCCAGCGAGCGTTTTCACATATAGGGATGGAATGGGGAGGGGTGGGATCGATTCTGTAGGCGTGTAAAGAGCCTTCATAATAGCTTTGAGACTATAAGCGTTTAGGTAGTTTGTTAGAATTTAGTCGAGCATATAAGGAAGCGGGGACCGATCGATCTTACGTGATGGTTTTCCCGTTTCCTGGCGGACCATAAAACACAACCCCTCTCTTCCAGGGAATTCTCAATCCTCGATATGTTTCTTCGGCAGCATAGAACCCGAGAACATCATTCAAAACGTCCTCCTTCAAATCTTCAGGTAGAATTATATCTGCCCAATTCGCCTTCATCACTGAGTTATAAAGTGCTCCATCGAGTTGCCAGTAGCCCTGGTCGAATACCCAGATCTGTTCTTTGGGGGTAGAGGTCCATGTACCACACTCTAAAACGAACTGCTCCACGATGTCATCTGCTTTGATACCCAAATCATGCACGACGTAACCTCGTTGGTAAACATCATACCCCTTCGCCCATGTTGCAAAGTATATTGTCCATTTGATTTTCTTGTAGGTGATGACTCCAGCCTCGTATTGTGGCTTTTGCCCCATTCTACCGCTGATTTCTCCCGATGCTGCGCGTTTAGGTGGTGGTGCGAAGAAGTAATTGGAGATACCCGTCCCGTCGACTACGGATGTAAGCATCTGAAGTTCAGCATGACCGGTGAAACAGAAACCGTAGACATCAAGATTCTGGATGTCGAGTGGGATTAAACGTCCTCCTGGGTGGGCATGTCGTATGGCAGCAATTATTTGGGTATTGAGGTCGTCGAACTTTCCATCTCCATGGGAAACAATGGAGGATACGACGGCGCCCGGGTGCTTTGGTTTATGACGCGAGGAGCTAGCAGTAGCATCGAACGCGGCTTTGGAGTACGATAAGATACCTGGCTCCGAGTGATTAACTTTCTGAGAGCCGTTATTTGGCTGAGCTAGAGTGGGAGGAACCGCGGATAACGTTTCTAACGTCTTCCTGTCTGAGGCGAGCATCGTGTTGCTTGTTGTATTTTTTGTGTTGCTGACACCGGCTTCCAGGCTGGCGAGGTTAGCGGCGAGCTTTTGGGCTCGAATGCTGCTGGAAGACCCGATTGCTTCGATTGTTGTAAGGAAAGATGGTAAATTGAACGCTCCGCCTTGAGGTTGCTTGCGTTCAGCTACAGCGTCTTCATGAGATTGGAGAATTTCTGAAGTGGTGAGAATAGAGGCTGGAGACCTCGCGGTTTCTGGACGTGGTGCTGCCATTGTGCTGGTATTCGTATTTCTCTCAGTTGTGCTGTTAGAGACTACCGAAGGAATGGGGAAATAGTTCTTTGTCATTTTTTTAAATGACCGAAAAGCAGGATATTCAAGATTCGGTGGGCCTATAGGACGCGGCACTATTTATTGATTTCTGTAGATATATACCCGAGGCAGTAGGTGCTATGTAGTGCTAGTGAAAGTTGGCAGTGACTTGGTGCGTCGATGCCCCGGATTTTCAATGCAATCTGAATGACGGGGGGACGATGTCGGTACTTCTAGTCAGGATCCCATTCTACAAGACTCAGAATTTAGACTTAAGCAATCAGTCATCGGGTTAAGTAACAACCCCTGTCGACCTTGATGCTGGCCTCTTCGTATCGTCGCCGTTGCGATACACCATGCAGCAAGAATGTTACATGCACCGGCGCGCGCCCAGCCCGTTGTGGTTTTTGATGACGCAGCTGCTCGGTTGCGGCGTGCAGGTACCGTTATACCGGCCTCCGTGCCCGGATTACAGTGCAGAATTCAAAGTGAATTTCAATTGATCAAGCCGATATTATTTCCAAAACGAACGCGTGGCTCTTGGGGAACAGTGGAGAACAATGTGTATTTGGTTGGTTCTTCATGAATTCACCTCGTTACAATATATCAGAAACGGAAGGCTAGGAAAATTGAATACTGAGATGCTCCGAGCACCTAAGGCAAGGGACAGACATCGGAATTTTGGCTATGGCCTTGGCGCGACTGGCTGCACAGGCTGTGTCGTAAGTGCATACCACAACCTTTAAAACTCGTCAGCTTGTCAGCTCGTATTTATGTCGAACTAGCTAATTCGCGAAGGTGATATTGTCATTAAACATCATGTATGTATACGTACTTACGTATGTGAACCTCAATTGCTCAAGCCGTGAACGCATTTTATCCAGTAGACGTCTATAGACTCGTGAAGAATATTGATTTCAGTGAGAGATAAAACGGTTCAAACAAACGGATGAAATCGATAAAAAAGAACTTGTAATTTTGCTCAATTCAAACTACATTATTAGTGTAGGGTGCAAGTCCTAGTAGATGGGCCGACTCTGCAGAGATAAATCTTCAAAAGGTATCAGGAGGCAGTAAAAGGGCAGCTTAAAGTGATAGGTCCTAAAGCCAGGAGTGGTCCTACAACCAGTCTCGTATTCTGAGCATGACGAAACTGTGCGTGTGGTCGAAATTATAAACTGAACCTAGCTGGGAGGAGAAACCACAAAAACAACACGTTGGAAGTATATTGCCGTCGTTCTATCATCGTTCACTCGAGCTGTATAGTAGTAGGTACTGTCAGGGTTCTTTGCTTTGCTCCAAGCAATGTTATGCTGGTCATTCACCTTAAATAGTATCTTTCTCTCCATATCTTCTAGGCTTGCACGAGTTGTTTTTTTTTTTAATTGAGATCGCTTCTCCACAAATTAAATATTACATGTAATTCACATTCTGTATTGGCAATAACCAATTGAGCTCCGCAGCCAATATCATACAATTTGACATTTGTGAATTTAAACTTTGTTTCGTTCGTTCATTACAATAAGATTGTCGTATGAGACTAAGCCGCTGGAACTTCGGCTGGGGGCCCAGCTCTCACGTCCGGATTGCTGCTTCTTTTACGCCCATACCATCGTTTCTGTTCGTGGGCCTGCGAGCTTGGTACAACTTCAGCAGCACGACGGCGGTGAAGACGTTCCGCCAGATGGAATGACAGAATCGCGGTACACAGAAATAAGAGACTAAAATGAGAGTTAGTAAGGCTATATGATCCGTTGGGGAGGGGGGGGCTGTTAGGGTATGTGCTTACATTTGAATGATAATCCCCGCCGCAGCCAACCTAACTGTGCCGCAACTAGTAGACCCAACGGTCTGAATAACCACCACAAACCTATTCGAACTGCATTTCGCGCTGAAGCCACTAAAGACGACCGCCGAAGCGATATACCCTCCGAACAAAACCAAGTCGAATATCCCCATGACGGATTGTGTACCCGCAGAGTGAAATATGTACGTAAGGGCAGCCAATGCTGAAATGAAAGTAGCAGCGACCGAGAAACCGAGTGTCACGTCGATTCTGTAGAGGTTGTAGTACCGGGCATCGGCTAGTCGTGCGTGGAGCCATGAGCACACACCGATGAGGGATGCGCCGAATGCAAACTCGAAGAAACGGAGGATGGCCAGAACGAATTTTTCGTCTCCGGTGTCAGACATTTTTGCCCTTGAGTATTCGAGGTGTGGGGATTAATCTTATAATTTTGAAAAAAGTTATGTGTGAGAGGTGGTATAAATTACGGGAATGTAAGTCTCTGATGTCTTTAGAGATACTCTATCTTGACTGACGGGAGGGTCAAGGACAGCCTTTGTGCTTTATATACCGTCAATCAAGGTATTAAACGGGGCTGGGATCATAATAGGGTGAACAAGAAGAAGAAGAAGGAATACTACTACGTTTAGGGCTACAGCCCGTCTGAAGCGCGAAGAAGGATATACGTCGAATACAAAGCTGCACATCTCTGGAAACGGCTGGATACATGATCGTATGAGACAAAGGTCTGAACCGCTTTGGATTTCGAGCTAATGAAATATTTATCTAAGCATTACATAAATCTTTTAGGAGAGAGATACGCCGATATCATTTTTGAGATACTTCACTGCCTGGTTCCACAAGCCGAGCTTCTATCAACTGCCATATAGGCCCGCAAATTTCAAGTATATATTCCAATACGTCGTGTTCCGCAGACTTCCTCCTCCCCACCCTTAGTCGAATTGAATGTAAAAGACTAGCTGGAAGCGGCAGCAAGATTTCCCCTAAATTAGTGGCCATGAACGGGTTCAACTTTAGTCTCTCTAAACGAATAGAATATCAACGTATATTCCTAACGATAAATGTATAGAACTCCAAATTCTGGCTGCGCACGGCTGACGAGATACGGTTATATACAAATAACCCATCCGGCCCGTGTTGTTTGCAACAAAGCATGTCGTCATTCAATTCGCATCCAGGAAAGTACGAACTAGTAGTACCAGAGTCAAGGCTAGGATTCGATTAGGGTATAGGAAGAAAAAAACGGTTTGGTAGGTTGTTTCATAGTCAGCAAGAAATGCAGGTTTCACGTGGGCGGGTGACCCTCTCCGTAAGTCCACTGTGTATGTTCTGTATGTGACAAGATCAAGACTGGTTCTTTGTAAGTTATTCAAATTTTATATTTTGAAGTCAGAACATCAAATGTATAACAGGAAAGTACCATCTTTCAAAACCAACTGAAACCCGTTTATTCCTGTTTTTTTTCCACATTTTGAACGGTGAAAGCGGTGTCTTATACAAGCAATCTAATCTTCAGCGTGTTAATTGTTACATACCAATGCAAAATCCAAAACATTTTGGTAAAGCAGACAGTTCGAAGACGTATAAGGGACTTATAAACCATCAGGAAGCTACTATCAGACTAATTGCATTTATACCAATTAAATCTCTGGGCATTTGTACGTGCTTTGGTCCAACTGGACGGCCAAAGTCAATTGCATATTGTGTCCTTTCTCCCGCCTAATTTTTGATATCAAACTAGATATCAGACTAGATATAAGCCTCACTATTGTATATGCTAGCAACTAGCACCGTTTGCGATTCTGTTTCCAGTCCTTTCCATACCTACTATATACATGTAGATCTACGATACCATGTCAAGAAGGGCACTCTAGGGCCTGTACTAATTTCGTTCGATTGAGAGATATCCTTACCGTCTTCGAGTTTTCGGAATGCGTATACGAAAAGACCCGTCTAAAATACTAATTCTCTAAACTGTCCTACTTGCTATCGGTGTATATATAATCTCCTTGATGTCAGATTTCCTTCAAATTATTAGTTTTGAGCGTTACCTTGATAAAAACACATTTTTGTTGTTAAACTCTTGAGAACTTATATGCTTTAAACCTATATGCAGAGACGAATCTTCACTAATGTCTTTCTTGAACAAATGATAACACAATACCCTGCAGAATGGCTACTCTCTTTGTGATTTCTGGGTGCGAGACCAGCATAACCTAGACTTTAGGTTAAGTTGAAACCAAAAACCGATTCCTTCTTGGGCCGGAGTGCAAGCATGCGCCACGGATAGATAACGTTATTGGCAGCATTGGCTGTGTTCCTTTGCGTTGTTATATCCGCCATTTAGGAGGAGCTGGCAATGGAACGTCCGGTCACCCGTGGAGCCCGGTGCTGCATCTTGGAAGCTCTATAAAAGCTCCAAGATCGCAATGTCAATTAAATGCCAGCCTCTTCATGCTGGTTATTTAGTCAGATGGTCAAATTAAGGCAGAGCGATTATCATACATGATAAAACGAATCCAAACGCCTTGCGCGCACAGCTTACTCGATCGGAGTACGTATTACCACAGGCCAAAATGTGGGCTTTAATCAGCGCCAACCTTCAGCCTTTCTTCACATTGTTTACTCTCAAGCCAGTGGCTTTCACTTACCGATGGCGATATTTCGCATTCACGCCTGGCTTCTGGCTAATTAATGGCATGAAATACCTGCCATGGATATTCTCATCAGCATACCGGAGTTATTACATTCCGTCGACACATGGGGGTCCCGACATCCGTGTCATAGTTTTCGAACCAGTATATGGTCCCTCTTCGCCAGCGAAGTCAAAGCCCCGTCCACTTCATTTCACTGTCCACGGTGGAGCATTTATGCCAGGCATTGCAGAGCAAAACGCAGAACTCGCACATAGAGTATGTAAGAGTACTGGCGCTGTAACTGTATCAGTTCAATACCGAGGAGCACCGAGACATGTATATCCAGCTGCCCACGACGACGTTGACGATGCTTTGGCATATTTTTTGTCAGCCGAGGTTGTTGAGAAATTCAATTTGGACTTGAATAATGTGACAGTCTCGGGCTTATCAGCTGGTGCCAATCTTTCTTTATCGGCGTCGATGCATCATGTTGGTGGTATTAAAGCGGCAGTGTCGTTTTGTGGTGTCGTCGACCTTAGGATACCTCCATGGGAGAAGCCAAAGCCGCCTGGGTTCCCGACTTCGAATCCGATAGCTTTCATGGAGCCCGTATTCGACTCGTATGCTGGAACTTTGAGACCGAAGCATGCGGATGATCCACGCTTAAATGTTATCCTGGCGCCGGCGAATAAGTTGCCTCAGGATATACTATTTATTATTCCTGAAGTGGATATCCTGCTGCACGAGGAGACGAAGCTGGTCGAAAGATTGAAGAAGGAGACGGTGGGGAGTGAACGAAGGATCGAAGCTGCGTTTTACGAAGGCGAACTTCATGGCTTCCCAGAATGTAAGTGGACCTCTAAAATCTATGACAGCTTTTTAGTCTGGAAATGATGCTGAAATCGATCTTAGTACCTGGAATCGTATCCGACTCGGTAAAGTGTGAAGATGCATGGCAGAGGATGATAGACTTTTTGAGACAGTCCAACGAGAAGGGAGGGTGGAAATGGACAGCTTGAATCTTCCTCTAAAATATATATCGCCGCATTTACAATACCCGTTTATAGAGCTATACCTAAGAATTTATTGCGATACTACACCATATACTGTGTCAGTTGTGTAATATAATGCAATGTCCTGTTAGAACACAACACAATATTTGGTCAGAAAATACCACAAACCGCTTCATCAAAAGTCACACGAGAGCAATTGCTCCCGTTCCTTTGTATGACACAGAGAACTTTTACATTTCAAATCCGGGCAATCATCCGTTTTCAGGAAATTAACCAAATCGTAAGCCAATGCGATCTGTCCTCTGAGACTTCTCGCAAAAAAATGTGGGTAAATGCTAACATTTCTATATACTTTAGCAGTCGGCTGGTCTTTTCGAACTTTGTCGCGATCGTCCTGGCCATGTTGATTTAACTTCATAGGAATCTCATTCCACCATATCTCCTACGACAAATACTCCCGCTCTAGGGATATACGGTCAGAGTGATCGGCCATCATGCCGGCCGAATACCTACGGCTCCAGCCTGGCGATCATGGAGAAGTGGATTCTGGAGATGAGCACCATTCACCTGTTTCCGAGGGCATCTTGAAGCGGATATCTAGGTCGTATTCTTCAGCTACTAAGAGCACTCGAAAGTCCTGCGCTATCTGGAGCGCAATTACCATCGTTGGAATTCTTACCCTAATCATTGGGACTGCAATGTACAATGGTTTTGGCTATATGGACCTTGATGTTGGAACAGAGGTATTTCCAATTTTGTCTCTTCGCTAGACACTTTTAACTACAATATAGTTGAAATTGTAGACGACATCATGGGGATATTGATTATTTGCACGTTCAAATACGAAGTTACCATCAGAAGAGTACCTTGTATTAACTTCGATTCTTGATTAGGGAAACAAAGGAAAAAGTACAGCTGTAGACACCGTCGCTCTTTCTACATATACACCATCAAACGACGCCTCCGACCGTCCTTTAATCCTCTACGCCTATCACGAAAACCCTAACGCCCGCGAAAATGCAATCTTCTTCATCCACCACGGCCTCCACTCCGCCGCAGATTTCATATTTATCCTAAACGGCTATACAAATCTCACATTACTAATACCTTCCGCGCCTAACATCCGAATAATCCAACGGGGGAATACCTGTTATGATCTTGGAGCTTATGGCGAAGTACTTACCTCTAATGGAAACGAACTGATAAAGAAATATAATAAGTTCATCATGTTGAATGGGAGCATTCGTGGCCCGTTTTTACCGACTTGGAGTAGGGAATGCTGGAGTGATGCATACTTGGCGAGGGTTACGGATAAAAATAAGGTACCTTCCTTACCTGCATATGTATCCCTTCCATTGTTTAGACCTTTCGATCTTAATAGGTTTAATTTATAGCTTGTCGGCATGACTTTCAACTGTGAACCAATATACGGCGTCCGTCATCTACAATCCATGATATTTGCTACAGACCGTATAGGCATCAACACCCTATTACCAGTAATGAGCACCTGTTTCCCGACCTGGCTTTCGGCTGTATACGGTGAATCCAACAGTACCCGAGCAATCATCAACGCGGGTTATACGGTATCAGCGATGATGACGTCCTTTTCGAGTCAAAAAAATTATGCGGACGAATGTAAACATGGAGATATACTTTTGGAAGGTGCGTACTTTGGGAGTAACCTACATCCTTACGAAACGATTTTTCAGAAGGCGAATCGAGATTTTGGAAAGGATGTGTTGGATAGGTTGACGGAGTGGACGGATTTGGCGGGTTATTCGAGCTACGAAGTATGTGGGAAGAAGAAAGAGGAGTTGAAGCCGTTGGGTGGATGGGGTAGGTGGGGAGAAGCTAGTAGGATGGGATTCTCATGATCATACGAAATTCTTAGACCCGAAAAAGGAACCCAAGATTCCCTTAGACCCGATATAAATATGGTGATCATTATGTCGATGGAAATATGTTCGATAGTTACACCGGAAAACAATGGAAGGGTGTATCAAACACGCTTATACAAGAACCCAACCGAAAAAATCCCAACCTTAACTAGGGTTGTCGTAATAACCAGGCCCCCCTAAGTGCTCTACATGCTATGTTTGAGTCGGCTCGGGTAACCTGACTTCGTACTCGCCTGTCTGTGTGATATATCGTACCCTGTACCAGAAGGTTAACGTCTCCCAACATGCTAGTATTGAAAAAGGAGGGAGCCTTACCATGGCAAACTTGGGTACTGCAACTTTGGTTCGATGATTTTCAAGTACCTGACTTGGATACCGCTGACTGTAAAGTAAGGGATCTCGAATTTAACGCTGATAGGCCTCTTCTTCCTCTCTGGTTCTTGCTCTTTCACGCTGGGTAGACCCAACTCTGCTCTCATCAAAAATTCCTTGCCTCCTCCAAATTGTTTAATTTTCCAAACTATAGCACACTTTTCGGGGGCGTAATGGACCGAGCCTGTATTGGTTCGGAAACGAGGGGTGTCGGCGTCTTCGGGGACAGGAACAATAATTTCGACGTTGTTGGCTGTAGACCGGCGTTTGAATTGCGCTTTCGCCTGGATTGATTTCATTTAAAACCGGTACTAAAATAATATGAAGGACCTCGAATTTACCTTAAGCATGTATTCAATTCTGGTATTCGAGTGGTTCTCTACAACGCACTCCACCCAAATCAAAGGTTTCACCGCCGTATTTAAACGATAGCTCATAAGTTCGAACTCCCCATCCGGAGGAATGAAGCTAATCGTTCTATCGTTTTCGAATCTAGAAAGTCTGACGCATTGATGAAACTTGACGTCTTCCATCTCAATCTGCTTCCCTCGGCTAGTTCTTCCCGTACTTTCAAACATAACTTTGTCGTTTAATCCTAACCGTAGTTCCGGCATACCAGAAAGATAACACTTCATCTTGATGGCACCAAGGATTTCGGATCGAAGAACGTTGCCGTTGGAATTCACGAGTAGATTGACTGATTCGATAACATCTAGGAAGACTTCGTTCTTGCGGTATCTGATACCTTCGGAACGCCAAGATACGGCGTTTGTAAGGGCGATTGGGGGTCTGGCTTGAACCTCGAGTTTATGAGATTCTTGGGTAATGTATCTGTATCAAGATTTGTCAGTATACCCATGTATTTCGAATCTAAAGGGGGTAGACAGTGGCCATACTCTTGTAAAATCTTTGTTTCTGTTGTCTGAGGGTATCCGAAGTCCATCATCTCGTCCAGCAACTCGTAAATGATGACAAAGTTGTCACGTATACTCTCTTCTTCGAGTTCCTTGAAATACTCGGTGAAGACGGCCACGACCTTATGTAGGAATAATAGTATTTCGGTGGCATTGCTGTTACGTTTGGTAAGGGCAAGGAGATATAGGTTGTTATGCTTAATGTAGAGGTACTGATATATCGATAAAGACCAGGGTTATGTTAGCTAACGTGGCCTAGTAAACGAGATATACAAGATACATAACGGCCACAAAAGGAGCTTTCGCACATTGATTCCTTCGTGAGAGAAGCATGGAGGGACAGCAGAGCTTTCCTCTTCAGCCTCAAGGAGGAGAACCGGGAACTTTTCGACGGCAGACATGGGAATATCGCCTCGGTAGTTTCGCGCAAGGAGGGTCTATTGGCAGAACGAATCGTTAGTACGGCACGACGTTCCTGGATCCACCAATTCGGCTGCAAGAAAACAGACCTTGCCCTTGAGGTCAAGGAAGAAGATTGCCGATGCCATGGCTGGATGTTATGAACCGGAATCCCTGCAAGACTGGCGGTGGTGAAGTCGTCGTGGCGTGAAGGAGAGCGAGAGGTGGTGGACTGGCGAGGGAGCTTGTATTGGAAGGTAGCTTTGGTGCAGCTGCGGTTGTGTCCATTTTGAGCCGCATTTCTTGGCGCCACAGCAATTTAAAATCAACCCGAATTTTTCTTCGCTTCTTTCTCTTCTTCTTCTTTTCTTTTCTTCTCACCAAGCGTCATTATTAGACAGTGCGAATCAGTCGACTCTTTTGTTAGAACTTCCGTTGCTGCTTACGCGATTACTCGACGCTGAGAAGAAACATGTAACTTCGGGTCGCCTTTATCTGGTTTTCTATCAGGTTTAGATCTGTGGGTTTACGATTGGGGTTCCATTAAGAACTTGTCTGGGCTTTTGCTTCGGTGCCTGGAGAAGTGTCAGAGGAACCCGACATTTTTATTTTACGATGGCTTTGGATACGATAGGATAGCGTACTACACTATTAGTGGTACAGTGGCATTGCTTGGATGGATATGCTCTTAGGTAGACGGATGGATGAACGGGGTAGATATATCTCCGAGGATATCAATTCCGACTCTCAACAGCACTTTTAGTACCTCGACTACTTTCAACGCGACGGGCGGCGACACTCTATTGGATCTACTAAACCGGAATGAATTCTCGTTTCTCTTTGGACCGGATATGCATTGGAAGTGATTGTAGCATTCATAGGGTGGACAGCGATACTTGGGTCTGGTTCCAATTTGAGCAAATACTACGTTGGGCCATGATCAAGGGTTATTGCAGGAAATTCAAATAGAAGATGAACAACAGAAGATGAAGTAGATGCGCAAGTACTTGATTGATGTGTCCGTAATAGTACAATGTTGAATTCATTATCTTTGGAGATACCCTTATATGCTTCCAAGGAACTCGGCTGGAGGTGTACCAACCTTCAGCAGCCATCGCCAGTATACACCCTTCTCTTGTCTTGCAGCCTCCCATACTTTCTCGTCCGCCATCAAGGGAGACTCCGATATGCCTGTTGGGAAATATCTATTCTCGCCCAGCAGCCATGGTGTCGTTTCTTCCTCGAAATGGTCAACATGTGCGAAATCTGTTGATCCATGAATTCTGTATCTCCCTTTTCTTTCAACAACTTGATCTAAGACCCATAGGATCCTTAATGAGTCCTCGATCTCGGGTTCATGTTGCCCCCAACCTGACTTGATTAACCCTCCTCTCCCTTTTTTCCAAGCTCCCATTCCTTTGACAAAACCACTGATTCCAGAGTTGCTTCCCTCCTCCATGGGTCCGGACTTCTTTTCCAGGCCATGTAGTGCTTTCATCATTTCCACATCCTCCCCTTGTACCACAGGTTCTCTCCCTCCTTTGGAAAACTCAGGCTCCAACCACCCAGTATTCCCATGGTCCCACGGCATGACAGCAGCTCTCAGGTGTACGGGCTCGACCCGGACGTAACAAAAGTTGGCCAGAAAGTCCACCATGGCTGCACATCTCTTCCTAACCGCTATTTCCAACAATTTGTTCCCCCACCATTTCCCTTCATCACCAGCAATGAGATCAACCCAAAAAGACGGCATTCTGGTAGCGAGTGCTGAAATCAACTTGAATTTCTGCAATGTGAATGGCGGGTTCAGAAGCCGGTGTTTTGGGAAGGCCATGGTGCGCAGATCGAACCTTCCAAGAATCATTCTGTAGTCGAGTACAGGAACATAAACTCCAACCTTCTCAACCTCCCTCTCCCCAGAATTTGTGTCGTCTTCAGTGTTTTCCATGAAAGTATACTCCAGATGCCCCATATTCTGGTCTTCTTCCACCTTCTCTAGTCGATAGCCCTGAGACGTAGTCGGCACGTGTGCCTCGAATTCCACCTTGAAGCATTTGCTCCATAACGTAGTCTCCAAATTCTCGAGGAATTGAAGTGTGAAGAACCGTCTAGGTAGAATACTCGATATAACTATCCTGTAATCTCGTTTCGATAGTGCATCGTCGAGCACAGCAGAAGATACAAAGGTTTGTATCAGATACGGAGAGGAAAGTATCGATAGGAAGAACTGGTTTGTAAATGGAAGCTCCGGATTGTACGAGAACAAGAATATTCGTTGAAGTAATTCCACAGGAAGACGCTCAAATAGAGTGGTCCTAAACGTTGCGGTAGGCGTAAGATCGATGGATTGTGATTCGGACGACATCACAGTTGAAGATGGTTTCTTGGAGACGACAACCGGCCTTGGACGACGATTGAGCTTGGAGCGTTTACCTAGCTCAAGGAAGCCCATTGCTACGGTGGTCGTGGATGTAGGGATACGTGCAGGGATGGATAGTACGATACGGAAGGAAGGGTAAGGGGATGATTTGAGGTCGCCATTGCGGATTCGGTCCTACGATGCGATGTGCATGATGAGAACTAATCGGAGAAAGTGCAAGCGTCGGGAAAAGGTTGAGGTTGGTTTAGCTGCCGCTCAAAGCGGATGTTGGATTTTTGAAGGCAACGCAAACTGTAACTAGATACAAAATGGAGAATCCATGATCCAAAGAATTGGTGACAATATGTGAAGTGCAATGTAAAATATGAAAAGATAGGATAAAATTTAGTTGTATACCCCATAAGTCATAAGCCGTTAAAGCCTCAATCCGATCGACAATTTAATGGGTTATTCTGCATTGTGTAATAGTCCATTCCACCGGAAGCTTTTGCCAACACCCTCATCGTCAGGAGGGCCTTCTGCGGCAGTACCTGGGTCGATGTTAGTCGATGGAAATGCTTGTTTGCAAAGTTTTCCACATTTCTTTCGGTTTTTGATAGATTTGTGATAAACAATTCATGAACTTTCACAACTCGTGCTCGAATCACTTCCCAGAGAGCCAAAGGAGAGACAAGTTCGGAGAGTGCATAGACCACAGGGGATAGATTGGTGAAAATAACTGAATGCGAAAACTTGCAGTGGATTTCCTCGTCATCTGCTGACATTGTTCTTGATTTTGGACATGGGATCTTAGTTATATCCTCCCCACTCTCCTCCAGTCTGTCAAGGTTTACCCGAAGGCCAGCGAAATCACGGAGAAGAAGTCGCACCGGGTTCCGAGAAGCGTCGAGAACAAGAAGTGTGTTTTGTAGATGCGCCTCGAGTGCGATACCATGCTTCCAAAGAAGTGGAAGCGCCGCGGATAGAAGCAAATCGGCGTATTTATCAATAAAACCCTTAGCAGCCAGCCCATGGTTACCACTCTGAGCCAGACTATTAACGATTTCTATGACCAGAGGCTTGCCACTTATCGGAGACTTTGTAATTAGACCAGCACACCCAATAATTATCTCACCAGGCTTAATATAGTCCGCCACATCATCTCTCAGTAGCATTGACAGCCCCCGTTGACGAGATGTGGTACAGTTCGTCTGAGGCGAAAATGCAACACTCGCACGCTCCGCAATACATGATATTCTCGTTTCACCTGACAGAAGGCGAGTGAGTAATGCTGAGACGTAAGGACCATTTCGAGCGCTCTCGTGAGAGATTGTGCGACAAGTAGATGTAATTTGAACATCTATCGCTGTTTTGAAAGATAGTCGCTTGCCCAGGATCCCAGGTGTGATTGAGACGAGCGTTCGTGTAGAAGATGTTGCTCGGCAAGCGATTGTTACTTCGGGCAGGGGCACTATGGCACCGGCGTTGACTTCGTCCTTGTAGATCTGTGGGAGTATGGTCTGAAATTGGAAAGGGTGTACGAGCACCAGCTCGAACTCGTTGGGATTTTTTCCGCCACGGGACAAGGCCGCTAAAGCAGCGTCATAGGTAAATGGATAGTGCTTTTGCAAAATATCTGAGAAGCTTGGATCTGACAGAACTAATCGATTACGTTGTACTGCCACAATCTTCCCTGATACTGTGGTTCCAGAGTCCGGAGCAAATGCCAGTGAGTCCGCTGGTGAGAATCGAAGTCTGGTTCTCCGGCAAGGATGGGTCGGATGGCCCTCCGCGTCAAAATCATCGAGCTCTAAAGTAATATCGCTCGGATGATATAGGTCCAGAAGAACCGAAAGAAGATCCCGCTTAGTGATTCCAGCGCGTTCACTGAGCTGTTGGCCACGAAAATTCACAAGAACCCTGGAAAGTGCGAGGTTTGTTGCCGAGTCTTCTAACTCAAGCTTTAACTGCTCCCACTCTGATTTAACATCATGGATAGTTTCTGCACTATCTTGGATATTTTCGCGTGCCAATGAAGCTTGGTAGTCCTCCTCTATCGACTGGCGAGCTCCAGGGAGTTGTTTTTGCCATAGTAGGCATAACTCGGGCTCGTTCTCAGAGAGGTATTTGAACATAGTCTTTTCTGATGGATTCCAGAAGGTTGAGGGGCTAGGGGGGTCGATTGGAGATACTCGGAGTGGGTTTGGACCGTCAACATACCGCTGATCGGTGACGGCACCAGCAAGGCGCATGGAAAGTAAACATTTCCTACGCCATGGGTTCTCAAGCAAGGCTTTAACATCCTCAAGCGCCTCTTTCGTACCCAAATATAGACCTGTCCGGCGAACCACAGTGCGCACGACTCCCCAGAGTTCCTCTTCAACGGTTCTATTTTCCTTAGCCAAAGTCGAAATCACTTCAGCAAGATTATTGCCAAAGAGCGGGTAGAATAATTTCGCTCGAAGGGTGGCTATGCCCTCATCGTCTGAAGAAGATGTAATGACAAGCCCGGTAGCAGCATCCAGCTCAATCGAAAGTCCTTGTTTCGCAAGACGAGAAGGTAGGATTCGGGCACCACCAAAATCTCTGACGTGCATACGACTTGGCCAGCCTTTTCGGAGAATAATTACCGTATTCTGAGGGTGCGGTTCCAGTGAAATTCCGTAACGCGATAGGAATATAAGGCATGGAGGTATGCAGACCTCGGCTAGTGCATGGAGCCAAGCCGTAGGGGTAGTACCCAATTCTGCGACTAAATCAAGAAGAATGGGATTTCCAGTGAGAGGAGAGCGAGCGAATAGAGATGCGACTGGCAAAGCAACCTCGTCTTCGGCCATATCATTCTCAATATCATCTCGTAAAATTGCTGCTAAGCTTCGCTTGCTTTCTTTAAAAGCGACGGCAGCTACAGCACGCTCAGGGATAAAAAGCTCACGGCCCCTAAAATCCGTTCGTTGAAGGTCGGTGTCGCCCGCGATAATCCGAGCCAGTAAACGAGACATTCGAGGAGCATTTCGAGCTGATGCGGATGATATTCCTCGAATAGCACCAGTTAGTTGGACCTCAAGTGCGGTCTTTATGTGTAAGCCCTTATTTTCCTGGCCCTTTACGGCGAAGGTTCTGTATGACATCAATGGGTGTGCAGTCAGAGAGCTTTGCAATGGGATGACGGTCTTGCCAACGAGAGCCTCGGCGTGTAGCTTTGGTATCGCATTATCGAGTTGATGTGGATGAACAGGTATCATTACAAAGTCCTCTGGGCGCTTTCCCATCTGGATAAGTTCCCTTCGCAAATCTTCAACTGTATCCTGGTAGCAATTGTTGAGAGTTCGATTAAAGGAATCGATTCCGGTATCCTGTATTGGATTTATTCTTGAAATCTTAGAAATTTCAGCATTTGAGATTCCATCCTCAGCTTCAACATAGTCTTTTGCAACAGCAACAAATCTGAGACCGAACTTGGAACCGAACTCTGGTCCATACCGAGCGGCATCAGCGGATGACATTCCAGTTCGTACTTTCCCGGCTGGCGTAAGTGGGTGGCCATCCACGACGAGTTGCTCAAAACCCGCCAACGCATGTTTCCCATACCCGGTCTCAGTCAAGACTGTAACAAGAGACGAAAATGGAGTTTGAGGGTTAAATATGTCCAAAAAAAGAGAACGCAGATTGTCAGAACGAGAATGTTCGGCTTCGAGTGCTTGAGTCAAGCTATTTAGACTATTTTCAATTTCGTTTCGTGCGAGTGTCCAGCTGGCGTCGTTGCTCACTATACCGGCTCTCTCGAGTTCGTCTAGTAGCTCAAGAGGGTCGAGAATTTGCTTGATCTCTGCGGGGTTTTCAGAATGTACATATATTGGGTGTGAAACTGTCACTCTTCCACATAAACTCGTTTGTATCGATAAAGATATACCAGCCTTTGCGAATTGCGATACGTCCACAAGTTTTTCGGCGATTAATGCCCGTACGAGTCGTTCCAATATAGAGTATTTCGCGGAGAGTGTTGGGGTCCGCTTTCCGGCTTCTCCCTCGCCTACAGGGTTACAGACTGGAGCCATTCCAATATATAATCACTTCTCGCTCACTGAGGTCAAATTAGTTTCATATATTAGCTGGGTTATTTTGTTAATATACATACCTCTAATCTTGGTTTGAATTGGAACTTTTCAAGGCGTTAAGCTAGAGAATCCACATTCGCAGTCTTGGAAAGACGGCCGTCGACGCAGGTTAAATATTCCAAGCCCTTGGAAGCTGAAATCGCTCATATGCAAAGACATTGTTTACATCGGAGAATATAATTTTTTCGTACCGAGGGGCAGAAGGAACGAGGGGCATCATGACGACTCCACACCGCTAAATTCCCACGACTTAAAATCTCAGTTGTGATCGCCCCCACTTACCTAACCAAATGTCCAAACTCAGTATGGCCAATTATATGCACCATTAGGCCCGCGTCCGGTTTAGCGTCATGATAGCTCTTGGAGTGGGATGCTAGTGAGGGGTTATGGTCTAGTGACGGTCCGCCCGGAGCTAAGCTTATAAGCTTGAACTTTAACGAGATGTATCAGACCCTTGTAATACGTAAGTTATAACTATTCCAAAGGCAGCTGGAATTTCTCCAGCGTACATCTTGTCGGCTCACCAAGACGCTTGTTTTGTGTTGGAGTGTTATCATCTTTGTGGGCATCCATGTTGTGTGACATTGTGCTACCAATGTAGCATATCTTATCTGATCTTTGATCAGGCTTTGGCATTTTGAATTCGACGTCGACGAAGTATAGCATGCGCATGTCACTGGTGTTGAAACAGCAGTATGCCGGGTATACCCCTGCACATATTATTTGAAGGATATATTGTGCATGCTTGATTATAAGGGCAAGGTTCTCACTTTTGAGAAATTTTCGGCATCTTGACGATATTCTCGAGCTCAAGAAATTATAGATTCCGGTTTGTCTCTTACCTCTAAAGCCTTCTGCGTACCCCACCCTTTGAATTCGGGTTCCGATTAAATTTATATAATTGAGGAACAGATTGGTATCGCGAGGGGCTATTTATTTAATTTAGCTATCGATTCTATAGAAAAAATCTAAGAAGGAAAGTTAGAGTAGACATATATACGCATGTTTACTGCGAGCTAAAAAAAAAAGACTCGGTCACTTGAGACTTTCACTGTGGTTTAGGGTTATTAGGATGGAGCTTTTGTACGAATCGAGACTTCAAGCTTCGAAGCTCCATGACCATAATCACACGGGGATCGGAAATCACAAAGCTCTCGGTATAAATCCGAACTACCCATGCCATGCCTATACTTGAACCCCATGTAACAACCGGCAACCATGGCCATGTTGAATTGCACAAATATTGGGACTATTATATCCATGATAACTCAAAAGCCATTAGATCAAAAAAATAAATATAGAAACTTTGGCTCAAGACATATATATATTACACTTATAACAAAGAAGAAAACAAATTCAAACCACCCATTGCTTCCACATGCTCCGCTGCCGTTAGAGCAACACCGTGTCCATAGGGTATCTTGTAACATCTAAATTATTGATCATACGATCATGAACTTTTTTGACCGAAAAGTTGCAGGACGCCCGCGACAAGGAAGAAGGGTATAAAGAAACACATGCACGGACAACAACAACAACGCTCGCTAATGAAAATATGGAAAAAGAAGCGTTTTAAGAATCTATGAGCATTTGCATACAATGGTAAGATGAGAAATTAACTCAGCAGAACGAGCTTGAGTAATGTTTGAGGCGCCGGCGCTCAGACTTTTGGAAGTTATGAAAATTTGAGTGGGAGTAATTGTAATTGACGTTCGAGCGAGAGTTATTGAGTAATGAGTGAGCCGGGGGTTGAATTTCGCTATGCGCAGCTTTGAACGCCGTGAATATGTTCATGTAACAATGTTGTATCGTGTAGCTGGCCACTTGAGAAGAGCGAACTAAAGAAGTCTTTGTGCCTTGTTTGACCACTGGAAGGATCTGATGGTAGGAATATGATATTGTCGCCAAGATCACTATATCGACGAATAAATTCTGTTAGTAACCTTTTATCTGAGGATTAAAAATTCTCAATTGATCGGGCTGCGTTTCAAACTTACATTGCTTTACGCCGCTTATAATCTGATGTCGAAGTTCCAGCTAAGCAAGGCCCAAAAATTTCGTAGTCTCTCAGGTCCTCTGCTCGCCGCTTAGGGTTGTATTTCGGTTTTGGCGTAGAAAAGTCCAGGGGTGGTGGTGACCCAGGGACAGACATATCATCTTCGCAGTATAAATAACTGTCTCGTCTACTTGTTTGGGTTGGGGTAAGGTCCAGAACATCGCCCAAAGTCATTGTCAGCTCGACAAGCCTGGGAAATGAATCAGGTGACTCAGAATTCAGTTGCGCAGCCGGTGTCGTAGGTCTAGTGATCATGACCCTTGTGGGACTTGGTGGCGGCGCACGAGGCGGAGATGGCGGATCTTGTCGGCTTCGGGACACAAGTTCCTGTTGGGACGTTGAGAGAGAAGCATATTTCTTAGTCTCGGGACTAGGTGGGGGTGGGTTGGGCGGCCGAGGGGGGGACGGAGGGTCTATTCTCGAAACCTCAACTGATGCCATTTTGAATAACCAAACGCAGTGGTGAGCACTAAAGAATAGAATCCAGTGTTTTAAGGCACGGCTTATTCTAGAAGCTTACTAATTACTGTAAGTTTGAAGGTAAGCTGAGTCCGTTACCGAAATTTATGGGTTTCGATATGGTTGTCAATCAAGGGGGCAAGATAGTAAAGTGAGCGAGGAGAAAGGTAAAGACTGTATGAAAAGGAAATCAAGATGATCAAAGACTAAATCTTTAGTAATGATATATACTTTGAGGTCTGATAGCAAATTATGCACCCAAACTATTCCAGGTCGAGGAGACAATGGCCATGGACTTTATATATAGATCAAAGTCAGACATCTTCACCTAACGGTTGCATGCCACCACCATGCCACCACCCCTCGAAATCTCCGCCGTATGGAGGACCACTGGGATAAATCGAGCTATAGCCCCTCATCCCAGTAGGAAAAGTTTTCTAGAAGTAATTATGGAAAAGGTGGGCGGACTTTTGCAGACCTCAAATCTGTATCCGATTACTCATGAACACCCCCAAAACGTTCTGAGCCGTTTTGTCAGTAAGAAGATATTGGCTCTGAAGTTGAACAGAACATTCCTGGAATTTTGAGGCATCTGATGAATTTGTTTCTGTTCAAAAGTTTTCTTTGTTTGGGAACTGGTCTGCTCGTCCAAAGATTTAGAATACTATTCGTACACAGGGCTTACAATCCCTGCCCACGGATACAAGCCCGAACGGTCCCGGCGATCGAGTAAGATTAAGCCCAAGTCCACGGTCGCGGTCAGGGGCTTGATTTCAAACTTCCTCTGATCCTTGCCTTTTAGCCGCCACTTTTCTGTCCACCCAAAGAACTGGTTTTGGCGAGACATGCTTTCTTTGGGAACGAAGCTCGAGAATGCTTGAAAGACAAACCGAATGTTGAGAATCCACTCTCATCCCTCGAAATATCATGTTTCCGCCAAGGAATATTTGTTTCGCGAAGCTCATAAGGCGATGTCTCGGTGACCACGCTAGTCAGGAACACTTTCATTTCTTCTTGTCTCTCACTAATTTCGCCTCCGATGGCTGCGGAAAAATGCCTAACTAGTCAGGGTTGAGATGCCGGGATAATGGAATACATCGGCCCCAGCATTCATTTCCTCCCGCTTTCCGTACCCGTAGTTTGCTCGTGGCACGGTTCATGCCTACGCAGTTCCGTAGCGTCATGAATATATATTTTTTGCACCTGAAAATAGAATCCAATAGTTCAGATCCGAATAATCCCTTGGCAGGAATTTGGGAAAGATTTTTGATAAGAAACTGGCTCGACGCAGTTCTAATATCCAGGTAGATTTTGGTGGCTGGTACCAGTTATCGTATCGATGGAAGGATTTACCCCCTGACATGCGCGCACCTGAAGAGACTTGTGGATCGGTGATGAAATTGCCTCACTTGGTTAGACAGACGGTAGGTCCGCAAAGTTTGATAATTTGTGACTCAGATTCCTCAGTTTGAAGGTGCGATATGCCGCAAAACTAGTCTATTTAATGGGGGTAAGATGGAACCAGGGTGTCGTGTCGTTTCCACGTTCCAGACCTCGACTTGAGTTGTAGACTTTCGAAAGACACCTTCGATTGATCAAACCTACCAGCGCAAGGTTGGTAATTGTTGTGGGATTTTTTTTTTTGGATTTTGGTATGGGGAGCTCTGACGGAGTTAACTTTACTGTAGCCTGATGAAATGGGATCGGTTTCTGAAAATCGCAGTTGAAGAACGTTGCATTGGTGCGAAATGGCGTCGTGAGCACCTCTTAAAAAACAAAGCGGACAAATACCCAACAGGAGCCTAGGCAAGGTGTGGACGGTAGCCGTATTGCGAGAAGAGTTCTTGAATATCCGTTCGCCCCGCCTTGACGGCGAAGGTTACTGCATCCTCTGAAATTTGACTGATTGACCTTGCCGAGCTGTCTGGGCGGACTCCATAATCGAGTAGTAGTTTGACGACATCCTTTCTCCCATATTTTACTGCTGTCATCATAATTGATTCCTTTGCTGGAGATCGTATCACCCCTCCCGTCAGTGCATCAACACCATGAGCGATAGGTTCCTCAGCTTTAAGGCCTTGCGAAAGCAGATACGCGACAATTTCGGTCTCACCAAAAATCGCAGCGACTAATGCAGCCTTTTGGATTGCGATCGTTTTTATGAGACGAGCGTCGGGCATTTCACCAAGAGCATCCCAGAGAACTTTTAAAGTGTCTAGATCTCGTGTCAGACACATTGCTTCTTGAATGGAGAAACTCAAGTGCTTCCACCATGGTTGTTCCCCAAGAGCCTGGCGTAAGATTCCAGCATGCCCAGCAATTGCTAACTGCCGAATGGTAGAAATTCCACCGTGGATCGAGTTAACGTTATATGTGATCGAAGAGCTGAAAACTTCACACCAATGTGAGGCACGCATATACCCAGTCGACGTCTTTCCAAGATGAGGGAATTTGGTTTCCGTACGTTTCGCGATGTCGAGCATTTCTCTTAATATCTCTCCATTTCCACGATATGCGGCGACCATTGTAGTAGCTACAATAGTATTTTCGTAGTTCGGTATGCGTTCCCGTATACTGCGATACAACTGAATGTCGCCAGTATATACCGCCAGGCCCATCACGAGATCAGCAGACCGGCGAAGGTCCATTTCTCCAACTTGTCCGCACGTTTCTGTAGGTTTGTACTCCCCTCGCTCGAACACATTCCAAAGCCATAGGTCTTTGTCTATAATCACCATAACCTCGGATAGCATCCTAGTATTGACACTGCGGTTGGGAAATTCCTTCTGGAAGCTCTGCTCAATCCAATCGACCGCCCGTCGAATAGCAAGTGATGCAGAGTTTATAGGATATCGCGTTGATGACGAAGCCAATGTCTCTATGATCGGGACGATATGCCAATGCGGAGGACGTTGTAGCATATGAGGAAAGCATCGATGATATGAATGTTTAAGAGGACGCTGGAGGCCCGTACCACTACGGCCATAGTTCGACAGAGGATCCAGAACTCCTTCAATACAAATTGCCCTGAGTATAGTTCTGTCCCAATTCCGGCTTACGCGCCTCAGTATAAGGGAGCTCCAAAGTCCCTCTTTCTCAACTACTTCATTGATAGTTTGCTGGAATATCTCCTGCGGAAGCCGTTCCATTATCGATTAATTATCGCAGATGTTTTTCGTATGAAAATGATTGATTTGAAAGATAAGGATTTTTCGTTCTGATACCATTGAGAGGACGTGACTCCTTTTATGCAAGGCCTAGATGGAATGTGGGGCACACTGCAGGTGCAGGTTATGGATGCCCTTACGTGACTTTGCCTGCAACAACGGATAACAACATCGAATCAATCTTGTGTTAACCTGGGACGAGTGCCAGGACTCGACTGCAACAACGCAAACCCCGTGTGGTATTTTGCTGGGCGAGGATTTCTACGATAAAGGCCAGTCTCGGCACTAGACAACTTGTGTTTAGATAAAGGCAGTAGTTAGTCTAGACATCTAGCAGTTAGCGCACTGAAACTAGATTGAACATTAAAATATTGTATATTTAGACTGATGGTGCAGGTATTAAGGCTATTAGAAAAAAATTCCTATCAATTAATGTTCTATTATGTATCATGTTCTAGTTGTCGTGTAATTGTTCCGAGAAATGCCTCCGACCTCGTTCCCAAACCCAATACCCGGGTCATTCCCACCACCAGGATATTCATTCCCACCATATTCTTTGTCAAATGCAGAGTGAGGCACTACAGGAACAGGAGGATAAACTCTTCGACCCCCTAATCTGTAAGCAAGAAAGAGAGCCAGTAATGATACGGGAACTCCGACGCCTACAGCTATGCCGACTATTGCTGGGGTCCCTAAACCTTTGCTTCCACTTCTAGATGGAGGAGGGCCTAGTGGAGAATCTGAGTTACCGGTTGGCGAGCCGCTTTCGGTATTCGACGGTCTATCAAGATTGTCAGTTGGCAAAGCGGCACTAGTACTTCGACTTGGCGTGGTGGTGGTGGTGGTAGTCGACCTTGTGGGGGCTGATGATCTTTGTTCTATAGTTGTTGACGAATCGCTTGACCCCGAAGTCCCTCTAGCTCCTGTAGTCTGCAGCTCAGAAGATGAGGAAGATGTTGATGAAGGGGTAGGCGACGGAGAGGGACTAGGGGTTTGAGAAACTTCAGGCTCACTTGACGTTTGACCAGCGGCTGAAAGATCAAGGCTCGGGCATGTATAGGCGGATCTACACTCTGCTTGGTTTTCTGCATTGCTGGAATTTCCTGCATATATGTTCTCAGTTACTTTAAATTCTTCGCCAATGTTTGTGAATGATATAACAGGTCGCATATCAATATGCTACAAGCCCGAGGTCTAGATTGAAACATAACTACTGGATACTTGTTATTTGTAGAAGCTGAGAACTAGACGTTGTCTGGTTTACGAGGCCAAACTAGACCACGTCTAATCCGAACTCCGCGGTCCCTCAGAACCGATAGATCAATCTAGAACACTAACAGCTGCAAGTAATAATATTTGGGAATATTTTGGTAGACACATAAACCGGACTCCCAAAGTCCCGACGGATAGCAAAATTAATTTTAACATACCTGCAACACACTGCCTGATATATTCCATGCATATGAAGTACGGCAATGAGCCTTTATACAGCTGATAGTCTGGCTGCAGAAACGTTTCGTCGCACTGGCATTCCACCAAGAAATTTGAAAGGATGCACGTATTAAGCCTTACGTTACCCCCGCATAACGTTGAGCAGGCGTTTTCTTGGCTTGTGCACCATCCATCGCGGATTATTGGTGAGACAGTATCGGGATCTATCGTTTGAGCGGCTGAAAGGTTGGATTGGCTGGCAATGAGAACTGCGGATGCGGCGAAGAGTTGGAGGAACATCCCGAAACGTTATAGGTAGCCGAGACTCTTGGGCTCGACTTTTCCTTGAAAAATGACTGGCCGTTCAGAGACGAGCGTCGCCTTGATCGACGCCTTAGCTAGTGTGGTTTATGATTTAGGGAGGCCATCGCGGCATCAATTCTCTACGGCGTGTTTTTATTTCAGCCCAATCAGAGCTGAACTGAGCTGAGGCTGTTGGCATATTGTGTGGGTTAGAAACCGCCACATGGCTTGGCGTCGCCATAGGCAAATATCTCCCAGGAACGTTCCTTCAAAATAATATGCATGTGACCTTAAAGATAAGTAATATACTCTTAGTGTTATCAGTGGTAGTCCTCAGATTCACGCTGTAAATGCACCAACGGCGGTTGTTAGGTATGATTGATTTTTAAAACAATGGTAAATTCAAATATGACGAACCGATTAATATTAATATTATTATAGTCGAAAGTTACCGTACCGAAAATTGACGGGTTTCTAGGGCGGAAACACCGTCTTAAATCTGCTTTCTGGGCAGTTAGGACGTTTGTAAATGCTAATTAAAGCATCTTAAAATTTAAAGGCAATACCAAGAACCTATCAAAGCCCTTACGGTAATTGGGGCTGCCATGAGCTGAACTTCGAACTGTTTTATGAAGCATTTACAAATTTGGTTGTTATCGATTCACAGACATTGTTTATCGATTTTTATCTTACTGTATCACTTTATATTCGTTTATTGGATTCTCCGCGCCTGGAAATGGAACTGAGCTCGGTAAGGAGCCTCATTTATCAGGTAAGATCAATTTCGAAATCAAATATAAATTTCTTTGGTGCCAATAGATGGATACCATATGGTGCACAAGAATTATCTAGCTGGAGTATAAAAGAAAGTTAGAGAAAACAAACATTTGAAAAGGATTGTGGCTATATGACAATGACATGACTAGCAGAGGACCAAGCGAAAAGCGGAAACAAAGGTCTCGAAGAAACCATTTCCCCCGGTTGTAAATCTTTGAAGAATAAAGAAAGTGATAGATATCCCGCAACAGAACAGACTGGTGACGACAATGCATAAATGAAGGACCCCGAATGAAATATTTCTAACACCTTTAAACCTGAATTCCAAAATTGACTCCTTAGCATCCACCATATCCGTAGCTCCAACCTCCAGTCTGAGGAGGCTGTGAAGTCACACCTGGATAGCCCATCGGCTGGACTCGACGGTTGTAATCTGCCGTGCAAATGAAGGTGGAGCCGCATTGAGGATTTCCGCATAGGTTCCCGGAGCCGCCGCCACCGCTAGTTCTGGCTGGTGTATAACTGGAGCTTGAACCCGAGCTATGGCCATGATGAGAGCTATGGCTGTGATGGCCATGGCCATGGCTGTGACTATGACTATGGCCGTGGCTGTGGCTGCTGTGCCCATGGCTAGATCCATGGCTCCTGTGTCCGTGGCTGGACCCGTGGCTCTTATGTCCGTGACTGGATCCATGACTGCTGGACCCATGGCTGGATCCATTTCCACTGGATGTTTTTTTGCCACTGGACTTCTTGTGGTCTTTGGAAGTTGTACTGGTAGAAGTTTTCTTGCCGCCAGAAGTTGTCTTCTTCTTGTCATCAGTCGTAGAGCTTGTAGGGGCTCCGAAATCATATCCGTAGACGCCCCATTCTGGATACCAGCCGCCCATGTTGATGGATTTCTTAAATAAAGATTTGTAAAAAAAATTTAGGTACACTCGCAGCGTTAAGAAAATGTTTCTTTGCAGATGCGGTGCGAGGTTTCGAAATGCGTTAACAATAATATGAGGAAGAGATCTGATTCGTAAACTGGGTAATCAAGCTGCTGGGTTGAATTGTAGTATAGTGGTTCGATATTGAAGAAACCAGAGCATCTCAGATTGAATCTTGGATGATTTATAGACAGATCTAACATCGTTAGGATCCAAAGATACGCTTTCCTGACTAATCAAGGACGCCAGGAAGGGTATATTGCTGCCGGAGCAAAACGTAATGTCCAACACAGCCCTCTGCATCGAATCCGCTCATCTCATCCGGATCCCTGCACGGTTGTCCTAATCGTTTAAACGGGGCGGCATGCTGCCATATTCGACTGAGGACTGGAGAATCATGCACATGCACAGGTATTCCACAGCTTTGGCAAGGTCCCAATCAACTTATCCCTGAATTTGCTGAAGAATTGTGCATATTAAAATATTGGTTCGCTGCTGAATAGATCCTTCGGGAGATATAGATATTGTCATGCGTGCATGCATGAATGCGTACAAACCCTCTGAAAGTTGATACTGAGGATCCATAGGTTGATGTGTCCATATCGACCACCACTCGGAACTCAGCCCATCCTTGGGATAAGGTAATTTTGGGGGGCTTCTTCTCAAAAAAAAAGGGCAATCCAACAAGGCTGTAGATTTTTAGGCTAACAAATCGCTTAGAATCAGTCCTATTAACATGTTTCAAACATACCTCAGCGCATTGCTGTCAAGGATTCAAGGAAGCTAGAAGGGCCGAAACTTCAAGGAAGGTAAGGTGCGTTGGTGACTCGAATATGCAACATTCGCTCAAGCCAACAGCAGATCAACGGTTCGCCCGGCGCCCCATATCTGCAGGCAAGCCGTGGGGCGGTTCGCCAATTGCATATGGGCTGTAGCTAGGCCATAATGAGATGAGTGATGAGATGTATTAAACGCCGTCGCTTGAGACTTCGAACCCCTCATTGCGCAGCATTAATTGGCAAATCAATGAAGAAGGATCCCTCCAACGTCAACGCATTGCACGACATTGCCAGCTAGCTGTACTGTTGGACTGTTCATTGCGAATATTCGAATATTCGGTCCTTCGACAGACTTTTTTCCGTCCTATCCCCCAGATTATAGTCTTCAGAAGTTATTGATACGTTTGGCCTATGGTGTATACAGATTGGTCCAATTGAGACTAAATAAAAGTACAACAGTTTGCCTATATATCGGTTGCAACGTCGAGAAGTGCAGCATTAAATAGGTTGAGTACCACCTTGCCTCGTCACTAGGCTCCCCGCTCGACGGCGCAAAAACGTGCAATTCCTGGTTCAAGGTATTCTGGAAACGTTGAAATATAATTATACTTAGGTATGTAAGTCTTCGTCGTCGTTTTTTCCCGTTCTTTGGAATTATCGATATGCCTATATGCCTATATATATACCTACTAGATTGGTACCATGGTGATTCAATTTGACCAAATTTAATCACCTGAGAAAATTGCAGCTACATACACTTGTTCGAGTTCTGTCGATATTTAATTGATCTTGTAACACCTTAGCGAAAGTTTTTACAATTTGAAAGAGAGCTCGCATCTAACTAATCCGGATTCTCTAAAGTTGCCATCTATAGATCTACCAAATTGCAAAGCAAGGATATTCATATAGAGCTGAATACGACGAAAATGTATAGCATGTATAGCATGTATACCAGCGCTAGCAATAGCAATAGCAATAGCACTAGCACTAGCGGTACCGGTACCGGCGGGGCGACCAGCTTCTTTGCCCGTCGAGGATTTGCTGGTGACACAGGTGCAAGCTCTGATTCGCTTGGCTCGAGGACTTCCTCAGTTACGGGTGAAACCGACCACGACTTACTTTCGTTCCTCGCCCTGGCCCAAGTAAACGAAGTTGATATTCTGCCGACAACCTGGCAGCCAAACTTGGGAAGAGTTGGTGCTGGAGGTACCGCTAATATCCAACAATCTCTCTTTAGCAAAGAGCTGAGCTATGTCTTCAAACGGATCTATCGCGGGGTTGATGAACAATATGCTTATAGGGCTTTGGTCTCTGAGATTTCAATCTTGGGGCACAATAGCATCCGCGGTCATCCTAATATCGTCAAGTTGGCGGGTATATCCTGGGACATCATATCATCCCTAGAGCCCATCTGGCCAGCCCTGGTTTTCCAGAAATCAGACCATGGGGATTTGAAGCAGTTCATGAAATCTGAGGCGGGGGCTTCGATCGACTTCAAAACAAAGATGAAGCTCTTTGACGACATTGCAGTCGGTATAGCTGCTTTGCACGATATAGACATTGTGCATGGAGACATCAAACCCATGAATGTTTTGATTTTCGAAAAGAAAGAAGGAGAAGATACTAATAATACTGTTAAATATGTGGCCAAAATTGGAGATTTTGGGTTTTCTAGCTTACAGGAGCAACGTGTCAACGAAGAAGTTGAGGGTGATATCCGGGTTCCTATTTCGAGGCCATGGAACGCCCCCGAAGTGACAAATTGGTCATCCACGTTTCCTCTCAAGGAAGCGAAGCTTACAGATGTATACTCCCTCAGTCTAATGGGCTTATGGCTTCTATTCAATGACCGGCTTCTTGAGCTCGGAATCGATATGGAAAGATCAGTTGCTGAGCCGGAGTGGAAGCGCGAAGAAAGGTTGCAAGAAATTACCTCGGTGGTGGTAGAGAAGCAGGATGGGCTCGAATCAAACGAAATAGACAGTATCAAAGAGTTTTTTAACTCTACTTTGAAAGAAAATCCAGACATCAGGTCTTCTGACTGGAGAGAACTCATGAAAAAATTTACTCCTCTAGCGTAAGCAAACCCCTAAAGCCCTCCGGATAAGGTTTGGGTTTCTAATAATACTCTTTAGCCCCGCGCAATTTGAGAATGGGGGATACAGCGACTACGACCGATGGGTAATTTATCAGAAGCATGCTCCAAACGACATAAATCACAAAGACTTTGACACTAGCGCACTCGAGGAGGCGCATCTGAGCCACAAGTCTGCCGTCCAAAATCCCTACAACTATTGGAACCCATATCACCCCGTGAACATCTACACCAGTCCTCTTTCGAGGGGCTATTACACGAATACGGAGCTATATCCTGATATAACCAAAACCAAAGGGTCTCATTTCTTGGTACGTAGCTTAAAAGACTCCTTCTTCGACACTCCTCTTTGCATTCATCCTGAGAGCTCTGTAAACTCATACTCATACTCAATATCAAATAGCTCTACAGAAGTTTCAGACAGCTGGCCTATGGAGACTATCGTATCTGGAAACACATATTCGAAACCTTGAAGAACAGGGCCTCCGACGAACATGTCTCACAAAAAGACCGCATGATGGCCGCATACCAGCTTGCGTTTTGCTACGAAATGGGCTTTGGTACCATCCCTGATGCAGAGCGGGTCACGTATTACCTCGCAAAATCTGGAAAGTCAATGGGGAATCTAAACCATGAAATTCAAATCATCCGCGAAGACAAACAAGCTGACTTGTTTATGTTCAAGAAGTTGGATGGAAAGATTGAGTTTATAAAGCACGTTGATCATTATTTAGCAACAGAGAAGCTGGAGGACGTGCAAGCAGCATACAGCACCATAGCTCGCACCGCTAATGAACATTTCGGAGAAGACCATCCCATGTCGATTCAGCTAAATAGAATTCTCGCCTCGAGCTTCAGCGCCGCTGGCGACCTCGACAAAGCTGAGGAGATATACACCCATCTTGTTTCATTATGCGAAGAGTTCTATGGTCCGCGCTCCCCGAATAGACTAGAAATCTTAGAATGTCTTGCAGACTGTAGTAGGAAACGGGGTGATCTTAAAAAGGCATTGTCATACCAAGAACAGGTGGCTGCTGCTTACCTGAAAGCTCGGGTGGATTCTGAACCAAAGATCGATGCGCTTGAAAAGCTTGCAGCAATCCAAATGGAAGGGGAAAACTGGACTGAAGCTTCAGAAATGCAATTCAATGTGGTCAAGTTGAAAGAAGAAAGGTTTGGGAAAGCACATAAAGAGACCGTTACAGCTCTATTGAAACTCATGGATTGTTTGAAAAACCAAGGGCGCCGGTTGCTCCGGCCACCTGAAATAGCTGCGCTTGATGTTATAACAAAAGTAGACGAATATGCGGATGGAGAGCAGGATAAAGATATTCTTGAGGCACATGCTTGTCTTTTGTCTCTTTATGAAGAACTAAAATCTGGGAACAGACTATTGAAACCCTTCAAACCGTCACTCCTATATTCATATGGGATGGGGTATTACGGGCACTTGGCTGCGAAGGAAGTCTAATAACGAGCCGCGGATGTTGCCGAACCTCACTAATTCTGAGAGAATCTAAGACAATTCAAGGCGATTAAAATCGACAAAAAGGGAGAATGATAGAGGTGTATAGAATTTATACTGGTCTCATTCCTAGATGTAACAAAGGGATGCATATTTATACTTGTTAATTAATGGAGCTTCACATTTAGTCAATCTTGAAACACCCGTCGTGCTTCTAGAGTACTTTACATTTAAATAAAGATATATTAATAGAGAGCACTCTGCTAGAGCTCAGAATCTTGGAAGTTGAGGGTGTATGTTGATGGTTTAAAAATCCTACCGTATCTTCCCTTTCGAGTCTATACCGCTAATCCGTAGCCCGAGACCAAGAAATAGATGCTAGGATTTCCAAAGTATATAAAATATTGCGGATATATCATTTCCCCCGATGAGTGGGAAGCCCCGCTCAATGTGCGAATAGAACTACATTAGAGTACGTATTCCGGGAAAACTCATTGCGATTTCGCCTTTCCTTCGAATACCCCCTTTGCAATCTCATCCCATTCGCCCTCCCAGCGTCTTTCAACTTCTTTCATTGCCCCCTCTTTCAAAATTTCTAATTCATTACTGTCTCCGAATAACCTCACAAGAATCTCTCCGAGTTCCTCCCCTTTTTTCTGCCCGGGATTCACTCCAGCTTCAAATACAACACCGTTAATACCATCCTTGACCAACTCGCCTATGGCCTCGAATTTGACGGCGGCAACTGGTATTCCTACACCAAACATATCCACAACCTTCATGGGTAGGTCTACACCCGAAGACGACGTGTGCAAGCATACGCCTAAATCTGCGCTTGCAAGTAGTTTTGGGTATTCCTCAGCAGGTAGGAACTCCGTCCGAATAGTAACACAAGATTTTGACTCGTTTAACTCGTTTATCAAGGGTTCGTAGTGTTTCAACAAGGGCCCTTTGCCTGTGATCACCGCAAGAATGTTTGGCAGTTTGGCTGATGAAGGTGATTTTTTAACGGTGGTGGTATAGTATTGAAGGGCAGCAAAGAGGATGGAAAAATCTTCGTCAGGTGTCCACGATGTAGATGAGATAAGCAACTTTGTATTGTCAAATGGCACATTTTGCGCCGTTAAACGGTGGGTAGAGAGAAAAGCGTCACGCTGCCTTTGGTCAAGCGGCTGGAAGATGGTCGGGGGGCGATCATGGAGCGCGAGAATCGGCTTACTATGCGATACAATGTGGTTAGTAATACGTAAAAATATATATAAGATGGAGAATTTCTAAAGGATGGCACGTACTTAATACCCCAGTCTTGTCGTAGCACTTTCCTCATTTGGTCTGTAACCGTAAAATTGGCGTATGCAGAATTTCCAAATTTTGTTTCGTACCATTTTGATATTTTGACGAGTGGATGATCATCCCCCAACTTCAATGCCAGAATCGAATATCCAAAATTATGCCAGTCAATCACCAGCCGCGAATTCCGGACAAAGGCTGTGATACGGGCTACGATAAGCGTTGGTATTGAAGGTGGATTTTGGACTAGTATGTAAGAAGGTGGCCGGATGATATAGAAAAGAAGATAAAACAAAGCTGAAAGCTGAAAAAGAACTTTAAACGGAGCAATTATCGGGAATAAGGCTTTCGAGGAGACACCGAGTACAGGCGGCGGGGGTGGAAGGGGAATAATTCTGATATTGGGAGACGATAGGATTTCTGGGCGCGGCGTGGACTCTGAGTACCGAATTGTTAGTGCCTAATCGAAAATATTTACGAATAGTAAAGAATCAGAATCTTGCTTACCATCGTATCCGATTAAATCCACGGCCCAGCCGTTACTCGCAAGTGATAAGGCATGGTACTGCATACGAGGACTCCGGCCGATATCACCAAGTACCAGAACAGCAACGCGGCCCTGCTTCTCTTTCCCTTGGGTATGCAGATGTGTATTTCGTGAGGGAAGGCATAATATGGCAGCCGTTAGTATTAAAGATATCAGAGTTATTAATGGAAGAAGCGTTTCTAGGGAGCCCATGGTTGTGGTATCCCGGTTCGATTCGGCGACGTTAAGTGGGGGCGGGGTTTCAAGCTACAGTAGGTTAAACAGCTGATGAAGACCACATGCTGGAGAATATAACCAGACCTCGACGGGGTACTCTCTTTGAAAGTGATGGCGCCGTTGTTCGTCGAAGTTAATGTATGGTGAAGTTGACTTGATGTTGGAATTTCGGAGTAGAGACACTGAAAGGAAGCCGCGCTAGTTTGGTTTCAAGACTGGAAGCCGCGTTGGAGTGTCGAAGATTACCAGCCACATTATTATGACAAGCCACACATTCTGCTTTCCAAAAGCAGAAATGCAACGGGTACCAACACATTCGGCAGGAGGTTGAACACAAACGGAAACGGCACAGACGATACCAGCGTTTCGATTTCTCTCGGAAAGAGTATATCCACAACACTAGAAAACTTGGCCGGAGTATATCCAGTCTCGTAACCAAACTGTGGAGTATATCTACACGAAGGACGGCGACCCAAAAAGAAACACATCAGCCTGGGTATACGGTCTAAGGCTTTTACGGCACTAGTCTAAGGACCGAGCGCTAGTATAGCCATCAGAGATATTCACTGCAGCTTCCTTGGACAACACAAAAAAATTATTGCACTAGATGTAAATCGATGGAAATGCGAAATGCTGGTTATAAGACTGCATCGATGTCAGGAGACAATACTGGCTACGCTTTGTCTGGCAACGAGACCTGCTACGTTCAGGCATACACGAAGTGTCGACAAGTCCGAAGTTGCGAAATAATAGTACATATATAGTCAGTTATTTTCAAAGTCTAATGGGTTGGTGGCGCTTCAGCCTTTTCAAACTTAAAAAGGAAGACCAATAGGACACTCGAACAACAGCCAAATTTTGACTTTCATGCAACATTCGAACTCCGTCAGCTGTCAGTCGCACAATTTGGCCTGCCAACGACCCGCTAACCAGGTAAATCCCCGAATTAGATAGTTGTCTAAATCGAGTGTGTCAGTTAGAATGGAATTTACATGCAGAATTTAATCTGCCAGAAAGCCACTCAGCCGCTTGGTTATTAAAAATCTGTTCTAGATGTTCGCACACATCTCCAATGCGGCAGAAGTTGGAACTTAGCGGCTTTATTCACATGGCGGCCTGCTGGTGTAGTGATAGTTTTGCCAGCGCTAGCTGCTGGATGCAAGTGCTCCGTACTCGATTCATTCAGGAGAACATTTGACCGGACTGAAAGCTAATTAGTATGCACGTTCAGCCCCAGGGTCTCGAAGCTGTACATCCGAGGGCCTGGAAAGGGGTTCAACAGGTACATGTACAGGTACTATAAAGAGATAGGCGCATCGGCCCTGTAAAAGGTTCAGACAAGGACGCACAGTATTCCACGGTGATCGACTGCCATATACCTATACGAACGAGCCAATCAAGTAGCAACTACTAGAGAATTCAAACGACATGCTTTTTAAGTCTTTCATAGTAGGATCGAGCCTTGTTGCTCACGCTCTAGCAGCTGGATGCAATGCTGATAACTGTTTGCGAGGTATGGCGCACCCATTGCATTGCATATTTTACTTTTTTTTCTTCTTCAAGATCTATCGACTTAGGCTATAAGTATGATAAGAAAATATGAGTTAACAAATATATCTACGTCTGCGGTTAGCCATCCGTGTGACTTCGCGACTCGCCTCGGCAAGCGCGGATTGCGCTTCCTTCTTTGCTATCCCTACTGTGTAAGTCTAGACTGCAATACTGGGGTGGGTCGAGAATAAATAACATGATTGATGCGCTGACAATATAATAATTGAGTATAGAACCTATACGGATACATTGAGCTTCTCTGAGACTTCTTTCTCTACGACCTTCATCACCAAAACAACCACTATAGAGCTTACAGATACAACATCAATCGATACAGCCACCACAACCACTCTCAGCATAGCCCCTACCACAACTCTTACAGTCAATGCTCCTTTGAGGAAGCGAGACGGGGCTCAAAGTATACCAGCATATGCATCACCGTGTTCCGGAGCCGTTAGATTTTCCAGTGCCTGCCAATGCATTGGGATTGCATCACCTACGGTGACTCCATCAACGACAGTCACGATTTCGACCACCTTATCATTCTCGACTATTCAAACTAGCATCGAAACATCAGCCATTTACACCACAGTTTCCACTAAAACCCAAACAAACGTCGAAGTCGTTACAAATACCGTTGGCGGCGTGGCGACACAGACGATTAAACCGTTCCAGATCGAAGTCCAGTTTCCGGGTAATTCAGTCAAGTACCTCAAGCCTTTCATACGGGTCCCTTCTAGTAATCCCATTATATATACTAGTTTCGCAGATACCAGGGCTGAAACCCCATTTTGGTATCTTGATGGTACTACAATCAGAAGTGTTGCCGGTGATATCTTAGGTTGCCAAACCGGCCCTACGTGGGCTTGGGTATATGCTCGTAATCATGATGGTGGCATATGTGCCTGTACAATCGACAATGCACGCAAAATTTCATGTACAGGATCGGGGAATAGCCTTTTTTTTGCGTGGGACTTGCGCTTGACTATTGCTGCTTCAGAAAGTTCAGTCTCTGGAAACTATCAGTCTGTCACTCTCAAAGCAGTGGTGTAAGGTTTTGGAAGCCTGTAAATCCTTGAGTCTTAATAAGGCGGCTGCTTCGAAACCTCTTAATCTCTTAGTCAGTTTTAAGCATACTGAAAGAAATAATTAGACTTGGGCCTTTTAACCCTTTAAATACTTATCATCCGATGCCCAAACATACCTAGTGCTAGTACGAATATTTAATCGACTAGTTTCTTTTAATTTTGACCAAAAATATTTGTCTTGATCATATCGATTGACGGGCAAAATTGATACTGTGGAGTACTTGATCCTGAAGAGCTACCCCAGCCTCCAACCTTAAACCTTTAAGCCTTAACGCGTATAAGTGGGACAATGCATCTACCAAGTTTTTTTGTTTTCTAAACTCAATGTGCGCATGTTGTCCCCGATGCAACGGACCATTACACTATCCGTATGCACCCCCCACGGACAAGAAGTTTTCAATCGCCTCGTCCAAGAACCTTTCGCCTCTCATTCTGCCGTTTTACCCGGGTGGCTCCGAGTCATGATACTCGTTAGCATGAAATTGTGCCGTGGATAACGTACATACATACATACATGTATACATACAGGTTGCACATTTCCGACTAGTATGTCGTCTAAACGCTGCTACCTGTGCATTAGCTATCACAACTTTAAAAGCTCATAGCTAACTTTGGGTTCTTATGCATTCTGCTTTGGGCTAAATCTTTTATAATCTTCTTTGGTCTCCAGGCTTGATCTTCTTGACATTCTACTAATATTGTGTAGCAAGAACATGTGTGAAACTATTAATGACAGTCCACTAAGCTTGCTGATATAGTAGCGTAGGACGTACGTGTAGATCGATCCGTTATTTGACTACAAAATCAAATTGCAGTCCAGCCAATTCATCGTGCCCTGCACCATGTAATGGAATGGGACAGTGAAGCTGAGTGGTGGTTAAGATATTACTATACTGCGCCGTAAACTGTAGATAGAGTCATCCCGAGTCTACTAGGAGGCTTTCAACTTGGTATCGATTGCACAAAGTGAAACATTTTGATAGAATAGAGCAGAGTCGATCCGGAGGGTTCCACGAACTATAGCCCTTGAATCCTTGGGAAGTTTCAGTAAATTAAGCTTATAACTTTCCGCCAACTCCTTCCTTTTGTGATGCCCATGCCTCTGCAGCTTTGTGGGACATTTCTCTCAGTTTCTACCGTTTTTTAAGGAAAGATTATCATATCGATATATCACCGCACCGAGCCTTTTCGTACAAAGATCAATCATTACTAGATTGAAGGCTTATTATGAACAATCTCATTTCTATATGCAACCTGTAAGTTTGATCCCTGGGACGTTTTAGGACAATTCATTCGGCTCCAGCTAAAGCGTTCATAATATTTATATTTATTACGACTCGGACTATGATCTAAGCACCTAAGTATCGATATTGACATTTTAAAGTAAAACTCCGTCTTGATAAGCACCCCGTGCTAGGAACTTCACCCAAGCCAATGCCTATTTGTGTCAGTTTTTGCTGTCATATCGAAGGCAAATTGAATTCATCTTTGATTATTGTAACCTTCTGACAGAAGTAAAATCGCTCTGGGCCACATTTTTCAAATGTGCGAAAGATAAAAGAGAAGAGAAAAAGGAGCTATAGTGTCTTGCATGTATGCCGATAATCGATTTCGAAGCGAAACGGAACGGCATAAGGATTTCGAGGGGGATTTTCATGGAGGAAACCGTATTGGGGATAGCTGATTCCATTTTATAACGGAACCATTGTCCCCAGAAGCAAAATCGTTATTTGGGCGGACAAACTCCAACCTTTGGGCGAGAAACGAGCGCTTGGCCTTGATGAAAGCGTTATTCTCAAACATCAGGTCCTCATTATAAGCCGCGGAAAGCTGGCGCTTTAGCTCGATGCATCAACAATATCCTGCACCAATATGGCTGGGTGGCTTTTGCTTAGCGGGCCTTTCGTCATCAGGCCTGCAGGTCCTGGTGAAACCGCCCAATATATGGCCAATTGGGAATAAGATGAGAAATTAATTTGTTGATTTTAAAATACCACAAACTGGCAGATTCCGACTGTTAACGTTAGACTATGCTGTTATATGTAGTTTAGCAGTAAAATAGCATCAAGAAGGCCCGGGTATCTCTTATCCGTGGCCGTAAGCTAAGCCATCATGCGACATGCATGTGCAGTCTGTAGCTGCAGCCTCCACCAATTGAAAGCTAAAAGAGTCTGATTGATAGTCGATCATACGATACATATGCATGTATCCAGTATACGTACAATTTACTTTGCTTCTAATGTCGGAATTATTATGCACAAGCAGTATCGTGTCGATGTCTTCCCCAAATAAGAGTGGTAATAGAGATAATCACAATTAAGGAGGCCGGAGGCGGTACCATGGGAGCAAATAACATATCGTGGCTAACAGATACAATAGCTAAGCGTATACTTCAAAATAAGGAATTAACAGCTTAATGTGGAACATGTGTATAAATACATCGTCAGTTTCTCCAGTCAGTCGAATTTACTCATTATCTCACCAGGCAAATTTACTAGTATCTACTCAACTGCCTTTAACTTGGCTCCGAGTGGATTACAGTTTACACAACCTGCCCCTACCATCATATTAATACTAATATATCTTGGTATAATACCATCGTAAGGCTTCGACATGAGGTACTCTTCAGTTATCCTTGCTATGGGCCTAGGCCTCGCTACATCCATAAGTGCCCAAGCCGAACTACCACGAATTATTGGTTGTAATGACGACAATTGTCTTCGAGGTAAGATAACGAGTTCCTGGATGCTTTAGATTAATTTACAACGTCTAGTATGAGGGCTCGCGACTAACCTTGTGCATTTTTATCATCAATATAGCTCTTAAAAATGCGGCCCAGCGTCCTGGTGCCTTCCAAGATTGCATTTCGTTTTCGTCAGCCATTTTAGCTGATAATCCTATGTGAGTCTACATATCTACTCAGGATCATTTAGCATCGTAACAAAATACTTCATAAATTTACAGAGCTCTAACGATCGATGCTCCTAGTACCAAGACTGTAACATCTACGACCACCGAAGTGACCACAACTATCACCCCCCCTGCTGGCGGTGGTAATAAGCGTGATTTTGTCAATTTCAACCGTCGGGATGTAACCCTCCCGGGTTACGCACCAGACAAATGCAAAGGAGACGCTAGCTCTCGTTACTGGAGTGCCTGCTCTTGTATCATACGGTCTTCATCTCGCGCTGGAGTCACGACTGTAACCATTCCACCCGTCACTGTGACATCAGTCACTTGGTCGATTATCCCAGCTACTGCCACAGCCCTCGCCCCCGGTGGTGATCCTTTTAGAATATCCTTTGCGGATAACGATGGTAACGACCAATACCTGTCCATGAAAGAAGAAGAATCAGGCGATCCCGCATCGCACGACGCCATTTTTACTCCAGATATCAGTAAAGCGGCGCGGCTAAAGGTGGTTACTGGTGGAAATATCGCTGAGGTTGACAGTGATAAAATAATCCAGTGTGACACAGGCGGTACTCCAGATTCGTTTCGTTGCGCCTTTTTTGATCCTCAACAAGCATCTATACCGGGTAAAGCACCGATGAAGTGTGCCAGCACTGGAATCGCTGAGCTGAGGTGCAGCATTCCAACTGGAGATTATCCCATATGGGCTATTGCTGCCGCTGGTAGCCGCCGAATGAAACGTAAAATTCAAAGGCGGGCAGAAAATGACTCCGGCTTCGGGTTCCTCAAGAATGCAGCGGCCCTATCAGCATTTACTGAATTCGATGCCGTCGGAATCATTTTGAATAGTCTTGAAGCTGCTAACCCTTCGACTACAACTACAATTACGACGACCTCTGGTGGACCGGCGGATACTACAACTACCTCTCACTCAGAGACTATCACAACGGACTCTGGGTCTGCAACTACAACAGCTACAACGGCGCCACCGTCCGCTACAACAGAATCTGAAGAACCTGAACCAACTACAACTGTGCCGCCGGCGTCTACGGCAACATCTGAAGAACCTGAGCCAACTACAACTGTGCCTCCAGCGCCTACGACAGAGTCTGAAGAACCAGAAACTACCGTGACGGTGTCGTCGTCCTCTACGACAGAATCTGATGAGTCTACCTCTACTACAACGGCGCCCCAATCTACTACGACAGAGCCTGAAGAGCAGCCTGAGATTGCTCCTACCGTCCCCTTAAGATTGTGACCGCCACCACCTTGTCTATGTGGTCTAGTTCCTTTACAACAGGTACCACACTCTTATAGTAGCAGTAGCAGTGGTAGTACCTGAATGGATATCTGTATCTAGATATACTGAATTTAATGAAAGTTTAATTGCCGCAGTTGGTTGAAGGTTTGCCCCAGAATTTTGTAGGCGGGATTATACTATGCTCGTTATGGTGGTTCAAATGTGTCAATATGTGTCGGGGGCTAACCGCTTGACAATGTGATCTCGCGCAGTCGACCAATATCGTAATCTATATCAAGGATGGGGAATTAACATAGGGTAGAAATAGGACCCAAGACATTAATTTTCCCCTTGCTGCTACGTATACGGCTATATAGTGGGAAGCGTGAGCTACGTGCCTGCCATGGAAACATTAGGCTTTTACACTTGCCTTAGAACTGATCTGAATGTGCCGCTCTAGTTTACATATTCGCTTGAAAATGATGATTAACATGTGCTAGTATACTATTCGTCTTCCTCGTCTTCATCTTCCTTCTCCTCCTCCTCCTCCTCTTCCTTTTCCTCCTTCTCCTCCTTCTCTGCCGCCGCCGTGGGTTCAGAACAGTATGGTAAGTCCACGACCGTAGATTTTCCGTAAACTGTTTTGACGGGCTGTGAGTGAATCGTAGAATCATTTAAAAGTTAGCGAACCTCTTGCTTATTCTAAAACCAAGAAGACAGGAATCTGTCAAAATAGGAGCTGGGTCTCTTTTTGCTTACTTTCCCTTCTGTCTCCGTCTTGACCACAACGATGCAGTCAGACTTTTTCCCGCAGTCCAACACAGTTGGCTTGGAGCCCACTTCCTTGAAAACCGTTTTGGTAGCCCCAGGACCAGAGTCAGCGTAGCTCTCTGTGATCGTGTGTGTAAATGTGCAACTCGCAGCGGCTCGTCTGGCGAGAGAATCAGGGGCGTTCGGAATACCGGCACCAGGGACCATTAAAGCTAATACGGGGCTTAGAGAACATGGAATGTCAGTGCAACCCCGGTTTGAATCATCTAATAATGAGCGGTATTATATATAATCTCTCGGATTTCAAAAGATGATAGACTAGCGGGGTTGGCTAACCTGGCCAAGCCCATGGCACTTGTTAAGGCGACTAGTAATTGCATTTTGGTATCTGAGATGACGTCTGTAGACTATACTGAAAATTTATAGGCACTGGATTCCTTCTGTGTTTTTACGTTGGCGTTCGAAATCTAATATAAAGGAGTGACGAAGGTGAGGAGCGACGCTGGTAAAGAGTGAATTAGTGGCAGTCGTACAATCCAGAAACCAAGAACAGCGCAACAAGGATAACAAGGCTGCCAGATCTAAGAGGGGGGACTCCACAAAGGTGGAGGCTCTTATATATGAACGTTTCTTGGACAAGGCAAGATTTTAAGAATTCTAGAACGGTTTCAATACAGGTTCGAATATTCGCATATGGACGAGCGAACACGTTGACAGGACTATGTATGAACGCCATGAGCTACTTGAATCCGATATAGTACATTCCACCACAATTGCATACGACTTCCTGGGCTGTTATCGTAAGAACCACAATGAGCTGACTGGTGTTTTATGCATGTGTGAGGGTTAGTGTTGACATTGTTGCATCTTAAGAGAACAGATATGAAGGCACAACTTCAGCCATCCGATGCGACTACAAACAACAAAGCTCTTGCGAGGAGGAAAGGGTTATCTCGGGCTTTTTCATCGCCCTTAATTAGCGGCTAGGGAAGCTATAAAGAGAAGTCTTTCTCGGGTTTTGATCAATATTTAAGCAAACGCTTGCGGTGAACATGCTCGAACATCGATATACATCGATACATCCTGGGCAAGACTGGGCAGAATAGGTACGTACAGCAGTAAGATACTCGACGGATCGAACGCATCGAATCGACCTACCTAACGCAGTTAGCTTACTGGTAGCTGGATATTGATAGTGATGCCTATTGATTGAATAATCTCGATCTAGATCTTCCAAACTAATAACATGTGCATCTGTTCGCACCGCCACTATATGCGGCGGCAACAAGGATTCTTTGGCCGCATGGCAGGTTAAGGTTCAGTGGCTGCTTGAATTCGATTCGAACCAAGTTCAGCCCAGGTCAACCTAGATGGCCGCATCGCATTCGGATATGCATATCTGTGCTTGTGTCTGCAATACGAGACCCCAATCTGTGCTGTTGCATTTGACATGGCCATGGTGCCTTAATCTCGAGCCTTTCCGAATCCGACCCGACGAATGGGATATATCCACCTTCAAATGCTTCACAGCAGATAATAATCACGAACCAATCAAGGAGTAGCAGTTTGTCAGCAGTTTGGTTATCGGACCCTAGCTCTGACTCAAGCCTGAGACCCTCGACCGATAATGTACGTTAACATGTCAAGATCATGTTCCATTTGCATCTTTGGGCACAATCACAGGCAGTGACACTGTTTCGGCAGGTATTCCCACCATGGATCCTTTCCAACACGCAAATTTATTCCTGATTGTGGCCTGATCCTTCTCTGTTCAACCACAAGTTATTGCTCAAGGATGGCTTGGAAGAAGGAGAAAGAAGCCACCATTGACCGCTACGTACCCGAACCCCAGGTTTTGATAGCTAAATTGCTGAGAAATCTGTTTGAACGAAAGCTCGCCAAATGGATACAAAATTATGTGATCGATTGGGCGGACAGGGGTATCTGAAGTCATACATATGATGTTTATTACAAATGGCAATGGATTGCAAGAAAGTAACTTCGAATTCGATAGAAACTTTGGCTAAGAATGAAGGATGCGAGCTAAGTCGAACCCTAGTTGATATTCTGTCTTACAGGCTAACAACCCGCCGAGAAGAGCGATATTTTTCTAAGAAGTGGTCACTCGCAGTCATTCGTTAATGGCCTGAGTAGCCTAGCGCTGGATACAAGGGTCCCAATTTAAGCATGCATGGCGTGCATATGAGCTTGCGAAAGCGATAGCTGAATATATAAAAGAAGTCGAAGACCGCCCTTTTCTTAAACCACCAGCTCTCCTCAGTTTTATTTTCTAGGTTTTTGAAATCTCCACTTTTGCCAGTTGTAAATACCAAAAGGCTTTGACGAGAAACGAGCATATCTCCACTTCGTCTTTCAGAAAATATATCTCCTCTACTCCCTCTCACAAAATCGATACGAGCGCTTAAGCGCTTGCGCTGACTTAACCATCGAGAACATCGACTTCAAAAAGATATTGTCTTCCCCATTTTATAAATCAAAACTTTCGATTCTATTACGATTTCGTCTCGAACGGCACGACTCTACGACGACACATTTCCCCTTTGAAAATATCTCGATTTATATATACCATCCGAATCCCCGCCGAAATTCTCAGTGCTAGTTCACTAGAAACCACTTCAAAGAACTCCAAAATGGTTGCCGCACATTTTGTTCGCCAATTCTCACAATATGCCACACACGGCTATCGACCGGTTGCGAGATTATCTACTTCCACGATAATAATGTACGGTTACCTCCTGGGCGGTTTGACTGTACCGTTTGTGGCTCCTGCTGTTGCGGGAAGGAGCGATGCGCCGGAATCAGGAAGCACTTTGGGGGACTTTGCCGGACACTGCTGTTCAAGGTAGATCATGGGTATTGGAACTATCAAATTCGGAGAAGTTCATGTGACTATTACCAACAGCATTTCAATCCTTCATACTTTGTTTCCTTGGTTGGGATGATCGGGTTAATAAGATCTTATTTTGATTGTCGACATTCTGTGGTCTTGGGTCTTTTCAATGGCGTCTATGGCGTTGGGTTTCTTGTATAATAAGAACAGTCCAAGTTATATATATTTAATGTGCTTTATCGAAGAATAAAGTTTGATGACTGCATAAGATCGAGTAGCGTCAGTTCTCGTAGATTTACAATTTTTGTGCTGCCACCAAGTCTAATGTAAAACAATAAAGTCGCTGAAACCAAATTACTCCCATTATCCGATTTCATCTCAGGTCCAGACAATTCTAGGCCTCGATTCAGGTCGTTAGAACCTAACTCAACTAAACCGATCACCCCGTCTTGCTTTATAAGGCTGGGAAGCCTCAAATTTACTTTTCGACGTCACTCGTTCTTCTTCGTTATCCGGCGTGTGTCTTGTCGGCGCTGGTTCTTGTAACTCCGATAATTGGGCTGCCAGATGATCGCGAGGGCTTTCGATTTGTGTGGAACTTGAATGTCCGATAGTTTCGAGCTCTTCGTTGCCTATAGGCGTAATATCCACTAGTCAGGTATGGTACGGGAAGTATGAGCTGCCGCTGGAAGTACTGACGTTTCTGGAGCATAATACGTTGCATATGCTTCTCTCGTCTGTCGGCGTCAATGGACTGTTTGGCAAAATAGTAGGCCGCCCCGCCGCCTACAGAGTCCTATTAGCATGGCCGTTTTAACTCTTCACAAAGAAAGGAAAACTAGAGATATAGAGGAGAATCCTACCAACTATCAATGAGCCCCAGCCAATCCTATAGATGAAGGCGACTTGTCAATATTTAAACCGAAGCCGATGGCCCGAGATTGCATTTGCAATATTTGAACGGCATACCAGAAAGATTTTACCTAAGCAATAACCCACAGTTACTAGCATACTTAGATAAGGAGCCTGCTGAATTTAACTTACAGTGTTCATTTTGAAGAAAGTGGCGATTGAATCATGAAATGTGCATTTTTACAAGAGAGTGGAATATTATCGGAGTTGGGCCGTTGAACCGGGCTGGAATTTAATTCACGGAAAAGAGCAGAGTGATGTCAGGCCACCATCTTTCAGCAAACCATCTCAGCAGCCACACAACGCGCATTTGTGGCTGTGCGGATCCTGACTAATAACCACTGTAGTTAAGCAACAGATCCTCCCAGGCAACGGCTAAAGCTTCTACCTACAGCTCTCACCATCGCCATCGACCTGCTCTGAGAACCTCAAGAACCTGCAAGCGACGATGGCGACCAAGCGTAAAGGCTCAATCAGTACGCGTCTACCATGACCTGTCCGAAGCTTCTTTCTTTTCTTCAGGATATCTTGGAGCTAACCAAGCGACGTGACTTGCTATCTAGCCGAACTCGCGAAACCCGCGCCGGGGCCAAAACGAGCGAAGCCTGATGTCTCGAGCGATGAGGACGAGGATGACCTCGACGAGGAAGTTCCAGATGCGGAAGAGCAGGGTGCTATCACTCGTATGCAGCCTCTTACACCATACCCAGTATTGTCAAGTTCATAGGATGGGCCTGATGGTGTATGTTCTTCATAGGTGTCCTCGACAAGTTCTCTTTCACCGGCTCTCGCGAACGGTCGGAAGTTCCGACGAGTGATACGGTATCACGTCTATTCAAACGTGATGAATTGAGCTTCTTAAAGATGAAGCCGGACCATGAGAGCCGACCGATGTGGATCAATCCACGAAACGGGAAGATTATCCTAGAGAGCTTCTCGCCGTTAGCTCCCGCTGCCCAGGACTTTCTGACCGCTATCGCTGAACCGCTTTCACGTCCCACGTATCTTCACGAATATCGAATTACGCCACACTCGCTATATGCTGCTGTAAGCTAGTCTACGGCTAAACGTGACCTAAATATGTTCTGATGTTATATTCCCTAGGTCTCTGTTGGGCTCGACCCTAAGGATATAGTTGCTGTCCTTGATCGTTTCTCTAAGATTCCTATTCCCGATGAGATCGTCCAATTCATCAATGGCTGTACTGGGTCATACGGAAAGGTCAAGCTTGTCTTAAAGCACAACCGATATTTTCTGGAATCATCGGACATGAAGATGCTTCAAATTCTATTAAGGGACCAGGTCATCAGTGAACAGAGAGTATTTAATGATGTTGGCGATGGCGACGGTATTACAAAAGAAAGTGCTCCGAAGATGGGAGCACTGGTAATTCCAGGCACCAAGATCGCAGCTGGGGTTGCACAAGGACAACAAGTTGTGCAGCCTAACGGAGGAGAGGGCGAGGAACAAAAGCCAGAGACTGCTGAGGAACTTTTCGCTGCCGTCACTGCTCTTAAAGAGGGCGAGGAAGATGATGATGATGATGATGAGGAAGCCGAGGCAGTCCATTCGTTCGAAGTCTGTGCTGAGGGTGTCGAAAAGGTACAAAAGCAATGCTTAACGCTCGGGTACCCTCTGCTCGAAGAATACGACTTCAGAAACGATTCCCGAAATGCAAATCTTGATATGGATCTAAGACCGCAAGCCCAAATTCGACATTATCAGGAGAAAAGTCTGAGTAAAATGTTTGGTAACGGGAGAGCTAAGAGCGGGATCATCGTCTTGCCCTGTGGCGCTGGTAAGACATTGGTGGGTATCACAGCAGCGTGTACAATCAAGAAGAGTGTGGTGGTTTTATGCACATCCTCGTAAGTCCCCAATTAACTGAGGCGCCCGCTTGTCAAAGGCTAACGATTATACAGGATGTCTGTCGTTCAATGGAGAAATGAGTTTTTGAAATGGAGTACGATCAATCCTGATCAGATCGCTATCTTCACGGCTGAAAACAAAGAACGCTTTCGAGGAGATGCTGGTATCATTGTCACCACATACTCCATGGTCACGAACTCTCGGACACGCTCTCATGACTCCCAGAAGATGATGGACTTCTTAATGGGTAGGGAATGGGGCCTCCTCCTTCTCGATGAGGTGCATGTGGTCCCCGCCAACATTTTCCGAAAAGTCATTCATTCTATTGCGACTCACGCAAAGCTCGGACTTACGGCTACATTACTCCGTGAAGATGACAAAATTCAAGATTTGAATTTTTTGATCGGGCCAAAGCTGTATGAGGCAAATTGGATGGAGCTTTCAGAACAGGGACATATTGCGAGAGTTCAGTGCGCTGAAGTCTGGTGCCCAATGACGACAGAATTTTATCAAGAATACCTCAACGAAACCCCAAGGAAACGTGCCTTATTCTACATCATGAACCCCAGAAAGTATGCTTCCCCTTTAGCCTATTACTTTACCGTCGTACTAACGAGGGCGTAGGTTTCAGGCTTGTCAATTCCTTATTGACTACCACGAAAAACGTGGGGATAAGGTTATTGTATTTTCCGACAATGTTTTTGCTCTTGCGGCTTATGCCCGCAAGCTTAACAAACCCTATATTTACGGCGGGACTCCACAGCAAGAACGACTCAAAATTCTTCAAAATTTCCAACGTAACGAACTCATCAACACAGTTTTCCTTTCGAAAATCGGAGACACTAGTCTTGATCTCCCCGAAGCGACGTGTTTGATTCAAGTTTCGTCTCATTATGGTTCTCGAAGACAGGAGGCACAGCGCCTTGGTAGAATTCTGAGAGCCAAGAGGAGAAACGATGAAGGATTCAATGCATTTTTTTACTCTTTAGTGAGTAAGGATACTGCCGAAATGTACTATTCATCGAAACGACAGGCATTTCTAGTGGATCAAGGGTATGCATTCAAGGTTATCACACACCTTCAGGGAATTGAAAATCTCCCAGGCCTAGCATACGCTACACCGGCGGAGAGACGGGAGTTGCTTCAATCTGTACTCCTGGAAAACAGTCAAAATGCGGATGTCAATTCGATAGAAAAAGAGAGTGATGGTGGCTTCTTTGATCGCACGCGTGGAGACTATAAGCGGTCTGGCCCGATGGTCAAAAGAAACAATGCCAAACTCTCTGGCCTTTCAGGTGGCGATACTATGGCGTATATGGAGCAGAACGCTAGTGCGAATAAGAGAATGAAGATTCCGCCTGGCCAACAGAACAAGTTTATGAGGAAGTTGAAGAGCGACGCGGTTAAGAAAGCACGAGGCTAGAAATCTTGTGATATGGATACCGACGCTTTCAAAGATGCAGTGGCGAAGGTAGAGGAGCAGGAGAGTAATAGAGTGCAGGGTGATAATAGAAGGAAAACTTTAAGTGAGAGAGGTTGGGGAGCGGGGAGGTAAGCACCCACATGATCATGTGCGAAGCATTTTTGGAGTTAGTGTTTTACTAGACTGGGATGTATATTATTGTTGTGTTTACATGAGCTTGTCCAATCCGACGAGAAAACAAAGATATATCTGGGGAGTGACGAATGATGAAAATGGATGAAAAAAGGGTCAATACAACCTAATTTGTCTGTTACGTATGCCTACTATATAACCTTTATTTCTGCGCATAGGCTGAATTTGCATATGTGCATTGAATGCGAAGTTGTAGGGTCTGAGTGAACGAATGGTGTTTGAATTGAGTGTGTAGCCTACATTTATACAGCGAGAGCATACTAGCTTCTTCGAATCCAGCAGAGAATCCATAAACCACTACACTGGAAGGAGGAATTTGATGTCAGGCGAACTTAAAGTAATCTCCAAAGTGCAGCGATCGAAATTTACAAGTCCACTAGTGCGTCCCGATCCCTCTGATTATCCCACAGCTTCAACTCTTCAAGCTTTAACTAGTCCCCAAAGTTCTCTTCAATCGATCAGTGGCCTAGTTACTCATCGCGACTATTACGCAGCCATTTGCAATGTCTTCTCCCACGCCTTCCCCGCTATGGTCTGTGCCTCTCTGACATAACCCTCATCAACAAGGAAATTATCTGCCGCACCCCAGCATGTATCAGTGAACGGGCATCTTACAAAATGAGACCCTGCCTTGAATCTATAGTTATCCAAGCAACCCGCACAGAAAGCATGTTTCACCGGTGGAAACGCCGGGGTGGAACCGTGTGTTAGAATCCAGTACATCGGAGGCACATCTTTGCAGGTCACTACCGGGCTGACCATAGGGTTTTTACAAAAATGACAGATCTGATGGGGTGCTTCAGTTGTCATCATGGCGTGGTAATGTCTCTCGAATAAGGATCGTAAGACGTTGATTTTAGTCGCAGGGTATAGAGTTGGACTCCCAGCTGTAGTTTGGCGCGGTCCCGGAAAACGTCTGGGGAATAAACTCGCCCGCCATTGTGGTGGAGCAACTGAGCCGGGGTATGTTGGTGGAGTATAGGATTGTACGCAACCACGACAGCAGATACATAGTTGGTTTGTATCCAAATGCCAAAAATAGACGGGGTCGTTGTAAAGTTGCAGGCATACACTGCACTTCAAGAAGAATGGTCGGTTATCGACATCGATTTCGCGAATGTATATTTCTGCTGCCTGACGACTGGTGAGTCCGGGTACGTCTGGTCCACCTACAAAAATTGGATCCTCTAGTGATAGTGAAGGATTATTATAGTTAGGACGCCCTCCATTAAGGTTCTCCCAACAGTTTTGTATGTGATGGATATTTCGAAGGTCCTCTACAGCGGCACGATAGGCGGAGGAGCGTAGCTCACGATCGGTCGCCCTTAAAAGGAAGTCGGCTGAGGGTGTATAGTTTTGATTATTTATCCTTGGATTCATTCGAGTTCGAGGCCGAGGGGGCGGAGTAGCGCTAAAAATCCCATCGCCAGATACCGTAAAATAGTGGAAGTCGCAGTATGGGGAAAACTCGTTCCGAACATTGTCAAAACAGCGACTGTTCCCTGCATTGAACTGACAACGACCATTGTATCTCCGGGGCGGCTGAGGGAGATCCCACCCTGGTATATCCCAAGGTCCGTCGTTAGTACCAATATTTCCCGAAGCTGATTCCCACGAATCATAGAGCCCCTGGCGAGAGGCAGCATAGCGCGCCTTGAGGTTGTCCAGAAACTCAGAACGGAAAACATCCTCATCCTCCCATGGCGGCTCGGTATTACCGACACCCGGCATATCCATTGTACCGTCCCCGTTCACGGGACCCAAAATCAAAGAACCATCTTCAATGACATCGTCTCCAAAACCACCGCGAAATCCTTGACGGTATCTGTTCCAGCGGTTGGCTCGACGGAGGGTCAGCGCCAAGTCATTGGGGTCCCGTACGTTAGAATTAGGCCCACCGCCCCAACCATGCGATGTGTAAGGGGCAAACATTTGAATTGTCGGATTAAAGATTGATGTGAAAACGTTCTATGTTCTTTTTTTTAAGGAGGGAGTTGTAGTGGTTGGCCAAATTCATTGGATGTTATAATGTTAAGACTTGGTCAAGCGCAAGTTTGTATTCGGCGAGGATGAATATTTTGGATCAAATGTGCGATGGACAATTTAAAGATTGATTCGTCGGCTAGTCGAAGAGGAAGTACTAATTTAGGGTTATAAAGCTTAATCAGTTGAGTCTATGCTTAGGCACCCTGATTACGATGATTTCAATTTATCTTCAGGAAAAGGTACCTTATAGAGGTAAAATAGCGAAAGATTTCTATCTACAGGAGATCTTCGAAGGATAAACCCCACGTGCGACGTATCGCCAAAACCATGTTGCGGAGGTTAAAATGCAACATTGTAGGCCAATTTCGAGTCAACGCTGGCTATAATTTTAGAGCAAAGTACCCAGCAAAGTTCCATAAACTTCGCTCATGGCCGCATAGAACTTTTTACAAACGAGTTGAGCTACAGATATCCGGATGTATTCTATATCTTGCTTTGAAGAGTACGCCGATGTTATGTTCGTAGGTCCTACTGCGAGTTAGCGTACAATTAAATCGATCAGCTTTTAGTTCTTTTTCAGGATCCCAGGCCAGGATGCATTTTATATCGGCTGCCGAGCTAGTCGGAATACGTAATTGATACAATCGTCAAATCATAATTTGTTTCTTAGCAGCGGAAATCAAGTTTTGCTAGCCGAAGCTTAAATCGGCCAATTGCCAATGCAATGGACTCTGCGGTCTCAAACATTAACAAATGAACAGATGAATTCATGAAGATTTCTTGGTCAGGATATCGAAGGGCATAGCTCAGAGCTGAGTTTCCGGTGCAAGCATAAAATACCTAGCATTTTCAATTATGAAATTCGAAGGGGTTTCAAAGAAGCACACGTAATGTCAACGACTCGATAACCGGTACGAATGATCCTCACTCGGAAACACTGCCGACTTGTCGGCGAGCCTTGCCAAGATGGCCAAGATATGCAGACTGGCGGATAGGTGAATGTCCTGACCTGGATGATATGGAAACCATACTAGAACTGCTAGTTCCTCGATATGGGGTAATTATCCTGATGCTAAAGCTATAAAGTCCCATGTGCTTCCGTGGCCATTCATGCATTTCGCCTAATGCAAGCCTTAACTTACCCAAGGATCTTAGCAGCTATCTTGTACTTAAATCAAGCTTTCAAATAGAGTCTACAGGCCACAAACCCGCGGGAATATGCAATCCCGTTAGGTTAACAAACCACTATCACCTTATGGTCCTTCTGGTTAAGCAAAATGTCCCCGCGATCAAGCCTAAATGCCATGTGCAACCGTTCAGGACAATTCAGAGCGAAGTCTTGGAATCCAAATACGACATAAACCCCACCTTTGCAGTCAGGTATCCAATAAGAACAAAAACATCAACATGCAACGGCTCTGGTAGCTTCAACGTCTCTAGGTGCCAAATGTGGGGGGTTCCTCCCGTTATAGCCCACTCGGTTAGGTTCAGACGAGAGTGTGGAGGTGTCAAACATTTCAAAGCGAAAATGTATATAACAGCCACCGCTATCCCTCTTGAGATCATGAAGAAGAAAAGAAAAACCAAAGGGTTTATATCGTAAGATTTTTCCCCATCGATAACTCTTCAGAGTTTTTTTTGTCGATTTCTTATTCATTCATTCCTTCAATCATTTCTCTAAATTTGATCTTGCCAATTGGTTGAGGCTTTGAAAGCTTCCCAGGTCCACTCTCTAGAGCTTTATATCACACTCATTTTACAACAAAACCAACACACTCATTCGCTATGGTTGCTATCAAAGCTTCTGCCCTTTTGGCACTTCTGCCATTGCTTGCCATGGCCGATGAGGCTCCTGGCTTCACTATGGACCAGAATCCAGGAAAATTGGTTCCTAAGATGCCCAGCGGCTCCAAAGAGGAGGCCTGTATTAAGGCTTACAAAGAGCGCCACATCGAATGTGTTCCAGAAATTATGCACTTGATCACATTAGGCGACCCCAACGAAGTGCCTACTGAAGATCAACTTAAGGAAGTCTGCACAAACACTTGTCTTGACAGCTTGCGAAAGTGGATTCGTGGTACCAGTGACTGTGGACCGGAAAAGTTCTTGAAGTTCCTGAAGCTGTCGAATAGCACAACGGTGGATGCTGGATACAAGACTACAGATTTGCAGCAGTTTTTCATCAACGATGTTTATTGGGACAAATGTCTTGTAGATCTGTAAGTTCATCTTCGTTGGCCTCTATCGAGAATTTTTTTGAAGAGTTACTAACCCTATACTTTGTATATTAGTGGCAAGCCACAAAACGGAGGTAGCAAATGGTGTGTTCTTCAATGGGAAGCAATCATCGCATCAGAGGTTAACCATCTCCCGGATCTCTTCGCCGCTTCGGACCCAGATGATTTCTGCAAAGATCAAACTTGTGGCGCACAATTCGCTTATCTTTCTGCACCTAAAAAGTACATTAGAAAGCTTGATGATAAGGGTGGGCTCAAGGCTGGTCAGGAGCCAAAGATCGAGATGGCCACCCTCAAGGAAGTCTGCCCAAAGCTTGATACTAGCAAATTCCCCAAGAGAGAAGAGAAGGTTACCGTTACAGCAGAAGCCGAGAAAGCCGAGACTGATAACAAGGCAACAAGCGAGATGTCTACTTCGGAGGGTGGTAAGAGCACCGGAACTAAGCCGGAGGGTGCCACAAATGCCGCCCCGGTGAATAGTTTCCAGGCTAGCTTTGCCGTCTCCTCACTTCTCATAGCAGTCGGGGCCCTACTCTTGTAAATATTGCCTTTCTTTTTTTCGAGGGAGCTCGATAAAATAGCAATTATGATAGGAAGGGCCTTGTGGGTAAAGACTCTTCGCCAATGAATATATCCTGGATTTATCTGCCTATGATTGAAACGAATCTTAAGTTTGTGGAGACCTTCATTTGAAGCTATTGATTAGGCATTGGACTCTTGTTTCCCATTTTACTTTTTGTTCTACGGTCTATGCATCTTTTGGAGTTTTCTTTGTCACTTAGTTTGTTATATATACTAGATTTCAGAAATGAGGTTAAATTCAAAATGCAGCATTAACTTAAATTCACGTTCGGTTCTGGTCACTTCTTTAGTAAATTTCGCTTGTTTGATAACGCATTCCCCCAGGTTGATGATTTTTTATATGCGCTGGAGGACGCGTAACCTTATTACGAGGGAAACCAATGCGGACCAAGCCGTTTATTTGTAGAAATACTATCTTTTTCTACTTCTTCCTTTCCCCCCCATTTTTCGATTGAGCTAGCATGCGCGGTCACATATAACCACTTTGGATTATTTGGCTTCACGAGTCAGTTACACGCAAAAACTGAATATAATACTTTATGATTCAGTGGTCAAGTATCTAGTGCGGATAATCTAGGGTAAACTAAGTAGTTCTACCAGTCGAAACAGCGGGTATATATATGCAGCCCTCCAACTTTACCAAGCTCGTACAATTTTACGATGATCATCAACTCAGAAAACTTTGTGCTCGTGGAACGTGCTGAAAAGGTAGACTATCAATTAAGACGTGCGAATATCCGACTACTGATAAAGCGCGATTCCAGGGTAGCTACATTAATTTGCATCGTTTCTCAGAACCTTAAAATGTCAAGCTCTAATGTAACCCTTTTTGTGGTAAAGACATATATAATATATGATAGGAGCAAAGGTGGAGGTATAAGGAATATCGACATATCGTGAATTTGGGATGTGGAGGTAACTGTGTGGGTTTAATGTGAGTCTTCGAAAGTATAAACTATCAGGTTATGTATTTCGGTCAGAATGTGATAACTCGTGTGCATATGAGCGGTTACACGTAGTTAGTTGGCATTGTGTTTCCATTGTGGTAGGACATTGTCTGACACGGGCAAGAAGTCAATGTAAAAGGCCGAGGCCTTAAGGGTTTGCATTCATTTGAACGGGGCTTTCTCAATGAAAAATGAGTGACGACTATATGATGTGCATTGCATAAACCGGAGGCACCTGGGTATAGGCTTCATAGGTTTAAGCTTTAAATCTGCCCAGGTGATTCGATTCACGATAGGGTTTCTGTATACAGCTGTAGGGCACTGTACATGTACAGTTTGCATGAGGTTTCATCATTTACGTAGGACAGATTTTAAGCCTTGAAGCAGGGCCCGAGATCTTCCCTCGGAAGGATATATATAGTAGCTAGCATGTTAGTGGAATCGAGGCTAATATGCTAGTCTATATTTTACCCACAGTTGAGGAGTCTGGCGACGAGACAATATTATACCCATACTTCATTACACTTGAACGGGTTTCATCCCGCTCTCCAACGTAAATTTAACGAGCTCGCGCGTCGAAATCGCGGCTTCGTCGGATTTATCTGGATTTCTTTCGATAATATATAATATCCTGATCCCTTTAAGATCTATTTTAATAGAATATCTTCCTTTACGTAATTACGTTACTTCTTTCAGTATGCGTTTCCCGCATACTATCCTGGGTTCCAAATCCCTTGAGATCACTCTAATAATATGCCTTCTAACAAGTCGATGTACAGCCACGCCACAACCAGGAAGTCTGGACAGCTGTGCTTTTGGGTGCATGTCTTCTCTCGACCTTCAAACAGGTTGCGAGGCAGGAAATCTCCCTTGTTATTGCAACAATTCCACAAACCTGCAAATACTTAACAATTGCATCGATACAAACTGCCCTAAGGGGGGTGGAAGAGCAAACGGGGGCGGTCCACCCTTCGCGGAATCCATTTGCTCGAGCTTGAGTTCTAGAACAGGTACAGATATATTTAGTGCCTCAACATCGCCACTACAACCCAACTCGGTGCCATCGAGTAACACCATTTCAAATACTAAAATTACAACAATTGCCGCCACGAACAAAGATGTTTTCGCTACCCCCATTAATACAACGCCTCCTTCAAGAAATCAAGAAACCATGCCACCCTTCCCAAGTGAAAGGAAACCAGCAGCAGCAATTATTGGAGGCACAATTGGAGGAATTTCAGCGGTTATATGCATTACAACTATAACAATACACAAAGTTCGAAACAGGAGAAGAAGAAAACGAGCACTGGCAAGACTTGCAGAATTACAAGAAAGGAACTTTGATAGTGGGTATGGAGTAAATGGAATTGCTGGGACGGGGATAGATGAGGGAAGTCAAGGTATCTGGAGTGGGGGCCCTGTAGTGAGTTTTATATTGGATGGTAGGAACAGGAGAGATACAGTTATGACTATTGGGTCGAGATTATAGAATTTGTCGGAGGGGGGAGATTGTGCTAGGGCTGTAAAATAGATATCGTATCAGAATCTAGTCTAAAAACCACGGAAAGTGAGCGGGGGCTTACTTGTGGGAAGGGCCTTGTAGTTTCCATGAATACTAGCCAAAAGTTGTGGTGCTGAATAGGTTTCTGTATATCTATTAATGACGAAAGTTACCTCAGAGGGCTCCAGATAATGGCACGGACTTACCACTCGATTTTCTAATCGTCCTTAATGACTTGGCTCTGGATATAGAAGGATCAAGCTTTGTCCTTTTTGGAAACTTTCTTCCTGCCTTTCTGGTTATTGTCTTTGTGGTCCTTTGGGATGTATTTTGTATTTAGCTTGGGGGCCGGGGGGGTTGTCCCAGTTTTAGCCTTGTGAGGGACATCGACCGAGATATTTTTCATTTCGACAGCATCACCAAGGTCATCATTGCTAGCTTCGTTGTTGCCAACAGCAGGGTTAGCGATTCCGTTTGCTTCATCTTCTTTTTTTGTCATCATATCCAAACGTCGATGATGGTACATGGCCCTGAAGAAGATGATGCAAAAAAGAGCTGTTGAAAGGAAGATCAAGATGATTTCCCATGGTGGCAGGATTTTAGACGGTTGTGAAACACCACGTGGAGGACCGACAACAGTTCCGACGGCCGTGAAAGTAGCAACGACGAAACCTTGGGTGACAATACTGAAGGTATGAGTGGATGTTTTCTCGGTTGGAGTCCCACCGTGATTCTCGGTCTCCTTGTTTAAAAGAGTGATCGCAGTTCCTGGGCCTTGTTGTCTTCCAACCAAGGTATCCGCGATATTCTTAGCGGTGTTCTCTGGTTTAGTCTCTTCGTGTTTGAACTGAGCATAAGTGTAAGTTGGAGTCAAGGGGGTTGGAGTCTCGAGTTTCGTATAGGCTACACCCTTGAGGTTGACATTGACCGTTGCCATTGTGAGACTTTAATTTAGGCTGTATGCTTGAACTCGAGTAGTTTTTTTTATGGATTTCGAGCCTATTGCTGAAGTTTGAGGGTATGAAGTAGGCAGTAGGGGGGTTAAATGTAGGAAGTAGAGTGAGGCAAGGAGTGATTAATATTAACAGGAACGGAGGAAGAGAAATTAAATAAAGAACTTTATGCAAGAGATTTAAAGGGTACAGGTATTAACAGATATATGTGCTGATATCATACTATATTAACTTAAGTTTAGCAAGATCTTAGAACTGTGGCTTGAATAGAAGTGTCTGAGTTGATGAATAGAAGAATACGATATATATGCATATGTACATATGTGCAGCGTTGGTGAATGGACAAAAGTGTCAAGCCACACCATATGAGGCTTGAATAAGCCACAATTGGCTTCTGCTTTCGAACCTAAGCATTCATAGCTGACCAAGGACATGATTATACCCTTAGACAATATCATAGGGATCACGGTCAACTTCACTTATATGAACTTCCCACCCTTCAACATCCAGCATTTCGTCACTACCTTCTTCCTCCACTGTTTCTTCCCAAGCTCTAGGTAAAGTTTCGAGGAGCTTCTGTCTCATGAATGGAAGGTAGCCCCTCTCTGTATTCGAATGGAAGCAAGCAATGACACTGGTTCCACTCTCCTTAGCAGCAAGTGCTTCATGATGGCTCATCTCACCAGTGAAAAACACGTCGGCTTTAACATCTCGGAAAACGCTTCCTCCAGACCCAGCACATATCCCAATTGTTCTGATATCCCGTTCTGTTGTCGTAACCGTATGGCGCTTGGCCAAAGCAACCTGCAGATAACTCATGCCCAGAAAACCCTTGACCCTTTCAACAATACTCCTGATATCTGTAGGCTCGTTTAGTGTCACTAATCGGCCATACCCGGCGCCTTCGTGCTCAGTCCCTTGGGCAGAGGCGCAAGGCTGTATTGCCGTTCTTGAAACTTCATATTCTTCACCCCCTGAAACCCCACTAGCTAACCAGTCATTTACTCCTCCTCTGACGGCATCTACAGCGGTATGTGGACTGTATACGCTGATACCAGCTTGAACCAACCGTAGCAGAGTTGTTTGCTGCGCGTTATCGGTAGTCAGGGACTTCAAAGGGCGAAATATTATGGGATGATATGTGACCACGATGGCCGCATTGAGGCTTATGGCTTCGGTGGCTACCGCTGTAGTCAAATCGACTGTAAGCAATATTCTTGGGGCTCTGACAATTGAAGAGGATAGTGTGGGCGGCGGCGGGGAGAGCAGTAGCCCAGTATTGTCCCAGGCTTTGTCCGCAAGGTGTTCAGGATAAAGGCGCCGTAGTGCAGTAAGGATTGTTCGGAGGATTGGAGACGTTTGAGCAGACATGATCAAGGTATTAGCCGTTATTGTCAGCTTAAGAGCACTTGTTTCCTCGTCTGCTTAGTTATCAGGTGTTCATGTAGTGTATTGAGTCTCGGGCCGGGCTAGATCAGAATGTGTTCATGGAGGATATAATTTAATTTAACTATTTACTAATAAGTGTCGTGTAGTATAAATGAAAATGGAGCAAATTGACCATTCAAAATTACCACAAATTGCACGCCGAACTTGTGTTGGCCGCGAAGTTCTGGTCGACCTAGCTATAACAACCAGCTTTTGCACAGTTTGGCCATGGTAGCGAGACCAGGAATTCTGGCCTTTAGAATATCGACCCATTTTGAATATAGGTTAGTCCATCCCTGCAATACCTCGAATATGGCTCTGGATCCTTTTGTGATGCTTTCTAGTTCGCCCGATGTGTTTCCTATCGTTATTGCCCGCCGTGAGATATCCGAATCTTTCTTTCCCCCCCGTGATTTACTTTTCCATATTTTAGATCTCCATGATCCAGATCCCCGTAATTCCCCACCAGTTTGAGTCCGAGGTGCCTCGATTTTGAACAAAGCATAAAAACTTGAAATGTAGTGCGTCGGGTCATCTAGTTCCCTATTGTCTGAGTGTGCCAGGTTCGTATCGTAAAAGATAGTGATCTGGGTGATTTCTTTGCGTCCCAGCCCGCTTGAATGATCGTATAACATTCGCGAAATTGCCCGCCCAAAAACAGTTGCCTGTAAAGCATTAAAAGATCTCTGTAGTTGGGGGTCTTCTGATGACGCTTCGAATGTAAGATATTTAAGGCCCCATTCTTTCAAAATTGGTTTGACATTTACAGACTCTTTGTGAAGCCTAAAAATATACCTTGCAACTGTCCCGAACTCCTGATTTATAATAGTGTCTGCTCCAATATATTCAAGGTTTGTTAATTTATGTTTTGATTTGGTGGGTTTTCGTTGAATTTCATTGAACCACACACGATAGAGTATTTCTGAAAACCTCTGCTCTTTGGGGTACGCCCGGTCGAGTGATTTAAAGGCTATTGAGATGACCAGCAGTCCATCTTCACGGGAATGTGTTATGCGATACGCGGGACCTACAGGGTTGTCATCCATGCTCCAAACAGACGTCTTCCGTTCTGTGTGGGGACTGTTGCCTGTCAAAACATAGTAAGGAATGAAATCTGTCTCCCCCTGCGTTATTGTCCATTTTCTCGATGTATAATCTATTTGATAGCCGTTGGCTTTGTCCATGATCAAATCCGAACCGCCATGAGAAACGTCTTTTGGCCGCCTTGGCTTCGCATCAGTTCGCATATTCGCTCCTGCTTCTGTAAGAGCATCATATTTTGAGCGACCGATCTCAGGAGTCCATGTTTCCCAAAATTCTTGACCAGCGGGCTCTCGAAGCCCGAGTTTATACATAATATAATTAACATTAGTTCCATCGATTTTAGTGCCCAAAATTAGGTAGATCTCCTCGATTCGTTTTGTGCCGAGTGCTTCAGAATGATCCTGGAGCATTTGGGCAACCGCCTTGCCGCTTTCACACCCGACGAGGGCTCTGAAGAATTCATCAATGTCCTTATCATTCTCTTCGCCTTCCCACTGACCTATTTTTATCACACGGGCAGTAAATATGATTCCCTTGTTATCCTCCACTATATTTTCGATCACCAATGTGGGTGCCCTTTCACGACCGCTTACCCCTTGTTCTTCGATGATAGCGGCTACTGTATCGATAACCACTAGGGTATCAGCGTCCTGTGGGTTGTCAATGATGACACCAGATAGAAGTCTCAAATCCTCCGCTTTTTCGAACTCTGTCTTCGCGCTTCCAGAGCCCCACAGCGTTCTTTTGGCTACCTCATACCATATCCGATAAAATATTTCACTAACCGAGCTCTCCACTGGTGAGCCCGCATCTCCTAAACGATTAATTTCCCACAGTACTAGTACTCCGAGGGCATATGAAGCTCCGAACCCATACAAATTCTGATCTGGCTCTAGTTCCCCCGACATTATGTTGCCTACTGATATTCTATCAATAGGTATAGGCTGTTCTAGGACACTGTTTCCCAAATACTTAGCAATGAGATAGCTTAATAACCCTTGCGATTCGAGTGGAACGGCTGCCTTGAATCCGATTTGGTAGTTGTTCTCCGCTTGCATGATAATTGTTGAACCATTTTTCGATACATCCGGCCTACTACCGATTTTAATGAGGTCCTTCCCTAGGCTAGCAGCGAGCTGATATTCAGGAGGGGTACCATCAAATCCTGAGCTCTCAGATCCGTCGGTGCTCATGCCTGCATCGCTGCTTGCGGGTCCCCTTTTACGAAAACGTCGAGATGGAGTACTTTCCGTAGAATTAGACTCTGTGGTCTGCACCGCCGAGATTGTATTATTTTCAAGCTTGCCTGACTGAGCTAAGACTTGGCTGGTTTTATTGCCCAAATGTAAAGAGTTCCAATTGCTCTCTATTGTTTTATCAATTCCTTGTTTTTGCTGCCTGCTTGGTCTCTGAACCAAATTCGACTTGGGAACGCACTGGTTAGCAAAGAACTACTATACGTAAACATTTTTCTAACTTGTAGATGTCAAAGGAATTCAATTGATCAATCTCTTACAACATGAGCATCCAGGTGGGATCTAGACGATGCCGGATCATATCGAAGTCTCGGAGGCTTCCAGTTTTCCTGTGGCAACCTAAGACGCGCAACCCTAAAAAGTACGCAGGGATTATCTATACCGTTGCCGTAGAAAAATATCCTTATCTGAACTACTGTTTTACCACCGAAAACATGTGAGTGCTGATTCATCATATACGCCACACCACGTCCATTCTCACTGCCCAGAACGGCATTAAAGGCTTCTTGCTCTAACATGTTGTCCGAAGCGGCATTAAGGGTTATTAGAAACCCGGGTTGGGTCCCAACTTCGTCATCAGCTTCCACCTGTCGTATCCTTTCCGGTAGCAAGTCTGCAATTTTATTTATAACCAATTGCGTTCGTGCATTTTCAACATCCTCATGAATAATATACTTTAGACGTCCAAGCGTTTTCAAGTCATCTGCATTCAAGGCGCCGGGATTTCCAACCGATCCTCTAACTTCCTCATACCACACACGAAACATTATCTCCGAGAATAGATTCTCCCTCGGACTTCCTGCATCCTTTGCTTTGTACGCGGAATGGACTACCAACAGGCCAAGATCAGCTGAAAGGGAAAACCCATACGGAATAGTTTCTTGTTTTGGATTATTGCCGACTCGGTTTTGAACAAACATGGACAATAGAGAATTGGGTGGTTCCCGACCGAGAGCTAGGAATACATCAAGAAACGGCGCCCCGCCGATTATGTCCTTTGCAATTTTGACGGGATCTTCTCTAACCGATTGGATGTTGAGTCTGTAATTAGCAGTTGCATTGCTAATGAGCAAGGACCCAGTTTGGGAGATATCGAAGTCTGGAATTGGCATCACTCGAAGCCGATACCCCCTCAAAGCTAGCTCTTGATATATCTTGTAGGTTTCTTTGCTCGAAGAGTCTCCCATGTCTACGTATTTTGATGAATCTAGGGTTGTACCCGCCTTCCGCATTTGCAGGTGGTTCCCATGTTCTGGCTGACATTTTATATCTTGCTGGGATGGAAGCGACCATCCTAGCGATTGATTGAAGATAGCGTGTTCAAGGTCTTTGACTTCGCAAGCTTGCAGGATCGTTCGGGCAAACGCCTGGACAGGAATCCATGGATGCAAAAGTAGGGAGAACAAGAGTAAATACGAGAATGAAAACATTTTGGGTTGCTTGATCTTGTCGCTACGTAGTGATGAAACTGAAATGGAAGTTATTAAACGTGTGGATATCTTGTAAGGAATAGAGATCAGATAGGGATACGTAAAAACTATATGCTCTTCATACAGCAGAGGACAGTAATCCGGTATATATATACGTACATTGATACTGGGTACAACTGGAAAGAGCGGGAGTTCTTGAGTAGCGGAGGGGCTAAGCTTATTCATTAATATCATTCTTCGACACACGATTAGGCCCGGCATAATTTTTCTAAGGAGAAGCGCAACTCGAGCAACGCATCCGAGCGTTTCATCTTGAAGCACAAACTGGTTGTATAGGAATAACGCCTGTGCCAGATTTACGGATTTAGGTGGTTCTCCTTAGGTTTGGCATGAAAAAGCGGACACACTCCATTGCTCTTCTACCTCTCGGATCTATCTTCTACCGAAATTTACCAATAAACTATGCGAAAAAACCGGGCCGTAAAGGCCCATGCTTGTCAAGTACTCCTCCACTCTTGTCTCATCACCAGAACCTCTGACTGTGCCTTCACCCATTGCAATATTGTGTTGGAAGCCCGTGCACTTTGGAATGAATACATAACTTCATATAGCTAGTTGGTTTGATTCGTTTCACCAAACCTTAGAAAGCGCAAGGTTGGGGCTGCTCAATTTGTTTATGCGTCCTTGCTGTCCATCCCCAGGTTTGTTGACTTGCAACAGAATATTTGCATCACGGCTCGCCAAACATGCAAAGCAACATTTAATATTTTGTTGTTGTGAGTGTTGTATTTTTAGCCATGAGCCTTATGAGGGTATGAGGCTGAGCGCCGGCTCTAGTGTTGAGACTGGGTATGAGGTAGTCTCGTAACTAAACTGTGGGTATGCATATGAGGCTGACCTCGTCTAGTGTTGGGGCTGGGTATGAGGGACCACTCGCCCTCGCGGTCTCGACACCAAATCAGCCAATATAGGAATACAAAAAACGGTCTGGGTTAACTTCTATCAAACGTGAAAACTAGACTTCGCAAATATGCCCAACTGGAAGATATGGTTACTAAATCCCCCCAGTAGATGTCTCCTGCCCCTCCCTAAGCACAATTCGGTGGGTGATGCTTCCAAGTTCATTTATATTTAACCAAAAAAAAAAAAAAAAAGTTTGTGTAGCTAGACTAGTATCATAAGTTCGGTATTATGGGGACAAAGTTTGGACACATAGTATAATTTAGTCTCACATTGGAACGACCTCGGCTTGAGATCAGGCGGAGAGTCCTTGTAGGAGAATATTTGGCGGCGAAACTACCAACTAGCTACTTAGCCTACTAACAATACCCCTCAATTAGTTAGCATCTCAGTTTCGAGGCGAAGACAGCACTTGTTTTTAGAACGATAACCGTCCCAGCCTGTTAGTAACAAGCCCTAGACCGCGAGAAGTATGCAAATTATCTAAAAGTCCAGGACGCCAAAAATCTATTTGTCGTGCTCAAATTGAGAAAACTTTCCTGAAATATTAGGTACATGTTGGATCCGAAATATCGCCGCACAACTCCAACAAAAAGGTTGTTATGTTCTTTGCATTCTAGACCTTATAAGCCTTGGCCTTGGACCAAATATCAAGTGCAGAACAGTCGAGGCTGTGTAAAACAGTTAACAGTCACCAGACGAGAAACGCCCCGCACAGCTGTAGGCGGCATGGCAAGGAAGGAGTGCAGGATGTAAAATATTGTCCGTGCGCCTAGGACATGCTTTTGGAAAACGAGTATGCGAGCTTAAGGCCGTTTAGGGCACGGAATTATAAACTTGAGCTTTATTGCGACTTATATATCGAACCACGGTAATCCAAGGGTTTAATATCGGGCATAGTATCCCCGAACGGAGGAGTACGTAAGCTTCTATAAATTAATGAGCTACACGGTATAAGTTGCAATAGTGGTGGAGGCTATATCGTTCAGGGTCTGTAATCCTGTCGACATGTCCCGACATGTCGCCATTATGAATTACACTCAGACTGTGGCTCCAACCCTCCTACGAAGCTTATTTTCAGCCTTAGTAAATCTAAGTTGAAATTTGAGAATTGGATCGATGTCTATTTCGTCACAAATTGTGGGACCTTTATATACTAAGTATTTGTGACGTGTGGAACGAGCCTAGCAGACCCTTAATACTTGTTCTAAAATGTATGGAACAAATATAATTTTTTGGAGAAAATATAAAGACTCTGGAAATAGGTATCATCACACTAGAGTCGACTCTGGTTCACGGCCGTATACCGGCTAGATCCAAAGACCATATCTAATCCGATCTGACATTCGATCCCAGTTTTGTTGCCCTTCTTCGATATGAATGGTGGAGTTTTTTTTCATCCCAACATAGCCTGGCCTTTGCTCGTCTATTGAAGACGATTCTCTACTAGGATTCCCTGGTCTAGAAGGCCTCATGTTGCAAGGGTTCTGATCGGTTTCACGGTAGAACGCTTCTTCGACCCGGCTTGGCGCATACCCCGGGTCCCTAGGGCATGCTGATTCAGGACCAAGTCTTAGCTGCATCCCCTAAGATATCAAGATTCTCGCTCGCTTTCAAAATAATAGCCGAAAGGCGGAGAGCCCCTTAGCGCAACTGCCTTTTCCTTGCCCACTCTTTTTTTTCCTATATTTTACCTAGGCCGAAGAAAGAATCTACATTCGCTGTACCGAATTATGGAACGGATGGTCGCTCCGAAAAGGTGACTGTTGAAATGCCTCTGAGATGAGGGCTTCAGAAAGCGCATGTCGGCAGCAACGGAGATGCCAATATTTCTTCCAGCAAACTTAAATCATGTTCGCGATCGATTGCGAAACACCAGTTCCCAGGGTAATAACGGACGAAACCTCCGCCAAGGACCATGGTAATTACCACCAGCATGCGCAACCAAGAGCGAGGGATATAAATTAGGTCTGCATTCTCTAAGTCTTGGTACCATATCATCTTAATACCATCGATCGGGTCAAAAAATTATATATCACTTCTTGATTCCTCAATAGAAGGCCAGTAGTATAATTTATTTCAACTTTACATCTACAGCATTTTATGCTTTGTTAGCTAGAAATCCGCAAGAATCCCTTAAAATGCGTATCTCGAAGCCCTTCGTTTGGGCCTTTTGCTTCCGCGTTACCTTCGCAGCTTTTGGTATCACAACATCAGGAAACAACTTCCAGGTTGATACTGGTGCAGGACTTATCTACCAAGTTAGCAAGTGAGTTTACCTAGTATTATCCGAGCCCTAGCTAGCTGCTTCTGAGCCTCGACCAACAATGATACTTTAGGTCAACTGGAGATGTTGTCAGCTTGAAATACAACGGTGTCGAATATCAGGATAGCAGCAAGTACACACATATCAATTCAGGTCTCGGAACATCGACGGTTTCTGGATCCCTTGTCAATGGATACACGAAAATCACCATCCAATCTAGCGGTCTCCCTGTCACTCAATATATCGTTTCTAAAAGCGGTGATCCGACATTGTACCTTGCAACGTATATTACTGGGGAAGTCGACCCGGGTGAGCTCCGATGGATCGCACGTTTGAAGAAAAGCGTCCTTCCAACTGGTGTTCGACACCCAGTTTCGGATACCGTGGGTGGAACAGCCATTGAGGGCAGTGACGTCTACCTTGTTAACGGCCAAACAAGATCCAAATTCTTTTCAAGCGAAAGATTTGTCGAAGACAATGTTCACGGAGTTACTGGCAGCGGTGTTGGTGTTTGGATCATCATCCCTCCTCAGGCCTATGAAACTTCCTCTGGAGGGCCCTTCATGAGAGACATTAATAACCAAGGCGGTTCCGTCCAAGAGTTGTACTGGTATATGAACTCTGGTCACGTCCGAACCGAGCCATGGAGAATGGGACTCAAAGGACCATATGCCATGACCTTCACAACTGGATCAACCCCATCCGCAAATATCGACACTTCTTTCTTCAGCTCCCTCTCCGTCAACGGCTATGTTGCCCAAAGCGGGCGCGGTCGTGTCTCAGGTACTGTTAGTGGAATCCCTAGCGGGTTTGAAGGCGTTGTTCATTGGTACAATAACGACAATCAATACTGGGTTAAATCTACGGGCTCTTTCACTTCTCCATACATGAAGCCAGGGACATACACCATGAAATTGTACAAAGGTGAACTCGAAGTTGCTAGTTCCAGTGTATCTGTTACTGCCGGAGGAACAACTAGCAAGAGTATTGCATCAACTGAGGCCAACCCATCCATTGTTTGGAGGGTCGGACAATTTGACGGCCAGCCGTTCGAGTTCAAGAACGGTGACAAGTTCTTGCGAATGCATCCGTCAGACTCTAGGATGTCATCTTGGGGTGGTACCTACACCGTAGGTTCTTCATCTGCAAGCGCATTCCCTATGGCTGTCTTTAAGAGCATCGGGGGCTCTGCTATCGTCAAGTTCACCCTCTCCTCAAACCAACTTGTTCAAATGACCCTCCGTATCGGCACCACTCTGTCCTTTGCTGGAGCTCGCCCAAGTGTTACTATCAACAGCTGGAGCGGTAGCATCCCAGCTGCCCCCGTCAAGATTGATTCTCGAGGTGTAACTCGTGGTGCGTATCGTGGTTACGGAGAACAATACACTTGGACTGTTCCAGCCTCCGCTTTCGTTTCTGGTAGCAATACCCTTACGATCGGTGTTGCCTCTGGATCCGACGGCACCGATTACCTGAGTCCCAACTTCATTTTCGATGCTGTTGAGCTCCAAGGGCCTTCCGGTGGCACGGGTGGCACAACTACCGCAGCTACTACAACAACTAGAGCTACTACTGCTGCCACTACTGCTGCGACCACAGCTGCCACGACCGGTTCCTCTGGTGGCTGCACGGCAGCTATCTACGCACAATGCGGTGGCTCAGGCTTCACCGGATGTACTACTTGCGTATCAGGTACAACCTGTAAATATAGCAACGAGTGGTACTCTCAATGCTTGTCATAAACGAACCAAAGATATAAATCCTGTAAATATCGCGTTTTTACATTTGTAATTTGTTGTTCGGAGTATTCGAATAGTATTCGAATATGTAAATATGTGTACTAGCAATCGATGAATCGATGCACCCAAACATAAATGTATAGTTCAAGGCACGTGGCTGGTGGACTCGAGATTAATCTCCCTTATATATATACAAATCGAAACAACCGATTCATATACGTCCATACGTAGTAGCTACTACAGTCATCAATACTGTAGCTTAGTTATATTTTGGGATGTTGAATGTCAACTGCAAAATTCCTTGAGTCAATATGTCAATATGTCAATATCTTTGTGAAACAAATATAACCGATCCAGTTCAAGCTTTAAATTTAAACTCATCCCTGCCAGTCTGGGGGTCGCCCCGAGTGCACTGCTACTATAATATCTTAGGGTTCGAGTGAAAATATTATAACCTTGGGGCTTGACCACCGCACCAACAACACAGAATGTTCTGTGTCATTTTGAATTCCGAAAACGGATGCCGAAGGATCGGCAAAATACCACGGCCCGAAGAACGACACACAACACAAATTCCGGCTAATCCCACACACCGGCCAATATCTTTCGACTATGTAACGGGGAACCAATACAACTATAGCTAGGCCTATTAAACTTCTCATTTCTAAAGGCATCTGTATAGCTACAGTGTACATTCATCTCAGAAAGTGGAACAAGGCGTATTCATAATCTTTAAACTCATCATTTTCAACTTCGTTAGAGGCGCAAAGCACAAGTCAAACCCTCGCAATACCAATCTCCAGTACTGTGGATATATCATCTTATATTACGAAGACTTTCAAACATCATGAATTTTATATACACAGCCAATCCATCCCGTGTAATATTCGGGAGCGGTACACTCTCAAAGCTTCCATCAGAACTTACTCGTCAAAGCCTCAAAGCCCCTCTGATCCTCTGCACCCCTCAGCAGATCTCTCAGGCAGAGCATGTCGCCTCCCTCATCCCCTCAGTGGCAGGCACTTTCACAGAAGCAACCATGCACACTCCAACTCACATCACGCAAAAGGCACTGTCGTACTCCCAGTCCATCAATTCCGACAGCATAATCTCCATCGGCGGCGGCTCCACAATCGGGCTAGGTAAAGCCCTCAGCATTCGTACAGGTCTCCCGCATATATGCATCCCAACGACCTACGCAGGGAGCGAGATGACACCAATTCTCGGAGAAACCGAGGACGGCAGAAAAACTACGCGGAGTGATCCGAAAATTCTGCCGGGGACTGTTATCTATGATGTTGATTTGACCATGACGTTACCCGCCGGATTGAGTGCTACAAGTGGTGTGAATGCTATTGCACATGCAGGTGAGTGTCTTCCTTTCCTTTCTTCTATTTTTTTTTTACTTTTTTATATAACAGCCAATGGGTTTTTTTGTGTCTTTTTCTCGCAGTATAATTGACAGAAAATGGGAAGATACATGTGCTACGTCACAATATACCGTCTTGCCAAAAAGAAAAATCCAACATGCAACCCACTCTAAGCCCCATTCGCAACGTTTATAACTTTTCTAACCGTATCACATAAATAACATACAGTCGAGGCCCTTTACTCCTCAACCGCAAACCCAATCACCAGCCTGCTAGCCCTCGAGGGCATAAAATCCCTCGCCCACAGCCTCCCAACAATCACAAAGGATCCATCTAATGTTGAAGCCCGTTCTCAGGCCCTCTACGGTGCATGGTTATGCGCATCCTGCCTGGGTACCGTCGGCATGGCACTCCACCACAAGCTCTGTCACACATTGGGCGGTAGTTTCAACCTCCCTCATGCAGAGACACATACGATCGTCTTACCCCATGCTTTAGCTTATAACTCAAAGGCTATCCCGGCTGATATGTTGGCAAGATTAGCGGATTCGTTACCGGAAAGTAACGGGGATGCGGTGGAGGGATTGAATGTGCTGTTGAACAAGCTGGGGGTTAAAAGAGCATTGAGGGATTATGGCATGAAGGAGGAGGATGTGGATAAAGCGGCTGAGATTGCGACTAGCAATCCATACTATAATCCAAGAGAGATCAAGAAGGATGAGATACGCGAATTGATTCGACGAGCAGTGGTTGGAGAGGAAGCTAGAGCCGATATTTGAATTTAATTCCAGACTAAGGTAAAACCTAGAGAGTAGTATATAACAGGAGGGAGAAGGGGGAAAAAAAGAGACGTAACAACAACGTTGTGATAGGTCCTTATGGAGGGCACTGTAGATTCGAGATGGTTGATAGGCACTTTGTGGAACCTGAGGCTATATATACAAAGGCTACATTCAAAGCATAAAAGACACCATCTTACCGTATCTTACATAAACCAAGACTAGCTCACATGCAGCTTGCTCACACTTAGACCAATTGGGATAATACCCACTCTGCCTAGACTCGCCCCTCCCTGACAGACATCTGAACGAAATGCACACTATACGAAAGCGTGAGTGCATATGCAAAGCCAGACGCTCCCCATACTTCCAACTCCCTTCCTCTTCCATCAACATCATCCTCGCAGGGAGAGACGGTTCCATCACCCTAATAACACACATATGCAGCATGCAATAGAACCGAATCGAAAGAGATCGAAAATTGAGTCGTTTTTTCTTCTCCCTTTCTCAAATTCTGACCTGAATCATTAGCATATTCCATCTCTCCCATACACCCTTGTAGTGCATAGAACTGGCATTACATTGTCACTTTCTCCATTTCTTTTTCAAAGCAGATAGTATGCTCGCACAGCCTAACCCGCGCTTGCAGAAAAGGGAATAAAAATGAGAGGGCTGGCTAAGTAAAGTGCCCCCCAACCTCAATAAAAAGGAATATCAAAAGAAAGACGTAAAAATGTTAACCCCGTTTTTTTATGACGTGGCAAAAATTAGGTCTCGCGTGTTATAGGCATAAGGAAAACAACCTTGCCGGACGCGGAAACGCGAAGCTTGGTGCCTGCAGGCGCGGTGTCCTGTGCTTTGAGCTGCAACTGGTTCGGCGTGGGGAGGTCCGTCGCAAACCGTTAGGATTTCCACCGGAAGATTATAAGCTGAACGGTTCAAAGTCACTGGGTTCCTTGATTTTAGAAGATGGTCTATGCAATGGGAGGCATTGACTTCTGAGCTTCGTATCCGCCCGATCCACCTAATTTAATGGGTTAAAATCTCGCAATCACACTTTTCGAACTTGAAGTCCTAAGGTGAGATATCACCGGGCTGAGGTATCCGCAAGCTGCAGATATGCACCGAAGCGATCTGTTGCCAAAAAAAATATCCTAGGATACATATAATGTAGACTTCGAGGGCCGACAACTTTCATAATTGAATAAACTACATGATGAGCGACTCTGCCATGCATGAAAAGCCAAGGGGAAAAGGAGTCATCCGCCAAAAAGCGACAAAAAAAAATTGTAGTAGTTTATTCTATCCAATCAATGAACTAATTGCTGCAAAATTGTGGGAGTTCCGCTGTATTTCAGAATATAGAAAAAAAAGCTGTAAAGCATGTTCCGCTATGGTGTGATAGAAGGAAATACGAATAATATGATGCAAGAAGAAAACGTATTTAAACAAAAAAATACCTGCATAAAATAATTCTTATATGCCGATTGGTGGACCAAGTGGCGCTTTTACCAGGTCCAGAGAAACAATACTAAAGGGCGTATCCAGAAGAAGAGAACTCCGTAAGAAAGATATCAGGTCCATCCAGAGAGTGTCCATAGGGATCCAGGATCCACAAAGTAGGAAAACCAAGGCCAAAAGAAATGCATCATGCAGACTTCGAATTTTTTTTTGAAAACGAAAAGAAAAACTGTTAACTTGAAATGCATTAATGAGATTCGTTAAATTTTTGAAATTTTGACAGTTTTTTGGAGAACAACTGAAATTAGATGGTGAACAGCAGGAGCGTTAGATTGACAAAAGGCTATATCGCTATAACTGAACTTATGGAAATTAGTAGTTATATACCCATAAACTTTGCTTTCAAAAACCATAAAATATAGACAAAACTTCCAGAGAAAAGGTAAAATGAATCTATCATGATCATGACGCTATGGCATAAGGATATCATCAAACAGTAGATCAAAAAAATGCTGCAAGCCGAGTAAACATACAAAAACAAAACAAATCCAAACGTTGCCCGGAATCCCATGTCTGCGCAAAAAATTACATAGAAATATAGAAGTAGAAAAAATCAAAAAAAAGGTCATAAGAAACAAAAGGGTATAAAATGAGATTTTTACCACTCATCTCTCTGCCTGAGATATCTCTTCGCCAGCTCATCCTCACGAGAGGACAACTCCATCCAGTGATGAGAAACACACAATCTCAACGGGTCGCACTTCTCCGGGTCAACCCCTCGGGTAACCGTTGAGTCGTTGCGGAAGATATCCTTAGTCTTGCTCATGGGCATAGTAGCCAGTGGTAGCAATGCCGGATTAGTAAGATAAAAGATAGCAAGCTCACGCTGAGCAGTTGCATCCCCTTCCTTGGCGGTGATCAACCACATGCTGGCGGCATCTTTCATGGAGTAGCGGGCAATCCATTCAGAGCCTTGTGGTTGTGGAGATTTGGATTTGAGATCTATGCTCTTGTCGAACTTCTCCTTGGAAACAATGGGTTGGGCAGAAGCAGACTCTGGGGTACGTCTCTTAGTGTGATATCCAACAACCTCGTCGGCGACCTCTACCATCGTCTTGACGACATCAACTTTGAGGCGGAGAGCTGCATTGGCCATGTCCCAGAAGGCCTTGCCTTGGACAGTGAGGTCTAACTGGTAGGAGGGGATGAAGGAGGCGACAAATTGAAGATCTCGGAAGAGAGTGCGTGGTCGAATATCGGCCTGACGGAAGAGTTCCTGCCAGACCTCAACGATTATTTCTGTGGAGGGGAGATTGGTTACCACTGGAGTACGAGAACCAGTTGGAGTCATGAATGGAGAGCCAGAGAGACCGGCGTGTCGGCGCTCGTCTGCATGTGCGAGGCTTTCGTCGAGATTTGAGGGTTGAGTCATGAGGTTGCTCATACGAGCGCTCAATTCACGAGCAACGGGCTCGAAGTCAGCAGATGGAGTGGCGGGGAAGGTTCCACGGCGAGTGAATGTCTTGCCAGTGGTAGTTGTGAGAGAAGCGACGATGAGGATTTCGAGTTCATAGAGGGCATTGAGCTTGTCGAAGGGGTTTGGGTGAGTAGAGAATTTTGTGAGAAGGCGGCGGAAGGCAACGGCATATGGGAAGCTTTCGTAGGAACCTTTCTTGTTGCTTGAGGATGTACCGGTGGCAGTAGTCGCAGACCGGGCTGTAGCGTCGCTGCTGGAGGAGTTGTCTTCGCCAGAGTGGGGCTCGTGACCAACAGTCTCATAGGTAGCTACAGGGGCGGCTAGTTCACCCTTCTCACCACGACCGAGAGCCTCCAAGATACCATTGGCGTGAGAAACGGATCTCCTCAAGCTCTTGTTGCTCTTCTTGCGATTCAACAACTTCTTGGATGCAACAGTATTCAAGCTCTTCGAAGAGGCGTTTCGCTCTTGGAGGGCACGTTCTTGGTCCTCGCGACGTTGCATGCACTCATCGGCGAGGCCGCCCGAGAACCAAGCATCAGTTTCACTGCCTTGGCTCCAAACATCGAGACCGAGGTCACTCAAAAGAAGTCCAATAAGTGATGTTTTGAGGGAGGAGAGGAAGGCTTTCTTCTCTTGGTTCTCACCTTCCATGGACCTTGAAGTGCTCAAGGTTGGAAGGGCAGTGTTAGCCTTGCCACGAGAGGGGGATCCTGCGAGTGGTGTCGCACTTCCAAATGGACTCCAGAAAGCAGACGTTGGGGTAGATTCCAGAGACAACTGAGGAGTTGGAGTGTTGAAAAGGTCATTCTTATCCATGAACGACTCTGAACCACTGCCTCGACTGGCACGTGGGCGATTGCTTGGTGTGGTTGATAGGGCGGAGAAGGTGCTGACGATGCTTTGAGATCTCGGGCGTCCAATACCAAGACCGAAGAGATCGCTTGCGCTAGCCTTTGGTCTAAGCTTGTTAAGCTTGTCACCTTCGGCATCAACATTGTCCATAGTCATATTTAAGCCGCCAACACCAGCGAGGTGGAACTCTCCCTTCTTACGAACGTTGGCAAGTTCTCTCTCATCCCTTGCAAACAACTCACTGGACCAAAGAACGGGACCTGTAAGGATCTCCTTGCCCACGAGTTTGTTGACACACTTGTCAATCTCGCAGCAGAAACGATGGATTCTTTCCTCTCCAGTGCAGAAGTTTGTGACGGAGTAGCGTTTGAGCCAGGCGCTAGTGATCTCAGCTTGCTCGTCGCTAAGTTTGTTCGGGCCGCCGTTGTCAACGGGAGCGGCAAGAGTATCAATCAAGCTGTCTCCTTTAAGTAGAGAGAAGCTGCTAGTTGACATGCGGTGGGTGAGACCAGTCTTAGCGCGCTGTTGAGGGATAGGACGGCCGTCCTTTGTCTTTGGTGGGATAGCCATCTTCTTGAGGGCCATGGCAACATTGCGAGCATCATCATAGGCGGCAGAGTTGCGGACATCTGTGACGTACCACATCTTCACGCGAAGCGCCTTAGTAAGTGCAAGCATGTCGTTGGTCGCAGAGTCGTGTCTCTCTTGCGCCATAGTCAACCACACAAACCAAGCCTCAAGGTGCTCGATGCAGGCTGCAGACTTCTCGATAGAAACACGGAAGCCGCGGGAGAGAATGTGAAGGAGAGGTGCAAACCCATTGCGAGTGAGAGAAGGCTCCAATTTACGGAGGAGGATGGTAACAGCGCGGTGGAAGATCTGGCCGTCAACGTAAGCTCCACGAGCCATGCATTGAGACTGAGCGGCGGACAGCATAGTTAAGAGGACATCAGCGTTACCCTCCTTACCGGATTGCCGAAGGCGGTCATTGCTGTCTCGTGGGAGATCAAGTCGCTGACGTTCCCGGTCCGGGCTTCCATTGAAGAGAGCGCTTAAGCCACCAGTGGCTTGATAGTACGGGTTCTGATCTTGGATATAACTGGTAACGGTGGAGGCGACCGGAGCAGCGTGCTTCCGGTTAGTCGCAACTGAAGTCCTGTTGCTAAATTTCTTGGATTGGTTCTCGTCCTCTTCGATGAGTTCCTCTGGCACCTCATACTCTTCGATCAACTTCATAATAGCTTGCTTGACTTGATTATAGTCTCTGGACACCTCACCCGGAGAATCGTCATCACTATCGTTGTCGCTGCTGCTATCGCTATCATCCTCGTCCTCGTCTTCCCAATCGGTTTTCATGCGACCGGAAAGAGCCTTGCCATCAGTGGAGACAAACAAGACAGCCCACTTCTCAGCACATGGATGTGTCCTTCCAGAGGTCGCCTCTGCGCCGAGTTTGCGAGTCATCTCAGTGATTGCCATCTTGACATCCATCATGAAGACTTCAAGTTCATCATCTGGCTCGGAGGTAATAGACTGGATTGAATAGATTGAAGCTTGAGAGGACTTGATATTCGGTGCAATGGTGAAAGAGTTTGGAGAGCCAACTAGGGAACCGGCGTATTTTTCGTCCATGCTTCCATATTGATTCTCAAGTAATGGGGCATTCATGGTAGAAAGTCCGCTATCACTAGTAATGGAGGAAGTACTCTTGAAAGATGCACTAGCATTTTCGAAGATGCTTGGAGGGCGCGAGACGGCGGAGCGACCGGTATTAATTGAGCGACTAAACTTCTTAGAGCCAAAGTCCTTCTCAGATGAGGAAGTGCCTGGTCTTTGCGAAGCTTGGGGGAAAAGGGCGTGGAAAACGGTAACAACGTCAGTCGGGCACAGAACCAGGTAAGGTTGAACTTCGATAGTTTCACGGGGAGATGTGACAGCCTTGACTGGAAGAAGAATTGGGTTGCTATCCTTTGGACGAGGATTGCGGAATCGGGCCATGATGCTTTCAACATGGTTGCGAACGATGGGGTCAATGGGTCGGCTCGATTTCCTGTGGTAAAGCTTGTGAGTCTTGATTAACTATTGTATTCGATGGTTGAAAACTTACAATTCAACAAAGCAGATGCTAAAGACGTCGGTACACATCCTCTGGATTACCCGACGCAGAATCGCCTGACGAGCGTACTCACTAATGTAATGACCCACCATGATACCATGATACTAAATTCATAATTAGTAAGAGTGATACTGACAGCGAAATATGCGAAAGCTTACTTCAGGGTATTGAATCGCGGTATTGAGGTATCTACCAAAGAACCACTTGGCGACAATAAAGACCTCGGCCAGCTTCTTCCTCTTAGGATCCTCGATCTTCTCCAATATAGCATGTCCAAGTTCCAGGATACCCTCAGGAATACCACCAGCGCATGGCTCGTCGTCCAAAGTCTGGAACAATGACCTGGATGCATTGACGTAAAACTCCTCTTCCTGCTTACGGATAAGATCTTGTCGCACTTTATCGTTGGAAGTATCCTCTTGTCGGTCCAGTTGCAACACTGCGGCGCCATCTTGAAGCATTTTCATGAGGCAGACCTCAATGTTGTTCCTGGCAGGCCACTCTCTCATGGAAGACCATGAGTCCATAACAGCATACAAAAACTTTTCACCTCGCTTCTCATTAAGAAGTCGAGCACAAACAGTTGACCAAACATCAGTTCTTCGACGATCCTCCTCGGAGTCCGGTCCGCTGGAATTTGCGAAGATGGTGTGGATGAGGGTGTGTAGAGGGTCGAGTCTATGGAAGGCTAGTAGCTTATCAACGGCAAGAGTGGGTACCGGAGCTATCGGGTTAGGAGTAACGTTTTTTCTGTTTGTAGGGAGCACCGATTCCTGGGTTTGTGTGATTTGATTCGACTTTGCAATTGTGTCGAGATCACTAGGGGAAAGTTTGCATAGTCTATCCGCAAGGAACTTTGGATTAGACCGCAATGTGGCAATAAAAGAGAGGATTGTGTCTCTTGTTTGTGGAGGAATATCTTGGAGGAAAGTATGTAAGGACTTGGGGCGCTCCGATTCTGAATCTCCATAAGAAATTTTGGTGACATCTAATTCCGGCTGAAGCATGGCCAGTCGCTCGCAGGAATCCTTAAGATCGTGAACGGCATTGTATAATACGGCAAACTCCCTTTTCTTGTCGTCCTTAAAATAGTCGACCATATGGGTTCTAGCTAAAGCTCCACATCTTTCCAGGCGTGCCGAAATACCAGTAGATATTAATTGGCGGTGCAAACGTATCCTAGATTGTGTGTGTTTGAGTTGTTGATAAGACTGGAGCCTAACAAGGTGTGCAAGCTCCGCTAGGGAAGTAGTATAGCCTCCAAAGGTTCCAGACGGCGGTGGAGGGAGATGATAAGTCGCTGAACTAATCAATGGTTTTGTGTAGGTCGCGGCGCGGGCAATAATGACCGTTTGGCTATCGCTTCCACCAGTGTTCTGTTTTTGCAATTGCAGCTTGCTGTCGCTATTACCAGTGTCATGTTTTCGTATCCGGCTTTCCTTTGGCTCGCTATTTCCAGTTTGATGCCGCGATAGTTTGGTCTCCTTCGGTTCGCTATTACCAGTGTTATGACGAGCGAGAGCGCTTCTCGACTTGGACCTCGCCAGTCTTGTGCGAGACTTTGCCCTGGACTTTGCCTCTGGCTTGTGGCTATACTCATCCTGTGCTACACCCATCTTGGCAGTTGGTTGTGATACTGGATCAACCGGTTTGACAGGCGGGGCCGGGTTAGAGCCGTTCAGAGATAGAGAGGTAGTAGATGATGAACGTCGTAGACGAGAAGAAGGAGAAGAGGTTCGAGAAGAAGGTTGAGAAGTTGTGGAAGGGGGTGAGGGGGCAGTATTAGATGTCGAACGAGGGCCTACTTCCAAGAAGTCAAGACCGAGAAACAGAAGCAGTTAGTTAGCACATTGATTGAAGCTTTGCAAACTACAGTAAGGCCGGACTATGCAGGTGATATGTACGTATGTAGTATGTATGTATGTAATGTATGGGGGTATATGTATGTATGTGTAAATGCCAAAATAAAAAAAGAATAAAAATGCGAGTGATCGAGAGAGGTAAAATATGATGAAGAAAATGCCCCAGACTGGAAGAAGATATGGGAAATCTCAAGGGAGGATTCCAATGTAGAGGAAAGGGAATGGCGGGCGGGCAGGTGACTGGGGGAGGAGAAGTAGTAGTATAGTGATATCAAACCAGGCCGGACAGGACTTGTACGGACAGGCTCAATGGACCACAAAGTACTGGTATACTTGTTCGGGTATCAAAGGAAAGCGTATTCGGGGGAAGAGCGAGAAAACAGAGATTGAAAGAAAGAAGGGAAGGGGAGGGAGATGGAGGGAGGGAAACAAGATCAGACGATAGTGTGTATGTAGGAAGTCAGAAGCATGTCCTGTGTATGGATGGAGGATATGTGAGGTGTCTGCAGCATGCTGTCGGTTGACGGTGGACAACACATCATGCAGCGGTGGTTGGCCAGTGAGGAAAGTCCCTCGGCCAGCAAAGCAGCATGCAGTCTGCTGGCTATTCCTGACTATTCCTGACTCGGGTCCACCTCCAAGGCAGAGAACACCGAAAAGAATACTCCGCTGTCAGAGATAGCGCCCTCGTGCTGTGACATATAAGACGAGCCAGCATAAGGGACCCCAAGAGAGCGAGAAGGAAAAAAACCGTGCATGAAGTCCAGAGAAGAAAAGAAAAGAAAATCAAGATTTCCAATTCAAAAAATTAAAAAGCGAACGAATCGCCACTCAGCATGCATTAAGGAAGAGGTAATCTCGCTTTTCTCGTCAGTGGGACAGTCGAGGGAGAGATGCAAGAGCAACAGCAGCAGATGAAGAGAGAAGAGCAGCAGAGCTAGGAGATGCAGCAGCAGCAGCAGTCATCACGGGGTTGTGGACTTACGGGATGACAAGGGAGATGTTAATGATGTTGTCGATATCGTTTTCATCGATCCATCGGGTTTCTGACGGATAGTTGGATCCGGCCCACCTGTCCGTGATGATTTCTTTGGATTATCCAGTATGGCGACCTTGTCGAATTAATTCGATCTCACGATAGTAGTTGTTCCGCGAGCTTGGATGCCCCGTAAATAGAAACGAACAATAGCCAACGGTTCCCCGCTAACTACTTTTCAACGCGCTTGATTTTTGTAACAACCGTCAAGATATCAAAGGATCCCGAATATGGCAAGGAGGGGAAAAAAAAGACTTCAGTGCTCAGCTTTCGTAATTTTGGCGCAAGAAGCACAGAAGGATATAATATCGATGGAGCCGCTATAGTTCAAATGCGGGAAACAGCATCGAATTGCGACAAGGGAAAGTCTGCGAGGGAAAGCGTATACGTATGTGCCTAGATGGTTTCGAGAAACTGGAGAAATCGCCTCTGGGGTAAATCAGAGGGGATCCAATGGTATGGAATCGCCAACGTATGTACGAAATCGATTTTGAGGCTTTTTGTATTTCTTTTTTGTCAAGAAATCTCGGGATGACGATGGCCTGCCTTCTTTTGATGTTTCTCGATTATATTCGGAGCTAGACCCTGGCTACAGAAAAATTCCTGCTCCTCTTGTTGGTCAGAGACGTCTTCAGCCTTTTTGGAGGTCGTGACCGTAATTATCCTATTCGACGACAAATATGGGGGTAGATCTCAAAGAATCAATCTTGTTGGCTGGCTATATACGGTCGAACGGTCTGCGAAATATGTGCGACTACGAGAATCGAGCAGAAACGGTAGCTCCTTTAGAATATCAATATCTCGTGTAGAATCGGGATTGGTTCGGTGAGCTGTCCGTGGGGCAAATCAGAGATATCCCACTACCTTTCGCAGAATTTGTAGATTTCTTTCGTTTTCTTTCCCCTTCAGCTAGTTTTGATAACTATCTCTCATAAAGAAAAGAAAAATAATAGACAGAGTTGCCGTGTAGTTCGGGCAATAAATTGTTTGTTGTCACTGGGGCAAATTTTGCAGATTGGGGGCTAAACGTCCTAACCTTTTGCTTTTCGCGTCTGTCTATCTGAGGATAGACTGGGATAGTAAAACTGAAGCGTGGACAACTCAGCAGAATGTGAAAGGTCCTGAAGGAGGAAGAGGCGACGACCCCGTTATAGCTGAAAGATGTCTGCTTTGTGGATTTTGAAGATCCTCGCCGTGCCCCAAATCGAATATGCCAACCCAGCCTGAAAGTTCCAAGGGGACTCCTAGCTTCGACGAGGTTAGTCAGTAGGTAGCCTCTCTTTCTCTCTCTCTCTCTCTCTCTCTCTCTCTCTCTCTCTCTCTGCGACTGACGACGACTTCACTGCGACAGCGGCTTTGGGGACTAAATGGCAGGCTTGCATCCAGGTAGTGACTTTGGTGAGATGTGAAAAAGCTTGCATGAAGAAGGTACTGCAGCGACATGCACGATTTTGCAATAATGCACACTGAGACAGTCGAAACCAAGGGCTTCTACCTGCAGCCATATCTTTTCCCAATAAAAATGGTACTGTTTGGTTTCGCAAGAACTTTCTCCCATCTTGCCATGCGCTGGTATCAGTGGCGGGGGGAATAGACCTATGATTTTTTGGTACTCCGTCAAGATCCCTGACAGCTAGGGCAGGTCGTTGAAAATTTTGGGGGGTGGTCGAGGCAGTCAAGGGTGTGTGCAGCGATGAGTTGTCACTGCTTGATTGGCCCTTCAAGCGAACCGTCTCACTTGAGCCCAAAAGCTGGAAGAGCCCACCAAACTAACCTGAACGAATCGCTGAGGAGGAAAACTTCGTCAGAGCCAATCATGGTAGCTTTGCATCGTGGTTGGCTATTCAAAATTCTATTCTTGTTTCTCCTGGCACAGAAGGTGGAAATAAGGACCACAGGCCCACCCGAACCGACGGCTACCCATGAGATTTGGCCGCTGTTCCCGCGCGAGAATACTCGATCCCCTTGGTTTGAAAGCATCTGCAAGGCCAGAATCTTCAAGAATAGCAGAATCCCTTGAGTCGACGCGGTAGTAATCTTTGTAAGGGGCCCAGGTATCTCTATTTTAAAAATCTTATCCGTTATCTCCCGTTTTTGCAGTAGAAAAAGAGGGGAAATACATCCACACCTCTGATCATGTGACTTCAAGTTCATGCGAGCCATCCCGTCTAGTAGTCTTGGCGTGCAGATTCGCCATGGGTCACCCCACTTCCTGGCGAGCGGCTAGAACGGAGGGTTGTGAGAATTTGTGAGACTTCTGGTAACCTGGCTTGGATTGGTGGGGTGAGTATCAATGGTATCAAGAGGGTGCTATCAGAAGGAACTGGTTTTGAACCAAAGAGGGGTATTTCGGGTGGGGTAGCTATTCAAGACATAGTAATTGAGGACTCACAGTAATTAGTAATTTATGATATCACTTTGCTTAGTCTCGAACTTGACCAGTAGGTCGTGGATGCATGTATAAATTGACAACAGCTGGTAGATGTATGTTCAAGTACCTCAGCCAGGACAATAATTCGGTAGGACTTGTTCTGCTGACGTTGCAATTTGATGGCAGACATGTGTTGGCGAACAATTACCCAGCACATCCTATCATCGGGATGATAGATGGTCTCAAGGCAAGGTGCACATGTGAAACGATCGGAACCATAGTACTAAAGTAGCCTCGAGTGAAGTTGTGGTCGAAAGCGACTGGTTTTCTGCGATAGCTTTGAGTGTCGAAATTGGGAGATGTTATCAACTGTGCAGCTGTACGAGAACGTCTCGAATGCAACAACTACAACATTACAACAACACCACTCCGCTAGCACTGCAACATGTGTCGAGGAGGTTCTGGTATCGGTACCGGGTACGAAACATTACAACCAACATTAACCCCTCAATCCAAAATTATCTCGCAAAGCAAATACTCGATCAGATGCATGTACATACATGTACATGTATCATACGACCAAAAGCCTCTTTACCTAATAATCTTTTACCTAATTATCTTGAATAATAAAAAATTCCCAAATCCCGGCCCGATGACTAGAAATGCGTGTCTTAAAAAAATATAAAAAAAGGAAAAGAAATGAATGGATGTATGAAAGAGGGGAAGAGGGGAAGAGGGGAAGGAAACTTCTAAAAGGCTTGGGCAACTATTACATGAAAGGATATACAGCGAGATATTATTTCTATTATACTAACGACTACAGAGGCACAGCCATATGGTACCACGTACTCAACAGCATCTTGTTTCTTGTGTATTCATAAGGCCTAACCTTATCCAGGCCAGGAGAACTCATCTCCAAATGTATGGGCGCATACGCAGCGGCACCAATTGCCGATTATAATGCTTGGAAGATGAAAGAAAAGAAAAGAAAAGAAAAGAAAAGTGCAATGGAAGGCTGTACACGTGCCACAAACCCTAACGATTCGGATGCTGCAAGATAGTAACCACTAATAATTAGAATATTGCCTAGAATGTAACTCGGCTCTGGAGTTATATCTTTCCTGGAGCCTTAAACAATTTGGACGCAGATACTCGAGTATGTTAACATGTTACTGATTGAGCCCTGCCCTCTCCGGATCTCCCTGCGCCTGGTCTCGAGGCTATGTACTGATCTTGTTATGGCTGTATATCATGCATGCCAAGACTATAGCTAGCGTTTGCCGCATCAGATTCAACTCCGCCAACATGTTGTATTTTTACCGGAAACTGCGAAATAATAGTACGTGCCGGTGCCAATATCAAGTAGTTGCTGTGCTATAAGAAGCCCTTAACGGAGGGTATAGATGCGGTATTTAATCAATTATTTCGCCTTAATCTGGTATTAAGATGTTTGATACGGACTAGAACAGTGCTAGAGACGAGATTTTACTAGGAATTCAGATTGCAACGGTATGCAAAACACCAGTTTTAATTTTCTGGCACAGTATACCAGCAGTTATAAAGTATGTCATTTATAGTCACGAAATGATAGAGCCAGCCGTCGACCAAGAGTATATCGTATTTATTTTAACTCTTGAGCTCAGAGACGTCTTTGCCGCGCGCTCAGCGTTGATTTAGTGGCGAAGATCATAGGATGTTTAAGTCTCAATGAACACTTCGATCTCGTTTTTGCGTTAACGCATTGTGGTACGACTTAGACGATAACATAGGTGATCGATCTCTGGAGCTCGAGCCTCAAATATATATATATATTTAATATAGATCTTGGATTCGAAGTTCACCATTAACTCTTTGTCTTGCCTCGATTCAATCGAACCAGACCAATCAAATCTATAGTTTTTTTTAGATTTATAACTAAACAGCTAGCTCTAGCGATTCCCATCTACTCACAGACTTCAAACTACACTATTATATATTACTCCAATGCTTCGGGTAATCTTGGTGCCTTTTCTCCTGCTATTAGCTATCCCAACTAGTCTCCAAGACGATTCGGAGATCCCCTATACCTACCCAAAGATCGGGACCCACGAACAAACCGATCTCGGGCTTGATTGCTATGTCATTATTCGGAAAGAGTATCGACAGGAGGACACACATCCACCCGACCATCCTGATATGACGGTTGAGAACTTTCGCAAAGATCTCAGGAAGGTCGCAATCCCTCCTCAGCGTCATAGTGTTTACACTGTTGGCAGTCGTCACCTCCCAGGTACCGGCCGTGGAACTTGGGCTCTTCTGGTCGAACTTCTGCCTGGCGACAAATCATTCGGTGCCTTTGCAAAGGTCGTCTACAAGTATGGCAACATCGTAAGCCTAGCCCTCATCATTGAAATGAACTAGAAATGGATAACGTGCATGTATAGAGCTAAAAATCGCTGATTACTGAGACCGGGCCCCGTGAATCTAGGTACAACAACCAAAGTGCTTCGGAACAGCACCTAATCATATTCAAGGACGACCCATCCCTAGTCGTAGAACGCAACAGGCTTTGACAAAACGAGACCAATTAGCCGCAGAGATAGTGTCGGACGATAACTATGAAAATGACGGTTCAAAGATAAAATCAAGATCTAAATCTATTGATCTAGATCTATACCTGAACTCTACGTATACAAAGGCTCCACCGGTGGGAGGTTCTCTGAAGCCTAGAGACACAGACTCTGATGAGGCAGTCGTAGCCCTGCAGTCTTCCCCTCAAGAACTGACCCTAATAGCGCAACCTAAGGGTGTCTCACTTTCAGAAATGAAGAAAACATCTTATACATATCCTGATTCAGGAAAAGGTGTCCCTATCTACGTCCTGGATTCCGGTTGCGACCTTAACTCTCATGTAAGTGAATGATGTGCGCAGTCGAAAATATTTTGAAAGATAAGTAACTTTATCCGTACAATACAACCCTTGCAGTATTTCTCCCATATAGACGCATCCTCCGTCGACTGGCTGTTCGCCGGACCCTTTCCGGGCGATGAGAAGTCAGATGAAGATTCACCTTCAAACCCTCAGGCATATGGACACTTCCCAGATGGTCACTTAGACTTTGCGGGATACCACGGTACTCTAGTTGCAGCCTCCGTTGTTGGAAATAAGAAGGGAACTGCACCGAGTGCTACCTTAGTAGTTGGGAAAATTCAAAATGGTCGTAACGCAGTCCCTTCCCTATCCGACATCGATCTTTTACTGAAAGTTTATGATCATATGTACGAAGATTATCAAAAGAGAAAGGACTCTTGGCCGGGTTTTGTGGTTGTTTACAGCAATAACTTTCGTAGATTGGGCCCTGGGATTCCGGATATTTACAAGGAAATACTTGAAGCCTTTGACACGCCGGAGATTAAAGGTTATTTTGTCGTTCCAGCAGGGAACGGCCGACCGGTAGGCCCACCACTACTGCAGTGTACTCACGCATTATAGTATATATCGCATCCGCTATATACGTAGCTATCATGAGTATAGTTTGAAAGATAGCGCTAAGCCATGATATCATCTTACAATAGGACGAGCCTATTACAAAAGTTCCTACCGTGCTCAAGGCCGAGAGTAACGCTCAGTCGCCACTCAGGAACATGGTAGTGGTAGGAGGTATAGACAGTACAACCGGGCTGAATGACTTCCAAACGGCAGATTATGTAAAATTATATGCGCCTGCTACTCATTTGCTCTACACAACTCCGAAAGCGAAGTATTTATCCAGTGGTACTTCGTTTTGTAAGTTTCCTCCCTCCTTAGTTATAAGATATTCGCGGATTTGGCCATAGCCACCTGGGAGCTACTCTCGCGATTAACTGCATTAATACCCTTTGTGGTAGATATGCTTTACCGGGGCTATAGACATTGCGTGAAAGTGCCTACCTATCTTAAATTACTAGAACCGATTATCATTATAAAAATTATAATGCTAATATATTCTTGGGATTCGGTTCTATCTTACAGGTACCCCTTTGGTCGCCGGGCTCCTGGCGACTCTCCTTGGTCGAGGAGTCGAAAACCCAATCAAACAATTGGAGGAGTGGTCATATCAACGAAATCCCGAAGGCCCTAAAGTCGTTTGGAATGGGATCACCAAAGAAATGTGGCCAAATACTGAGCCTGAAGGATCAGAGACTTGATGGGTCGATTCAGCGGCGAATCCGGTTCACGATGATAGGACCTTAACGGTACGTACGTATCCCGCTATGGTGGTATCATGATAAGTTTAACATGACGACAGGTAGTAGTCAACTAGACTGTCATGCAACATTAGAACCAAAAATATCGGGATTATTGGCGGGTTTATAGTACAAATGTTTTGAGATCGATTGCAATATTTTCTTAGGCTTAGGAGTCTGGCATATACCAACTAAGATGTACCGATAACGCTTATCTTGTACTTTGACAGTTTTGTATTCATATCTCCGTGCTGGGAACGAGACCATCTCCGTGAGCTTACTAGCAATATAACGCATTCCAATATTCAAGTGGCTGTATAGGGTCCATATACAAGTATAAAGCCCCAAATTGAATTAACAGAATTCATTACAGGCCGAGTCTCGCACCCAAATCTGAAGCGACTTCCGCTTCCTGTGAAGACAGACCTTATTTTCTGCCGGTTGCAGCCAAAGCAACCATCGGTAGCTTCAACCCACCTTCCTCGGTCTCTGGAATGCCATAAACATTAGCAGCCTCAATGAAAAGAGGGCCCCATCTTGCCTTCTCTTCCTCGGTCCATCCTTCAAACGCATCTTTCATAATAGGCAACAGAGCATCTCCAGTCTCTGGCGTAGTAGACGTATAGTCCTCGACCTCTCGAACCTCCACATCCTTCCATCCCGCATTCAGCATTCTTTCCTTCACCCATTCATTATCTTTAAACCCTGGAGGAGCTGGGAACTGCCAGTCCTCTTGATCTGGCCTGATTTTCTTGATGACGTAGTTGACCAGTGGTAGCCATCCGACTATCTTCCATGAGGTGATGACAGTCACAGACCCAGGTGCCGCGACACGGTACATTTCACTGTACCCGGTTTCATAATCTGGACAAAAGAAAACACCGAAAGCACAGATGATATGAGAGAAAGTGTTTTCGGCGAACTCAAGCTTTTGGGCGTCCATGATCTTTGTTTGAATTTCGGGAAATTCTTTGAATATCTTCGAGACGTGGTCAATCATGCCGGGTGAGAGATCCGTAGAATTGATCTTAGGAACGAATCCCTTTTCATGGGTAGAGTTGATTATGGCTGTAGTAACTGCGCCAGATCCGCAACAGTTATCAAGAACCACGGATTCCGGAGTGATTGGGACGGGAAGGTTGGCAATGAGATTTTTGGCGACACGAGCAGGCCAGCCGCCGGTCAGTTTCTCATAAACATCGGCAGCAGCGAATCGGCTGGCGAGAGGGTGAATTTGTTGACCAGACATTTTACAATCGATGTTATAGATTGCAATTGGGAGTACGTTAACGTTAAAGTTGGCCTGGTAGCTATAGCTGTGCTTGGAGAATGAAACCCGCTTGAAGAACCGGGATTGAAAAATGGCTTCGTTGGAAAGGACTCTGCTGAGTTTGATGGCTGGAAAGGTAATTACCCCGGATTTCGAAGGTCAGAATCAACGGTCTAAATACACTTCTCCAGACTAACCTAGCTAGCTCGAGTTGCTCAGCTGCTCTTCTGTTAAAAGAAGCTCCCCGCACGGAACATGTAAAACATACAGCGACTAGTGTTAACGTTAACGCAATTAAGATATCCAAGACAAGACCGCGTCGATGCAGTTGCAGGCTGCAGGCTGTATTGATAAGCAAACGTCACCAGTCGCCTGGCCTAAAGTCTGGAATGAGATATCGATAATCGAGAATTGAATCTTGAACATTCGAATACTGGATTCGATTCCTTCGAATGCCTTATATACATACACACAGACATACATTCTATCGTCAATCCAGACTGGTCTCATATGCTCATGATCGAAATCTCGAGATATGGGCATGCGCATAGAAAAACTTTGATCACTTCCGGCCCAGCCGAACACGGCCAGAAATGCAACAACTAGAAACGCACCGGTGCATTTCCGGACCGATTTGAAATACTGGTATACCAATCTAGAACGACGCCAGGAACCAGAACTCTGACAATTTAGTAATCGATAGCATACAGTCCCAATACACCTGGTCAGCTGCACTATGGTATTCCATCTGATAACGCCGACAGCGGAGCGTTATCAAAATGATCCATAAGAGAGTTGTGCGTTTTCTGAGCGAGTTTTGCGTTTCCGAAGCGCGAAGGGGTATTCCCAACCCCTCAATCGGGTGGCTTTAGTGGGGCTTTCCCCGGTATCAAGCCGATGTGTATTGAGCTGGACGCTAACCTCTTCGTCACAAGCTTACATAGGTAATTTTGTTCCAGTCGAACGGGCATCATCGGGCCGATAGAACGTGGTTCGCCGACGGGCGCGGGTTATTTGTGGAACGTTGCACGGGGTTAAGGGCAAGTTTATTTTCATTTGATTCAGCTTTGGATATCATGGGTTCCTCGACCGGCTGAATTACTCCCCGATCCTTTCTTTTAGTTCCAATACTCAATCGCAAAAGCATCAACATTGTTTTGAAGAGGAAAAGAAGACAGAGAGATAGAAAGAAAATAGAGGAAGACCGAAAGGAGGAGATAAGCGATAAAATATGCAAAAAACGATGATACAGCTATATGACAGTCTTCCAGGACTACTCTAAGTATTAACAAATACGTTTTTAATACTAATATATACACAGAAACGATATGCGATGCACGAGACAAGTGCAATGCTAACTAATACAATTATAGAAAGGACATTATATTACTTCATCCACGTTTCAATGTACGATGTCCTTGAACAGATTCTGCACAGTCTCGATCTTACAACCGCCACCACCGCAAAGTCTCACAAACTCATAATAGACTTTCGCAACAGTCTTGCACCACTTCCTTCCCAAGAGTTGTTTCGGATGGAAGATATCCGCCTTTGGAAACTGTGATCCACACTGTTCCAACAGATCAACTTCAAAATTATCGTCGAGAAGTTTCCGGTTGTCTTCAGTGAAGCGGTTCTGCTCCTTATAATTCCTATACCCGAAATCATGACGATAACAGGAGTTTAGGAACTCATATCCGTATGGGAAATCCTTGTCGATTTTGAAAAACTCGGCGACCTTTAATGGGACTGAGCAGCCGTCGGATTCGTAGATTAAAGGAGGAGAGTTTAGACCCTTGTTTCGATAATCTTCGATGAAACTGCTCATCTCCGTAGAGAAAATTGCTTCATCGGTCTGGCATTCGACCTCATTGTTGCATGATGCGTTTCCAGCATCACGAGTTTCTTTCTTCGGATCGATGGCTCCGAGAAAAGCCAGAAGCGAATCGAAGAATCCACGGGCCTCGAGGGTAGACCTGGACACCTTCTCGCCGTCAACGTGGATATAAGGCTCCTTAGCGGGGAAAGGATTCTCGGCTTTCAGTTTCGCATATTTGGATTCCAGATCTGATGGACCCGGGTCGGTTGGTAATGCTTGTGAGAAGGTTATAAGAGTCGCAGATACGACTATAAGAATTTTCTTGCAGAACATGGCTTATTGTAGAGAGGGGATTAAGTTTATAGCTTAGTCTGCTGTAACCTTCTTAACTTGAGTGAGTGGGAGTACCGTCGTGATCATAAGATATATTAGGGGCGGCTACGAGAATTTATAATATCATGACTGTCGAAGATCGGTTGGAATGGGAGCCACTCTGTCCTGGGACTATGTGGGTTTCGAATATTGAGAGGCCGAGAAACCAAGAGGTCCAGCTATAACTCCAAACTCCAAACTCCACACTCCACACTCCAAACTTTGTTGCTGTGCGCTGTAGGCTAACAAGAAACTATTAATATATCCCTCCAAGGGCCAGCTTGTATAAAGGAAATTAGAGTGAGCTGCGGATTCCAGTTTCCTGCACATTCGTTTTTAAATTTTATGGTGCTGGTGGATCGAGTGAAGCTGGGTCGCATGTTCCAACGTCTGGATCGTGTTGTTAGAGGCGGGATCACCACTGCGCATTCCATATTGCATGGATCCAATCTTATGATATATCCCTTTCTCCACAGTTTAAATTGAGATCCGCTATCCTGCAAATTCATCCAAGTGGAGAGCTCGAGAGTATGTTCATGAAATCCTTGATATCATGATGTGGCAGGAAATTCATTTGGGGTTAATTGAAGACTTCCAGGCGCCCTGCCATCGAGTCGACAGGTTTCACGAATCGAATGCTGTACACCATTATACATGCACAGAGCAACATGCCATTCGAGGCAGGGTAGATATGATTATGTTGACGCCTCTGAACTTATCAACTTTGAACAACATTAGTTTCATGAAACCGCACAGCTGCATGGCGCTAGTTAATACTCTCGCCACCGCCGCGGCACAGATCGAAGAATTGTTAAATGTTCTCCATGACAATTTGGTACCTAAATATGTAGAAACAACTGCTAATCGGTTTCGCACCCCGGCGCCTTCTCGTTACGAACCCAGATATCAATAATTACTGTGGATTTCAAGTCCAGATGAGGGAACGATCACTGCGGAATCCCATGGTTTTTTCTCATTTCAAGACCCAAAGTGAGGGAGGCGGCCGGTAAAGCTGCCAATCGGTAGGTTGAAATGGTGGCTGGCTCGCCGTCTCCTTGCAGGTGGTCCTGTCAGAACCAGGGGTTGGTGTGGGCCTCCCATGATCCATCGCTAATGACAAAGCCCCACCTGGAGCGCTTTGTGCCACATTCCGAGTTTGTTCGATGTTCTACATGACTATGGATCAATCAGCTGGTCGCGGGATTCACGTTTGCATTTAGAGGTGGACCTATCATCGTGAGTTTCGTGCGAAAATTGATGACTTCGAGCTTCCTTTTTATGAAAGATAGGGTTTGTAGCGCTATAGCATGTAGCGGCTGGACTTGTGACTGGATTATACGTAGTATAAATCCAGTCGACAATTATACAATCTCACATTAAAGCCAGGCCCATGTGATCGTCCGTAATCGATCCACTATCACGAAGATATATAGCATCTTAACTAGTAATAATCCGCGAGACTTCGGGATATTTTATGATCCTGGTGTATCGCTTGGGCCTCATTCAACTTCGCCCCCAAGGATCCAACCTTGTATTACCTCCCCTTCTACAATCTCGAAATTTTGCCCCATTTCAGTAACATTCTAACATTGATGAATGCTATGCTCAGTGAATGGTAAGTACTTACAACACTGAAAGCATTGAATTCCAGGTTGACAAACTTTGGATCTTGAGACTTCAATGCAAAGCAGGATTTGTTGGGTGTCATTATTACTAACATGTTAACAACCATGCATATGTCTTTTTCGACTGTTAATTTGACAATATCACTGGACCCTGACTTTCTATTCCTCCGATCCTACGGTAACACCGACACAAATATCATTTACTCCTTCAAAGGCTCAGCAGTATAATTGACTCTGGGCCCAACTTTGGCCCACGCTTCAGGGTGTCCAGTGCTCCGAACCCACAGTGGCTCCTCCCCATTACTCTGCTCCTGTTCTTCCGCAGCATCGAGTGCCATCTCCGCAATTTTCAAGAAGTTGTCTGTTCCAACATCAAAACCTTCAGTACCGTTGTACTGTTGAGAGACCTTTTCCGCATTTACCAGAGCCCGCACAGTCTTACTAACATGTCCATCATCTTTCAAACGAGTAGCCCTCGCCGCAAGATCAGTCCATTGACTGCCCCCCTTCCTCGCTTTGTAATTTTTCACTTGATCAAAATTGATATCCGCACATCCCCTCGAGACATACATATTAACTACCATCCAGCCAAAATAGTTTATCAAGACCGATTTCTCGGCATTGCCAAGCCATTTCTGTCGGACCCAAACATCCAAGAATACGCTACTGGTGACTGTATGCATCAAGAAGAAATCAAATTTCACCTTTTTATCCAATCTAGGAGTCGCAGAACAGATGTATGCTGAGGCAGATGCAAGTTCTGCCGCCGCTCTAGCGATGACTTCGTCGCTAGCTGTTGGTGGTATATACCACTTCGATGCAAGTGCGACCATTTCGTCAAAGGCGTTGGCATAAACCGCTTTATTCTTCTGCGGGTCAGACCATTTTGTAGATTTTCTGAGCTTCTCGGAATCATGCGCCTCATTGAAAAGCGAGGTTATCGTTGTCTCGTTTCCATATTCTGCGTTCTTGGATGAAGCTGCAGTTGCCGTTGCCATGCAAGCTTTCAAGTATTTACCCGGCCAGTCATCGTGTACAGCTGTCTGTGCAAGTCCCTCGGCGATAATCGCAGGTTGTTCGAATTCAACCCCATAACCAACGTGAATCCAGGGATGAAGAAACCCAGCGACAAGACGCTCTGGCATACCATCAGCCACCGCCTTCTCAGAAAATAAATGCTTCTTAATCGTCTCCTGCCATCCAATCTTCTCGATAGAATCCTGGAAATATTGAAGAAAAGTTGCATAATTTTCAGCATCGGCTAGGTACTTTCCCCAGTCTTCTGAATTGGAAAGGTCTTTAAGTACGGGAGGTTTTTTGTCCCCAATAGGGATCTGGGTTTTGATATTGGTGTTATAGGCGAATTGTAGTTCCTCTGATGTGGCTCCGAGGGCATAAATTGCGAGAAGGTGGTGGGCAACGTGGTTATGTAGACGATCTTCGAAGTCCCAGAAGATATGGAAGTTATCGTGGTTTTGTTGTAGTAGTTCGTTCGCCTTCTTTGTGCTTTCGTCGGTAGAGGTGCGGAGGGCAGCCCCGGAATCTGGTGATCCCACCAGCGCGATCTTCGATGGTGATGAAGTAGTCATTTTTGATAGGTCAGAAATAAAAGATGGTAAGATTAGTTGACCCTTTGAGTTGGTAGAGTTGCTTGAGGGTCTATATAATCCGTATCGGTATTGTGTTCATGAAGTCCTTCCAACTAAGAACTAATACTCCGATATTTGGAGAACTGGTAGGTAATGCAATGTCGATATAAATACCGAATATAGCATAAATTCCCGAACAGTTGTTCGAGACCAAAATGATGAATAATCTTCACGTCGGTAGAATATCGATAACAGAGCTAACGTTAAGCTCCTCGGTGCCGTATAGCCAGTGTTTATACAAAATATAATTGATATAATCAATTGAAGTAGCTAGTAGTCCTTATCGATATCAGTTCGGCCGATTGAAGCACGAGGTAGAAGTATAACCCGAACGAAAGCACATGGTGCTTAATAATGAGGATTAGAGTAGATTCTATTAGAAAGCAGAAATCGAGAAGGACAAACATGGGCAATTATAATAACTTCTAGATTTTCTAGATTCTGCATGGGCAAAGTGTCAACGTTATAACGTTTCCCCTCGTGGTTAGCACGCGCACGGGTCGACGGTCTCGAGTGCATGACGTCGACAGAGCGCAATGTTGCACAAACCATTTTAATCGGCCGAATGAGGAAGCCATCTGGCCAGGGAACTCGGTTATCACCGACCGAACAGTGCGGGGAAGCGAAAGCTCGAAATGTTTCCGTACCAATTGCAACAGTTGGTTTATAAGCCGCTGAATCTAGCTCAACTTCATTACTTATACTTGCAGACACGAGTGAAGTCCACGTTTGGCTGTATTACAATAGCAGGCTGAAGCCGAGCCCTTGGGACACAAAATCTAGAACTTGGTGTATTCAATCACACAAGCAGTCCAGCCATAAAACACAACAATGCCGTGCAAAGGCATATACCACATCCCATCCGCCAATTCACCGGTTCCAAGTACCCAAATTCTGTTCGAGTATGGTCTCACCCCAGAACGACTAGAAAGGTTAAGAGCGGCTTTTCTTAGCCACTTACCATTCCCTCAGAACTCAGAGTTTGATTGGGATGGAGGCTCGGTCAACAACGAATTCTCGGACGAAGAATTTGAATTGTGGAGGGAATCTTGAGATTCGAGTTATCCGATTTAACTCTATCAGATATCTTGGGGATTGAAACGAAAGTGAACCTTTTATCGACTGTTTATTGTCATATTCATTTTTATCGATCGTGTCTTCAGCTCTTTGCCTCAAACGGCCGACTAGGAAAACGTTGCCGAACATGTCAACTATTCAGAATGTTGCACTTTGGCCAAGTCGCGGCTGAAGAAATACCATCTGACGATCAACTGAACCGAACCCTTGTCGAGACATAATCACTACAGACCACCATCGAACCAAATCAAAACAATAGTTAATAGAATGTCGTGTAAACCCACCTCAAGAGCCTTCTACCCTTACCTCGATACCATCGAAGATCCAAAAGATCTCTCCATATTTCTCGAAAAACCCATTATCTTCGAACGACAAATTCTAAAGGTTGATAAAGCCAAACACCCTCTTGATCAAGAGCGGACTATTAGATTTGGCTTGTGGATTTGGCAGTCTAGGGTAGTTCGGCGGCACATCCCGAGTTTTGATTAGCTTATAATTTTTTTTTGTACTTAGCCAACTTGTATCTTTCTTGTTACTTAAGATACCTAATCTACGGGGATGGGGTGTAATTTCGATGGTTTATGATGTGGGGTTTGACGCATTCATGGGAATGTAAAGATATCTATGGTACGATAGTTTTAGCCTCGATCTAAAACAGCTGGCCAGACGCTCGGGGATGGGTAGTTCCCCCCATCCGCATGTTCACAATTGATTCCATACTATGACTATGTTAACTTAATTATCTGCCTCGATATAACACCATTCAAAACAATTTTGTCAGCCTGCCTTGTGCAATTATCTCAGTCTCGTAACCAAACAGTTTGGTTACGAGACTGCAATTATCTCGAGCACCAGCTCAACGCTAAAATTGCAACACCACGCCATGACGCATTCTGTAATTCACACTCGATAACAGATTGGTTTTCTTGCTTCTTAGCTTACGATTTATGGGTGATTTTAGAGTTTGAAATGGCATATTCAATTGAATCTAGTTATACATATACATAGGAAATTTATAAAGTGGTAACATGATAGCATCAAACAGTTCTAGTATAATCTTAAGCTTCCTCCTGCTTAGATTCAGCAGACGATCGCTTTCCATAGTAAGAGCCATAGTACTGAGGAGCAGGCTTATTCTGAACGCGGTTGCCACCATTACCAGAGTCACGGTTTTGACCATTGACGGACTTTGGCTTCTGGTTGTTTGAGTTGCTTGATGGTCGGTAAGTGTAGGTGTAGGTATAAGTGGGCTTGCGGTTTTGAGTATTTCCGCCGTTGTTTGGCTTTGGCTTGGATGCACCGTTTGCATTTCCATTATTATGGCTGTAGTAACCGTTGTTATTGTTATTTGTCTGGTAGTAGCCGTTGTTATTTGTCTGGTAGTATCCATTGTTGTTTTGGGATGGGCTGTTATTGTTCTTTGGGGCGGGAGCATTGTAGTTGTTCTTTGGAGCAGGAGCATTGTAATTGTTCTTGGGGGCGGGAGCATTGTAATTGTTCTTGGGGGCGGGAGCATTGTAATTATTCTTGGGGGCGGGAGCGTTGTAGTTGTTCTTAGGGGCTGGATTACTCTTTGGCTTAGGAGCTGGGGTATTCTTGGGCTTAGGAGGAGAGTTTTTAGGAGCCGGGGCATTGTAGTTGTTATAGTTCTGCGAGGGAACATTCTTCACGGCGCCTCGTGGTGGGGGAACATTGCCTTCAAATTGTCCCATAACATTACCCTATAGCGATGTTAGCGAATCTACTCATAGAAAAGTTTAGGTTATATAAGTATGATATTGTACTTACCGGACGGCGGTAGTTGCACTTGACATAAGTACCCTGGGGGCACTTCTTAACCGCGCAGCCGACTTCAGTTGTCGCCTTCCACACCATTTGAGTCATATGGCCAGTGGACATTGCAAAGCCCTGACGACCAAAGTTGTAAAGCTTGAGCTCATTCTCATACCACATGCTCTGAACCATGCTCTCAGGGCTTCCGGGTCCATAAAGAATGTTTTCACCGATTGAGTCTCTCCCCAAGCTGCGGCTATGCGCAAAGGCGCATGTGGGAGTATTGGATTGAGCGTAATTGACCAGATCCTGGGACCACTTTAGCGCAGGGACGCCATGGGCTTCACGACAGTTATTGTGGACCTTGAGCATCGCATCCCGGTATTGAGATTCGGGAAGGAAGCTGGAAGTATCCGTTGGTGGTTTATAGCTGACGGGATTGTAAGGTTGCTGGTAATAATTCCCAGGTGGGGCGGATCTCTTTGTCATGTCATCTGGTGAATCTGCGAATTGGAACGAGGTTGGTTTGATTTCGACGGGTTGGCCAACTTGGACTTCTTCTGAGGAAGGTTTTTCTACTGGGGGGTCTACTGGAGCCGCGAGAATTGCGGTACCGGCAGCGAGGGCTGAGATGATCACGGAAACCTTCATATTGTCTGTTTGGTTTGTAAAGTTATGTCGACGTTTGGGATATATAAGAAAGACTTATATGTATAAAACCTTAAGCTTTTGAGGGAGTGAGTGTACTGTAAAGAAAGAACCTGGCCGGCAGGGACAGTGTATAAAAGCCAATTGGTATGAAAAATCCTAAACGGCCGGAAAAGAGAGTATAGCGACTGGAATATGAAAGAAAACTGTAGAGAGTGTTTGATATTTTAATAAAGCTGCTGGCAAGCCTGCGAAGCTGAATGAATGAATGTAGTGGTGATCAAATTGCCCTGTGGGAAGTCAGTTGGTTGGCGATAGTAAAGTGGGTCTTTGGGCACCGAGGGAGGGGGATTATATATCTCAAATCTGGATTAATCCTCGATAGTCCCTTACATACAAAGTAACTTGCATAGCCGCGATCTATGTCGCATTCTTGAAATTAACATGATCTTCGGACTTCTATCGCGGTTCGACATTCTCTGAAAGGAATAGCAACGTTTAAACGCCTGGGGTGTACGGTGTCTTCGAAATTCCGAAACCACGGTTCGACACCAGGAGGTCCTGTCGACTTCCGCCACCACGCTTCCTAATGTCATGCAACCTTCCCTTCGAAGGATGGAAGTCAGGATCGGGGAATTAGATGTGCTTCCAACCGAATACTTAAAAGTCCCGGGTTACCGCCAAGCGTAGGCGGGCGTCTACCCAGGTTTTCAATTGTTGGGTTTTTCTTCGTGAATTCGCGAACTCTTGCTTCATGTTGAGACACAGGGGGGAATGAACTTCCCTAAATGCGTATCTCGTTCCAGAAAATGCACAGGGGCACTAACACACTTGTTCTTCGTGGAGTTGAAACTTCGAAATGAAAAAAAAATCTAGAGCCCAGGGAGAATTAAATAACGTTCCCCGTGTACGAGTCCGATATATCATTTTCTTCGTATACAGAGTACGTATACCCATGTTGACTCAAAAGGCCGAGCTCGAGTCCCTCGAGCTTGAAATTCGAAACCGCAGCCGCAGAAGTTCATGTCGCCTACTATTTTCCTTCGTGAACATTTCCCTTTCGGATTGACAACTTCAACCGCACAAACAACTTCCCCACTTTGGAATCTATGATCGCTTCAAATGCTTTCAAAGCCGCGTAGCACATCCAGGGACTGAGAGACAGTTAATTGATTTGGTCGATCGGAATGCCTTGCATAGGCCTTGAGTGTCCCTTTCATGAATTCACACTAGGAAACCCATCATTTCCACCATCGACTCCTCAAACCCCAATCTCCTATTGCAGTCTCGAGATTTCCTATCCTATATCTTCTACCACAATACTTAAGATGTCAAAACTCTCGTGGGAGGAGAGCTAGCATAGACAAATTAGGAAAGACGCTGGAAATAAAAACTTGAGGAATGCTGATGTTGAAGACCCAACAGGCAAATAAGATTAAGATACGATCGAGATCTCGCGAGAATGAAGACCTATGCACTGTACCGTTGATAATTAATTCTCCGTTGGGCCTAGAGATATTCAAAATCTTCGTCCACATGGCCGCAATGCATTGCAACCAGATACATGTAAATTCATGTCATGTTTGTCAAGTTCAGGCCTTCCGCATGACGCCGCGCCTTATTCAAAACCTCAAGCCAGGGCCGTTCTGGCACCTTAAACCCCTGACATCTATGTCTATTCGAACCACAACCTCGGCCTGGGTAACTACTTCACTTAGCCATGCCTTGCTCGATATCTCCACCTCTTTTGAACCAACTCCCTCTTCGGACGAAAAACGGCGTCCAGGTCGTTTCCAGAGACTATGGCGATCTCATAGAATCCTACCGGAAATTAGAGGCATTCAAGTACGAAATGCTGGTTGATCTGTTGGCGCATTATCACAAGTCAACTTCCAGACCATGCCTTCTTCAGAGAATCCAGGCACAGAATCGTCACGACTAGCATTCTGGGTGCGATGCTATTTAAGCTTTTGGCCCAGTAATTTTATGCAGGCCTCATGATGCTTAATCCAATTCATCCGGTTCTTATTCAGCCTCGAGCCTCAAGACGAGGTTTATCCACAAAGCCAGCAAGTCCTTGTTGTTGAATTTTTAAACAACACTCAATCATATTGCCACTTGACTTCGCGCGGCCAGCCGGGCACAAATACAATTGCAAAAAGTCATAAAAGGCGATTTCTTATTGGGTTTATCCTTCAGGGGAAAAGTACCTGCCCGCGGTTCAAGTAAGAAGCGTCTATATGGGCATAATCTGTCGACAATTTCTGGCCTGCTTGGTGGCGGCTTTTGAGATTGCTGCTGGCGTTTTCGTCCTATATTCATTGGCTTCGCACTGCGGGATAGATTCAGCCACACACACATAACACCAAGGGCACACGCTTGCACGCGGATGGAACTCACTCCTGAGAGTTCATTAAGGGGGAAACATGTTTGTATATATCTATAATTCAGGTCCAGTCTGCGTCTATTTTAAAATTTCAGCACCGCGGATTGGATCGTCAATTACGGTCTTTAACCCCAGCCCTTCGCTACATTCGTTCGTTAATTTGCCAATTTCTACACGTTTAATTGTTTATATGTCTTTTTAATATTTAAATCTACGGCTTCTATCAACGCCCGCTTTCTTTTAATCCATTTGAGTCTATAAAAAAAAGATGGCCCGAGTCTCTTGGTTATCAATCGCAGTCGCGGCTGGATTGATACCAACCTTCGCTTTCGCCCAACTATCGAATCTCCCCACCTGCGCTGTAAGATCTAAGATATAATGCCTAGCCGAATCAATATAATTAGACACCATATATATTTTATAGCCGAAGAAACTAATATTATGAACAGCTTTCCTGTGGAATTAGTAGTATCGGCAGCACAGGGTGTTCTGCTACAGATATCAACTGCATCTGCAGCGCGAAGGCCTATATAATCTCGATAACGGGGTGTGTGCAGACAACATGTTCTCCAGCAGAGTATTTGCAAACCATCAATGCGGCTACTGTCCTTTGTAGTGATGCAGGGGTAGACGACTTACCTATTCCGGGGACAACGACTACTACGACTACGACTACGACTACTACTACCACTACTACCACTACCACTACCCCTTCTACCACCCCCTCTACAACTGAATCTACTACTGCAACCACGACGACCTCGAGCTCGACAACGCCAATATCTACCACAAGTTCTGAATCTACTACATCTAGTTCGGAAACGACTACTAGTCCGACCACAACCAGCACGACTGATATTACAACCTCCAGTTCCGAATCTACCACAACGACGACTAGCACAACTAACAATACCACACCCTCTACTAGCCCCACTACAACCCCTGCGGTAACAACTACGACACCTACTGCTACTACTACTACAACTGAATGTCCAACAGTCTGTCTCGACTTCATTGATAATTGCGGATCTTTATGGGGGACTTGCATTCCAAGCTGTATTGGACAATCTATTCCAACGTTCACTCCTCCACCTTGTACTTCCAGAACGACTACGTTGGTAACTTTGTCTACTACCACTACTCCTAATACCACCAGGAGAACGACGGCAACGCCAACGACGAGATCAACCATTACACGCAAGACATCATCCACTACGAAGAAATCGTCCACTAAATGCACAACTAAAAAGACGACTGCCAAGTCTATTCCAAAACCCACACCGACGAGATGTACAACCACTATCAAAAAAGTGACGACTAAGAAGACTACTACTAAGAAGACGACTACTAAAAAGGCTACTGCTAAAACTACTGCCAAAAAGACCACAAAACCTTGCACCAAGAAAGCCTCGCCAACTCCAAAAGCTTATGGAAAACCGCAGCCCACGAAGGGAACTAAATGCAGCTATGATTCCCGCGGTCGTAAATACTGCAGCAATTGAAAGTACTTAAGTAGAATATTCCCAGTTAGAATGTAAACTTTAGAAGTTGATGTTTTAGACTTGTAGAAGGGTTACAATGTCCATTCATTCGAGCATTCTTTCCTCTGATCATTATGCCTATAATTAAACTCATGGGATTGCTCCAATTCCACTCTTAAATCCATCTCTAAATCCGCACACTATAGATGGCTTTATGGGGCTCTATTTCTTCATATATAACCAAACCACAATGTAATTTCATACTCATATTTACCAAGGCTTGAATTGGTCTTAAGCCTAGAATATCTGAATTAATACCTCCAAAGACTCCAATGCAGTAGGGCTGTTATATAATTGTGTTGGACAGTGTTGTAATTGCAATCACCCTCAAAGCCCCAGATGCCCATGGCGCCCAGTCTGTATCCGCATCAAAGCAAAGAACGTCAGTCAAATACGTAGAAATATATGTCCCTTGTTGCTCTGCGTATACTTTGCCTTTGAAGGAATACCTACTAAGGCCGATTAGAATGGAGTATATTGCTGTCATCAACTTCATCAACCTGCATTAACTTCCACAGTAGGCTTGCTCCTCGTCAACAGCAAACCTTCACCAAATATATCAATAGAACTACTTATCAAACAATGCCGTGCAAAGCTACTAGCACTCCGACGATGGTCGGTAAGTTTTTCACGAAGGCTGACTGGTCCTTGATTTTCCAGCGCCGCCGCATGTTCGAGAATCATTGGGAACGCGAGAGGGTCCACGGCCACAACCTAATCAGCTTCGAGCTCGGCTTCTTGAATAATGTTTCAGGTCATTTCCAACCAAAATCTGTCGCTGAAAAGCGAGCATTGATCATTGCCTGGCAAGAGCGAAAGTTAGCAGGTTTGTTGGAGCGGCGCCGTTAAACATGAGTAAGTCGCCCATACAAAACGCCAGTTGGTACGTTTGACCAGACATAATGCTAACTGTTCTGTCCTAGTCATCCGATTGATGAACTTATCATAAACCACCTAGAGAATATATTTCCTTGGCCTCTAGAACTTTCCTTATCTCTACCTTTCGTGAGTATACCCATGTTCTGCTTCCGATAAACCGGTATATCATATTGACATCAAGTCTTAACTTAGCAGACTACCAAAAATGCCTTGCAAGTCATTAGGCACGCCGGTTGAAATCCAAAGCAACCTGCCAAAACAACTATGGGACCGAATAACGAAAATGAGACGTCGATACACGTCGAGGGCAGAGACCGGTGAAATCATGCTTAGTCCGCCTCAACTGGAGAGACGAATCCGATCAGAAATCACGCAGTATAATTACCGACTAAGACTACGGCACTTGCAAAGACAGCTACAGGGTATAGCACAAAATTAATAAGCCTTTTTATTTTATTTTTTTATCTTTATTTTATCTTTATTTTTTATTTTTTTTCTTTATGCGAAATGAAGCTCCAGGGGGGGAAATATCTTGGCTTCAAGCTCAAATGGTTCCAGCAAACCCGCTGACTTACTGGTCTACTTCACCCTATAGTTCAATTGACAATGGCGCAATACTATAGGTCGACTTGACAGTAGCCTACTTCTAACTCAGACTGCGGTACATGCTCTCAGGAAGCTTACAGCCTTGTATATACTTTCTAAATATCAATCAACTCACTAAAAAATACTTCATACGGAATTTGGCCTTTCCCAGGCCTAACAGTACCCAATTTAAGACCGTGAGCGGGGAGCCAAGTCGAACCTTCCAATCAACTTAACCCTGAGAATTCGAACACTCGCTCGACTTCCAACGTACCGCGGCGTCCGCGTCAGCCCCCGCAATAAACTTCACACGTCCAATCTTTCATACACCTTAAGGCTATGAACACTAAGCTACCACTGTACAGACATAAAAGTGACCGACGGGGTTTAAAGTCTCCACGTCATGCCCTGCAAAGCTTCTACGACACCCCTTGATTTTAAAATCCAAGACAACACACCTCGAACGGTTTGGGACAGAGTAATTCAAGAAAAGAGGGAGCTCTGCTGGATAGACGATCCTCCAGCATGCGATCAGATCTTGCAGCATGATCTTTGCAGAGGTCTCTACATGCGAAGTATGTGGCGGTGGTGGTGGAGGACTAAACATCATGGTCTCCGGCGATGATCCTATGAGACGGGCGCGATTCATATCATGACCCTCGTTATTATAATCAGCGGCCCGTACGATCGAGACCACGAAATCAATTTTAGGGCAGCGGTTAGAAGTCTGGTGGAACTATTGTTTCTAGCCGCTACAAATTTTAAACTAGGAAGTACTAGTATTCCGTTCTTGTATCTCAAGCTCACGCCGCAGCAGTGCCTCAAGATCCCGAAGGCCGCCTGCTATAGCGAGTTCGAGCACAGTTCGACCAAGCTTGTCCTGTCCATCGACAAGAGCTCCATTCTTTAACAATAACTCGGCCATTTTATAAAACTTCTCTTCGCCCTTTAGACACAAAAACAGTGGTGTCTGGCCCATGTTGTCTCTAGCGTTAACGGAAGCTCCTGCATCAATAAGCTGCTTCGCAATAGCGTGCTGTCCCATCTCTACCGCAGAGAATAATACACTCTTGCCAGCATGGTCGAGAATACCGAGATCTGCCCCTGCTTTTAATAATGGTTTTATGATGTCGTAATGGCCTTTCCTAGTAGCCTTGAATATCGCTGTTTCCCCATTTGCATCTTTGGGGTTCGGGGATGCTCCGGCATCAAATAGTAGCTTGACGATACCATCGAATGATGAGACACTGTCTACCGCTGCGATTAATGGTGTTCGTAGGCTTCTGGTTTCGTGTCTATTAACACTAGCTCGTCCGCCATGTTGCAGTAGTATCTGAACGATACTTTCGTAACCTTTAGATGATGCAGCGTAGAGTGCTGTCTCCCCAGATGCAATGACTGCATGGCCGTCTGCCCCGGCTTCGACCAAAACTTTCAAGACTTCCACCTTCCCTGATTCCGCTGCACAATACAGCGGCGTTTTCCCCAAAGTATCCAAGGCGTGGATGTCTGCTCCACGACCTAATAGCGTTTGAGCAACCTCGAATCGATTGTAGATTGCTGCTTCATGGAGGGCCGTACGGCCATTCAAAGCGACTACATTGACAATCGCTCCGTGTTCCAGTAAGTATTCGACGATATGGTTATCTCCCCTCTTCGTCGCAATATGAAGGGCAGCCTCTCCCTTTTCGCTCCTCGCATTTATGTCGGCGCCACTATTTATGATTAGTCTCAGGATATCCAGATTTCCTTTCCCCAGTGCGGAGTGAAGTTCCCAGGTCTTCTTCGTATCATCAACGGACACACGTTTTTTCAAAACTAGTTGAACCATGCTCAAATTTTCCGTCCTAATTGCTACTTGCGCGACTGTACTTCTTGCGTATATCTGTTCCAGACGGTCTTCTGCGATCGGATCCATTATATATTCTACAACCACTTCATGCCGACCGATTATTCCCTCGTAGAGACATATCCCTCTGTTATCATCCCACCCCTCAGACTTTTCGGTTGAAGATCTATTGTCTTTTTGCTCGAAGAGAAGTTTCAAAACTTCCAAATGGCCATGATTTGCTGCTGGACGCACCGCCGTTCGGCCGTGCTGGCGGTCATGGGGCGTCCAAGGAATCACGAATACCTGTGCACCCTTCTTTAGAAGAACGATCACTACACTGACATGACCAGATGCAGAAGCCAGGTCTAGTGGAGTTCGGCCGGTTGAATCTTGTTGTTCGGTGTCCAATCCCTTGTCGAGGAAATACTGCACAATCCTTTCGTCTCCACGGTTCGCGGCCATGTGAAGGGCTGTCAGTTTCCTTGAAGGTTCTTCAGCGGATATATCAGCGCCATGTGATAACAACAATTGCACGGTCTCAAAGTGACCCTCCAAGGTTGCAAGGTGTAAAGCCGTATATCCATTCCGGTCTCGTCGGTCGATGGCGAGATAAGGTTCATTCAGCAAGAGTCGTACACATTCGACAAACCCTTGCTTTGCTGCGAACATCAAGGGTGTCATATTCGTCAAGTTATCGGGTGTGTTAATATTCAGAGTATTGTTCTTCAGCAGGATTTCTAGAACACCCAGTAACCCGTGTTCAGCTGCATATGACAGTAGCATTTTGCCGTCCTTGTCTGATATGTTGGTCTCGACGTTATGCTGAAGAAGCAGCATGGCCATTTCTGTATTCTCGTGAATTACGGCCCAGAATATCGCGGAAAGACCGTCCAAATCGTCGCGAGCGGTTAGATTGATATTTTTGCGACCAGTGAGGTATTTCATCATGACAAGATTATTCCTCTTTGCCCAATCTATTGGATTCAAGCTAACTTCGGGCGTGTAGCTGTAGCCAGGGACTAGATCATCCCTTGCTCCACTTGCCAGTAGTTGTTTCTTTTGATCGTCGAGGCCTCTTTCTTCTGCGATTCGGAGCCCAATCCAGGCATACTCTCGAACCTTGGGTAAAATATCGAGATCCTTGTTTTCCTTCAACATTTTGGATATACCACTGAATCCTAGGTTAGATACAGTTATATCAAGTTCTCGCATTGCAGCGTAATATAGCTCCGCGAGTGCTTCAAGAGCAGTGTGAGCTTCGACTACAACCGAGGTATTCGATAGCCATTGCAGAAGGCCCTCCGCATCTAACCACTTACCATGGCGTTTGTAGGTCTCACATTGTGTGAGAACAGCGTTGAGCACATCGCCTACGCTCGGCATCATGTTGAGGTGCTGAAGGACTGGGAAAATGCACATATAAGCATCCTCTCTGGACCCCAAACCGCTTGTTTCAAATCGGTCTGCTAATGACTCGACAGTGCTGTTTTGAAGGGCCATGGCGATAGAGTGTCTTCCCGCCTGATCTCGAGTTTCTGTAGTTCCCTTGATATCGTCGATATCTTGAAGAGCAGCTGATAAGAAGAACATGAATATGTCCTGGGCGCACATTGTGATAGTGGAGTTTTGCGTTTTAACAGCAAATACCTCGGGTTCTGACTCATCGGCTGGAAACTGGCTCAGTCTCCCAAAGAGGTGCTTGTCGACAGTAAAGTTGTGGGTTTTGTAAATTAGATCGCGGCGGATTGGTCCACATGTTCCTGACAGCCTTCTTTGAACCCAGACATTATACCAAATGTTTGTTTTGACAAAGTCCTTGGTTGAAATTATCCGATGATTTGGAATGATGTCGTCTTCCTTTTCATCTCGGATGTCATAGACGGTTATTGATAAAGCCCAGAGTCCGATTAGAGCTTCCAACTGCGATAGCCTTGCTTTCCATGATAGGCCATCACCTTTCTCGACAAACAAGGCGAATGTGTCGGATATTGGGATGCCTCCGCAGCTTCCTTGAGCATGGCGTCTTGTCGATAAGCTGGAGAGCGCAAAGGCCTCGCTAGTATATTGGTGAGCGCTGGCTCTGTCCTCTCCGGGCGGATGCGAAAGAATGGTAGGTCGGCTCAGACTCGATATCGCAGTAGTATTAACAGTGACTTTCCATTTCAAAATCTCACCGGGTGAGATACTAGAGCTCTTAAGTGCAGCCAGAACCTCCATCACACCTTCTATAGTCGCTGCAAGTTGCTTAGCAGCAATTCTAACCTCTAAATCATCCCATGATGGACCTTTGACGCTGCTGGTAACATCCGTTAGTTGCTCACGAGCTTCCAGAGGCTGTGTTACATTCTCTGGCGAGCCTCGGCCAATGTCAAAGTTCATTTCGAGGTTATTGTTTGGCACGCCTGATGTTTTTCGCCTTTGCCTCGGGACGACTAGAGGTAAACGCCATTTTAGCCAGGTGATCCAACCAGTATTATGTGACTTATACGAGGGACTTACTTTCTAATTGGGCGCCTTTGTCGATACTAATAGTCATAGTATCTGCCTTGAACAAATGCAAGGCAAGCAGATCCAATTCATGTCCGTGTAAAAGCCTTGGATTCTGCGCAAAAGGATGCTTTCCTCCGTTCCGACTATCATAAGAGCCCAAGACATTTTGTATACTGTCCAATCGCTGAGTTCGCAACATCGCTCGTATGATAGCCATCAATATAGTAGCGCCGACCTGGAACAGTATCACACTAGCATGTAGAGCTCTCAATCCAACGAATTGGAGTATAAACCCAAGCACAGAAGTAATAACCGCAATCCATAGAACAACTACATCTCCACCCCCTTGATCGGCTTTTGTGGATCGGATGTAATGTAACTTCTCAGAGTACCCGATGAAAGATCCGAATACTTGGTCGCCGATGTTCTGTCCACCGGGTTGAACCCAGTATATTTTGCATTTGTTTTTCGGATCGGGATCACGTTGCTTGTAGTGGACCTCGTCGGTGCTGCGCTCGATGATAAAGGCGCAGAGAAACATGCCGAAGCAGACTAAAACTGTGCCGGCGAGGGTCATGGGGAAAGCGTATGGTTCTGCAGGTTTGTCCGCAGCAGTTAAAAATTTGTCGGGGTAGGTATAGACCGTAAGAGCCGCAAACACCAGCATGCCTAATGCCTTCTGGTCAGTCCCAAAGTTTACCTACAGTCCGACCGTATATTTTTGTGAGTACCTGATTGTAGAACTACACCAACAACAGCAGCACTATAAGTTACCAACTTGGGCAGCTGTGTTATCCCCACGTTAAGAGAAAGATTCGGCCGGTGATATCTCGACTTCAACCTCTTTTCAAGATCCGTATGTCCAAACCCACCTCTCAACCTCAAAAGCAAAGCTCTACTCGAAATCCCAACTTCTTTCCAAAACGGTCCACGAACATCCGAAAACAATCCCACCGTTAACGCTCCCGGACTATCATCCCTTGCCTTTACCATAATCTCTAAGATCCGGGGTTCTCCAAAGACTCGGGCTATACCGCCTTCGTTGAATAATTCTGCGGTAGTCTCTGAAGTGCATGATAACAGCTCAACTTCGGCTGTACCGGGGCTTTCTTGCGCTCTTCCTATGAATGCACGCATAGATGGTGTACCGCACACCCGGATCGCTGATACAACGGCGGTAAGCAGGCCCAATGGGGCCATTGCGAATATTACATTATCCCATATGCTTAATGATTCGCTTAGGAACTGTTTTGAGACTTGTTCACCGAAGAGGGTTATTAAAGGAGCCTTTTTTATTCAGGGTTAGTGAAGTTCTATCGGTTTGGATTAGAAGAATACTAGGCCGGTAATATACCAAGTCTGTGGCGAAATTATTCGTAAACTCCTCCCAATCTAGTGCGGAAACACAGGGCACCAAAAGAAGGAGTAGAATCGGTTGTGGGTGACCTAAAGGTGTAAAACATTCAAGTCAGTCGTCTTTGTTCCCAGCAAATTCGGTGCATCTAAAAGAGTTTACTTACATATGTGTTGCATGTTGTATTTCGAAACGTCGATCGCGAATTCGAAGGGAGAAACAAACTTCGTCTGAACTGAATTGAGCGCCCCGAACACCCACATTCGAAGATGTAACGGTCCCCAGGCGTTATCGAGATGCTATCGAAATCGATGCATAGTAGTTCAAGAGTCGGGTTCCGATCAATGTTCTGTTGAACGATTCAAGCTTCATGAATTCACAGTCACGCGCTTACGTTCAATTTGGAATTCAAAACACTCGCAACCCCTGTCAATTTTGCAGTAGTGAACACAGAACTTCCTCAACGGTGCAGCCTCACGATGCGGCTCATGCGCAATCTAACGGACCAGGAGTTTTCGCGCTAGATTTTATAAAGAATTCACAACCTGGAGGCATAGCGGATTCAAAATTGAATACAGCAGCTGACAACGTGTATATCACAGTACTAATCATCGTAACGTCAACGTAGTTGGCTAATTCTAGCCAATCACAGTTCGTCTACGAGACTGCTTTCTGAAGAACTAACTTCTTTCAGAAGTCCAACATATCGCAACGCAAAGCTGACAGCACAAAAATAGGTGTCCACTCGATAAAACCCTTTGATTCGAGCCAATTATAGAATTATCGTCATCGACTCTCGATCGATCTGCTATTTTTAGGTAGTTGCAATTCATTAACATAACTGGGTTAACCCTAGGCCCTGGTACAACGGAGTATATATATTACTCTTTCTCTGTATCTTCATCTTTTTGTAACTCTAACCTGCCACTTACGCCTACCATCCAACCAACTCTCTCACGTCAAAACTAAGTATCACTCGCATAAGTCATCATCTAGCATAGCTAGCTTCAATTATCTATACAGTCATCAAATATCGTTTCTTGGATCCCTCTAAAAATGCATCCACCATACCCCGGATCCAGTTCTCACCCACAACCGTGCGTATGCCGGCAGGTGGACCTTAATAAAGCAGTTCTAACGAGAACCCTACCCGAACCTGTCGCTCATTATCAATCTCAGTCTTCAGACATGCTTTACAGTAAAATGAGATCCTACATGTCGAGGGATGACACTAAAGTCTTCAGCAAGAAAGAAGACCGATTCTCTACAATGATCTGGATCGAAGGCGCCATTGTATTGACATTTGCAAGAATTCGGGAAGCGTTTTTTGCTAGAGTAGCAGGGGATTGCGCCGTTCCACTTATCGGAAATGTATTCATCCCGGATTGTCATATTACTGGAGGGCCCCTACTTGTTGGTTTGATAATGGAACCTGCGGAGCACATCAACTACAATGATTACGTCACCTTGGAAGCAAAAGAAAGATTAAAAAACGAAATGATCAATCTTCTGAAAAGGTTACATGAAAAATATGAAATAATTCACGGAAATGTTACACCATATAGCTTTATGAGGTGGAATGGAGAACTCAGGTTCACCCGCTTCTTGGGTTCTAGGCTTTTCAACCAGGGTGCGGAAAGTTATGGTGGCGAAAGACGCATATTCTACCTTTCTCCAAATAACATCCAGAAAGATTTTTTCCCAGCAGACCCAATCGAGGATTGGTACGCACTGGCTTTGGTAGTCTACGAAATATATACTGGATGCACACCCCCTACAATCGAAAGAACAAATATAGTTGATAGCTTGCACAATAGAAAGATGCCTGACCTGAGGCTGATTGAAGATGAGGCTACTAGAAACTGGATGCTAGATATTTTCCAGAAAGGTGGTGCCCTAATAGATACCGCAACTGTTTGAACTGATGGTCTTAGAAGCCTGAATCGCCCCCGGCACGGTACCCCAAAATTTAATGAATTGTATAGTACTTGAGCTAGTTGAAGGGAAATTTGAAAGGCAGCCTGTTGCGCTAGAGGCTATGGCTATCTACTAAACTTAAGCTTGGCCCCGAATATGCTGGAGAAGCAACTGGAGAGGTAGGGGTTAGAAATAGCAATGTATGCAATAAACGATCGCTGAATGAATATATGCGACATACTCTCTAGTGTAGACACTAGCTGCAGCGGATATTGTAGATACGGCAGCTGTATTAGCAAATCATGGTATTGATTTTCTAAAACCGTCATATCCCCACCTTTATAATTTCGGATTACCTGGATATGTATATACAATCAGGAAATCTTGTCAGTTCATGGAATCGGGTTATACATCAATATCTTTAATGTTTCTCAGACTCGAGGTGGCAAATGTGACTTCCGACTCTAGAAGGTATCCTATTTGATATTAATAAGGATCCAAAGGAAAAAAATGTATCGATCCTTCAACTACACTAGTCTACATCACCAGTGCACCATCCTTTTATAATACCATAACTCAATTATTCGCTCATATATAGTAGCCGATTCTCTTTCTCTTTTCTTAGCCATAAAATTCTAGCTGATTCCTGCAGATATCATATGATTGGACGGCAATACTATCCCTGCGAAGGTGAAGTTGGGACTCGACTAGATCCGGAATTAAATCTAGAATTACAAATTATGCGTTTATGCTGGAAATACCAACGTAGATAATAATGTAGAAACTACAATACATGCACATAATAATTTGTGTAAGTCGCTGTTCCGTTGCCGAATTGCCCGTTTGAGGATCCAACGTGTATTGAGGGTAGCCAAAGCCGCTATCATTCCTCGATCTTTAATCTCTGTTGCTCTTGTATATATATTTTCTTAGATATACTATTGTCCAATTGTCGAAGGTTAAGGGCGAGTCTAAGAATTGATAAATTGATTGACTGGAGATTTAGATTAGAAAGCATCAATGGGTGCATTTCTTATGAGACTAGCACTGCTTCTTCGTCTCAAAACTTTATTAAAGCTAACAATCAAAAAAACACATTAAAAATCGTTTTTTTATACGTGAAACGCAAAAAAGAAAAAAAAGAACGAAAAAAAATAATTGCCCAAGTAACAACCTCGCCCTGGCGATACCAGTAGGCTCCATCCCTCACTACGCCCTTTCAAGATTATGTCCGGGATTTAATGGCGTAGTCTGGGGTAAACATAAACACTAGATTAGCTAAGATAATGAAGGTTCAAAACTCGGCTAGTAGAGCGTCTTCTACTCACCTCCCTAAGCCACTTTTCGATGGCCTTGCACCCGGCCTTCCATCTGGAAGGCCGCTAAGCCTCCTCCACCGGCTCAGTTGGCAACTCTAGCCAGCGTGAACATCTTGGACAGGCTTTCGACCAGATAGAAGCTGCCGAGTCATAGGTCTCCGAGTCTTCCCTCGTCGGTAAGAGTATGCTGCATGTTTTGCCCCGGGGGCGGCCCCGGCTGTCACATCGTGAAACTACTGAAAAAGTATGAGGGTTCGCAGAATCGAAGAATCTGCATTCGGTATATTTAAGTTTCACAAGAAAACACATTCTATATTTACCGGTGTTCGTCAACTATCGATTCGTCCTATCTCCTTCTATTTGATTGGATCATCTCTTGGAGGGTTCTTACATGAAGGTAGTCGAACTGGATATCTTTATGGTGATATGTTGGTAGGGTGGTTTTACAATGAGATGTAGTGTTGATTTCTTGTTTATATAGTCGAGGGGAATGAAGATCTACCTGAGCCTAGGGAATGTTGGGTTTATATATACATGGAATAGCTTCGTCAAGCCAAGGGGAAACCCACGACACCAAACAAACTTTCAAGAAGCATCTGATTTCATATGGGTATCTCAATCTACGGAAAAAATCAAGAGAATTTGGTTTGAAATCCTCTATCTGCAGCTATCCATTCCGCTGAATTCGCGAAAATTCGAAAAAGCAAGTTGATTCATGCATGGCGGGTTAGGGTGGCGGGTTATCATCGTTCCATGTACATATCGATCTTTGATCAAACAGTTTATTAGGCGCTGTACGCCGTGGGAATCCATTGTCCGAGTATGGTAAATAATTGTTATAATATCTCGGCAACAAACCCCAGAGGGGAGAACTGATGAAGTTGTTCGCTGTTGATCTGTTATCGACACCAATGCATGCGCATTAATGCGCATTGTGCTCCCTGGATTCCCGAGAATTCGCTGCGGTGTGACGAAAACGGATTACGTACCCATTCATAACCAGACTCGCTCGTGCTGTAATATAATTTAGATATACATATGTGACATGTTTAAAGGTATTAACTAGGCAGGCTTGGGGGGGATTTTATTGATCTCATTGGTACCAGAATTTTATTTAATATATGCTTAGATGCTTATCTGCGATCGATAGTCGATTCTAGCTCTACTAATGATGTGTCTCATGTTCAGGTCACACATCCCCGCGGCAGAGGTAAGTTTTTCTATTGGCCATCCTTCGAGCCTTAGACTTTGGAGTTCGCCTTTGTGTGACATTGATAAGAAGCAGGCGGGGGGCGAAAAACAAGTTTGTTTTAAAGAATTTAGAGTATAGGTTTCACGGACGTATGTATGTACGGCTCGGATGGGTAAAATTCACTCCCGTTTGCAAATAATTGGCTCATTGGGCACTCTTCGGATAGATCTATTCAAATTAGCAGATGTGTAGGCATTTGAACTGGGCTGTGCCGTCTAGCTCTATCTATTTTCCCCTATGAACATGATCATGATCATATGAGAGCAAATTTGATATGCAACATGACATGTCAATACGATAAAAAAATATGAACCTGAACATGAAAACCTTATCTCATACGCGGAACTGGGTATCAAACCCATTCGAGACAACCTGCCGTGCCGTATGATTGCTATAATACATGATCCTGTTGTGAGAGTTCGCGGATCCGGCTGCGCGCATGAAACAAAACTAGCCTCGATATTGCACCGTCCATGCAATCATCAACCTCCTGTATATACGCTAGTGCTATAGCTCGAGAAGGGTGCTGCTTATGAGATAATACAGTATATATCCCAGTGTGGTTGTACGAGACCAGCCCAGGGATGCAATTCGGCCTGCTGAGAATTAACACAAAATGGTTTTCAGCTTAGCCTCTACCCAACCAGGCCAGTAGCCACCTACAAGAACTATAGTACTTACTGTAGGTTGGACTGGATTTTTGCGGATTATGGGCCGATGTAATATATATTCTATTAGATGAACATCGTAAAACACGAAGACACATACATCGATAAATTTAGAAAACTATCAGGGGGTCCAGTCTCAAGTACTGAAAGGCTGTTATTAATTGATCGCAATAAACCTGTGTCATCTATTATACATCAATGCATCTCTTTTTAGGGCATTGCAGGACGGATCGAGCATCTACAGCATGCCCACACGCAGCAAAATGCTTTGATCCTTCTGCGCATTGCTGAGTCTCGATCGACTAAATAGTCATACGCATGTATGTCGGCCTTGATATAAAGTTCCAAAACGCTAAATTTAAAAATGGTATACATACATGTTGCCTTCGACAAGAGCTTTTGACTTAGAAAAACAGCGGGCTGTTCATTGAATATTATGCAGGTTTGCAAATAAATATAAATGATCATAAATATGGCATCTAAAATTCTTAATTGGACTACTACTACTACTACTACTACTACTACTACTACTACTACTCTCCCACTGTTACCATCATTATTTTAACTAGTCAACCTTGAGGCTTAGTCCTGCAGTCGCACTTAAACCCGACTAACAGGTCGCCAGGTCACTAGCTGATACCAGGTTGCCAGATAATAGCCAGGCCACCAGTTAGGTCGCCAAATTACCAGTTGATAGCCAGGCCGCTAGGTTGTAGTTAGGTTGTATTTATAAAGCTAGTAACATAAAAATATAACGTCAAGCCCTGCCAAATTTTTGTCAAACAAAAACAACGACGCTTTTTTATATATAAAAATAAACTTGGGTGTTTCATTTATTAAATTCTACTGGGAGGAGAGCGGGGCATGGACACTGGAAGATTAAGCCTTCCTTTCAGTCGGGCACTTCTCGTGCAACTGCTAGAAAGGCCCAGAATCCAGTGTAGAAATTACCAGCCCTACTGAAATAGCTATATCCTCGCTCAGAGCGATCGCAGGGCTTTTTTTCTTCTTTGAAATGCTTGTTGATCATGATCGGCGTTAATTATGGCCTCCGAGTTTGTCGAGACACAAATTTGCAAAAGCCGTCAAGCCCGTAGCTAGAAATAGCCTCGAGTCCAGCTAAGCTAGAAGTTGCTTTGTTTTTGTGTAGTACATGTGTATACTCATGCAGGCATTCTATGCTTCGCAATTGGCGCATTTTGATATCGAATTACTTCACGCTTCAAGGATCCAATCGAGAATGTTATCCGGGGGGTTATACGTGAGGCGTAACATCAATTCCTTTGATAATGCGAAGAATGGGTCGATACTGATTGCTCTCCCCAAACCATCTATGAATTCTGTCAATGTTCCTCGTACTCTTCGAGATTCACTTGCTGCCTTATCTCACTTCATATCAAAAGTCAGCATTAAAATTTGCACTCATACTTCAAAAGATCTTTTAGTTATATCTTTAATTCCTGCTTCAATATGCATATCAGTCAGGTATCTCGAGATCCCAGTTTAGTATTATCTTCGATATTTGTCGGTTTGCATTTGGCTTATACTAAGCTATTAGCTCTGATACTGATAATTATATCTTCTTACTAGTAGACAGCCTCCAATCCAAGCTTTTAGAGTATGTAAGCCATGCACCTAGCAATACCTACTCGCGCAGTAGCATTTATTCATCGATCAAGATTGATCATTCGTGGGGCCGAGGTTTTGAATTGATCTACAGATCTGAAATATGGCCGATGCACAATTTCCCCATTAATTGGATTATCAGAATGAGATAACCATACTACGATGCTATGAAGAGGATATCAATGGAGGCTTACATACTTAGCGATAAACAGACACAATGCAAACCCGTTTCCCAAACGAGACGCAAATATCGTCCCCCTTACCCGGGCTTACACATCACATAACAGCCAACAACGAAGAAGGAAAAGCAGTCATTCACTCCTCCACCCCGGCGACATGGATACCGCTCCTGAATAAAAAAATGGCCTTCGACGTCGTTTATAGCAATACATTTCCAGCCCAAATCTCGACTATTGCCGATATTGAATCTCACAATTCATTGATGCAAAGTGGTGGACCAGGTCTCACGATGAAGGGAGGTACTGTCTGTCGGATTGTAGATTTTGGACCGGGAGTAGAACCGGTCATGCATCGAACTCAGAGTCTTGATTTTGGTGTCGTGATAGAAGGAGAGATCGAGTTGAGCTTGGATGGAGGAGAGAATGAAAAAAGAGTTTTGAAACGAGGGGATGTGGCGATACAGAGGGGTACAAATCATGGTGAGTGGAACAATCAATGATATCATAACTCGATCGATATCGATATCGAATGTGACTGATTTGAACAGCTTGGCGTAACGTAACGCCAGATAACGGGTGGGCTAGAATGCTGTTTGTGCTTCAATCATCGGAGGAAATAATGATCGAAGGAAAGGTTCTACGGGAGGATGTTGAGGCGGCTAAAGAGGATGCAGAATGGCTTAAACAAAGATAAAAGGGGGCTTAACTTCATAATTGGTGATTTGTTAGCTCGAATTTGATTACCGGCGGCTACAGATTAAAGTGGCATTGTGCTCGTTCTACAGAGCGTTGAAGTAATCCAATGGTTGAATTTCTTTAACGTAACTTGCGTTATAATTTATAGCTTAAACGATTAAACCGAACATTAGTTTCGGTTTTGATAATGGAATGCGAGAGTATCACTTAAACAAAGAACGCCTCTTTAGTTACCACTAGGCCGACAGGTACCTCTGTATTTCCTCAGAAATACTGGTTCTTTATTCTATCATATCTGTAGATAAGAGTTATTGCCAGCAAAAACGTATAATCTTGGAATTTACGTTATATACAATACGTATCTCAGGCAAGGTACAATTTATAATTTACACACCGAATCCTTGACTTGCAAAAGGAAACACGAAAAAACGGCCACCTCTTTCGATTCATACCACCCCGAACCAGCTTAAGTGCTTGCGCCATGTTTATGGATCGTATGCCTAGCCTAAACTCTCGAGTAAGGTCCCTTGACGAACTTGTTCACTCTAGTCTAGTTAAAGACATTGGGAGTAGTAGGCGTTTGAGGATTTACAACTTCCAGATGAGCAACAGGTTGGACCAGTCCATCCAATCCCTCCACACTGTCCCCACATTGCGGAGCAGCTGCCGTTGTTACCCTTAGTGGTGGTGGTGGTTGGATTACCCCCGGTTCCAGTTCCAGTTCCAGTTCCACCTCCACCAGTATTACTAACAGACTGCGAAGCCGATCCGCTGCCACTCCAGCTCTCAACAGCAATAACCTGGAAGTTCATGGTTCCAAGTTGCATTCCCAAACCCGCCCAGGCCTGAAAGTGGTTCTGGAGCGTCACAGTACCGCTGCTGCGTGCTCCATTCCTGACGGAGATGAATTGGGTGAAAGTCGATGTACCTTGGATGGAAGGCTGGTTGACACGGGTGTTCGTGTAAATGGTATAAGAGCCACCGTCGCTAGTGACAGAGCCTCTAACAGTCCCGAGACCGCTGATTCCGACGTTTGTCTCCATAACGTAATATTCGATGAGTGGGTTGGTAGTCCAGCCATAGACACCGAGGCTGCCTAGTCCACTAGAGACGGAGAATGTACCAGAATATGTGATCGCGCTGAACGAAAAAATGTTAGAGGATCATACTAAATCATTGTCAAAAGTATTTTTAGGAAGAAAGAAATTGGATTCATACGCAGTGCTACCAGGATTCCAGCCAACCCCGACGACGAAGTCATTCTGAGTATTCCAGTTTACCGAAAATCCATTAGTTCGGGGAGAAAACTGGACTGTCCCACCAGTGGTATAGTCTTGGTTATAATTGGTATTAGAGCGGCGGGCTAACGTCTCATTACGACGAGCAATGGCCAGTGGATGGTCTGGTCCGAACATGAAGTTAAAATCACCCCTCTTCTCGAGAGTGTTCTCGGTAGAGGTAGGGATAGAAAGAGCGAGCGCGATGCTCGAAAGCCCGAAAGCAAGGGTAGAGAGCGCAACCATGATGACTATAATCAGTAGTATAGGAAATAGAAGCTTGTCAATATGATGCCCAGAAGTAGGCCAAGCTCGCCAAGTAGGTCAAGCTTTATAGAATTTGGAGCCGATGCAGCGTGGCGTTCTTGGGAGCCTTTTAGCCTGAAGCTCCAAGTTCTAATTCTATGGGAAACCGGGGAAAGGGAAGTTATGACTATCAATGCATACGTCGTTCTTTAGAACGTCAAGAAAGGGCGAAGAAAATTAATATAATTGCAGGGTTTATTTAGGCATAGTTCCAACTGTACTCCGTTGAGGGCTCTACGGAGAGCGAAGTAAATTGGGAGCATTATTGTAAAGATCGAGTCTGCCTTAGCTAGGACGTCGCGTCGATGTCCATTTTGTCGTACGTACTCTTCAGAATTTTCGAGCGAAATATGTTCAGATGATCTATTTCGCCGGCAAAATTGGGAATTCTCTTTAGCCTATGAAGTTATAAGATGAAACACTTGCGGGGTGCATTCGGTAAGCCGGATCGTCGGGATGTGTTTTTCTTGTGGTAGCAATCAAGCTTTTGCCCCTAGCCCGTCGACGCGTCATGTACTGAACGAAAAGGATATATACCCATGTACTTAATTGCTATTAGAGGCCCATTTCAAAGCTATACCAGTAAGGAGATATCAATTAAGTATGTTTTGGGTTATTATTAACCTGGTCCGACGACATTCGGGTCCAGGTTTTTACCCAAGCAACACTTTGGAAATATTTAAAAATATATATAATTGATACCTCATCACAGTAATACCTAAAAGTCGGGTATACCGCCAATAGCAGCCTCGACAGAAATTATTTATCCGCACCCGTAGTTGACAGCCACTTTAATATACGTATTTAGCCTTGAATATGGAACTCGGAATCCGGAACGTTCGAACCTCGGCACCTCCAGTTTTAGAAATCATGATACTTGATGAATACTACATAAGAAAAACGGCCATATTCTACTGAATTGACTGAGATAGATACTTTAGGCTAACAAAGAAAATCTGATAGGGCATTGAGGAACGGAGGGTGTAGCCTCGGCTTAGAGAAGTCTCGAGCTCAAGTAAGTCAGTGAGCACTGGTCTCGTTGTGAGCACCAGTTTCTCGCTGTGTTGTTTTTGTTGGAAACTGTTTGCTGTGATTGTGTTGCGCTGGTCAGCCGCTGCCCGGACAATCGGTCTCATGTGGTACCAAGCGAACCACATCAACCATTCATATCCCACGTTACACACCTCAACTGCCGAAGCACCTATCATTTAAAGTCCGAGGATAGGAAACTACCTACAATATGCCTTGCAAGATCTGGATTACTCCGGCAGACTATGTGGACTACGTCCCACCAAGCAAAGGGCTGACGGATAGAGTCTCTCGATTCCAGCTCGAAGAACGAAAAAGGACTCATGCACGTAGACCTCCGTGGGTGGGCCTCTATCCTACCGGGGCAATGAGTTTATTGCGGCGTATTGGTACCCAGAATGCGAGCCCATAACTACTAAGTCAAGCTAAGCTGGTATATTGGGGTGCCATCTGTTGGTATCAAGAATCTATCCACCTGGATCTACTAAAAGAACTCGGGCTCCACATTTTACGGTTGTTCGGTCTGAACCCTCGGTGCCAGTTACGGACGAAGATATTCATGGAATTCATGGAACAGATATTGAAATCCGAATGGAAGGCTTAGTTCCCGTCCTGAATAAAAGGTCGACTAGGGCCGGTCCTCATGGTTCTAGATATATTGAATTTTACAGCCTGGGTCAAATCATGTACGCATGTATTATATTAGTGTTTTTTACCTAACTACTCAAGCAGTACCTATGCTTGTGAAAATAATTGTCGGAGCCAGAGCCTGTTGATGCCCTAGGCCCTACAACCCAATAATCATCTATACAACAATATATCTCTTATAGTTGTTCCTACGCGTATATTGCGTGTTTTTGACGGTTTAGTTGGTTTAATATAATCTGGCCGCTTCTAACTATCGTTTTTTCCGTACGGGAGGAATGATAGTCTCGAAGTTTGGGACAATTATTTCCTATGCACCCGCAGCACTGCTGGCCCACATATTCAAGCGAGGAAAACTTCTAATAAACCTGCCGGTCAGATTCTCACCCGCCCGCACGCAAGACAACTACAACTGATCGTATACTTGTCGACAAGGTTTTGCGGATCAACCACAAGCAAAATACCCCCTTCTGAGGAATTTAGCTTTCATCTTGTTTTTCAATAATTTAGTACTAGCTAAGAACTTTAACAGAATCCGGACGGTGGCTACTATTGCATGTAAACAATATTTTACCGGCGTCATGCCTTACCCACCCTCGACAGAACCACAGTATACAAAGCTTTATTTCTAGTACATACACGTATTTGATTTCGAAACTTAGCCACAGATCACGAAGACCAACTGCGCCTATCGCTCGGGAGCTGGAAAATTAGCTTTTGCATAGATAAAATTTTACCTAACAACATGTTAACACCGTCCGACGACTTGTGGTCACTCAAAAAAGTAGGTCGAGGTAGAGTTTCCAATAGTCAGAATGCCGCCAGATTGGTTCCGCGAACATTTCGACGCCAGTCCACTTTCAATAGCTGGCAGCTGGAATGTCCTGATGCAGCTCTTGTTCCTCGAACGTGCACTCCAATATCCGGCTTGGCCGGAGCCACCTCAAGCTGGGCCGTCAATCATCGAAAGGATACGAGACGCACAGATCCAGAAAAATGTGGACTAAAAACCTGTATATAAACCATGCAATCGGCAGATATATCCAAGCACAGACAGTTGATATCCTCAAAATGCATGCTCCATGCATGGGATTCAAAGCTCCGTTTTCCAAGGAAGTCAGAACCATCTTGGGTCTAATGTATCTGGCGGTAGTGCTACCCGGCTGTCAATTTTTCCGAGTTAACCAGTTCCGAATTCCTCCCTGGCCTTACAGTAGATAACCAATCGCGACCAAACTATTTCTACTCATGACGGCGCAAACAGATCTTGATATGGAAGCCTTCAACCGGTCGATGTTTAAATATCCAACTAATCTCAAGAGGCCAAACTATTCAAATCTCGAATGCCGTTCGCAGTTACTTTACCTCCATATAGTGATATTATATTATTCTATTACTTAAATCGAGTTCTGCGTTCGGTTCCGGTATACCAACACCGTAGAGGGCTATATCTCGCTACAGTTAATATTGCGTCCCGACCGTATAGATACCTACTGGACAATCTCAAAATAGTACCTTTAAAAGCAAGACAAGTGGCCAGAATTGCAAGAATTCGGATTGGCCAACGAATGGAGCACGAGCAGTGGGACTGACGTTTCAGGTGGCTTCTTCATCCCAATGGGAATGATGATAGAAAATGCCGATGATAACAGCCTATCTTTCCCTTCAGCCTTTATTTTTTCTGGGCGACTGGTATATTAGCGGCCAGTTCCTATGCAATAGTCGTATCTTGAAATTCAGACCCCGACGTCCTGGCCTTGAGTACAATTAATTATATCGTTAAATCGCGAGAATGCCTTGCACTACAACCGCCTATCCATTTTTTGATCTTTATGAAGATAGTATTTTGGGATACCCGCAGTTCCAACCTACTCCAACATTTTGGTGGGCAAGATTGAAGGAAATGATCAATGAAGAATACGCCATCTTGAGAGTCGCCCAGATATATCAAATGGAGGCGAGGGAACCTGCAACGCTGCGAAATCCAAGCGAGAATTGTGAACCGGAACCGCTGATTCAGAGATTACGCAGGGCGTCCGAGCCTAAGCTCTGAGCTAAGCAATCTCCTTCTGTACACAGTCGCACCACGACATGCGCAATGGTTTCTAGATCTCAATGTTAAGTGGATCGATCCTTGCCCTGGTTCAAAGATCAATACAATCCCGACCGGGTTTCAAACTCCCAATACTCAAGGATATACTCTCATTCAAATTCAGGAATTCTACAGTTTCGTCAGCATCATTTCCAATATTTCGAAACCACCGATAACGATAACATTGCAACTTAGTTCACCGTGGCCATATATACCACTTAAGTTTAATGATAACAAGTCTATTCAATCGACTAGTCTGGGAATAGGCTTTTGCAAAACTCGGTTTCCGCCAGGCTTTCCCGATCCTAAAACCCGGCATATGCGCATATCTACGTTACTGAACTGTAATTCGCCGGGTTCCGCGAATTCAGTGAAGTTATACTCGATCGCTTCGTCCAGCCCTCCAAATTTTACAACAGCGAAAAGCTCAAGTTTTCAAATAAACACTGCAAATCCCAATTCCGATATACAATAATACATACGCAAATTCACACCATACGAAAAATGCCGTGCAAAGCCTATTCAGTCGCATACCTACGATTCTACGACCGCTCACGCTTTAAACACTCGCCTGATCGCCTAATCCAAGCTGAATTCCATGTTCGAGAGCACTCGAGGCAAAGGGCAGAAATCGAGAAGAGAGACAAGCTAGAGCTATCAAAAGCCCGGTTATCTTCCCCGGCCATGCCTCCCTCTCTAATACAGAGGATCCGGCAGCATCGTCAGATGGCGACGTGGGATGTCTAAACGTTGAAAGTGCTGCGATATATCCTTATCATCAGAGTTTCGAGGCTAGATGAGCTCGAAAGCCTCGCCTGGGTTTGTTTGGTATTTATATTTGGCGTATATAGATATATTAATTTGATAAAATCTTAATATCTTCTGGCAATATTATGGATTATACAGAATCTACATACGGGACTATATCCCAAAGCAAAGCAGCTACAGCTGCACGATTATCATGCTTCGCACTGTTTCGCGTTTACGTATACGATTTCTGATTAATGAACTCCCCACTGTTTGCGGGATTATTATTACAGTAGATACAGGAGGAGGGTTTAGAACTTCGAACTTGGGAACGAGGCCAGTTTAGACCCTGATAGAGAAGAATAATTTAATCTGGGCCTTTACTAAGGCTCTTGAATCCCCCTGCCGATATGAACTACTGCAATATAGGTGATCTTGGCTCTGAAATGAGAAGTCTATCAAAGCTATAGTTCTCTCTCCTGGTAAGAGGACACTATTGTTAGTCCCCTTTCATTCCAATACTATAAATGGTATGGCGAATCAACTTACATATAGAGACGCTATCTGCCCCTCTGTCAACCACAATATCGTCGTATCTAACTAACCCTCATTTTGTGCAACAACCGAAAAGAAGTAAAAATCGCATGTGAAACCCCGTTTTAAAGACTTTGTAAGGATATTATTCGGCTCCCAGAATCCAGACTTTTATTATGTTTGGAAGACGAAATTTTAGAAAGGATACGCCCGCCACCAACAACCAACCCACGACTTAGCAACCAACCAGACCAAAAAAAGCCATATCTATAGGTCTTATTTCGCAGATACAACAATCTCCACGGTCGTATTCTCTCTAATCTTCTTGATAATAGGAGTTCCGGTGGCCAATTTGTAGTTCCAGCTCTTAAAAATGTCTCGGCGTGCTTCGGTCTCCCGGTGTTCTGAAATTCGACGACACCATCTAGATTCAGTTGCGCATCTAGAGAATGCGACTTCAGTTCCGTGTGTTACCTCGTGGGTACGGTCAATGTACTCAAGACACCGTTCGGTCTCCTCGAGAGGCCAGGCATGAGCTCTGCAAGGCATGATTGTGGATTGTGGTTGTGGCGAGGTATACTGTTGGATGGTTTGGTATAAAAGGCCTAAGGAATTTGATATTGTATCAGACGAGAACAGACATATGGCAAATGTGGGTAGGAGGAAAGCTAACCTGGAAGGTGGACGTACAGGAGGTACTGATTCAGCAGGACTGTTTAATTGGCCCAGTCGTCTGATAGTCAAGCAAAGGAATTCTTAGACTTCCGTTGATGGAATGCGGTGTCGAGGATGAGTTGCACGATTGAAGATTCCAAGAAGAAGGTTGATGTTGTTGATGTGGTTAATGTTAGGTCAACGTTGAAGGTCCACAGAAAGCGATGCATGTGCTTGATCGTGGAGGGATCATCAACAATTATATAAACTCCTATTCGCAATCACATCCGGCTTGTACGCAGGCACGCTTTTGTGTGCTACATCCGTCAACGCCATACCACATTAAGTCACACGGAGGATCTCGAGAAGGTTACTCCCGTCGCCGATATCCAGGGTACCTGTACAATTGAAAGAATACATAGTCTTGTCACGTCAAGATTCCAAAGAGAACGGGGGCAGGCAACTGTTACTCGGCCTCGTGAGAAACTAGGCTTAGCTCCATAACCAAACGGTAGCGACCCTTTGAAGCTATGTGATAGTTTAGTTCCAGGGACATGTACAGGGTATGGTTGTTGGTTCGATCCGCAACATCGTGAAGAGGAGTGATGTTGCATTTTGTTTCTGTTGTTTCTCCTGCTTGGAATGCCCGCTGGATTGAAATGTTAGAGTTCCAGATCAACAGGCCAGACCAGGGTTTGCTTTCGATCTCATCTTTATGTTATTCGATGCTGAAAACAAAATAATCCCGTCGATTCAGAATTAATTATTATACAAACGATATGTCTAAAATCCAAAGTCAAAGAATATTACTATTCAATGTTGGCTTCTTTGTTTAATTCTAATTATAATGCCGGCTCGGCTCCAGTAATTTGATTCCGGGAAGCCACTCGATTAATATTGATGTTCAAGCCTTCGCGTCGGTAGCGGCTTACCCCGCAGCCAACAAGGTATAGCGAATTCAAGCTCTCGCGTGATAGGCTCAGTATAGATCCTGACATCCAATCTAGGGTTGCCCCTGCATGTATGTTGTGATTTGTCTTAAAGCCTATCTTGCCGTGATCCATATCTTTTCAAAGACCTGTTTATTTGCTTCCTTTCGTGAGAAATCGAGGCAGGCGCAATTAGACAGACATATTCGACATGGTTTCTAGTGCAAATCCGTCCGTCCATTACATTCCTTCAACATTCTAGACATTTCGAAACCGGAATTCCTTCAGGGTGAAATTTCTCTTTTGTCAACTAGGCCAAGGCAACCAGGTGCTTTGACAGGAAGAAACCTGTTTCTACAGTGATTTAAAAAATGTGCACGTGCTAGAGTGGCTGTTCTCAGCTATCACAATAATGTGTACCGTAAGTCAGTTGGTGAAGGAAATTCGGCGATCATCGATCCTAACGCCCAACATCCAACAAGCGAGAGAAATCAGATACAAATGCTATCATTCGGATGTCTATCGTCGCTTTTAAAAATCTTAATCCTAATACTGACTCGTCCGTGGATATATCGTACGTTCGCACTCTCATGTTGGTAGCATGCGGCGCATGTTTCTTTTATGTAAAAAATCCGATTGCGAATCGATGTAGAGGACTATAAAACTGATAAACCCTTTTTATTTTATATAAAATGTGACCCGTGATGAAACAGTATATTTCAAGGCACGGCTTGCATGCTAGCTTGGGATTCAAAAATTGGTTTGTTCTTCTCTAGCATAAAGAGAGCCATGGTACTGCTTATGCATCCGAATTTTAAAAATTTAGACTACAGAGACATATTTTGAAACCTCTCAGCCAAATACTTGACCCAGTTGTTTTACAAGTCAATTAAGCTGTTGGTTCTTTTAAAATTTGGGCTCATAAGCACTGAAACGTAGTAGGATACAAAGTGTCCATCCTGAAGAAGATAGATGAAAGATATCTCAAGTACACCGTTTCCTTTTTCACCTCACTTTTCTTTCCTCCTCCCCGGGCCCCTAGTATTATACTTGAATCCATGAACTCCGGACTTGAGATTTAAAAATCCTTAAAGACCTAAATCAACTTCGAACATTGCAGTGATCTTGAAGATTAATGTATACGTGCGTTGGTTTTGTGGTATATATTGGTCGATTTGCAAATTTGGATCCATGCATGGATCACCACAAATTTTATATCGGGCCAATCTATGCAATTGGATGGTCTTGATCGAGATCTAGACCGGGCGTTTATGATATTTATGATTTATGGAATGCGCATGCGGTCTGCATAGGTAGTCGGCTGTACGTATATACAATTGATATATATCGTTCTAATATAATCTCAGTTATCAAAAGGCCGCGTGTATGAAGTATTATACCAGTACTCCAAATTAAGCCGACAGTCGATCTTTATCTCGTGAAGACAGTCTCGAGTTGCAAGTTGCCCCGCCTTCGAATTCTTTCAGTAACACAAGCGCAGTACGACATTGAAGTTTCACGGGTTTAATCATATTTGTAATCATAAGAGTCTGTCGCCGACCCTTTAACATACAAAGCCGGTTTAAAATCTCAAGTCTAGTCCTAGTCCTCCCCAAGACGTGATGTTGATATTTAATGTTTGAACGGGCGCTGGTTAGAAAGACGTATTTAAACCCTGCCGCACTAAATGTCCTGGTCATGGGATCTATCAACGATTATAACGCTGAAGACTCAGATCAACTTGCAACTTGCAATTGTTTTACCGATACGCTACCAAAGTAGTAACTCCTGTCCCGATTCCCTGTAAAGTTTCCTTTTCGTCTCGACATCCTTGGTACGCGTGTTTTCCTTCGAACCATTCGCAACAAGTTGCTTCGTTCAGCAAGCGGCTACAGTTCATTGTCTTCTTCTTTGTACAATTGTGGTATCTGCTTTCCCACCTTTCGATGCCCTTAATTTCGAACACACGACCCTGACTTTGCTATACTTTGCTTCGCCTCTGCAACTTAACTATCTAGAGGATCGTGAAGATGCCGTGCAAAGCTCACCCGCCGCCTTACCCCGCTCTGGATTCAGCCGCAGACTTCCTCGCCTTTGATGTGCACACGCAAATGAGATTATGGGAATTTAGATGGACGCATTCGACACAACCTTATCAGCGCGTCGAAGGACCGCCTTGGCGAGCCGCGGACTCAGAATCTCGGGGCACTAAAGAGGCAAATGGTTCTTTGATAGACAAAATCAGACAAGCGAAGGGTCGGGTTTGAGATATCTTGCGCCAAAACGGCCTCTCCTCAACCCCCCTTTCCCGAATAACTATCACGGGATCGAAATGGTTTTTTTCTTCTCCCGCACTAAGGATCATCGAACTTCTGGCCTTTTGCCACTTCCTCGGATTAATGGCGGCGTCCAGCGCCGCCTGTTAGCAAGCACCCAATGCAACGCACAAATGTCCTGTACAAGAGCCCCCCACCGTTGACAGCTGTCCCAGCTGTACCTCTAGATCAGCTGGACCCTGGATATTCCAACTACCCCTGGGAAAGTGCGACACGAGGCCATGCCGAACATTTTGGCCAGTGAGGGTGCTCTGTGAAGCTGCATCTGATTGACCGCCATGTCAGACATTTGGAGCAGACTAATGGCTTTCTACTGGCAGCTTGAGGAGTAGTGGAACCGCTGGCATGCACGTCCTCCAGCGGACAAGGTGACATTTCCGGACCGGATTAGGAGATAACCGCTAAGACCTTCAATGGGGGAGGCTTTAAATTCTGAGCACAGTCGCCATGCATAGCTTACTCCTCCGATATCCTCGCTTTCTCCCCCCGTCCTAACGATTTGATCTACCTTGCTGCTAGTTACTGCGCAGCAGCTACTACTATCGCAATTCTCTACTCCAAGATACATACCTTTCGAGGATCAAAATATTAGACAATGCCTTGCAAATCCCACCCACCACCGGCGGCGAATCGAACCGCAGTTTCAGTACAAGACGAGGTTAGAAGATGGGAATTCACTTGGCAATACGGGGTTATGAAAGCGAAGCTTCGGAGCCTCGTCTGGGGCTGGGGAGGATCAGGATGGCATATCGGCCAAGTTGGCGACGGACTACTCGATCGGATTAGAAGCATCAACCGGGATATATCCAAGGTCATCGCGCGCAGTTCAACGACTGTCGGCCTCTAAATCATAAGATTTCCCAAATACCAAATCCATAACCGTTACAGCTACCCTCAAGCATCCGATATGCGCTCCCTCGTTATATTCCTACAATCCAATTCGCACACTTGTTCCTCAGGAGGAATATGCATATATGCCAAAAAATTGGCATATGTTCCCGTTTTATTTAATTACGTCGAAGCTGAGGCCGGCCGATGCCCTTCCTCTCTTCACCTCACGAACAATCGTACTGGAATTTACACCCCCCCGTACACCTTCATAATGTTTCTGCCGCATATCCGGCAATGATAGTAACACCAGAGTTCGATAAAGCTCCCAGTTACATCAGCTATGGCAAGAGAGATTAAGATGCTACGGGACTCTAATAATTCACAGAGGCCAACTTTTTACACTAGCTAGTAGCAAAAAGATTTAGATGTGTAAATCTTGAGGTCATCAGGGCAAGGTGGAAGCGCTAAATACTTTCTTTCTTTCTTTTATTCGGAATTGAATACGCGAAGGGCGTCTTGGGACACTTATCAAAGCATTGCTTTACTTAATCGATTGATTACGCATATATATTTATAGAGAGCAGTTTTGGAAAGAATCATGATATTTTGAATGTATGCTAGTCTTTGCGAGGGATCCGGGAACGGATATCCAGCCAGGTATTCACATAGTGCCACTGTTATCAGTTATTCGTAGACATCAGAATTTCTGCCGTGCATCAATTGTCTTAGCTTTAAACTTCGAAGAATCGATAGTGGATTTCGCCGATAAACATCTGTCAACCAATTTTTACACAGAACCTAATCGCTGTTCACAATCTTCCTCAACAATATTCCGGAAGAAACCGGTAAGTCAGCGCGTCCGTTTCAGGGTGAAACGTGTCGACGTCGACCGAGGCTAAGGCTGAACGAAAAGCCAAGTATATACGTAGCTCATTCATGAATTCACCTCCTTATCACATCACCGAAAATCGATCCCGGGTCATTTTAGTCACTACGAACGAGATTAATTACATTGCGCAATTGCGAACCAACAATTAGGATTTTAATTCGCAACTCCGCCAGATATATATTCGATCCAACCATGCCCTGCAGTGTCTATTCCCCGTGGCTACCCGTCCCTTTAGGCCTACGGCTCCGCAAGGATGAAGTCTGGTACCGAGAACTGATGTATAAACATTTGCAGAGGGGGCCCGAACTCCTCGAGAGCAGGTGGAAGGAGTTCCATACACCTAGACTTGACCCGCCAGGGCAGGCCATCATCGAGCGCATTCGACGCGCGAAGTACTAGCACAAAACTGCAATTGCAAAAGACCACTAACCCGCATTTCAAGCCATGAATCCCCCTCTTGTTTGAAGAAACATGGCAGCGACCAAGACCATACTGAATTCTTACCAAGTCACCGTCGCAATTGGTCTCAGAGCGGGCATCTAGGGTTCGTCCCGCAGGTCTTCCCAACTGCCCAGCTTAGAAGTCTGGTTCCGAAGGGGAGAAGGTGATGCAACAGGGACAACACAATTGTCGAAATAGGAAATTGGTCGTGCGACACCATTCCGATTTCAGATTCGATTCTGTCTTCTCGAATTCCTTGAAGTGCTTACATCCACCAGTATACAGTTTAGTATAGTAATTTTACTTCCATGAGCATGAGAATCGTCAAGCGCCATGACGAGGCTTATGCTACCTTGGGGTTAGCGAATACCAAAGTCAGTTCGGATAGCGGCGAGCGTTCCGAATTCTACTTCCTGCCTTGCGAAGACCAGGGACAATTCCTTTGCTATATAAAGCTGGTACCCGTGCTGTGGATAGAAAGAATACTTGATACTCCACAGAATCATCATCTCTGGTCTGGAAGCCTTCTGGAGAATTCTCTCAAGCTTCTCGAATACCAAGGTCAAGATGAAGTCGACTTCAGTTCTCGCCATTCTCTCTTTACTCCCCGTTGGCAGTTTTGCCTCTTGGGCCGGGAATATCAATTACCTTTCCCCCTCTATGCACCATCCGTCTCTCGGAATCTCTATCCGTCGTGTAGCAAAGCGAAATGTCCCAGGAACAGAATACACTCCTCAACAGCTTAACTTCACACATGGAGTTGCAAGTGGTGACCCACATGCTACATCCGTCATTCTCTGGACTCGAGCTGCGCCAATGATGGACTCTGTTAACGACGATGGTGCTGTTACTGGATTGTCCCCAATGTACTGGCATGGACCTGAAGTTACTTCTACAGCCCCAGTGTGTGTGGAGTGGAAAGTTACAAAGGATAAAGCAATGAAGCAGACAGTTTGCAATGGAAAGGCATATACAAGCTCTGATATCGACTTCACAGTCAAGGTAATAATCACTCCCTGCTCGGTTCTGAAAATGGGGCTTGCTCGCTAACGTTTACGTCTGTTATTCTTATATAGGTTGAAGCCAAGCATCTGAAACCGTTCACCAATTACTACTACCAATTCAATATCTGTAACTCAGATGTTAAGAGCCCTATTGGACGAACAAAGACCGCGCCAGGAGAAAATGATCACGTTTCAAGAGCTCGCTTCGCTGTTTACTCCTGTGCTTTCTATGGTAGGATTCTCATTTCATCTAATGCTTAATATTAAAATATGAATGTTGGATTATCATAATGCTAACTAACTTTTCTATAGCTTATGGTTACTTCAACGCCTACGGTCAATCTGCCAGAAAAGACTCTGTTGACTATGTCCTCCATTTGGGTGACTATATCTACGAGTACGCACACTATGGCTACACCGGTGAAGGCCCTGACATCAACCGTGTTCCCCAACCTACACACGAACTCTTCACCCTCTACGATTACCGTGAGAGATATGCAACCCATAGAACTGATGAGGATCTCCTTCTGTCTCATCGAATGTTCCCATGGATCCCAACATGGGATGACCATGGTAAGCCTAAACAACCTTCTCACTGTCTAGCTTTATTGAGAGACGTTATTCTAATTATGAATTTATAGAGGTCGCAAATAACGCGTGGCGTGAGGGTTACTTCAAGATGAACAATACCGAAAACAGTTTCATCGAAGATGACCCGGTTTCTGTCGATCAAAGGAAAATGAACGCTGTTCGTGCTTATTTCGAATGGATGCCTATCCGACAAGTTGATATGGATGGTAAGAATTTCTTTCTTATTTGTCACCTCTACTACCAGTTTCAAGTGCCAAAGACTAAATGATAAACTATAGACAACCTTCGAATCTGGAGATCAACTGCCTTCGGAGATCTTGTCGATTTGGTCATGTTAGATACCCGCCACTATGACCGCTCCATCACCACCCTCTGGTACAACGATGATTACATTTCGAAGATCTCCGGTGAACCAAATAGATCTCAAATGGGCCCCCGTCAGGAAAGCTGGTTCTTCCGTCAACTCTCCGAATCTCACAAGCGTGGAACTACATGGAGACTCGTCGGCTCGCAAACTGGTAAGCTAACCCCTCTCTCAAAAGCCTATAAGACCCTTTTGTGTAATATAACTAACAAATATTCCATAGTATTCTCATACTTGAACACCACAGACCCCAGTGAACCAGATGAACCCGGATTCAGATTAGACTCATGGCAAGGTTATACCGCCTCCCGCAACCGTACTCTTCACCATCTATACAGCAACAACATCCCCAACAACATCGTCCTCGCCGGTGACTCCCATGCCAGCTGGGTCTCCGACCTCGTCTGGTTGAATTCCACCGACCCAGATCCAAGACCAGAAGACCACCCAGACTACGATCCAAGAACTGGACGTGGCTCCATTGGTGTTGAATTCGCCTCCACATCAGTTTCATCCCCAGGTATCGGTGGATGGGATCCAAAGCAAGAGGAGACACAAGAGAAGTCTGATCTATTCGTCAAGACCAATCCTAGCTTGCAATGGTCGGAGCAGCACCATCGCGGTTATTTGGAACTTGATATCTCTCATGAGAAGGTTAAGACGACTTATTTCGGTATTCCATCTGTCATGTCTCGCAATCGTAAGGAGATTCAGATGGCTCAGTTTGAAGTTTATAAGGATGAGAATAAGGTCCACAGACCTGCCGGCGGATATAACACTAAAACTGGTACCGCAAAGAAATACCTGAAGGTTTAAGGCAACCTAAGGCACTGCACTGACTGCGTGTTGCGAAAACAATGCGCATGGTTTCTTCACGATTTTCCAGCTACGATTTGTAATTGATAGGACTTTCATATACATAATTCAATTTATTACCTTTGAAATATATGCACTGATCCCATTTTATTGTTCTTAATCGAATCTAGGATGCCGACCTTGTAGCCTGAAGCAGCCTCAATGGGCTAGATTCTAGATAAACTCCAGTTTTGGATGGAGTGATGCTATCGGACTTTCAAATAAATCAATCATAAGTTTCATACCCACAGTGGTCTCGTTAATACCCTGAGTGAATTCTCATTAAAATGACCTGAACGCCTTCGCTATGCTATAAATAAGATAAACTGACAACCATAGAATAAGGAATTTCTCCAACATGACTTCTACCTTTTAAGATGGAGTTTTGTCTTTGGTGGCACTATTGCTATTACTAACCACTCCATTTTCATCTGCCTTTGGCTTCTTTCTGGGCTGAAGAATGTTAACCACTGGTTCTAGCTCTTTCTCAGGTTCCTTTAACTTTTTTCGCGGCTGAAGGACATTGACCGTCGCTGTTGCAGTGTTCGCGACTTCATCTGCTTTTCGCCTTGGTTGAAGTACATTCGCAGTCGAAGCATCGCTATTGCTTTCCGATTTCTTTCGAGGTTGCAGAATATGAACCGGCACATCCTCGCTTTTTGATTTCTTTCTGGGTACCAATATATTGGCGGTGCCGTTGCCCAATTCTTCTTCACTCTTTCTCTTCCTCACTGTCAAGAGATTGACCTTCACTTCATCCTCATTCACAGGTGCTGAACCATCGTATTTCTTTATGGAATCAGGTAGTTGTTCCCTCCCTGCCATTTCAATCCACAGCTCCGAGCTTTCCTTAGCGCACTTCTTTCCCTGGAAGTCGCTGTCTAATAAACTATGCATTAACCGGTCGTAATCCTTTTGACTCATAACCTTGCCTTTTCTTCCTCGGTCATCGAGAGTAACGTTAGTACCAGAAAAGCTACTGGAGCGGCTGTTCAGCCTACTCGATCGTCTTAAGATAAACTCTCGAGTTGTCGGATTTCGTAATAGGGACGCGATAGTATATGTAGAAGCGGATTGGATATCGTTTGGTAGCTTCACCTTCATCTTCTTCGGCGTATTGTCTTTAGAATCTGGATCAGGAGACTTCCGTTTCCTTGAGCCTGGCGAACTCTCCTTGCTCTCTTGACTACCTTGGCTGCTGTTCGGAGCATCAGCCTCCTTTCCTTTGCCATCCCTTCCAGGTTTTGAAGATTCGAAAATCAAACTCAAAAACCCCACACTTTTCCCCAGACTACACTCCTGTCGAAATGACATCAACTCCCAGAAATCCTTCATATTCCTACAGCCTTTCCATCCTTCCTCCTCCAGTTCGTTCAAAAACCGAGCTTTCGGGTCGTCTTCAAATTGAGGAATACATTCCCTTACGGGTTTTGAAGGGTGTGAATAAGGATGTCCGTGAATCCATTCCTTAGACGGAATAACGTTTCTAAGGTCGGTTGCTTCGAGACCAGGAACGAGGAGATAGCTTTTTGGCGATTCCGAGAGTTGTCCAAGAAGTGAAATAGAGCTCATGAGGGGATCAAAAACGCGTGCCCACCAACGGATTAGTTGTATATCGGATAGAACATGTTTAGATTTGTTATTGATCGAGTTAGGGAAGAGATATTGATCTTGAGCTCGAGCAAATAGAGTCAGATGAATCGGAATCCCGGGACGGTTGTACTCGGTAATCAGGTATTCGAGGAAAGCTGTTGTGGTAGCACGAATTGGAGATGCCGAGCCCTTTGGTACAGGGTTAGCCGGCTTTGGAAGAAACCCTGTGCTATCAGCTTTCGAGACGAAGATAGTAGTCGAAGACCGGGTCGTATAGATATGGACTTCGATCGCGTATACGATAATAGAGGTTGGAACGGATGATATGGCGAGAAAATGGCGAGTAAGTCTTGTAGTTAACGGTTTCTGACCACGAGGGGCAGAATACAGTGGGTCGCATCGGGTTGGAGGGTGAGAGATATGGTGGATATTGAAGTCTGAGGAGAGGAAGCCTGAGAGAATAGACGCGAGAGCTGAAGGTTGGTGAGAGGAAGCTGCTTGGGGAGAAGCAAAAACAGGCGCTATCGCCGAGATGGAGGTCTGGGTTGATGCCATTGGATATGGAAGAAGGATATGAAATGAACTATCTTGATGATATGATGACGAGGTTGTAGTTGAAGCTTAAGCCTGGTCGCAGTCGACAAGTTCAGGAGATAGCGACAAGAATGTGTTGATGGATGTGTTGTCGCTGAATACACACAACACAAGCAAAGAAAACACAGATAGCAGAGACCAAGACCAGACTTCAATATGGGGATGACCAGCAGACTGATATTCAAAGAATGGAAATCGGTGGAAAATATAGATTTCGAGAGTATATGTCGGGTAAATGAAACTAATGAATTCACCATAATGCTCGACCCATCCTCTTTAACTGTACCATCCGTCTATTCACCTTCTCCCACCACTGCTCAGATTCACCGGCGGGAACATACTCACCATTGACCCAGCGTATTTTATCTAGTATTGAGGGCATAGTATCTTCTGGGCGGCGGGGACCGGAAGCCAAACTACGATAAAGTCGGTCTATTTCTGCCCGGATTTCCATACGTCGTTCAGTACGGACGTGCTGGCCCCAGAGGCGGGCATAGTTGGTGCCAAACTTTGCGTCTGCGATTGGGACAGGCGACGGGAAGGCAGAGCAGGGCATATTGAGAGAACCGTTGTCGGTATGAATTGAACAGAACGTGTAGTTCCCATGGTTATCACAGTCTCTGATTTTCAGCCGTTGTAACATCCTGATGTTCATGGCCAGTGCCTTGCTAGCGTGGTTCGCCCCGGTCTGATGCGATCTAATCTTATCAGATCTATTCTCGATTGATCTAATCTAATCTAATCTCCGCCAAAACTCTTTCAACCCGCAAAATTCCACAACTTCAAAGTCTCAACTTCAACTTCAACAAACATTAACATTATTTTTATATCTTCCAACAGCGCTTCCAAATCCCTCTCACTCGCCACCGGGAAGGCCCTCCACCGTCTCAATGGCCTCTTCGCGGTCCTCCCTTCGTCCGATTCTCTCTTCCTCTCGTCAATCCCGTACAATCTGCGCCCAATGCTCCTCCACCCCACGTCCACATACCCTCCCCACCAATCACCAGCGGCCATCTCCCTCAAATAACTTATCAAACCGCCAATTCCATGCTTCTGCATCGCCAGCTATCAATAGGCCTCTCCAACAGGTCCAACAGCAACCTGTACCTCCTCAAATCAATACCCCACCTGCTGGATATCGCATGAACAAGATCACACGTCCATTCGTCCCAGTAGCAACCCACATGCGAGTTCCGTTCGCCGTTAACACTTCTGTGGATGTTCTGAATGATATGTACAACAAGCTTCTCGGAGAAGGTGGTGCGAATGCTCTTACAGATGAGATAAAATGGCAGTGTGTAACACACAAAAGTTTCGATCACGGGTTGCAGCCTTATAATACCAAGCTTGCTTTCTACGGTTCGTATATAATGCGAAAGGCCTTTATATGGACTTAAATATATTGATTGGGTGTTACATGTAGGCCGTAGAATAGCTTACCTTCATACTACGCTTTCCATGATACACCAGCCCGTCATTCCCACACCACAACCTAATGCTATAATCGCTACAGAACCAGAAATATCGAACGATCCAACACTAAAGCTACATGTTATCGCCAAGAGAAATCCAGTAAATAGAGTTAGCTATCTATCAGTACAGAACCACTTGAGCTCAACCAATCTTTTTGGTATTGCGCAGGCGTCAGGCATGGTCCCTTGCTTGAGATGGAAGCCCAGAAATGTAAGGTTTTATCCAGAAGATGGATTTTGTTTGGAAAAAAGCTAACGGTATCTGACAAACAGCCCGCAAACTTAACGGATTCTGGTGTTATCAAGGTAGCAGAGGATACAATTATGGCAATTATTGGTGCGGTGGCGCTTCAGAAAGGTGGAGATGCAGCTAGAGCCATCATGGAAGAACGAATATTGGCTGCTGCTAGAACGGTAACCAGATTAACTGAAGAAAGGCGGTAGAGGGGATCATATATTTTACTCTCCCTCGGGGTGGGCGGTTTACAATTCTACATGTATTATATTTCAAGGCGATAGAGTATTTTTTGTATAAAAGCATATAACGGTATAATGGAGCTCCTTAAGACAAAGTTTCTGACTCCCACAGATTTTCTATCCTATTATCTGACTACTTTCCATTTCATACGCAATATTGTCTCGTACTCAGCCCTGGAACGTAATACCAGAGCCTCAAGCTCCACATTAAATATACTCCCATACACTATTCTATCTGCTTGATTCTCCAAACCTTCTGTCACTAAATTTATAATTTTCAGCTGATTAACGCTTAACGGAGCGGCGGTCCTCATTCCCAATTTTCCACAGCAAAACACGCAATTGTCTGCATGATAACGTCCGTTTCAACAAGAGAGTGTGACTAAGCTTTCTTGTTTCAATATCGACAGGTCCAATATAAGCAGACAGGCGGTGCAATATCGCTCTGCATGAAGGCCTGCATGAATCAGGCGAGACGCGAATTTATTTACTCGAAATCATTGATCATTGATCAATTTTAGCGAAGGCCTTCAGTTGTCATATAATATATAGCCTTGCATAGCGTAGTTTAGCCTAAGGTCACACAAAATGCACGTGGACATGGAATTCTCCGTCGCCATGAAGTGTAGATTATGCCTAGTGGAGGGATAAATAAATAATAAAACTTAAGGTTAGAGGTGGAGAAGTTTTAAACGTTAAACCCCGACGAGTGCATAGATATTTAGGTATATATATACGGCAGTTGAAGACAAGGCAGTTAAGCTAGCTGCGAGTTTGAAGCTTCTTATAATCTCTTGTTCGTTTTGTGCGAATGAATGCTATACTATATACTTCACCAAAAATTATATGCTTTTGACTAACAAGGCACCTTCACGGAATCTGTTCAAATGCCGACATGATATACTACTGACTAACACAAATGTATCAATCGGCCCGGCGGATATTCCAGTCCGAAAGCGCCAGCGTACTCGAAAGCGAGGATTTTAGACAAGGATAGTTGCAATTGAAGGCTGATAAAGTCTTGGCTTCGTCTATTATTGCTACTATCGTAAATCTCCTGACAGGGTTTCATGATTGTATATTGGATAATTCTTTGTGTCACAATACATCATATGTCTGCGGTATATCAAAATTAGGTAGAAACCAGAAGGACAGCAGGGACATATGTAAATGTTGTATTAGCAGATCTGCAGATAGTGGTGACCGTGGTAGAAGGTATGTGGGATGTATAATACCTGGACTACTTATTGAATGCGAGTATAAAACTATAAATTGAATGGCTTTCGTCTGATGTACATACATGTTCTATCCATTCTATATTGATATTCGAATCTATCAGAGTAGAGTATACATCGTCTGCAGTCTGCTGCTAAAGCAAAATAGTGTCAGCTCAACTATCGGACGTCAGCACATTTGCAACTAGAGAATTTTGTATTTCCAGATCTATACTGCCACATTTCGATTTCAAAATTTTTAGAGATCTAGAAACATGGTTTCCGTCAAAGCCATAGCCGTGGCATCTATCTTGCCAGTCGCATATGCACAAACTCAAACATTGTGGGGTCAAGTAAGCATGAGATTCCAAGCCTATGCATATATGGTGCACCTACCTAAATTAGATTATACCTTTATTGACCCAATATCAATTTTTAGTGTTCTGGTGTCACCTACAAGGGACCGATAGAGTGCCCTAACGGCGCTACCTGCACCGTCTACAATCCCTACTACGGGCAGTGCATCCCCGCTGCCACAACCACTCCTCCTCCACCCACCAAAACCACAACCACAGCAAGATGCACTTCATCACTCTCCACCTGCACCACCGTTGCTCTCCCAGTACCTTGCGGGACCTCCGTTTTCTCATCAACCTACTGCTCAGCCTACTGTGCAACTGCTACACCTCCCATAATCACCATCCCGGCCTCAGATCTCGTAAAAAGGTGCATCCCTTCCCCAACTACAACGGGTTGTAGGACTACTACATCCACTTGTACGACGGTGGCGTTGCCTATCGCGTGTGGAACGGGTGTCTTTTTGTCAACATATTGTTCTACGTATTGCGCTAGCACTAGTGCGCCACCGAGGATTACTGTTCCAGCTGCTGCTCTTGAGAAAAGATGTATGCCACCTATCACTACTACCAAGGCTTGATACGAGTAGTCATAATTATCAAGCTCAGGGGTTAAGAAAGATATGAGAGGTTTTCCAGCGAGATTATTCAATTAATGGCCAGGGAATATATACCACTCCCTAGATATGTACATACATCAAAATAAATTTAAATATGAGGTCTGCAGGCGTTATTTACAGTTCCTAGGCTAGCTATTGATATCGCTAGTGTTCACCAAGTTCTGTTTGGCCAAGTTCAGGAATGCTCAACCGAAATTGGCACATAACCTAAATGAATCCCTGCGAGTATAAAATTCGATACCACTACCATACAGGTTTAGATTGCAGATTAAATCCGAATTTTCGACTTTGCAGACCTTCATGTGATTGGGCAGCATTGGTCTCGTTGGACGACTGGAATCGAGGCTACTCGTTGGACAATATAGTAACTCTAAATTGAAAGATAATGCATTGCATTAATGTGTCACTATAGTAGGTCGGTTAGAAAGCCTCAGAGACCAATTTCCTGATTTCCCCGTTATACTGCTGCTCATGCATCAAACAGCCAATATCGGTCGTCAACCTTTAGACTGGGTTTAGCCAACTAGTTAGCTTCAGTCCGCTTATAAATTGCTTAAGAAAAACCTCCCGACTAGTATTCTTGATAATTGAAGGCCTGCCAATAGATTGAGACGATTTCTTGTTTTCTCTCGGCTGATAAGCTTAAAAGGACCGCAGAATGGTTGATATCATCTGATGCCTAGATCTAGGTCTATGTTTTTTGCAGCCAGCATGTCAAACGACTGGAAGGACTAGCCCGAAGCTTGTATTTGCTTAACACATGTACACATGCACTATAGTATAACAATCTTAAAACCTCCATTAGGGCAACATTGGAATTTTGGAGATTACCCATGCGCCAGTTCTTGACAAAACAGAAAAATAGCGTCGGAGAGAAACGACTTTCCTTAATTGAAATATCCTGGGGCTTGGATGCAATGTATCTTAGCTAACATCAACCAGATCTACCAATTGTTGCATTTTTTGGGGGGGACGACGGAAAAGCATACCACAGGCGCAACGCAAGTCCAATTCCAAACTGTTGGAATAACTAGATCCAAGTTCGACAGGAGAATCCGACCCAAAAACTATGCGGCGGATGTTCTGACCTCGGCAGCGTTGTATATGGAAGCTTAAGTTTATAGAGGGATAAGAGCTTTGAAGGTGTATAAAAAGGGGGCCTGAAGCCCTCGACGAGTCTCAAATATCCTGCTCCGGTATCATCAGCCTTTGAGTCCTTACGGCCTTCGATAACACTCCTTCCCTTCCCTCGAAGCGCATTTGGAACTCTTTTGTCTTCCCAGGCCTTCCAGTCCTTACCGAAGCTCTATTCTTCATTATTCTTCACTAGATTACAATTCTGAAGCAAGATATATTCAGGTCATAGAAGAAATCCGCTGTACTGCCTAAATTGCAAAAATGCAACTGACATTCACTATCCCAGCCCTCCTGCTCCTCAGGTATATATAACCCACATTCCAGGCCAGAAGTTACACAAAGTGCTATGGAAATATCCGTTATAAAAGATGCTAATGGTTCAATACGTGTAGCCTTGCTGAATCAGGATTGGCACGCACCATTAGTTACCAGACGGTTACCAGAACTGTGGTTAGCTACGTGGCCAAAACCACGGTTACTGTTAAATCCCAAGTCAAAGGCAAAGGCTGCGACTCAGATACATTCAAAGTTTTTATTTCCCGGAATGGCTGGAGTTGCACCCACCCGAATGGTGATCAGATCGGTCCTAGGCCTAAGCCTCCCAAGCCCACCGGCAACCCAACCGACGACGGCTCAACGATTAAATGCCCTCCCTCCAAGGTCGTTACAGTGACAGCCAAGAACTGTCCTGCCGTACGTTGCGCAGCCAAACCGCAAGCCTGCCCAGCATATAAGCTCATAGCACAACAATGGGACTGCAGATGCAAAACTAGGAAGGGAACAGTATCAACCTACACGAAGCCGTGCCCATCATGCTGCCCACCACCGCCAAATCGCTACTACCAGCAAACTTGCTCAGAGGCTGTAGCTACACCGTCGTTGCCGCCGCCAAAGGGGACGCCTACCCAAATCACTATTGTAGAACCAACGGAAGAACCTACCAGAGAGCCAGGGGAGACGGAGGTGAAGTCGGAGCCAACTGATGGGGAAAAGGAGACGGACAAACCTACACCTTCCAATGTTACTGAAGAACCAGAACCAAAGGAAACCAAGGACGTAGATCCGGAGACAAAAGAGACGAAGGAGACGAAGGAGGATCCAACACCTACGGATACCGATATCATAATTACTGAAGCACCGGATCCAGAGCCATCCAAGGAGCCAGAGCCAAAGGAAGGCACAGACTCGGAGCCAGCGACTAAGGGAACGCCCTCACCTACCGATAGCGTAGTCTCTGACGAGCCAGAGAAAACCGGGAAAGGACCAACAGAGCCTTCGCCTAAACCGACCGACGAGGTTGAAGAGACAGAAGAGTACGGATACGAGGAAGAGTAAATCACTAGAGTTAACCATGGTAGTTCATGTAGTTGAAAGTAGCTTAAGGGACGTTAACATTACTGGAAATCCAATCCTCATAGATACTTCATAGTAACAAGCCAAGAAAATGGCCACTTTAGGTTGGATTTCTCCATACCAGCTTAGCTAGCGTCCTAAATCTCTAGTACCGATTTCGATTGTATACGTATATACAGGATACGTACAAGGTATACATGTACGTAGATATATATCTCTCACATATGCAAATTAAATGAAGATGCATGTGTACAAATATTTAAAATACGTCCGTGAAGATTGGCGGCGGATTTGAACGGACATTTGCTATTGCATCCGATATTATATCGATATATCAATATCTGAATCGAATCGCTATCTGTCCATGTCGACAGTCGCGTCGCAGCTGTCTCGTCAGCGTGTGTAACTCAAATGTCGGAGTCTGAGGTCTCCGATTTCCAGGGTCTCCTGCAGCGCCGACCTGGAAAGTAACCAATAAGGAAGCTCCATCTGCGCCAAGGCCAGTGTAAGCCAATCAAAAGAAACCTCGGAGAAGGAAATACCGAGAATGCGAACAAGAAAAGTTCGGTTAGAATTGGCCAGGGGCTCTTCAAGCTTTAGTATCTGTGCAACCTTCTTGGTCGTGAAGTCCGGAGGGTCGGCTTGAAGCTTCACATGTTTCGACAATTCTAGGCTCTGGGGAAGAAGTCTTGGAGAAGTTTAGGTAGGTACTTGGGAGCATATAAGGAACGTTACTGCTCCTCGAAAGAAAGGTATTTGAAGTGTCAACCTCACCACAACACATCGACAACACAGCTCGAGACTGTCGATATCGCTGGCAGTAGTGTTACACCATTTAATTTTCCCACGAGATCGCGAGACTACGCTACGACACGACTTCGAGACTGAGACCTGATATCTGATACAATCGACCAATTGCTGCCAAGATGGGCCTCCCATCCAAACCCGTGGGGATCAAGAAGATTCCGACATCGGATTACAAAACTCCATTCACAGACTACTCTCGTTGGCGTCTAAAGGACGACCATGGTCGTCAGACGTGGCACTACCTCTCCGAGGCTGAAGCGAAGAAGTGGAAGCAGTCAACTGCGGACAAATACTTCCTCGGCCTAGATACCGTATGTATGCATCTTTAGTATTATCCTATAATTATACAAACCAATTGTCTCATTTTGGAACCCAATGATAGGAACAACCCGACCTACCGCCCCCGAGAACCCCGTTAGATGTCGCCCGTAATGGCCTGGCCTTCTTTTCCAAACTCCAATTGCCTGGCGGTAACTGGGCATGCGACTACTCTGGTCCCATGTTCCAACTCGCAGGGATGGTTATGTGCTGGTATTCGACTGGAATCCCGTTCCCAGAGGATTGGGCTATTGAGATTATTCGATATCTATGCAATCGTGCTCATCCTGAAGACGGTGGTTGGGGTCTACACACCGAGGGCGAGAGCTCTGTATTCGGTACTACAATCAATTATACGACTCTTAGGCTCCTAGGGATGCCAGCAGATCATCCTGTTGCAGTAAAGGCGAGACAGAAGCTTCACGATATGGGGGGAGCATTGGGTGTTCCCCATTGGGGTAAAGCCTGGCTCGCAATGATCGGTTGCTTTGAGTGGGAAGGAATGAACCCTATCCCGCCAGAACTCTGGTGAGACTACTTGTTTCTCCGACTATAATGTGGATAGTACTAATAATGGCTTCATAGGTTACTTCCCGATTGGATCCCTCTGCACCCCTATCGCTGGTGGATTCACACACGTGCCGTCTACCTCCCAATGTCTTATATCTGGTCAAAACGTCACTCTCGTCCTTTGAATGACCTGACCCGTGCTCTCCGTGCGGAACTCTTCACTCAACCTTATTCATCTATTAACTTCGCCGCTCATCGTAACACAATCCGCGCCGAGGACATCTACCATCCACATACTCTCGTTCTGGATCTCTTCAACACCGCCTGCACATTCTGGAGCAAATACTTGCTCCCCAATTGGTTAAAAAAATGGGCAGAAGACTATGTATATTCTCTTGTTGAAAGAGAAGACGAAAACACCCTCTACGTGAACCTTGGGCCCGTCAACAACCCGCTTCAGATGTTGTGTCGCTATATCGCAGAAGGTCCTGATAGTCCCGCTGTTCTCGGCCATATGGATCGTCTCCAGGATTATCTTTGGGTCAATGAAGAAGGCATGCTGCTTAACGGTACCAATGGCGTGCAGGTTTGGGATACTTCTTTTGCGGTCCAATCCGTTGTCGAATGCGGTTTCTCTACTCAGCCTGAATGGAGAGACATGCTTAGCTCAGCACATTTGTTTTTGGACGACCAGCAAATCTCTCTAGAGATCAGTGATGAAAAGCAGAAATGTTACCGACAACAACGGAAGGGCGCCTGGGCTTTCTCAACTCGTGATCAGGGTTATACCGTCTCAGATTGTACAGCAGAAGCATTGAAGGCTGTTATACAGATACAAATGACGCCGGGATTCCCAGAGCTTGTCTCAAACCAAAGGATGAGGGACGCCGTCGACGTCATGTTGGCATTGAGGAATCCAAGTGGAGGATTTGCAAGTTACGAAATTATCAGAGGTATCAAACAATTGGAATGGTTCAATGCTGCGGAAGTCTTTGGAAGAATCATGATTGAGTATGAATATCCGGAATGCACAACGGCCGTGGTAACAGCATTGGTCTATTTCCAGAAAGTTGATAAAATCTATCGTGCCGAGGAAATCAAGCAGACGATCAAGAATGCTGTTGATTGGATCATAACCGCTCAAAGGAAAGATGGAAGCTGGGAGGGTTCATGGGGTATTTGCTTCTCTTACGCTATGATGTTCGCACTTGAATCTCTCCGCCTCGTTGGATATAACTATGAATCCTCAGAACGAGTTCGCCGGGCCTGCCAGTTTTTGGTAGACAAACAGATGCCTGATGGAGGGTGGGGCGAAAGTTATATGAGCTGCGTAAAAGGCCAGTGGATCGATCATGAAAAGAGTCAGGTCGTAAACACAAGTTGGGCTTTGATCGCTTTACTTCAGGCTGGATACCCAGGGAAGGAAGTTATCAAGAGAGGTATTGATTTGCTGAAGAGTCGACAGCAAAAGAATGGAGAGTGGCTACAGGAAGGCATCGAGGGTGTGTTCAATAGAAGCTGGTACGTATTTCTCGAATATCCTCATATTGACGGACAATGGTATGCTAACAATGTCTCGAATAGCATGATTACGTACCCAAATTACAAGTTTACGTTTCCAATCAAGGCTTTGGGAATGTATGCGGCCAAGTATGGCGATGAAAAGCTTTGGTAAACCTTTTCCCTGGGAAGGATGGATATTACTTTTGGCCTGGGTGATACGGCGTTCTTTGTTGAGCGTCTGGAGCAATTAGAATTATATATAAACTAGTGGCGTTTCAATGTATAGAATTATTAATTACTAATTCGACCCGTCGCAATGAAGCTTAGTTAAGAAACACAAGTCATACAAACTGCATATCGGAGACGGCCATGGATCTATTATGCCGGCGACGACCGTTAATTAACCAACAATGCATATTACATCGCCACAGTTGAGAGGAAATGTAGATATATATATATATATCTACGTCGGCACCTAATCCAAGTATAATGCGAACACTCGCAAGGCGCACACGAATCCGGCATTGAAAATAAAAAGGCGCCACTGTCCGCAGCCGACCCCACCCTAGCCTGATCCTACCGCATGTGGCAGGATTGATAAAAATGATAATTTCGAAAAGGTTTTAGCAGATGTTTTAATGTTGGATCATGACAATTAATTGACGGACTTTGAAGCTCCCAGGTTGATTACGTTACTGATAAGTTAGAATGTTCCAAGGTAACATGCGATTGCTGCATGGATCAAGGCAGTCCAGTAACTCAAGGGAAACGGTTTGAATTCGTACTCAGTATATAATACGATATCCCTGTCGTTCTTCAACCGTGCCCTTTAGACACAGATCCGGTTCGGATTCACCGGAGGTGGATAAATGAATTCATCGAAATCACTTCACTCGTAACTGTTAATTCCGGTTTTTCGATTCACTGCACTGGTACACGGCCTAACTCTTCAAAATCTTGAGAACACGAGACGCCACAGCGTCAAACCCTTGAAGCTTATTGAAAGTTATATATATTCCACAGACGGCCTGGAAGCAGCCCTTTTCTATATTTTGACGGCATACTCGCGTTTCAGACCTAGATCATGGTGGGGGGTCGGCAAGATATCTATAGTCCAGATCGCTAACATACGCAGACCAGAAACGCACAACAAACGAGCAAGTCTGACGTGAGAGAACCTGCCTACAGTTCATTGCCATTGTTCCCCAATGCCCAGGCTACAATTGCAATTGGAAGAGAAAAGCGATAAATTGATAAAGGAGCACACCAACAATATCCTTGATAAAAGCCAAGATATGCGGGCTATTTCTTGCTCGGACCACAAGTAACGAACCAATTATCTTGCGGTAACATAACCCATGCTTACCGTCAGCGGCTATGGCAACAAGCTCTCCCGTTGTTCATTACTTCCTTTATCGAAAACCGTGATTGGGCTGGGGGAGGGAAGGCTAAAATGCTCACGAACTAGGGCTTTTATGGAAAGTGGGGCCCAGACGCAGGCGCGAGGCACAGTTAGCTTTTTCTTCCCAAATTTAGGACGCACTAATACCCAATACGAGACTTCCAAGAAGCGAAAAGTCGGTGAAATCGCTGTGACAATGCTAATTGTGTATATGTCGGGCCAGGAAAAATTCAAATCAAGAACAATGGGACGGGACGTTGACAGGGGTATGCACTTCAGCCATTGTTGCTGCAAAGTACGTTTCCTGTAATATAAACATATTGTCTCCCCGACATCTCGTCGAGTCAAGGCCGAAGGGGGTACCTTGAACTTTTATGTCTACCACTGACGACTGTAAATTTTCTTTCTTGTTTAATTAGACGTTTGGTTTCTTATACCCGCGAGTCTGAGGATTTCGCTGTTGGCGTTTTATCTGTTTTCATTTTTCCTTTCGAACTTAAAAGCTTTTGCGCGCGCGAGCTCGACTCTTAAGATCTTTAGATACTTAGATTGGTTCTTTCGCCAAAGAAGGACTACGGCGCACCTAATTTACAATTTAGCTCGGTTTTATTGCGCAGCAATGTCGACGGAAGTGGATCCTCAGCTTTACGATCCCGTATCGGAATTCTGTGCCCTTTACCTCCACTCGAGTAAGTCCAAAAATATTTCTTTCGTTCTGTTAAAAAAAATTAAAGAAAATAAGGTATAGATGAGAGGAGTTATAAGAGGGAAGCTAACGTAATACTATTGTTAGCGGCCGTTATTGATGGTCAAGTTTACATAGTACAAGGATATGGACAATATATTAGAAATGGTAGAAGGAAAGGCGCTGGGAGTAAGTTCATACTGCGCCATACATTACCAATATCGATAAAATCAACTAATATCATATTTTAAATATTAACTGTAGACCCCCATATACGTTTCATGGACATCAACCAAAGAATACCAGTCGCTCGAAGTGGAGAATTCATCCATGTCGCTACCAACAGAACCGAATACCCAGAAAACATCCCGCAGACGGTATCACCAGCGTTCTGGTGGGACCGTAACACGCTAACTGCGTATATGATAATGGGTGGTACTGTGGATTACCAAGGGCTTATCCTTGAAAATGGGGCTCTATATAACCCAGGAAGTCCCAGAGAAATATGGCGGGGCAACTTTAGAACCGAGTTTATAAAAAATTATACGGGTTCAAGCAATAAATTGGACGAGTGGGGGGCACTGACCTCTGGCTTGGAAAATCCAACTGGGTTGATTTCATCACGAAATTCGTACTATGATGTTGCGTCGCGGAAGGGATATATCGTGGGGGGTTGGGTAGATGCCATCACGAATCCAACTGACAGTTTTCTCATCTGGGATTTCGATACAAATGGTTGGACCAACTCCACGCTCCCCTGGGGAAGATCCCTTGGTAATGGCGTTATGGGGTCTTTTCGAATAAATGACCGTCTGGTACATATCCACGTCGGTGGTGAAATTAATGGGGTCTATACAACCATGGACGAAGCACGGATATACGACGCAGAAACACAAAGCTGGTATACCCAGGAGATTCGCGGAGAGGTGCCTACGCCTCGTGGCGACGCCTGTACAGCGATGGTAGCTGCTCCCGACGGATCGAGTTATCAAATGTATATGTTTGGTGGTTCGGAGAATAGCAGCAGAACGGCGAGGTATTTGGGGGAGTTATGGGTTTTGAATATTCCCTCTTTCACCTGGGTACGCTTGGACGATTCGAGGGGGGAATTTGCCCCTGGCACAAGATCTGCCGCTTCATGTAATATTTTGCAGAACCGTATTCTTCTGGTTTATGGAGGGAAGAAATCAGTTACGGCGGGACAGGCGGCACAGTGTGAGAATGGTGGGAATGCTGCGTACTTCATGGACCTGAATACTTTGACATGGCTTGAGACGTACGAAGGTAGTGGAACTCAGGCAAATTATTCAGTACCCAGTCCGGTATACAACTTAATAGGAGGAAATGGATACGGCGGAGCAAGACTTACAGCCCCGCCAGATGGGTTCAACAATGAGGTTTTAGCAACAATATTCTCTATAAACGGAACTCGAGTCATAAACCCTAACCCACCGGAACCGACAGACACTGGAGCACCACCTCAAGATGGCAGTACGAAGCCTACTTCAGTACCGATAGGCGCGATTGTTGGAGGAGTCGTAGGCGGCATTTTGCTGGTCGCTCTTGCAGTTTTAGCATTCGTCTGCTTTAGAAAGAGGAACGGGAAAATGAAATGTACGGGGTCGCAAGACGACATTCCTGTAGGCGGCAGAACTGAGCTACCCGCTTTTTCTGAAAGCAGTTTCCACCAGAACTTAACAGTCTACAAAGACCCAAGGGCGGGGTACTCGGGATACTATCAAAGTACCGTTCTCGGTGCTCCAACAGCTCAAGAAGTATATATATATGAGCTCCCGACAGCTTATACTCATTCACATCAGCATGTAAACTCGCACGAGCTTATGTCCCCGCAAGATATGGCCGAAAGTCCAAATTCCACGACTCATTTGGTGGCTGATCAGGAATTACCTCTACCGCCGATGCCTCCAGGTGTTCCTGAACCCCGAACCCAAGTATGATGAGCATATGAGGAATATGGCGTCGGTATACTTCCACATTTACATATTTATATATAGGGATGTATTGTTTCTTTTATTTTTGTCCCCCAGTTTTTGAATTAACAACTTAACATGGTAATCATGCGCATGGTATGCGGCTGTGTGAGCACATGATCATGAATACCTGTTTTTGAACTTGCTTTTATATTAGCGGGCGTTAAGTGCGTAGATACAATGGAAATGTATATAAATTAGCTTAGTTTCGACGTTTTGCAGTTGTGCGTCTAAAAATCGACCGCGGGGATCGATGTTCAAGACATCGATCGATCTAATATTAGCTAATATCAAAATCTATTAAATCTATATATTAACTTAATACGTGTATACAAGGAATTCAAGCTTTTATTCAAGTCATATCCATGATATCCATGGTTCGAGTTCCACCTATCGATATCCAGATCTAACGAACGCCACATCCTAATCGCGAGCATCTTGCGTGCGTAGTAAGCTCACAACGGAGCATTAATATTATTAGCACCCAGCTTCCAAATTGTCCTTCACTGATTTGCGATTTTCGCGGCAAGGATGCATTCCCCTCTAACTTAATCGGGGAAATGCTGGAAACATAACGGCTGTCAATTGGCTGGACTAAGCCTTGGAAAGTCGCCAAGGACTGTGATACTGGTCGAATCCGTAACACGAATATGACACGGCACACAAGGCTACTTAGGAATGAACCAGGGAAGGCAATTCGACTTGGGAGCCTCAAAATTTGAAAACCTGTTTCAAGGGAAACCCTCAAAATCGGAAGCCTGTCCGGTCGATTTGTTGGATTTGGATTCTCTCCCTCTTTTATATTCTTTTACTCTCCCTCGTGCGTATAATCTCGTGTCCCCATTCTCGAGATAACGATTCGAACTTCTATCCTTTGTAAACAATATAATGCACAGATAGCACAAAATATCTATCAGGTCCAGGGATATAAAAGGAAACATGAATATTAGCGCGCTCGACCCACAAAGTAGTTTTTGTTCTGTTTGGAACCATGCTGGTAAGTCGAATAATATCCGAACGGCGCTAAGATAAACATTCATGCCTCTCCTCGACCTTCGAAAAGAAGTTGCTACGCGTTTGCAAGTATCGCGAGCTTACCAGGAAATATACATGTTTACCTTATATTTATCTCCTCTGACGCATGCTAACTGCCTAAATGATAATCTTCTGGAACAGCACTTGTCTATAGGAATCAACTTTATATAATCCAGGGTGAGGCCGCCTATATAGTCGGCCGGGCAGCCTCGAGCTCGGGTCTCGTCATCCAGGAAGGACATAGTATGTTGAACACTCGCTACTTTAAATTCATGAATTCGGCCTCGAGTCCTTAAGTTTCTTAGGAATCAACCCTAGATGCAATTGCGCGATGGGATTTGGAAGTAGCACGGCTAACAAGAACCCCGGCGTGGAACCTTAATTCTTATAGACCCCTGGCTACGTTATATGTCCCTCGATGACCCGTTTGCTATCGTCGACTTCGGAGACCAGATATCTGCTTTTCGACCTTCCGGTTTCTTCAACGCAGACCTTCCACAAAGAAAGAATCCGTTACTGTGGGACATTTCCACCTCAGCATTTTCGCCCGACGGGAATAGGGGACTTATCATATACACTCTGGGCCTGCCAGTTGGCAATCTTAGCGAGGCAGACAGCGGAAATTCTCTGTACTACTCTGTGGCTGGAAATGCAACGAGCGATGCAAATTTCGGGGACTTCACTGTACCAAACGGCGCTTTCTCTATCGATCGTCCATACACAGACAGCACGAGATATTATGCTTCCAGGAATAGCTATTTTGATAATGAGTTAGGCCGTGGATACGTCGTGGGTGGAATGGTGAACAGCACTGCCACATCTTCGTTTGTGACCTATGGCTCAGGCTCGCCTGCATGGCGAAACAGCAGCTTGCCATGGGGTGTCACGGCCGGAGACGGTGCTATGGGCACTTTCAAACTCAACAACCGCACTATTCACGTATATACAGGAGGCGAAGTGAACGGGGTGAACTCAAATCTGGATATAGCTCGGATATTCGATTCGCAATCTAATACATGGTACGACCAACCCCTAACCGGGTTTCAAGGGAGAATACCATCGCCTCGTCGGGGTTCGTGTACGGCTGTAGTAGCTGCCCAAGACGGGTCTAGCTACCAAATGCTCGTGTATGGTGGCGTCTCCGACGACGACGGTGCATCACCTTTCTCAGAGTTATGGGTATTGAATATACCCTCTTTCACTTGGGTCCTCTTGGATAACTCCCCAGCAGCGAGCGATGCACTGCATATTCCAGGTGGGCGAGTCGGGTCATCCTGCCATCTGATCAAAGGGAACAAATTGATGGTTTTTGGAGGATCTAAAGTCAAAGAGGTGGAAGGATTCACGGGGCCGGGGAATTGCGACGGCAATGGAAATGCAGGGTTTATCATGGACTTAAACAATGCCGTTTGGCTAGAAAACTACGACGGCAGGCGAGCGAACTATACGGTACCTGAGAGAGTTCGGGCCGTTATTGGAGGAAGTCCTACCGGCGGGGCAACTATGGGACAACCTGTGGATGGCTTCGCAGACCCTACACTGTCAGAAATTCTCCGGGTACCCATCAGCACCGCTTCCTCCAATCCAACGGCAACAGGATCCGGAGGCCCGCCTGCTCCAACATCAACATCTGACACTGGGGACGGTGGAATATCTACAGGAGCTATTGCTGGAATCGCAGTTGGTGTCGCGCTCGTCGCCATCGCAGGACTGTTCTTCTTATGGCGATGGACAAGGAAGAGGAAACAGCAAAAGTTGGAAGGAAACGATCCGAACAACCCCAATGGCAAATCTGAATTACCAGGTCTTTCAAATGACCTCGGATACGACCAGCAAAAGAAAATCTATAGAGATAATGCAGGCAATGTCATCTCACGGCAGGAATTAGGAGGGGACCCCGTCAATCCTATGGAACTCCCTGCTGGAGATGTAGACGGCCAACATGTGATGGAGCTTCCTGCTAAAGGCTCGGTGCATCCGGTTGAACTCCCTGCCGAAGTACCATACGCTGAACTTCCAGACGGGCAGCTTCCAGCTCCTCCAGTTCCACCCAAGGCACCGGGATCATGATCTTATTTTATAGAATTTATTGTGTATTTTGTTTATAGGCGTTTTGATAGCTATTTTACCACGAGGCTTTTGCACGACCTTTTACCAGCATTTCAGTACTACTACTTACCTACATTACCCTTCGATCATGTACATATATATTTCATTCACCAACGATTTTCACGACGCATTTTAATTTAATAATCAATACCCTATTGGGCAAAACTTCACGATGGCCTAAGACTAGTTATACATTTGCTAGATCTTGATGAAACGTGGATCACATAGGATAATATCAAGAACCAAAGTTTAACATTCTCTACCTCATTACTGTAACATAAGCTTAGCCGACATGCAATAAACGACCCCGTCCAGCGCCAACAGATTCGAGTTAAGGAAGATGTCTGGACCAGCAGACCGCGAATTAAATGAAAATTATAATCCATGAAGAAATAGAAGGCAAAGAGAAGCGAAATGAGAACCATCAAGGTAGTCCTCCAACAAGATCGTATTTGCAGGTAATGCCATCACAACCCTTTCAGAATCGCTTGCGATCGATGTATTAGATGTACCTACTTGCCAGGAAATTGACGGAAGCCACCTTTTCGTGACTTTTCGGATTTTTCCCGCTGCCCTAACAGACTAAGTCTAGTTCTTAGGCGAGGAGTCATCCCAGGGTCAGTCATGAAGCTTTGTTCGTAGTCAGCTTCCACATCACTATCAGAATCCGGAATTGTGGGAGTTGGTGTTCGTCTTGATGCTTGAGCTGTGTTTGCTTGCGCAGTCTCCTTCTCGTCTTGGGTAGTTGCTTTACCCTTTCCTTTGTCCTCGCGGCGACCGCGGTCAACGGTGTTATCTCCTATGATAGTATTTCCTTGTCCCCTGAGCCTGAAATTACCCCAGGGCAAAGAAGAAAGATTGTTCAAATCAACTCCATCAAAGTTGATTTCGCTACCTCGTTCCAACCTATGTCCTTGTTGGTTCAGAAGCTGGATAGCCTCTGAGATTCCAGGGTCCGTAGCAACAATCGCTTGAGTGAGTTCCAACTTCCAGATACCTTCACCCAGCTGTTCCAAGAAAGATCGAATCGGTCCTCCACGGTACCCAAGTCTCTTTACGGCATCGCGAATGTAAAGCCGACCTCGGAAGGCGATCAGTTGTGTGTGCTCGTCTTCGCCATCCATGCTAGGGATACTAACAGAAGGATCAAGAAGTGGATCTTCGTCCAGACGGTGGAGAGTTTCAATGTTTTTGTGGTAGTGACTTTCTTTCTTTCGGAAATCTTGGAGCAATGATTCAACACGATCAGAATGATGATGTTGAGACTTTCGGTCCTGGAGATGCGACAAGAACTCCCGATCACGTTTAAGCTCCTGTGCGTCGACCTCGAGGTTTGTTCGGTAGTCTTTCATGGTAGATTCAATACGCTTGATAGCACCACAAAGGCTTCCGAGGGAATCAAGTGTTTCTTCCAATGCAGCTCCTGGAGAGGTATAGCCACGGGGATCGGGAACGAAATCCATGACTCCTGTGTGAACAGCTTGCGGATTGGCAACCTACACATGCGATTAGCTAATACAATACTTATAATATTCCAGATACTGAATGTTAGTTTTTACCGATTCGAGGCTTTTGGGAACTGAACCAAGCCGAAGCAACTCTTGAGAACTCATACCAGCTTTTGTCTTTTGTGCGTCGCCCTTCGGAGCTAGAGACTTTGTCTGTTCTTTAACTGAAGCTGCCTTGGTGCTCTTTCCAACAAGCGGCGAGTCATCTTGGAGGTCTCGAAGATATTCGTCTAGGCTACTCATCCCGGCGGCGGATGACCCAAAGTTAGTGCCAGAAGCTTCCTCTAGTTGAAGATGTCCCGTTCGTGAAGTAAGGGGATTCTTCCTGATGACTGTAGAATCTGCTGGGGTACTCCTCTCAGAGCCACCCTTCGGTGTTTCCGCTGAAACCTTCCTCAGAGTATCCCGGACGTTATGGCCAGGTCTCATACTAGGGAAAGGTGTCGCATGTTCTGGAGGCAGAAACGAGAGTGGCATTGCTGTAGGTGGAGGTGCTGGGCGCCCAACAGGTTGAAAACCGTGTGGAGTAGCCATTGCAGTCGAGCTCTCGCCCTTCTTGGTCAAAAAAGAAGAACTTAGACGTTCGGAGACCGATTGGATCACAGGGCGTGGAGCTGGTTGTGTGGAAGGTCCACTGGTCGATTGAATGTCCACGACGAAGGGAGAAGTGGTGGCCCCAATAGGAGGGGAAACGTATGTCGGAGAGACCCGGCGGACTTCTCGTTGCTGGGTGGATGATCCAGCTGCAGCTTGCTCAAGACGCTGACCACTAGCACTAGCACTAGCACTAGCACTCGACTGATCCATACGAGGATAAGGGGCCGGTCTCATTGGTGGAGCAGTGCGTGGAAGACCAATTCCCCTTGCCTGGATGCCATCTCGAAGAGGGCCTGGAGTCTGTGAGAACCCTTGAGGAGCACGTCTGGTGCTTCGGCGAGGTGCTGTTGGAGGAGGAGTGGGACGGGGCGGCGGAGTGATTTGCCCAGAGGACAAGCCAGGCGTGGTGGCAGCTGCAGAGCCACCCCGTGCTAGAGGAGGGTTGATGGCCTCCAACCCTGGAATTGGCACTTCGCCAGTTGGTGAAGCTAACACCAAGAACCTCGAGGCGTCAGCACTGGTCGGAGACAGAGGCAACGCGACGGAAGCTGGCTCTGGAGAGAGCAACCTCCTGGAAACACGATCCAAAGGATCGGCTGCCAGGAGGCCCGAACGTTGCTTGTCTCCTGGTCCAGTAGCTGGCCCGGGGACGATCACAGTTCTTAAACCAGGGAGCTGTGGGCCTGGGGTTGGCTTTGGTTGAGGTGTCCCTAGGGGGGACCCCTCTGACTCAGGGACACTAGCCGGTGTCCCTGAGGTTAACTCGCGCTCTAGCTCGAGGGCGCGAGTTCTCGAGTCAGAGACTCGAGGTGCGAAACGCTGCTCCATCTGCAGCATTTCTCGCCGGAACTCCTCTGTGCCTGCATTGGCCGGAGGCGTCGGCTGTACGTGGCGAAAGGGATTTAACTCCCTTTCGCCACGACGGCCTGCAGCCTCTTGCCCATGCTGCTGTTCCATCGCGTAGTTTGTTAGAATCGTTTGTACTTGTTAAACCTTGATAGAGGGGGAAGCAAGTAGTGTAGAGGTGATCCAGTATGAGGTAGCCAACCAAGAGCAGCTAGAGGGACCCAAGAGGCAGGTGACGGGTACAGGAGAAGTAACAGGATGGAGATGATGTGCAGGTGGTGAGAGGTGGTGAGATGGTAGAGAGGTGATGATGGGGAGGTGGTGATGGGGAGGTAAGGAGATGAAGAGGCGATGGTGATGGCAGAAAAGAAAGCTCTTGGAGACTTACAGGCAAATAGTTTATTTGTGGGCCGAGAGCCCTGAAACAGGCGGAAGCTTTCCGCCATGCTCCCTGGGGAGGGGGTACCGCGCCTTCATGGGCGAGATGGGAAGCCCTAAGACCTAAAGACGATGAGGTGGGCCGATTGGCCCCCTCTTCCTCCTCCGACCCCTCATGGTCTCCTTTCAACCTCCCCAGAACCAGCCGAAACACCAGGATGCGATGGCCAATCGGCCACGCAAAGTATTCAAGCGAAGAGCAGGCCCACGGAGGGCCGCTCGATTCAGAAGGTTATATGGAATGCAAAAACAGCTGCATAAAACACCGAAGGGAGCGGCCCAAGACGGTGGGCACCATCTCGACTGACTTCTGCGTGTCCTTCTTGTGGCTGAATATGGCGGCCCTATCAAAACAGGCGAGTTAGCTTTGTTATGAGAATTTTATACAATGCATTAACATGCAATTAACGATAAGGATATTATAGATGTACACGTGTGATTAGCCTCGAGACGGGTGTGATAAACACGATATGCCCAAGATAGACTCAGGGTGCCGAAGTCCGCCTCGCTGAGGTTGGTGGTTCTTACCAAGAAATTATTGGCAATAGAACATGGACCCGTCGCGTCCCGTTGTTCAGTCTATCGAGGGATCCCTAGGATAGGATCACCACTCACCAACTCGGGAGCTTGGAAGACACGTATAGTTGAGCAAATGAGCGGCAACAGTGACGATAGTGTTTGTGGGGGTTGTGGCGATGGGGTTGGTAGAAATGAGGATGGAGTGAAGGTAGAAGTGAAGGTGGAGGTGGAAGTGGTGATTTGAGGTTGGCATTTCGAGGAACTATGATGAACAAATATTTCGAGCTAGCACTTACCTCCGGGGGCCGGGGGAGTCATTCCCCTCTTGAACAGCTATCCGACCTTCGATGATAGGAGTGCTAACTCTAGTAGTATCAGAAGAGATTAGCAGCTTTATCTTATTGAGCTTGAGGCAATGAGATCTTACTATGGTTGCATGGTCTTACTTTGGGAGTAGGGTGATCGATGGTAGGTGGTAGATGATGTGGGGTGGGTGAAGGTAAGTAGTTTAAGTTCTGGTCTCTCAAGGATCCAGCTTAAGTACTTGGCCACGGATCAATGGGACGCGGTCGATATCAACTTTCAGTCTGAACCATTACATACATTTATAGCACGACCATATTTACGCCCGCTCGGCCACCAACAGGGTTCGTAGCTGGCTTTTGGACTACAGGGCCAGAGTGCGTGCAAAGACTTATTCCGGCTCCCGACTTCTCAACTTTAGCAAAGAATAACTGATGATGGTTATACCGGGCCTAACGACCCAAAATCAATTGACTCTACGGCTCTCATCTCGTGGAGAAATCGATTGATGTTGCATGTTGAGAGAGTCTGTGTAACCTGGAGGCTGTTGCATTTCCGAAATAGGATCGAGGTTCATTCCAGATTTGGTTCGCCAATAATCAAATCTTGGCACTCAAACGAAACCAACGAACGGCTCACCTCTCACTTGTGGCCTGAACGGAACGGATCATTAAATTTCCGCGGGAAATGTCTCTGATATCGGAGAGGTCATATATCATATCTGGGTCGGGTTGCGAGCCGTTCTGTAAACCCTTCAAAGCACCATGGAATTCCACTAGATCGGGTCCTCAGCACGGTACCAATCCGTGGGACCAAACCCATCGAGATCCGGGAATGTCGAAACCTAACTACTCAAAAAATATATTAAGGATCCTGGGAAGCCGTCTTCTGATGCAAATCCATACTGAATTAGTATTTACGGAGTAGGATGTTGTGCAACCGCACAGTGAGTACTTTCTTCGACAATATTTTGAAATTTCAGGCTGTTTGGCTGCAGGCTTTTGACGTCTGACTCAAGTGTCCTTCGGAGGCAGGCCTCCGCTGCTATCCATGCCGATTAAAGGTCTCAGCCGTGGATCAGAGTAGCCCTGGTTAGATTGAGCCGAAGAGAGGTTTAGTGCACTCCTGAGCTCTTGCTTTCGTCTCCAGACTGTCAGTCACTCTTTTGGGTGAGGCAATGCATCAACGTCTCTTGCGTTCCATGTGATCCATAAATTCAATGACTTCGGTCTAGACACATCAGTGTTAGCCAAATAGCTAGTAAGTCTGTACTAACAAACGCCACTATTTATCAACCCCAGAGTTTTTGAATCCACAGTGGACCACGTTCGATACTACGCCTAAATTGCGCTCCTTGTTGCGAATCACTGTCCCGCAGTGGACTCAACGGGTGTTGGTATCTACATTTTCTGAAACTAATTTTCCCCACCCACCTCTCCGATATTTCTCCAAAGTCCGGCAGATAAGCAAGAATTTATCGCTTTCTAAGAAAATCAAGGGTTTTCAACGCAGATTTTAGGGAGACCAGTATCCAAAGAGATTAGACGCTTTTGAAGAAAAGCAAAAGGCTCGCCGCCCGTTCAACTTGGATGCATACATTGTGAATAAATTGGGTACTGTGGCGCTTTGTTGTGATAATATTCATGCACCATAAAGTGGCGTTGAGTCTGAGAGCAAAGTCAGATTGTAGGACGAACACAGTTTGGTTACGGAACTGGCGGACGATTTGATCAATTGAAAGCCAAACCAGCCAGCAGTAACTCATCTCCAACCAGGCTGGATCAAATAATAGCATCTCAAAAGGTGCAGAGGAAGTTATTAGCCCATGGAGATCGTTTTTGGCCGTTCCTGCGTGTGTTGGTAGTTATTGTGCGGGTCTGACCGGCACTGGTCAAAGTTTTCCGCTGCTAGTGTCCCGTCTCCGCCCGACGTTCCCCAACATGCCATAGCTCCGAAGCCTTGACTTCCAAGTTTGTGGAGAAGCTTTCACGGCCGATAAGCACAAAAGTCTTGCAGGTGCTTGAAAGCTAGTAGGTTTGCAAGTCAGTGTGGCTACACACGGGATCCGATGATCAAGTGCACTATGGATTATAGCTGCTATGTTAATATGTGTACCATAAGTTTGATATCTTGGAAGGCATCCCGTGAGAATGGCTGCATATACCAAGACCTTGACATGCGAGTATCAAGCCACCAAGTATGAAGTAGAGAGATCTCAACCTTCGTTCAACGTGTTACATTTTCTTGTCTATATGGGCTGTTTCGTTTCAATCATGATGGGTGCCACACCATCCTACCGTTTCTTTCACCTCTTCGGCTCGTTTATATGTAATAAAACTCATAATTTATCTTCTATTGCAGCTCGAATCATGAGGGGAAAGTGGACTCAGACACAATCCGCACACGAACTTGCTGTGTCTGAATTAATTGTGGTTAATATATATGTATCTTTTCCAAGGCGCAATCTTAACAGTGTCACACAACAGCATAAGATTAGCGATCAATACACGCCCCAGGATTAGTGAACTCGAAGCCGTCCATGTTTGACCACTACATACCTACGGAATATCTTGAGCAATTATCAATGGTGATATAGGATGCCTGGTGAGAGCATCACGATATACGGGCAACACTTCCAGTTCGTATAGGTGCTTAATTTCGGACCTTAATGGAGGTGAAGAATCTTCTCCCTCTTCCCCAGTCGCCCTCACCCTCCGTACTATTGGAGGAGACATGGGGAGAACTTGACTTCTAATGGAAATTCAAAGCGGGGAGAAAGGCAGTCAGCTGCCGACCCCATCATGATTCTCCGATTGTTCTAGTGGGTGAAGAGTTAGCTTCGCTTGCCAAAACCTGGATAAACCCAGGAGCGATTAATATATTTTTTAAAGGCAAAAACTTTTCCTACGGATCCATCTATACCCCGTTTTTGCCCAAATTACGGACCTGGAGAAGATCTGGACGCTCTATGCTGGGCAAGGGGGATCCATATTATCGTCTCCACTTTTTACTAACCTTTGGCTTTACCCAGCATTGAGACGGGCGATGCCTGGGCTATATTGAGATCAGCGGTGCCAGACTCCTCGTTTGCTCACATGTCCACCAGTAGAAGTTGCCTTTGGCCCATGCCGCAGAATACACCGTGCTTCAGGCTAAATCTGTGTTGTTGGGGACTTTCCTGCGAGCTGCAGGCTGGAACAACCCAGTCCCTGACTTGTCTAGGTTGCTTTTTCCTTGAATTACGTCTCCCCTGATCCATGCTCAGGCCGGGTTGGAGCTGGAAAAAGTTAATTGCGGTATTCGGATGAAATCCCCTGGTTGCGTGTGACCGGTGTGATTCTCCAAGCAGGGCCCAAGACCGAACGCCGTGCAGAATTGTTCCTCATGAGGGATGGCGCGTGATGCTGTAAAATGTTACAGGAGTTTTTCAACTTATCGTAAGTTCCAAAAATCAAGTACGAACGGAAGATGAACCTCCGCGAACTAATCAAGACTCGAAACAAGATTTTCCATCGATTTTGAAGTCAGTGCTCAGCTTCGTCATCTGCTAGCAAAGAAGCCCAAGCTCGATGCCCGCCGGGATGATGATTCCACGTGGGGAAGGACCCCAAGGACCGTTTGGAGGAGCACAAGTCCGTGCACGGAAAGGATAGATGCCGCGGCTCGGCCTGGTGAACTCGGCTTCCGTATTGTACGGAGGACGTGGTCGAGCGTTAACTGAGGCTTCAGCACAAACATCAAATACGCATTAGATCCATAGAACGCTACCTGAAACGGCGTGCGTGGAACTTGAACTGCAAGCTGAACAGCAGAAACAAAGTTGAGGAAGGTTCTATTGTAGTCATCTTCCTGACCAATTTCGCTTCGTTGGAAACAAGCGGGTCCGGATTGCGCACAGATGTGTGATAACTCTGAAGGAACAGCGAACGTGAGAAGGGAGTTTTGTCCCGTGCTCGCGGTACCGAGTTCGATTAAAAATGCAACACCATGATCCCGAATCCCTACCCTCGAACATTCCATGATATAAAATAAGGCTTCCAAGGTCTGATCGACATCGCGAGGCCGGTCCCAGACCGCAATGAAAGCTTTTTTTTGTTGTAACGGATAGAGAGAGTTGCATGAGAAATTCATCGTGCACGCAGAAAATGACAATATATTAAACAACGGGCCCAGATTAATATAGATTTTATTTTTGGTCCATACCAAAACCATTGAAATCCGCGCAGAAAATCACAGTGATTAAGACACGGAACTTTAAATATCAATGGTGTTTGAACAGACTAGCCTAAATCTTAAGGTTTCGAAGTCTCTACGATCGTCAATTGATATATATGACGATAAAGGGATAACAGTCTTTGTATGAGAGTCGTGGATGCATTGAATTCTGAATTCGGGTATCTAAATATACATAAATATGATATAAACATGATAAAATTATATACTGGAGGCGTCCCCTGTGGTCATTTCTCCGAGCTCCCACTCTGAGCCGACAAAAGCAATTGGGGTGTGTGGTTGCAGAACGCCAACGGAATGAGTCCCCCCAGGAGAGTGAATAATATTTTACAAATGCGCACTATTGTGAGAAGTAGAAGAAAAACCCATTTTATGCGCCGCTAATGTTGAAATGTTCGATGATATGATAAAAAAAAAAAAAAGTAAAAAGTAAGAATAAAAGATTGATTATACGAAGACTTGCCACTCTTCATCGATGGATTAATTTAGAGATATCTAGGCTTCGAGGCTGGTCGAGCACCCTCGTATCTTTCAGCAAACTCAGCGGCCGCAGTCGGAAGAGCAGCAGCATTGGCAACTGGGAGGGGATCTGGGGCAGCAGCAGGGCTGGGGGACCTTCTGCGGTTCTTAGCAAGCGGCGTGCATTGAGCATACCAACCACCTTGGTCAGTGACACAGGATGCACCAGCTGGACAGAGGGTAGGCGAACTCCATGTAACTGCACTTCCGTTGGTGTAAGTGCTACCGCCGCAACGACCATACTATTTGAGGTGTTAGTATTATATTTATTTGTTTTATATATATCCTCGTAGATTTTACATACCAGAGTTTGAGTACCGCCTCCAACTGTGTTGCAGTTACTAGTTGGGAAGCCGGGGATGTTGTTACAAATACCATAAGAGGGATTGTAGGAAGTGCACTGGAGTCCGCACGGGCAGTTCGTCGGGCCGCTCCAGGCAATAGAGCTGCCAGCTGCGTTGACAGTAGAACCGAAACATTGACCATATGGTGTTTGAGTGGCACCGGTTTGCGGTGTACAGGTTGGTGCTGAGGTTGCAATGAAGCTGTACGGAATTGGATAACAAAGGTTGGTCCGGTGAACACCCCCCGCCGGTGATGAGGAATAGCAGAACGCATCATATCCAGGCCGTGGATACGTCTGAGTCCAACATTTCATGTTGCCTGGGCAAAGACCGTCGACTTTACCATTAGCTTTAAAGCAGTGGCCACCACACCGGTTACTGTTTTCGACAGCATACATTAGCATTTATTTCCTAAAGATATAGTATTCAACAGAACATACTTAACAGCAGTAGCGTATGAATAGCTTTGGGGTGCACAGGCCCAGTATTGCATTGGGTTGATTGCGGTTTGTGGTGCAGTAACTGGGGTGCACTGGCTATACCAAAAGTTGAGAGGATTGCATCTGTAATTGACGGGGCAGAGTGTTTGCACATCCCAGGCTAAAAATTAAAACTTATCAGCATCATCTGTTGCCGAGTGCGTATTCCTGGGAGGTGAACTACAAACCGGATGAGATAACACCGTCTGAGTAACCACCACACTGTTCATAAGCAGTGGCCATGACGCTGAGTGTGGTTTGCCAGTAAAATTCACATTGTGAACAAGTTGTTACTCCAGCATATGGTGAGCAGGTGGTAATTGATGGGGGCCCAACAGTCGCTGTTGGAAGACAGAGGCTGCTGGTACCGCTATGGCAATGGCAGTAGAACTCTTGAGGACATATGGTCTTTGTGGTTGTTCCTCCTGGTCCTGTCGAAATCCCACCGCAAGATGAGAAAGGTAAAGCTGCCCAGTTGGGAATTGGGGTCAAAGGCCAAATAGTCGAATATGGATCGGGAGCCTGTCTAGGCATAAGATTGCCATTTCCGACATCGCCAAATAGTTCTCTCTTCTTAGGACATCTATTGGCGACACAGAGAGGCAGACCACCGGCAGTAACAGTCTCGAAACAAACCAGCAAAGCGGCCGCGGCCACTGCGAAAATTCTGCTGTGGAGCATCTTAGAGATAGAGATATGATCGAATTCTCTTCGATGGATGCTGGACGTAAAGTTAAGTGAGAGTTGAAGTTCAAGATCTGACCAATTCTACAGAATCCGAAGATGAGATGAAATGGTCAAGAGAGCTGATCCTGTACCTAATAGGGCCCCTGGACTTTTTTTCTCGGCTCAGGGAGGTCTTTGTGTCTTATATACATTGATGATATGGAACCGCTCCTGAGGATGAGCTAAGTTGTCTGCAGAATTATCTTTCGTCCCTTGCCCCTGTTTTCTGCGGGGAAATGACAATAAACCACGCAGAAGTTCCGGAGAAGGTGTGAAGAGACATTTTGCCTTGGAGTCTTTCTCGGTGTTCATCCTGTCGATTCTAAATTAATTATGAACCACTCTGCGCTGCGTATTTCATCAGCCCGCATATCAGGAATCTGTTTCCGGGCGAGAATGTTCAGCAGTGCAGGTTAGCGCACTGTCTATCGGTGTTCAAGGGGCCCTAGCCGTCCCTACTTTACACAAAAGTGCCTAGTATTTTTTTCCAGAAATGGGCCTGCTTCAGTCTATACAGCCCTGCACATTTTACATTGAGTTATGTTGGGTATCACAGCACCGGACCCACCCACCATTTCGATGCTGAAATTTTCTTTTCGCTTCCCCAGGTCAAGATCCCAGATCCCGTGCTCTCAGTGGCTGAAGATTTGCTTACGTTCCTTTTCTGCTCTTGTGGAGACGGTCCGACTGAAGTCCGGAGTAACTGTTTGGGGTTGCAGAGTTAGCCTCTTGGCAGAATGCTGGTGGATTTAGCAGATTTCTTCGCTGTCATTATTGGCTAAGAGTGATTTGGTGTTGACGGCACAAACGTGGATGAAAAATATAACGACCATGAATCGATCTCCTCTGTAGTTACACATAGGTAAGTACATATGTCCCGCGGTCCGACTGCGCAACCATTGAACTGTGGCGGCTGGCAGTTACTCTATGGACCATCGAGTGTTTGCGCACTCCCCTGACGTTGCAAGCTTGTACAGTGGCGGTTTGTACAATTGTGTGCTCAAACTGATCGATCGAATAGATTAAACTTAAGATGACCAAATGGAACCACCATCAAGGTAGCGAGTTGGTACCGAATTCAGCACGTTACAAGTGCATTCACGTTACACGTTGTGATACCCTTTAGACGACCGCATGGCAAAATTACAATATCCATACATCTCTAACGATAATTTCGTCAAGCTGAACAAGCCATCAAGCAAAACGGGAAATCGGCACAAAAAGCAGGAACAAGAAATTTGAATTTGACTACGCCTATGCCCTGAGCGTTTTATGTGCGTGGCGCTTGTCGAGATTTTCTTCTTCGTCAGATTATCTCCTTTCCATTCAGCTGGGCGAGCCGTTATCATCACAAGAATTGCTGGGCTCGAACGTGGCCGCGCAAAGACCAGACGTTTGAGCTTAAATCCTGAATTGGAAAGGTTAAATGCCTGTTGGATCTAAAGCCTAAATCAACGCGGTCAACCTAATCAGACCAAGTGCTGGCCACCGAACTTACACATATATATGCGTGGACTTGTTATTTTTGCCGACAGCGTGAAGAAGCTGCTCGATAGCCCCGGACCGCGTGATTAATTTACAACTACGGAAGGCAAATCTGGAGTCTGAAGCCTGATGGCTGAAATTCGGGAAAATTTTTCCCAGCGTACTAAGTAGAGGATTTCGAATATACCCACTTTTGAGGCGCTCATCGAGATCACTCCTATACAAAGTTTTCTATTATATCCACACCTGTGAGAAATACCCTTGCTCGAATCACACCTAGGCCAACATTCTGAAAAATATGTCGACAAGCTAGACATCTATGCTGTAATCAGTTGGAAGAAGAATTTCATGTGTCGAGACATCGCAACTTCAAATAGCTGGTATCTTCCTCGACGAAGTTATTAAGTTCGACCAGCAAAAGGAGCCATTTTCCGCTTTCCTATTCTTTCGTTGCAATCGTTTTAACTCTACTCTGTAGATAGCAACTCCAGACCTTCGTATTCCACTGACGTTTTTGTCATAGAGTGGCACACCAATAAGCCGTGCTCGTCTTCCGTCCACGGGTGAAAACGATAGAGAAAAAAGGATGTGCGCTCAGGCGAAGTCTGTGCTCGTATGCAAGGACCATCTTCATGTCCCAGTAGTTTCGTTTCACTCAAAGGTATTCTTCTTCCTCTTGGTGGTCACAGCGCTCTCCTGGCAAAAGTCAAAAACAAAAACTTTTTTGTGACAATAGATGCTTTAACAGGGCATGGCTCCCTTGCAGCTGCAGAGCTTGGCGCATGGATTGTGACTTGACCGGGAAAAATGCTTTGGTCAGGCGGAAAGACGGCTTGTTCTCCCATCTTGGCCCCTTGTCCTATCGTCGCTTGGCGGGTCATTCAGACCCCTGCTACCCCGCTATTTATCCGGCGCCGGTCATGCGGGATTTTCGGCTGATGTTAACCAATCAAGTTCTCGAGTCTGTCGCTCCAAAGCTTCCAGAAGGAATCCCGGAGAAACCCAGTCTTCACTACTTTTGTCGAGCGGCGGTCAAGGCGGTCAGCTAGCCTTCTATGAACTAGACTTGTTGTACCCCGCCTTTTCTGTTCTGATGATTATGGCCTTGCTCCAAACAAGCATCCCACGGACGCACCCAAACCAGTTTAGCGATTGCCATATTCCATACTTGAGCTTCTTATTTTCTGGGGTATGTACGAAAAAAGTTAAGGAGCAGTCGCCATCTGGTGGAGACTTTGATCTCAGCAAGAAAAAAAAGGAAAACTCTTGTCCCGTCTCTTAACTTATGCAGGCCTTTTATTGTAAAAGTGAATGGCTGGTCCAAGCTAAGGGCAAATAAAAATTCATGTTCACCTTCGAGACGAGGTAAATGGGCAGCAGGCTGCGTAAAGAGAAGCTTTTATTGAGCCTGCGTTTCAGTTATTGCTGTGCCGCAGATATGTCAGTCCAGGATTGTCTTATCGCTGTGAAATTTTGTTCCTGAGCATCGATACCAAGAATGAAAAGTCCTTGGCCCTGTAATTCAAAGTGCTATCGTATAGGTATTGGTAATAAAGCCTGTGCAATTATGCATGTCGAGCATGTATAAAAGGTTTTAGAAACGATTCAGGAGCCAGTCAGGGCACCAGGATTTTGCCAAGGGTCTAAGGATTATATCTGCCCCATTATATCGCGCCATCCATAATACTTGCCCTCAACGGGATACCGGCACTCATATTTATATAGCTAGCCGCTCGAGTTTAGCAAAATTGTCTTTTCCTCAAGCTCCTCTTGTTCTTTATTAGCGACTACATATTTCAAGTCTTTGGGAGAGTTGATTATTGTAGCCTCAGGCCTCCAAATACACACAGTTTCAACAGAGTTCCCTACTTTTACAAGCAAAATGTCTGCTGACGAACCCTACGTCCCCACTGAGGTAGACATCTCAACAACTGGTTCTCTATGTATGTACTTTGCAGGAAACGCTGCTGCCAAATGGCAGACCGTTCCCTCTAGCAACATCCTAGAATGGTTGGGAAAGTACTACCTCACAACCGACACTCCAAGCCCGGCAGACATTCTCGCAGAAACAGGCTGGAGTGAAGATTTCTATATGACATTTGAAGGAATGATGGGTAACATAAGCGATATCGCACCGGTCTATGCCGATATACTTACCTTGGTCCCACACCCAAGGGTCCACACTTTCATCATTCCTGTATTCGCTGCCTTCACCGCGGTTTCCACAATTGTTCTCGCTCTCAGAATTTGGTCCCGTATTTCAATCGCCGGAAAGTTGCAAGCATTCGATTGGGCGACTTTGTTCGCTTACCTTGTGATTGTCGCGTGGGGTGGTCTCGCTGTTCACGAGAGCACTGCTGGTAAGTAACCACTATCCAATCTATCTGTAAACTGCGATCAACCTAGCATGGATTCTAACTTCGAAACTTGTAGTTGGCGGCTGGGGCTTCTACTGTGACCAAACTTTCGAACAGGCACGTGCTTATGAGAGAGCATGGGGTATCTTGACATTCACCTATCCGCTTTCAGTACTCGCCATCAAGGTTTCATTGCTTCTATTCTATCACCAACTCTCTGCCTGGAGGCCACTCCGCATCAGTGTCTATGTTACCGGATTCATTTGCTTTGCCAATGCCATGTGCGGTGTCTTCCTCTGGCTTTACCAATGCACAACTCCGAATCTCTGGGATCATATGGTCGATCTTTCCAACAACATGAGCTGTCCACTCGACCAAATGACTGTCCTCATGGCCGTCGGTGGAGTCGGTATCTTCACTGACGTTGTCATCTGGTTGATTCCAATTCCCATGGTCTGGCAACTCCAGTTGAACACCCGAGAGCGTGTCCTTGCTGTCTGCACATTTGGTGTCGGTTTGGTCGCTTGTGTTGGCTCTGTTATGAGACTTGTTGCAATTCGTCGATTCTTGTACTACGGAAACGAAGATGGAAACGACTCTCGTGACCCCATTAACGCTTGGGCTGTGTAAGCGCATCCACCTTCATTGCATTGCAAGCTTCGAAGCTTCACGTTTATAGTATTTGCTAACAATCTGTTCTAGTGTTGAAATGAATCTCGCCCTCATCTGCGCCTGCGTTCCTGCTCTTCGCGCACTTGTTGTCAAGCATGTTCCAAAAATCATTTCGCGTACCTCCGATGGTACCGATGTCAGCAAAGGCTCAAAGGGTTCGTCCAGCTATAAGGGACACGGAAAGCCAAGCATTGTTAGTGAGGAGGAAGGAAACACCAACACCTCAGAGCTTGGAGACTATCCAAGAAACTCCAATACTGAGAAGCCAGAGCCAAATGTTAAGGTCTGGAGCCCTATCACGAATTACAAAGGGGAGGAATATTCTCGGATGCAGGATTAATTCGCTAAGCCTGTATGCTTGACCTTGACCGCGTGTAGTTCTAAATTCTTACCCTCGGGCGATTTCCTTCTCACATTTGTTTTTGGGTCCACGGATTTGAATTTGGGATATTTGGGAGCTATTCGGCCTGGGTTTCTTTCAACGTATTTCAGTTTATCCTTTTTTTTCTTTTCTTTTTTATGATTCTTCGCTGAGCTACCGAGCCGTGCCATTGGCTCTTTTCATGACATAATTTTAATATTCACTTGTATATATTCTGAGCACGGGGTTGGTGACTGGACGTGGCGTGAACGAAGTTATGGTCTTTGTATACATAGATTGATACAAAAAGCAGGAATGATTTCTCTTCAAACTCTAGCTCTCGTATTTTTCCTATCAGTTATCAGCTGACATTCATGCTACAATTGATTCTATATTAATTGTCATTGATAAATCAGGTCATTGGCGACAGTTTCGATATGTAACTACATACTTATCACATACGAAATCCCGGTTTGTTACGGACAGACGGCACCGACCTTTCGAGATAGGCGAGTTTCATTTTCTTGACTTTGGGTAAGATCATACGAACTTCTGTCTGCTTCCTGCGACCGCTATGCAATATCACCTTGCAATCATAAACTTTCGGCTCCGTCTAGATATCGGGATCTTGGGCTTCATTTCTTCCTTTTTTTCCTTTTGTCTGGAATCCTCTCTAATAGAATACTCGGCCTCTCATCGGATCTACTCTGTCCGAGAACAATTGAAGGCTCCCGACGAGCCAAGACCAATTTGCAAATTTGTCAAAGTTTAACTCTACGGAGTACTCGTATTTTACCATGAGTCGTATTTAACTGCCGGGGTATGTTAAAGTATGGCCTGTGCTTCGAACGCACCGATAACAGCACTTTTATCGGGGATTTGATAGCCTCGATTCCAGGGGATTTGATAGCAAAAGCGCTGCCTATACACTTTCGTTTGAGCTGAGCCGTCTTACATCTCAGCAAATAGAAACTTTGACAAATGTACAATTGTGGTGTATATCAAAACGTCATTAATTCCTGCACTCAAGTGTAGCGGTTTCGGCAAAATTTGCTCTTGGAGGTTACAAATACTCTCTCCCCCTCTCGTTAAGTGCGAATATCTCGATGAAAAGACGAATCCAAAAAAGCCTCCTGCAAGGGGCAACTTTATTGCAGGATAAGCCTGGCGAGATTGGGAGTTCCCGTGTCTAGAAAAGGATGAAAATGTGCCTGAGTTTTTCTATTCCTGGGACAGGTACCTGTAAATCCATACTCTGTATTTCAACCTAGGTTAGACTCGCTAAACACACAAGCGCAGGAAATCCATAAACCGGATTAGAGCCTGGATTGATGCATCGATGGTATTTTGGCTATGTTGTATAAATGTTTCATACCTTGGTAGACGTGGTAGGGGCTGAAATTAAAACTCACTAAACCCCTCACCAGACTGTTGAAGGTCCTCTGCTCGTTCAGGGAGGCCTGACAATCGATTTGATTGCGTTGCCATTTTCAGATTCCAGAGCTGAGCAAGGCTTTTTGAGAGAAAGTCTAAGCGCCTTATTCACGGAAGGGGTTGCCGGCCGCTATCGGATGCTGGTCAGAAACTTCTGGTTTATCTTGGTGTAGTTGATACAAAGGATATGCATGCATCTTCAGGGTCTGCCATCACTTGGAACTTCCAGACATGTAACGGGTGTATACCAAAATGTCTCTCGCCTAAATTCAAAGAGAGAAATAACTCATTCTGGTAACGTTTTCTTGTACGCTTCCCAACTTAGTTACCGGACGAAGTCCAAGCTCCATGCATATGCATGCATGTAACATCTAAGTTGTCCAGTTAGATCTTACTTAAAAGCTCGGATCACTATAGTCATAGCTACAAATTCCTTATGTTGCATAGATTGGGTGCATCCAACCTCTCATATCGCCGAAACTCTGGCTGGCGGTATTTTGTTGTAATCCCAACATCCTAGGATATTTTATAGAACAGGCGGTGCAGTGTGCATATCATGATTCCACATTACCACCATTGCATCCTCGCTCCGAGTATCCCGATTATTCGGACAGCTAGTATTCTAAATCTTCCAGGATCACGAAGCTTCGTTTATTATTCCTAGAATAATGCAATGTAGGAGGGAAACTCGACGCTTTGATATCAGAGTTTTGAGAAGAATGTGGAAAGCTTAATGATTTAACTGGCGCCATAGATATAGTATAGCGCTAGCTAGATGCGGCGAGTACTCATTTACAAAATTACGTGACGGGTAACGGCTTCATATCTAACCCTCCGACTAAATATGAGAATATACTTATGTAAGAGATTGAGAAATCCGGATTATAGATGGAACGAATATGGTTCTACCGAGTGGGGATGTGGATACGATGGTATTTCAAGTCGTTCTTATTATTCAATTTAGGAGAATTTTATACTCTAGATTAGAGAGCCACTTATGATAGTGGACCGGAACTAGGCATAACCGATTTCATGGCAGTGCTTGATCGGCTGTGCTTGTGTTCCATGTTGAATGGCATAACTTCTGTCCCTAATTTAGACACCCTCTAGAAGTTGATTTTTGGCCCTATACTCAGATACTCACCAGTGATATAATGTTGAAGTTCAAATATCGAAGTATATCGATCATAATCGTACACATGAATTAAACTTTCCTGTGGACACAAATGTGGTGAATTTTTAATAAAATAAAATAAATTCTTAAAACCACAATCTATTAAGAGTTAATCTTATCTTGTAAATCAAATGTTACCGCAGAAGTTAATCCGTACAGGAGAACGAGGCGGACTAAAATTTTTCCGCTATCTTTGTGCCTGTTTACATGTACACGCACTCTCATCCTCAACATGCAGCATGAAATAGGTAGGCTCAGATGTTCTAGCTAACTTTGCCTGCACCTGCGTAACGTTCTCCACCTTCATCATCTGGCATTATTTAGGAGGTTGTACAACGACACTCGTTGAGCGAATCAATCAGACCTCAGCTTCCATTCAAAGTCCGAGGGCGGGTCAGATGAACAGGAACTATGCATGTTTAAACCCTTGAGGAAAAGATTTACAAAAGGAGTTTGAATAACCAGGAGGTGCTGACCTACATACAGACCCCGCAGACGGACTCCTTCCCCAGTGTGGAGATTACCCGCTCGCTCAAGTCATAAAGAAAAGATTTTCGCTTTCGAACTACCCCGCACTCTCGCTTCGATGGAAGGTATCTGTCGATCCTCATTGTACGTAGTGAACCCACAGCGGGTTTCGAGGGGAAAACATTGTTAGCAAGGATATGGAGTCAAGCTAAAGCTGTGGGATGGGTAGAACGTAGGCTCAAATGAAGAAAATGTACGCAAGAAAGCTGATTAGTTTTGATTCTACACAGTAGAGCACCTGATGCAGCCCATCACAAATGCAGCTCTTGAGGAGTCGAGTGGAGATTTGGTTTAAAACAACGAGTGGGGCCATGTAGTTATAGAACTCCACTCTCTAGATCCCCCCCCCTGATCCATAGCAGTTTGGAATCACTCAAAACTCGCCTTCGCTCTACTTACTCGACGGATATCTGCGAACGCTTCAGCTTGTCGAAGTAACATTACGCGAAAGAATCGATGCATCAATGCATCAATTTAGAAACCGTGGTGATGCTGCGTTGTTAACGTGGGAAATCTTGGAAATGAGGCCTTCACGCCATGCTTTCGCGCTTTGACATTGTGACGGAACAAATCCCGACAACCACGATGGAACTTGTAAATTCGGAGCTAAAACCTGATCATGATACAAGATTTTATGCCGGTGCTGGATTCTGCTGTCTGTGCTGTGCTGGGCAATGCATGCGATTTCCAAAATCGACCGCGAACAGACAAACCATGTGGAGAAGCTTTGGCCAAGGTCTGAGCGTTATTCCAAAAAGCAGGTGACCATAACGTGGACTGGAACGTTTGGTGGCGAATCGAATCCGAAGACAGACAAAAAACATGACAGGTATGAATTCGAAAGGGTCCTCAGCGAGAGGGACCTTTGATAATTAGAAGAAGAACTATTAGCTAGGGTATCGTAGAGTTAAAAAATATACCCGAAGGATGTTTGATACACCAGATAATCCAATGCAAAGCCGTATTTTAAAATCTATTATAAGGATAGCTGCCTATAGCCTCGCTGTTCACCAGATATCAGAAAGGTCTCCAGAGCTTCCTTTGGGTGAAAATCTCGTCTAAGGTTCAACCGCGCCAAATAACGACACTGTACTTAGCCTTTACACAGGAAGTATCACATTTATGCAAATTGTTTGAACAATGTCAACCTATCCCTGTTTAAAAGCGTACTAAAAATCTAATGGCGCCTCCGCCCCACTCCTGTGCCGGAGAGATTATGGAATACCAGTTGGACCCGCAATAGAACATTTTTTGCTAAAATATCATATACAGGACCATGCTTGATCCATGCGGTACTTCTAGTCCCGTGAAATCCACATCCTGCTCCAGGGAAGCCCTTGGCGGCAGGATTCTGGCTAAGGCTCAATTCATTGCATTTGCAAAATTTTTATTAAACCCTGTAATTTCATGGATTTCCTTCAGCCGGCTGGGAAGCCGCTTTCTTCGTCGGAGAAGCATGGTGGCGGATGATTTCCCTCGCGCAAGCCCGGATTAATCTGGAGTATCTTCTAGTTACTACAAGCTAAAGTTCTAAGTCGGATCTGTCTTCCCCATACCCCATATCCGCCATCCGATTCCGCCCTCCCTTTCTCCAGGAAATATAAGTTGTAACACATGCCACCGAAAAACTGGGGATTAATCACCACATACACTTGTCCAATCACTTCCTAGGTTCTACCATCTAAAGACCACATTTCAAAACCTGGTCTAGTCTTAACGGCCGTTTTTGAAGACCCTAGCCACTTCCAAAAGCTGCAAGCAAAACTAAAGTAAGTACGCTAGCCAACTATCTTGATGGCGGGGGAAAAGGATTTTACTAATTCACAATCTAATAGATCTACTACCACATTTGGAATCACCTAACAAAATGGTTCTTCGTCGAAGATGGTCTATTTCGTCCGGATCCGCTCCGGACGTTAGTGCGATTGCATCGTTCAGATACCAAGTCGCTATCTCGAATAGCATAATTTCTTCCATCCACACTTGCCCCACCCCGGTTTCGAGCCCCATCGAGCCGCCGCGCAGTCGTTCAGGCAGCTCCAGCCTGCAAAACCCCCTTCTCTTCTCCCTTCTTCAAAGAGCCGCATAAAGGCGACGCCAATATGAGCGCTTGGATTTCAATTTGGCGGGCTAGCGTGTTGGTTTATTTTTTTGCATCACAAAGTAAGTTTACACACTTAACTGTCTGTTTCGGCTGGGTACCTCAGTGCTAACAGCCTCCCTCTTAGGGTTTTAAAAAGGCTACATCAAAACTACATCATTAATAATCATTGCGTCGTTAAGTCGATGTTGTAATATAAGGGATTGCTTCCGATCGGTGTCAACGTTATAACGTTAAGGATAGCTAGGCGTTTGAACTTGCTCTTAAGAAAAAGGCGGAATTTCGATTAATGCAATCAGCAGAATACTGACATTAATTACACTGTACATAAACTAAAACATCGGCCATATTATGGCCCTTCATCTATCTTAATAGTATGCATATTTAGTATTGTTTCTCTCTCTCTAAAAATAAGGCAAAAAATATGGCTAAGCCTCCTGGAGTATTTGAACTCGTCAAATAGTTAGAAAGCAGGCTTCAGACGATGAACTAGCCATAGACTAGGTATGTCTCGTATGAAACTGTAGCGCTACGATCCACGTATGCGCGCCTACGCTCTGCAGCTCTGCTCTACCCCGATATAATGTAGCTGCTCTTGATACTGTTGTTATTCAGCCCTATATTGGAAGCCCTTGGTAAGTAACATGAAATATGGTGATCAAATCTAGCCAACTATCAGCTAGGGTTGTATAGCTAGAATATAGCGATGCACAAAATTTTATAGTTTGGAGCAGAGAAGGCTGCTAGGATACACAGGACCAATAAGTACATACGTGGGGGGTCGATTCAAGCTTGTATAGTAGGTTTACATAAAAGTTCTAGGAAAGCCTTTTTTAACCTAGCTAGAAATCACAAACGTTTCTTAAGATTCCAGTAAGAAGGGGTTTTCCTTCTGCTGCGCAACAATTAACAGCACCATCTGTATAAGAAAATCTTCTAGAATACTCATCCCTGTGCACATCCGGATATTGGAATTATCTTTGGGGATATGCCCTGGGAAGCTTCCGGCTGCTTCCCGTTAATTAAGATGGTAATGAATGCTGAATTAAGGAGTAAATATAAGATAGAATGACTTGCACAAGTCTTTATTCTCTGAGTAAGGCCGTCAGGTTTGATCTTGAGACTATCAGAATCCGGTTTCTTAATACTTTTTCGACATGTTAACAATGTATTGAGTTTAGAGGTTAAACTTAGCATCGCGAGCTTCGAACATCACCATAGCCTAGTTATAAGTGTGATTGTAATACAAGTCCTCTGTAATTCTCATCTTAGTCTAGATTATATATACATGCTCCACTTGAGGACTTCGAGAACTATTAATATCATGTTTTTTATAATGCTTAGATATATGCCCGGAGTTTAATTGATTGAGTGTATATAATACATTAAATTGTAAGTTATACAATTATGTCATAGCATATGTAGTTAGTGGGAGCGGGTTTAAATCTGCGGTAGCATTTAGTTTACGAGATAAGTTTAAATGACTTTTGAATTCGGGATGCATGTTGTAGTAAAAGAATGCTCTACAAGCGAGCTAGTTTAAGAGTCTCGATCTCCTTCAAATAAATACCTGATCTTGCAGGACGAGACTCAATCTTCTCTTTCGAAAATAGCTGAAGCACTCAAGTCCTAGGATCCTGTTGCAATGTTGGATCGAACAGTGGTGGAGCACTGTGTTGGAATGTGTGCGTTGCACTGGAGAATATGTGTTGCGCACTTCCCTTTTGGGAGACGTGTAAATTGAAGGTCTTGGCAGGGACAGCTTAAGCCCACCAGCGCGTCTTCCTGTCGTTACAAGCACCTTCGACCTCCAAAACAAATAATCTTTTTAGACAACCACTCGGAACCACTATCGCCAAATCCCCCGCATCATCTATCACGACCCCACATCTACGACCCGTTTTTATGACTTGAATTGGGTCATCCTGTCCTTGATCGTGGTTGTAGGTAGCTCCCTGGCGTAAAAATTCCTCATGGGAGCGGCTCCTAACTTCCCACGTGCGCAGCAGCAACAGCAAGCGACCTCTTTGCGCATTCCGCAGCAGCGGCAGCTGTCAGACCTTCCCTATTAGTTACTACACTTATCCTTTAGCAAAAATGACGTCCGAGTCGGGGCAAGGTGATAAGATGGCATCGATTCGTTACGCCGTAGAACAGAGCAGTCCGCTTTCTTCTTGCCCTCCCTCACCTTCGCCTCCTCCTCCCAGGAAGCGGTCTGTCTCGCCGGCTCCCATAACTTCTCTGCCTGATACGGAGACCACCAAAAAGCTATCCAACCTAGAGCTAGATGGGAAGAATGATCCGCCAGCTAAGAAGCGTACAAAGCTAACGCCTGCCGAGAAGGCGGAGAAAGAAAAGGAAAAGGAGGAGAGAAAAAGAGAAAAGGAGGAGAAGGAGAAGGAGAAAGAGAAGGAGAAGGCTAAGATTGTAGGTCATACCTTTGGTTTAAATCTACTGACAGTCGCTGATCTTCTCGTTACAGAAAGCGGAGAAAGACGAACAGAAACGACTAAAGGATGAGGAGAAGGCAAAGAAAGATCTTGAAAAAGCAGCTGAAAAGGCTAGGCGCGATGAGGAGAAAGCCAAACGTGATGAAGAGAAGGCTAAGAGAGATGGGGAAAGGGCTAAGAAGGAGGAGGAGAAGCTAAAGAAAGAGAGGGTAAGTTTGTGACATTCCTTTTGAAAGTAGCGGATATATATTGTAGAAAAGATATGGCACTAACTATCTGAAATGGCTAGTCGCAACTGCGTATGGATAGCTTCTTTGCGCGCAAAGCCCCTACGGCTCCAGTTGCAACCTCAATTTCAGCAGCTCCGCCGCCAACAGCTGTTCCCACAAAGGCTAATGATACCCCTACCTTCCAGCTCGTCACAGGTGCTACTGCTGCCGATGTTCAGATGCTTGATGGCTCTCTTAATCATGATGGCAAAAATGACTATACAAAAACGTTTCAGCCATTCTTTGTTAGACCTGGAGTCAAGCTCGCACCCCTGCGAGCAGCTGGTGGGGCAGACGCTGCAGATGATAGCAGCTCTCAGGTGATGGATAGGGTTCTTTTTAAGTCTATCAACGTTTCCTCTGACGAGATGGAAATCGACAGCCCTGGAAACCGGATAATCGTGGATTCTACTATCCCGGAACACCCGTCACCATCGGATTTCAAGGCTCTATTTAGCTTCCGACCTTCCAAATGGAAGAAAGGCAGTATCCCGAAGTTTTCGACAAAACAAATATTGGCTGGACTTAACTCTTCCCCCATACCAGATTTATTCGGCACGAGGAAGGTGGACAATACAAATTATGTGAGAGAACTGCAAAGACTCACCCGGAAAACCCTAAAATACGCCGAGGACGTCCGCCCTGCCTATCGGGGCACATATACGCGAGTTCCTACTACTTCCGGCCTCCGCAAAGGGAGAAATCCATTTCAAAAAAGCCTGCCTGGTGTCGAGTATGACTATGACTCAGAGGCGGAATGGGTCCACGAACCCGACGACGACGGCGAGGATATCATGAGTGAAGAAGACGAAGATCCCATGGACACTGGTAGTGCCGATGAAATGGAGGATTTTCTCGATGATGAAGAGGAAACCGTCAAGAAGAAAGCAAACGTTGCTGGGCCTTTAATTCCTGCTGCATCAGGGCTAATGTGGGAAGGTGAATGCCCTCACTCCGATGAGTTGATGCATTACAAGATTGGGGTTTTGATTGGTAAGTTCTCAAAAACCTGGCCTGCAAGATGGAACCTACAGGGTACAACGAATCTAATTTATATCAAGAGGGTGGAACGACACCTATTGATCCTTTCTCCATGCAATACTGGGCCTCAGAGAAACGCAAGTTGGTGGCTCAGCCCAGAGCAGCACCGGTGGCACCCGAGAAAGGGAAAAGCAAAGCGCCAGCAAACACCTGGTGGAATGCGGCCCCACAACGATTAGACAGTGCTACATCCTCTACTCTCGGGCCGGCGCTTCAATCTGTAGTGTCAGTCTCACAAAACCCAGGTGGGCAAGTTCCTCTTCGATACGGTCAAAACCTTCCACCCCTTCGAAACGGGTACGTTCGTGGGCCTCAGCCATCCCGGTCCAGCGAAGAATTTGGTAGATCTCCCTCCGCCACCCATTTCTCAGATGGAACACCATATATCCACGCCATCATGGACCCAACGGCGAGGGCTACCCTGTTTAAGCTTCAAGCGGATACGGGTCCCGCCCCTCTTGTTTCCCTAGCAGACCCAGAGTATGCGCGCTCAATGGGAATCCCCCCTTCCGAACACTACATATTCTTTTCGGTTTACCACAATCTCGATTATTGTGATATGACCGAGTATAGTACATTGGAAAAGGCCCAGAGGTTCATAGTAGGAAGCGACGCCAACAGAATATTCATGCTCGAGGCGCTCAAAAAAAAGTAGGTGACAAGATTTTGTATCTTCGCCCCCCCCCTTTTGTTTTTTTTGGTCTTTTCTATTTGGACCTCGAGGTAACTATTTTTTAACTTTAAAAATATCTTGCTGCAGTTTCAACTATATAACGAAAAACGCACTTAAAACTTTTCTGAGCAACTACTGTGATCGCCTGGGTACATACAAAAAGATATGGGCATGTGTATTTCGAAAGAATGGTGAGAATCTACCTTGATCACTAAGCGGCCGGGGTTAGTCAATACTAAATCAAATTCCGTTCTTTTAGAGCATTCATATTGGGAACTTGATCCGGAGGTGTGCAGCAATATTCCACCCGGACAACCTATAGCTCCCGCTACAGACCAAGCAGGACCCTCACAACAACGATAAAGTTCCTCTTCCGGGCTGAATTCTACAGCTTGGTGTTCCCCAACCATTCAACAGATACAAAATAAGACAGCGAAATGGCCATCTAGAATCTCCCTTACGAATCGTTTATGCTACAATTGACCACAAAAAGCAGGCATTGCATGATACACCGGCGTTCGGAGCTCGACTTTTGTTCTTCTATTCTCTCTCTCTTTTTTTCCCCTTTTCCCCCCAATAACCCCTTTTAGCTATTGTTTTATATATTATCTCCCCGGGTCCCCTATTTTAGTTTGTGTCTATCCATCTCTTGCTCGGTTTACGCTGTGTGAAGATGGGTACCCATTGTATTTCATGTTTACTTGTTGTTCATCATAGTACTCCTAACTCTCAATCTTGTTTCACGTTTACCATTGTTACGAATCCCTTCCCCTCAAGAATCAAGACATGCTGCTTTTCTTTTTTATGCCCCTTCTTAGATTGTACTGAAGACCAGTATTTATTCCCTCTTTTAGCGTTGACAGAGAGAACGGGAGGGTTATCGATAAACACATAGAGAGTTTATAGCATGGAAATGCCCTTCTGTTTTCAGATACCTAGATATTACCGAGCTTCATGTGCATACATACATGAACGAATGAAGATAGAATACCCCGATAGCCTTGTAGAATCGATCGTACACCACCTTTCATATGCTATGATATATTAAATGCAAAATATGGGAGAGACATAGCCCTAATATTCGAGTCTATAAAATTAGATTGGTCTATAAACAGTGGTATATATCCGAAAATATATGCATATTCACCCTGGCCAACGCTATAATGCTATAATACTATGCAAGAAACAAAACCGAGTCCTATAGGGGATCCCAAATAACTTCTGTATAACCCCAAAAAGAAGAGAGAAAAAGATAGACGTCCTAATCCGCAAATATAAGATCTAATTAAAATAGTTTTATATCTACTGTTCAAAAGAGATTAGAATCACTTCCCCTTCCCACTTCTCTCATAATCTCTCCCCGCGTACGCCGTTCTATTCGACGGTCCGATCCCCGGACTAGGTTGCGAGGATCCTCCCTGACTCGATAAACTCGTCGGACTCAGTACCGCTCCAGTTCCTCTATACCCCGTAGCACTAGTAGTAGCCCCGCTGCCACTACCACTACCACCACTACCACTACCACCACTACCACCACCATCCCTCTCAACCTCCATACTACCCCTCCCACCGGTCCTCGTTCTCCTCAAACTCAACCCAGCCATCCCCTCCACCGCTTCCTCCGCCAAACTACTGGCATACCCTTCGCTATATTCATCATTTTTCCCCTTCCTATCACCTTCCTCACTTTCACTGTAATCGTCGTCATCGTCGTCATCATCTTCATACCTATTATTCGTAAGATAACCCCTAAACCTTCCCGTATTCCCACCTCCCCCTCCAGCGCCTCCACCACCTCCAACTCCAGACCCCAACGTCGCATCACCACCGCCACCAACACCCCCCAAATTCCCAGTCGGCGGTCTCTTCCTTTCAAAATCTTGTGCATGTGCCGTAGTCATCAACGTATAAGCCCTCAACAGCGGCGTTCGGTCAGGTAATATATCCGCCGTCGTAGGTCTCCCACCGATCATGGTTGGTATACCACCTGCTTCCATGGCACTGGGACCTAATCCTAATCCCCCTGACATTCTGCCGGTGCTGGGTCTTCTGCCGGATTGAATAGGGGTTAATCCCCCGCTTACTGCGGCGATTTCTTCTTCCACGCGGGCTTCTGCGTCTGTTACTCTTGCTTGGACTGCTGACATTCTTGGTGTTCTGCCTGCGCCTGATGAGGTTCTTCGGGCATGGGATAGCATTGAAGGGAGTGGGACGTTGTAAGGTAATGGGACGTCGTCTTTGTAAGCTCGGAATTTGTTGACGCTGTAAAAAAGAAAAGGAGTATTGTAATTAGTAACCCATCATTCCCATCACTAAAAACTTGAAGGTAAAATAGTAGGCAGGTTGACATACTTCGCACAATGTTCATTCTCCATCCTGAAGAAACACCAAATAAACCGTCTCCCGACTTCCGCCAAACTAATCATGAAACTCAACAACGCCGAATGCTGCACCTGATCCGCAAATATTACATAGAATATCCAACTGAACCTGATGATCGGATCCACGATCATGGCGAGGTAATAGGCTATAGGTCTTCTGAAGGCGAGTTCCGTTCGTAATAGCCTGTTCGGTGCGTACCAATTAAGAAGCGACCAATCCATTAGAAGATCCCAAGTAGCTAAGAAAAAGACATAGATATAATTGTTAGTTTCATATTATTAGTCGGGAGGGTTGGTTTTAGATGGCACTTACAAGTATAGAAAGCATTCACACCCGCAAAAATAATAAATGCCGCCTTGATACTTTCGTTCCCTTTATCTATTCGCCACATACTCAGAGTCATATAATACAATATACCGCACCCGTATTTCGCCGCGTTGGCTAAGTGGGGGAATGCATTCCTGGTATCGTGGTAACGACGGAAACACTGGAGAAGACGCCATATGGATGGAAGTGCGGTGAAGAATCCTAGTAGTCTAGAATTCGAAGAGTTGCATTGTCCGGGTGTATCCCAGTTGACAGACCAGAGACAAAAGAAGAGAGGGATGTTTCCCATCGTGTAGGTTAGGCTGCAGAAGATATCGCCGGACCAGAAGTCACGGAATTCGACTGGATAGTAGCCGGCCCAGAAGAGGCGATACTAGAGTTTCATGTCAGTACAATAGGTAAGTTATAGAAGTACTGTGAGAGACTTACTAATGTGTACAACAGCCACTTTCGGGTGTGGAAGTAACCAAACTTGAACGGATTAAACAATACTATTAATACAAGCCCGACATAAATCACCGGAAACCATATTCTATCGAACTCGTTGCCCCAAAAAGTCGAAAAACAGAACCACATCAAGAGCACCTGCACGAAGGCGAACATGGCCGGAAGCTAGCATCCTCAGAACCATTAGTTAGTCTTCACTACGCATGTGATTGGGATACCAAGAAGGTCTTACCTCCAATAACTCTCTCCAATCGAGTTTATTCCTAGTATCGAACTCAAAGATGAAGACATAGTTGATCCGAGCTCTCACCCATGCTCTACAGCATACACTGAATAGTAACATAAATATTGTCGGAAACGCAAAGCCAGCCCATATCTGTAGCAGATAGCTAACTTGCTCATCATGTCGCATACCGTATCCGTCTTCTAGTCGATAGAAGGCCTGGTATAACGCCTGTACTAGCAGCGTAATCGACATGCCTAGGTACAAACCCGCTCTAAAAACAGCGCCCGAAGCGGGGAACCTCTGCTCTCGAGTCCTCAGACGTTCAACGGCATGCTTTCTCCTTCCCTTTTCATAATGCGTAGCAAATATATCCTCCGTTCTTGCGATTAATTTCTCAATCTCTTCTGAACTGGCAAAACTTGTCGGATGTACTTTTTCTTCCAAGTACTTGCTGGCTATGTGTGTATGCGCCGTCTTGTCGAATTTCTTGAGGATTTTGCGGAAGGCTTCTCTGTTTAATACGGAGTATGATTTAAGAAGTTCAAGTGAATGATAATACTCGATCAACGCAGCCTTCAGCTTTCGTTTCGCAGTCTTATAGCGGACGTGTTGGGTCTGAGTACGTCGAGTGTAATCATCCAATGAAGTGTCGGTCGTAGCGCGATGGTTTGGTTGGGCCGGACCGGCAGCGTCTTCAAGGGCAGAAGTGGCTAGCTTTGCAATCGTCGGAAGACTAGTGGTATCATATTCAGGCGAAGCAGTACCTGATTTGAAAAGGGCTCCTTTGGTATCGATGGATATTCGTTTCTTCACAGACGACACTAGCCCCTTTGGATGCTTCCAATCGAAATTAGGGGTGGAACTAACTTCGGCTTCCGCGCGTCGCTCTCGTTCCTTTTCTAAAATACGGTTTCGGGTCATTATGGAAACTTGGTGTTCTATACGCGCAAGACGATCTTTGGCTTCTGTTTCCTTTTCTATGTAAAATTCATTGATCTTGTGTAATTGTTCGGCCAGGTAGTTGAAAAACTCCTTCTGGGCATCCTCGGTCATCTCGAGGTATATTTGGGCATTTCGAATATTTGGTAGAGACGCTGGGCGTCGATGGGTTCCGGGAGTGACCCGTTGACGGAAGGTATCGAAGACATTCTTGAATGTCGGGTAGCTCTCGCTACGGGAATTGGAGAGACGTTGAGGTGTAGAAGGTTTCAACCCATAATCGTCCGTAGGTAGGACTGTATGAGGTCCTACATCTCCGTCGTGGATGTCATGGACTACGAATCGAGGTGTCCGCTCGCCCCTCGGTGGGCCAGTACCAAGTGACGACAGCGAAGAGTCATAGGTACGTGCCCGCCGGATGGAGACTGACGTCCGTTCCTCTAGTGGTCGCGCAGGCTCCGGGAGATCTAGGGCAGGCGGCAATGATGGTTTACTAGGAATGCCAGAGACACTTGCTGGACGTACGTTCACGGGTCCAGGTGATATGCTACCGTATCCACCACTTCCTGGAACCCGCTGACCAGGCTCTGGCAAAGGATTGAGATGTCGCCGCTCATTTTCGTCGCCTTCCTCGTTCCTTGCGGCCTTCCAATTCGTATCATCGGGCGTCGTCACAGCCCTACCAGAAGCAGGACCTCGTTGATCGTATTCGTCCTCCCCTTCATCTTCCTGAATACTCAAAACCGACTGCTGGACATGTTTCCTCTGCCCGGGAGTCAAGTTGCCGACAACAGGGGAATCTGCGAGTCCATTGTGAACTGGTGTGATCGGACTGGTACCCGACTTTCTATTCGTAGGGAGGCTTCCATTCGTATCCTTTATCGGCGATGGTAGATGCTGTTTTAACGATGAAGCTGCATCATGCGACGTCGAGCCTGAGCGAAACCTTTGGGTTATACCGGCAGCGATACGAGGAGATGGGTGCCCGAGAGTCGATGCACTGGCGGCTTCGGCATTTCGAATGGCGCGTCGTACGGCCTTGAGTTTTTTTTTAGAGCCCTGTTTTTCAATTCCACCAGAGTTTGTCAGTAACGGCGGCGCAAGTAAGAAGGATACACAAATTCGAAAGAATGCTTTCAGTACCTTGTAGTCGAGATATTTTATGCGCCACTCCGGCACAAGGTTGTTTTCCAATTGCCTATGTGTGTGTAGGAATTAGTTTGCTGGCGATGACGACGACGAAGAGAGAAAGAGGAGTAGTTTCTAGGCGAAGAGCTTACTTTGCGAACTTCATTGCCGAAGTTAAGTTAGGATGGGATTGTCCACAAGACGCACCCCTGACGGCGACCTGGTGGCTGGAATCTAGGTTATATCATGGGCTTCACCGTTTATGATTATTGGCATGCAAATGTAAACAGAAGACAGCGAATGACAATATGGACAGTTCTCTGCAAGCAATCAATTTAGTGATTTAGTAGCCTGTCCGTGGCGAGACGATGGAGAATTAAGAAGAGAAGAGAAGAAAGAAGAAGAGTCAGAACTGATCGGTCACTGTGTTTTAATTCCTTTCTTCTTCTTCACTTCACTTCAATCCAACTTAACTGAATCGAACAAGATCCCAGCACCGATAATGACGCCAACGCCACCGCGCTGCAGACCAGGCCAGGCCAGCCTGACGAAGGATGGTTAATCCCAGTTTATATGCAGGTGAAACTCCGATTCGATTACCGCAGCATTGCCATCAAACTAAGTCTTAGCTAATGCCGTCGAACAGAATACGTAAAATTCTTAGTTAAGATATCACAAGTCCAGCTGGCCGAAAGCCACAGTCCAAGATTCGATTCGGAAATGCAGAATTCAAATGCCATACGACATGTACACATGTGCTCACTCGGAGCCGCCGTTTTGGAGAAACATTCAAGAAATTAAATTTTTTTTCTCTTGCAGAAAAAAAAAAAAAAAAAAAAAAACATTCCCCTGGAAAGGTCTCAGTTGCAGCAAGTGGCTATGAACGTGGGCTACACGAGAAATCCGGCACATGCAATGGAAAGGTCTATCGGGTGTTCCAATTGGCTCGCTTCCACAGTTTCAGCTTCAAATTCCAACGGTCAATCGGTCAGTCGTTCATTCACGAAGCTGTCCTGGGTGCCACGGGTTATACGTTCCTTGTTTGACAGTATTCAATTCTTACTAACGCTGTGACCTGACCTGAGTTAGGAATCGACTAGGTCCAGCGACGGTATCACGACAGTTAATTTGGACCTGCGCCTGCTCGATATCCAACTAATGCGCAAAATCGAGAAATTCATTTCGATTCAATTCAAGAAACATGCACGACGTAAGCGAGGTTGCAGATGCATAGACTGGTGCAGAATCCTGGTTGGACAGTATTACTTAAGTACATAGGTATACTAGGACACTGCAAAAGAAAACGGATAAGTACTTGAGTAGCTATATATATAGGTGAGTATTCGAGTACGTAGTGACAGATATATGTACTATCGACGACAGATGATACATGATATTCCTCCAGAGCCTCATCAGATAATAATGTCTTATGATTGTGTTGGAGATGACGTTGAGCTGGACATTCTGGTCCTGTGCAACCTCAAGTTCTCTGTGTCTAGTTCTAGTTCTCTGTCATATGGTGATATCAGCTGATATGATATCAGCTGCTATCTTCCCAGAGCAATCTCCTTGCGACTGTGCTACTTATAAGCTGACTAAAAAAGTAACTACTTTACTTAGTACACTAAGCACTCGAGTCGGTTCTTCCCGGTGATGTATTATCATTACAATGAGTATAAGGGGAACCTTTGTAGCTATATCGATATATCATTTACACTAGTATAGTATGGTCCACAAGATAATCTGCCGCAGTAAAGGCACTCTCGCAAGAATGATCAATGACCGGGTTCCTGTTATCTAGTCTATTCGCATCAGTCTATCAGTAATTTCCACAATAGAGGGGGATTGTATTCTATTCAAGCCTAACATGCAAGTAGTCTCTATTGAACCGCGCATTTCGACAGGAAGAATACGGTACCACTGGTGAACTCAGACATACCTCTTACGTATACATCTTTGAACATCGAACATAAGGATGCTCTATCTCACCACCCAGTCGAGTTTTGAATATTGGAGAGATGATAACATTGTCTATTCATTATATAAGAATCAAGATATATAAAAAAGAGACCAGGAAAGACTACAGCTTCAATACCGTGTGAGCTCTGACCTATAGCTACTACTTCTTAGTCAGCTAAGCCTGGTGCTACATAAAACCTGCGAGAGAGTTTCATGCTCTCTGTGTTGTGTTGTTGAGTACCCGTCACGTGATGATTTTGACGGTCAAAACCCCCCAGTCCTGAATCAGAAATGAGTCCTCATTCACAGACGAATTCTTCTACAACCAGTCATCCAAACTTCATCAAAATGGTATTTTTGGAAACGTCCAATTTTTGCGATTCTAGCAAAATTAAATTCGTAAAATTTGGCGGGGTATTTATTGACTTGAGTTTTGGTGGAGATACCCAAATTTCGAGGTTGAGAACGTTCAGACGCGTTCGACAGAACGTAATGCCAAGTCATATGACTCATGGGGTTTCCGGAAGAAGTAATTTTGGAAAATGACAAACAGTGTGGGATGAACAACACTTAGAACTGGCCCTCGTATCTTAGTCTCGTACCCAAACTACCATACCCTCGACTCAGCTCAGAGCCTCACGATATCGATATAATATATCCCCAAACATGATTTAAACAACGTTGCAACCCACTACGAAAAAACATTAAAGTTAGAATACCTTGATTCGTTGGCCCGGCTTATTACCGTACAGCTTACTGGAGTCTCCCAGAAATTTCAACTGATTGGTTTACTGCCCAAGTTTAGGTGGGCTCTGGCCGCCACTAAAAAAAAGTCAGATTCATTCCCAGAAAACTAGTGTATATATCGATTGAAAAAGTTAAAGAAGACATAACTGTCTTTGCGACCAATCCCACAAGATTCTATCCATAAACCCGTGCGAGCTAAATGATGGATCGTTGGTGGACGAGGCAGGTTCGCCGTTAGATTCATCTTTTAGCTTATCCACAAGGGTGGGAAGAGCATGAGCGCTGACAGAAAGAGCAGCGATGCATATTATGGAGACTCTCATCTTGGCTCTGACAGTTTTGATATTATAGAGGAATAGACTACGAAAGTGAAAGAAATATATTTAATCTTGGGGGTGCGATATGATTGATATATATTGTGGATTGACTAATAAGATTCTCTAGAGACCTGCTGGGACTTTATATAACTCCAGTTCATGGGAATTCAGAAGCCAACAGGCGAAAACACACAGAAACTGTATACAGTAAAGATGGTCTCGCCTTTCTGTATGACAGCACAGGGCTATATTGGATCACCGATTGCAATCTAAAGAGTGGATGCCTGATGGCTCTGGGGAATGCTTGAGTGCTCGAATACAATCGACTTCAGCGATAAGGCCCTCCTCAATCAGAAAGTCAGCGCTTGATATCATCATGATAATTCAGTTTTCAATTTTTTATATTAAATTTATATCCGTTATTTTATTCTCCCGGGCCAAATCATTCACCGTATCGTAGGCTCCTTGTCCGAGATATCAAGTTTCTCAATCGCAACCCCAGCCTGTCCATCTTTCTCCTTCCCTTCGTCATCCTTCTCTTGATGATGGCTGCCCTCATCCCTTAGAACATCCGCATTATCCTTCGATTCCTTCTGCTCCTGATCCTTCTCATCACCATCTTCATCGCCAACCACACCGACTCCACTTTCCAACCCCTCCGCAAAGTTCAAGACCCATTCCACCACATTACTCTTATCGTTAACCTCAGCCTCATACACACAATCATGTCCAGCAGCATTTAGAACCCCAGGGTCGGCCCCAGCCTTCACCAGCACCTTCACAGCCTCAATATGTCCATTCAAGCAAGCCCAATGTAACGGTGTATTCCCACTTTCGTTCGGGAAGTTTAATAGTGTATGTAAATACGACGATAGTACTGTAATAGTCGTTCCATCCGATGTTATATTCGATAATGACGTCGAAGTAGTAGTATTATTTGTAGAAGAAGAGGAAGAAGAAACTTCAGGATGTACGACCGGTGTAGCCAACGGCGGTGGTTCTAGTGATAATATGTATTCTACAACCTCGACGTGGTTGTTCGCTGCTGCCATGTGTAGACATGTATTCCCGCTGTAAGGGTCGACTGCCGATGCAGGGATTTCGAGAGAATACCGGTTTAGGGATTTGGAGAGTTCGGAGATGGTTTCTTTGAGGTCGGATAGTTCGCCTGTACGACTGAAGTATAGAAGGTCGTCGATTGTGTCTTCATCTAGAGTGGGAGGTGGGGGGTTGATAGTGGGTTTGGCGGGGCCGCTCGAAGCGGACGTTGGAGCCATGATAAGGAGTTTTTGGGGGTTTACTCGGTGATTGGATGGTCGTTTCAAGTGTGAGTAGACTGGTAGATTGAGTATAGATATCGGGTTTTGTGAAGTTGAAGCTCTTAGATCTTGCGCTGGAGCTTGAATAGTTGTTTGGTTGAATGTCGAATTGAAGGTTTCGAGCTGGTCTTGTCGCACAGAATTTTTTTATATTCTGCCTCACAAACAACACAACGCATTTAAAATATGGGACAAGATTGGTTAATATTAATGAGACTGAGAATTGAGTCCTCGAGACTTTGCAATGATTGAGATATAATACAGGCATAACGCTTCCGACTAAAAAGTATAAGAGGTATCGGTCATAATACTAACACAAAGGCAGAATCATAAAGAAGGGTATAAGGTCAGGTAAGGTCACTACTAGTAATAATACGCTGTCTCTTCCTTTCTCCTCCTCCTCTCACGACTAGTACTATGATCATGACTCCTCCTCCTCGGGCTCGGCTCCTCAATCTCTCTATGTCGATGTCTATGCCCTCCAACCTCGACTTCATTTTCATATCCATCAGTAATACCCTCATACCTCTCTCTATACAGATCCTTACTCCTCTCTCTTACTTCATCTCTAGTCTTTGACCTCGACCTGTATTCATCCCACTTCTCTCTCCCCTTTGTTTCAATAAGCTTCTCGACTTCGGCGGCTGCGAAGGCGGCTAGGAGTTCCTTTGCGAGAGCGTGGGAGACGGGTTTTCCTTGTGCTTTTTGGTGGGCTTCGAAGGCGTGGAAGGCGGCGAAGGCGGCTGCACCGGCGAGGAGTTCATGGGAGCGGTTGCCTTTGTGTTCGTGGCGGGTGGAGTCTGTTTTATCTTTGTTAGTAACAGTTTTTCTCGAGGGAGATATAAGGTAAGTAAAAATACCTTCTTTATGATGACCCATGGTTGATAATTATATATACAGATGTATATGTATAGATATGGATGTGGTAATTATTCGATTTCGAGCAAACGTTTCTTGGATGTTGTAGGTAGCTCGGGTCGAACGATAAATTTATATTAAAAAGGATCTTTAGAAGTGTTTCTTTCTAATTTCCGTCCGATAGTGGATTATAATATTTAAAGCTTTGTCGGATATCTGATCGGTGTGAAAGTAGTTTTGAATATACTGTAAATGCGTTTACTCTGTTGTATTCCGAATAGAAATGATGATATCGAGAATTATACGTTCGACTTCCCTCCCTATTTATATCTATCCATCTTCAATCAAAGGGTCCTTATCTACCAAGATAATCACTTATCTCTATGACTCCCCTTTTGCTTCTATAATCTATATTTACCCATTTCAAATCCAATCTTACAAAGAAACCCCGGATTACATGATCTCATACCCCCTCTACAAGCTACAAAAGTCTAAAAACCAGGAGCTCGGTTCAAATCGAATGCATTTCTCCGAATATTCCGGTAGGAGAATCCAAAAATGGTGCCTAACTAAACCTAATACTACTAACTACTTAAAAAATCAAGGGGTGCTGCTCTTAAGCATTTTTTAGTAATCCTTAGGTCTGCTGGCCGATTTTGTCATCGACTCGGCGTTCGGAGCTTATCTTTCTTGGACCTGGGTTTATTTCGACATCCCGCCTTAGAATGGTTCTAGTTAACATGGCAGTTTTTTCTGGTTGATTATCCATGATGCAAAAAACTATACTAGATCGTTATAGGTAAGTACCTACTTATACAGGAAAAACCGGCAGTTCAATCTTGGTAAGGAACCGACGACGCTAGAAGGACGTCAGAGAAGCTTTTCGAAAGGGAGAATTGGCTATTGGACAAGAAAAGAAAACATTGGTGGTGCGGATAACGGGTATGGTATTCAGCCTAACGGATTATTCAGCCCCCTTCGCCTTGTTCCTGTAGACGGTCGAAAGGTACTTATTCCTTATAACGTTAATTAGGTCACCGCACGCGTGCGAAAGAGTTGAAGCTTATAGGTCAAGGCTAGCTTGAGCTTGGCTTGCAGCTTTTCAAGCTCTGAGACTTTATATGCATAATGACGTCACTCAATAAGATCCTCACACTCGCATTAGCTGTAGCCTTAGATTCTGGTTAGGTCGTTTTTTCTAACCTTTGCGAGATTTGGGGCTTTGATTAGTTGATTAAGATGGTCATATGGCAAGCTTCTTTTCTAAAGGTCTCAGGTAGACTCGAATTCCTGGGGGATTTTAAGATTTCCTCGGAAATATCAAGTCGAAAGCTGCTTGGAGAGCTCTGCCGCTAGCTATGCGATGGTTTATTCTGCGTTTTCTGTCGTCGTCGGGTTCTTGCCGCCATGGCGCCAAGTTGGATGATGGCGGAAGGGACAAACGGTTTTGGGGTATAGTTGATTGGCTGGACTAGCCAGATGATGGTATTACCTTGAGGCTTCTATCAAAACCACTTTATACTGGCATGATGCATAGTATGGGAACTATAGTACTAAAAGTATGTACGGAAATTAAAATGTTGAGATTGACTCATGAAGCAATGCGGGAAATTTATTTTAATTTTTAGCAAAGTAGTGCGGTAAGGTCAATCAATATTATGAAAGGCATGAACAAAATAAAATGCTGATAAAAACCAGAAAGCGGGTATATAGGAAAATACGGGATCTGGCCATGCAAGGAGGGAGCGATAAATACACGTGCACAATAATAAATGAAAAGTTGGGCCCCGTTTTGCGTTCCTGATTGTGTAAATTATAAAGTGTGTGTATTCGATATATTCTTCGACTTATGTCCTTACTGATATCATTATCCTTCTTTCCTTTTTATTCTCTTCAACTTCTTCGAAGTTTTGAAATTTATATTTTCCCTTTTCCTCTCTCGGTTACTTTGTCTTTGAATTCATGCATTTGGCTTCTTCGCTCTCTCATTTTATATATAAGCATCTCGTATAAATTTTCAAGCCATGGCACCCGCAAACAGACATCAGCTCTTTGGATTTGAATTCTGACATCTCTTGTAAAGTACATATATACATATATATTAACCCTTATGAAATCATTACTGCTTTCTCTCATCCTCCGGATATATATGTATAATAATAAATCACGGTTAAAAAGAAAGCTTTCCACTTCCAAAAAAAAACTTCAAAAACGCGCGCACCACACCCTCCGTACCAAAGAAGGAGCATCACACCTCGTCCCTGGTATTAATATACTCCGAAAGACCAAAGAATAAATCTTGCGGGTACGATACCCTACCCAAGCTACTCAAGGCTTAAGGATCCAAATACAGGCGCAGAACAAGCTGAATGTCAACCCCCCAAAAATGTGTTATGAACAAAGCCCCTCTTTTGATCACTCCGACTACGTAGAGGAATGCTCATGAGTACTTTTGGCTTTGTGAGGAAGCTTCTGTGAAGAAATATATATATATTGTCTGTCGAGGCTGAAGATATTTCGACAATTCCACAGTGAATATTCGAATTAAATCAGCAGACGACACTGGTCTCGTAAACTAGGCAACGACGGCACCCACCATATGCATCCTGAGAGCTCTCCTACAAACTCAAACCACTCCGAGGGTCTTTTCAGGCCAGCCTTTTGTGCATATCTCATTCGTAGTCGCCGACGTGACATTTTCAAATACCGGCTACCTAACAAGGTCTGCAACTCACTTTTCCTCAATTGATCAAGTTTATAAATACACAGGTAAGTGCACCGATAAAATGGGCCTGTCAGAACTAACATGCCCAGTATTCGACTTTCCATAGAAACTATATCACAAATTTGAACAACTTTTCACCCTTTACCCCTTTTATTTTTCATCAGCCGGGAGCTGGATGGAAATCTGCATCGATCCCACGAGGTTCGTCGACAATTGCAAGCGAGCATGCGTTAATGCAGAAACGGCGATAGCAGATATAACTATTCGCGATTAAGGATGTGAAAGTAAAAGAGAAAAAAAACCCAATATACCGAAATTTGGAAAAACGGGATCGTGAAGAGACGGTCAAGCAGGCGTGAGCTGCTTTGGCATACGTACCTAAAGAGTTCCGCCTGTGAAAAATACAACGCCAATCCGTGTTGTCTGCTAACCCACAGGTCTATGGGAGATGATATCAAATCCGACTGAAGGCCCCTATATCTAAGCCTGGAATCAAACCCGGAGCTGTCTTTTCAAACTGATACACCGAGGACTAGACATTGTATGTGATAGACTTTGATAGGCACCAGTAATCATACACTTCGAATTCGCAACCCGAGGACGAGAAAAGAAAAAGACGAAAGAAAGCCAGTACGTATACACTGATAAAAATGCAGGTGATTGTACAATCAATAAACAAAATAAACTATCATACACAAAAACCACCGCCCGAAACCCCTTGTTTATGCTAGTCGTTTCCAGTCTAGACATCAAGTCTATTCGTGTCATTATCGTACTCCAGTTTTTTACATTCTAGCCATTAATACCACCGCTTGCCCCCTCTTTCATTAGTGCATTTCCCCGTATGTATTTATGATGAGGGTCGGATGGTAGCTTCGTCGTCATCAATGGGAGGCCTCTCGTCATCAGAATCTGTCATGATGGCACTGTCATCGCCATACTCGTCGGTTCGGTACATGAAGAACTGTACGAAAATCTAATTCACAGACACCGTTAGTTCTCACTAAAAAAAAATATTTAGACCCGCGCGCATAAAACTTACGACAAAATCCAAACCCAAGGTTCCCAGACTTCCCAATAACCAACTTGCATTCACGGCAATATACCTCCAATACCCTTCTCCGTCCTCCACCCTTCCGGGATTGTAGGCCAAAATGCTGATCACATATGTCACATTCCCCAAACACGCGAACAGGAAGAACAAAAATGCGACGCCTTCACATGACTTTCGCTGGTAGTTCAATACTATCTGAGGAATCCGAGATCCGAGGTATAATACTGCGCACAAATATCCAAATATCTGTCCGTAGAAAGAGAACTCGAGAGGCTTGTGCTCGGGGATATGTGGATCTTTCGTATTTCCATTTGCAGGTGTGAGGTAGTACCCAGCTATTCCGGCGAATATAACGAGCGAGACAGCAATAACGTCACGAAGTATGGCCTTCCAAAACTTATTGCCGTTACGACCTTGTTCACGAGAACTCCCCGGGCCATCAAGATCCTGCGTGGAGCTCCCGCCAACCGGATACTCGCCGTTGGTATAGTTTTTATGTATACTCCCCGGACGGGATGGTGGAAGGCTGTGCAAAGGGTTTGCGGGCGATAGGTGATGAGCTTGATCCGCGAGGATGGAGAGACTGCCGCGACGTTCTTCGCCGTAGAAGTCGGATATTGTTCGAGAAAGAAGAGGAGATTCTTCTGTTGGATCGTGTCCGGAACCCGCCGTACCGGGACGAGCGGATTCATGATGGTGTCCGTTAGTGACAGGAGACTCTGTTTGTAGTCTTCGGGCGTAGGCGCGGTAGTAGAAGCATTGGATTAAAAGAACGATATCAGCGAATGTGTAGTATATCGCCAGGATAAGCTAGAAGCCGTTCAATTAGTAAATCTTACGGGTAAATTGGTATTCCAACAGTCAAACGGTGAGGGTTATTCCGTATGCATACCATAGTTGGTATAACGCCTTGCAATATCCCACCTAGAACGTTGAAGATGTCTCCAAGAAGCCATAATATCAGGAATGTTAACGAAAGACCTTCTGCCGAACCTCGTTTGAACTATGCAAAGTAAATCTTGTAAGCTTAAAGACCAATCCATATTTTCCTTAACAATATATTCCCCCAAAGAGGTGAAATGATATTTTAGAATAAAAGCCAGGTCCAAACTTACATTCTCGACAATCTGCGGCGTGAAGACCACAAGCCAACAGGCAATCGATACCGATCTATTCCGCAGCACAATCGAATCCTTCCCGTCAGCCAACAGAGATCCCCCGAAAGAAAATTTTACAATTCCAAATCCATGTAGGTAAAGACGTGCTAATCCCAGCCGGAAAGATGTTATGTTATGTTATGAATCCAGGGTATCCATATATTATTCGCGGCAGAGGGATAACAGAAGTTGGGCAATGCAATAGTTCGCTATTTGTGTTTTTTTTCCCTACCCTGTAATCCCACTGATCGCCTCGATGCTTAATGAAATGCTCTGCGAGGGAGGATATGTGGCCGATGTGTAACCGTCCCCGGCCGGAGGTGTGTCGAAGTGGTTATTCGGCATGAACATCGTGTCGAATGTTCACTCCGGGAGGGTTCAATTTAAATTTAATTATAAGGACTCCCGAGGCGGAATCGGGACGTTCCTTCAAGATATTCCTTCACGGGCTGACGAGCCGACTTGATTCCCCCAATGTTGAATCTCTGGTGATAGCGATGTCTGATCTGATCTGATTCTTTGAGTCCACTCTGTCCGAAGAATGCCCACAAAAACAATAAATAATTTATTCGTAGAACCCACGTGGCTCAAGCTTGTCGATAAGAGTACAGCTGTGCCTACGAAGACAGAAAGATAGAAGGAAAGAAAGAAAGAAGGAAAAGTCCCCGGATCTTGCGCCTAACAGTAAAATCTGTTCCTGTCCATCCGCATGAATCGAAGCCCGCCTTTTTCTTTTTCCGGAATTGAAAAAACCAATTGCGACTTCGAAGAGGCTGATATGACGTCGTTTGTTACCTTTAATTGAGCCAATCGAACCACTGCACTGCGCGCATGCGGTATTAGTTCTTTTTAATTCGAATTCTGAGGCTTCGAAATTAACGAAATCAGCGGTATTCTGCGAAAAGACTCGGATAGCTGTAGATGAGATAGATCCAGCTGTAACTACAAAAGAATCTTCGAAATTGGCGGCATGTGCACATAAAAAGGCCTAAAACCTTGCGGTCAAAGCAATTATTTGCCACTGAAAAGGAAAGGAAGAAAGAAAATTTCGACTCCGTTCGCGCACCAAATTTCAAATCGCCGAACTTTCACGCAAACCCTCGACCGGAGATAGTATAAAACTACTCCCAAGACTCAAAAAAATAACGCTAGAGTAGTCATGCTATTCATGCCCAAGAACCGCTAAATTTCAAGGGGGATGAAAATTTTTCCTCCCTTTCGTGATGGCAAACCTCTTGCAACTTAACTGACCGAGTCATCATGCGGTGACAAGAAATCCGGGGTAAAAAAAACAAGAACCGGATCCAGTGCGAACAAGCCATCCGATTCGGTCCTAGTTTAACATACTCGTATGCACTACATTATGCGCCGGCCTCTGGCTTCACAATATGTACCAGACGGCAAGGATTCCCCGCATTTCAAAGACCATTCAGAACGCGCGCAGCTGTCATGCATCGTTCGGGAATATGCCTGGATGACAGCGAGGACGACCGGCTCAGTGGGGGTACACCTTGAACACCACCCCCAGTCAAACATAATCTTTTCTCACCGGAGAGGCGGATCCGGATATCTCTCGTTTGAAGTAAATTATATTATAATATCGGAGTACCCGAAAGGATTCAATTGAATCTAATAGCTCGAATGATATGATTTGGCACGGAATGTTGGTAACAACAGATTAATTGATTCACTAGTCGATTAATGGCTGTCTAGATTTATAAAGGATCATGCCACAAGCACAATATTTATCATGAATCACGATACCGTCTGCGCAGTTTTATAAATTAGCCGCCTAGACCCTGTTTAATGGTTGGAATCGACTAGCCATAGCTGATCTTATATTTAGTCCTCGTCTGATTCAGAATGCTCTAGGGGCTTTCTCATGGTACGGTAAATATATTCCTTCCCATTGATTTGTTATATTTTATAGTGGTGGTATACGTGTAGTAGAAGATCGAAAGGAATGCCATCCCATTAAGCACAAAACCTTGCCTCCAGATCTCCCGCGTATTAACTTTTGATCAATTCCATCCCATCCGGCTTGTATTTGTTAAACTATTTTTGTTTTTTCTAGTCCGCCATGCCAATCTTTTTAGAAAACAAAGGCTTTGCTCCTTGCTCCTTTCCCGTAAAAGCAGAGACGAGACAAACGGACCGATACCGACGTAATGAAAATAAAAAGGAAAACTGGAGAAAAACAAAAGAGGAGGAGAAAGAAAGAAAGAGTGAAGAAAAAGAAAAAAGAAAAGAAAAGGAACAGGAAGCGCTGTAAAGTACAATCACCATCTCTCCAGAAACCCCTCTCGCTCTCGTAAGTATAATGGATCTTTGCATGAATGGAAAGTGACATAAAATATTTTTGCCTGTAAGAAACCGAGAGGCAAGCCATGAATCGAAAGCCGTAACGCTGGAAAAACAGAACTCCGGGTTCTCGCCCAGGTAGTTTGTGCAGTATCAAGGAAAGAATGAAAAGAGAACAGATTAAACACCATAGTAAAAAAAAGAGTCGAGATGAGATATTACAAAATCATATGTAATAAAAGTCTGCATTAGAAGACTGTGCCGTCCGATAGTATCATTATTGGCGGCTCCCTCGTATTCGGCCGGGAAACTTCTGCGAGTTCTCGCCCCCCCTAAAATTAAAGTTAGTTGACTTTGCATTAGTGCAAAATGGTTGTGGATCTAGATCTCACCTTCCAAGTCCCTCCCTCGAGCATCTGTGCTAGGGTCAAAGCATCATGCCCTTGCAGTCCTAGCATCTCGTTGACTTCTGGCAGTAGCCTGTCGAGCAACTGAACTGTAAGAGCCCTCCATTCAACAATGACATCGTCCTCGGCCGAAAACATGGGAACGACTTCCACGCTGGGCTGGCCTTCCTTCTTGCTGTTGGCGTGATAGGCGTCAAGGCCACGCTTCATATGCTGCGGTTTCAATGTAATTAGGCCGGTATCGATGAACAAACCACCATTTCTATACTCCGGAAGCCCTGTAAGAAGATGTTCGCCAACCCACTGAATGCCCATTATCTTGGTCATCGGAACCATCAAAGAATAAGTGAGCCATTGAGTGATTTTGTGGAAAGGGACTATTCGTTCCCAGTATTGCCCAGGTGGCATTGTGCTGCATTGCCAGGCGTCGCCGAGTGAACAGCCGTCGAGTTGTGTTCGAGACTGTGGCCAGATTGGGGTGAGACCTTCGCAGAGCACTGTCCAGAGCGTGGTAACCAAAACACAGGGTTTCCCATCAATAACTTTAGTAGTCGAGTGGTTCAAAAGGTAATCTAATTCAGGTGTTAGTCTCTCAGTTACAATCTACCTAAGTCCATTATTCTTACCGAGCATATTTCCAGGTCTATTGTCAAGACCGAAATATTCTTTGTTGTCCAAAGCCTGGCCCAGTTTTCTGAGCAATCCTGCCCTTCCATGAAGACCATCGATTGGGTTTGTGGCGGTTATTTGTAGGCCTCTTGCCAGCGAATCCGGCATTAAAAGCTTCAGTGCTGATCCATCTACCCTGAATGGATTGTGTGGGTCACTCGAGAATAAGCCGTCCTTAAACATGTCCATACTGGCAACAGCCAATCCTTCACTTCTCCGATAGAATCTTCCATTGTCCTTCGACTTGTAGACCCATTTCGTCCCAGCACCGGCGTCGAGCAGTACTGAAATCAAGAATAGATCTATCAGACGCTTTGTCTTTTCGATAGCTTCCACATCCGGCCCAAATGTCGTGATCAGCAAGTCGACACGTTTTCTCCCACCGACTTCAAAATGTTGCCATCGCCCATGTGGTGGAATCGTGTGGTAGTCTGGCGCATAGTCTCTCTATAACCATCAACCAAATCGTCAACATTGAATTCTGAGGGAAAGTTAAAGGCACCAGTAACATGGTAAGATGCCGCGTACCTTGATGATTGATACTACGTAGCTGACAGTTTCCTCCCACTTCGTCTTATCGAAAGTGAAATTTGTCAATTGTTGTTTCATTGCTGCATCCATGATGCACTTTGTTCGGTCTCGAACAGCATATAGACTTCGCAGGTAGGCGACTGGATCCCCGTGCGGGTTTGGCGGTGGAGGTAGCGACATAGATGCTGGGATTGTATCCAAAGCGCCATTGCCGTTGGCAAATCCCATTTTCGAACCAGGTGTTGTTGGGGACTTCACCGAGGAATTGACAGATGTTGAAGATCCCTTTCTATTAACATCGGGCGAGGAAAGGGAGTTCGATTTCGAACTGCTCCTTTTACTGAAAAGACCCATTTTGGAGGTAGAGTTGTAGAGCTGAGGCTCTCGAATGACAGTTTTCTTTAGTGTCGCCTCGAATTGGCCGGATTCAAATTCCAAGCCGGTTTGCGTTCCTGAAGCCCGCTTTCCCTTGATTATATAGACGTCGTGTTGTCTGCTAAGTCTGTATCTTTGAAATGATATATAGAATCTGAAGATGTCGTTCTATGCCTTGACCTTTTGTATCTATTCCACTATTGTTCCAAGTTGGGACGTCAAAGCGAGAGGAAGGTGATCTGATATCGAGCAATCGCCCAACTTTCCAGTTAGGAAAGTGGAAAACCGGGTCGCGTGGTAGTGGTTCCTCGCCTAAGCAGACTTGGATGCCTGGCTTGAATCAAGAATCCAACTTGGGGGGGTTTCTGTTTGTTCCTGTTGCAAAGGCTTAGCCCTGCAGCTAGATAGAGATCTAGTAAGTATAACTGAATCGTACAACAGGAGAACCCTGGATTTGAAATTTCGGAAAGAATGATATTAAGACTCAAGGGGAAAGGGCCATCTCTTCTGCCTGCCTAGAGGGCTGACGTCGTGAAGATGGTATACAAAAGTTGCAACCGTCTAACGAAGAGTTTATATTATGAATTCTCCCAAGCAGGTGAAAGGGGATTCAGCTTTGTCGACGTCGCACAGACCTCGACGAGCTAGCAAGGGTAAAGAATAAATGTGCGAACGGTCTTAAACCCGAAATGGCTCGGATGGTTCAGTGGAGTTTGGAGGAACTGAGTCTTTGGTCAAGCTAGATTGTCTGAGAAAGTGCCAGGTTCCAGGTCCGATAACGCTCTGGGTGTTTGATATCAGGATCGATCGAGACCCGTCGACGTCGACAAGTGCAAGATAAAGAGAGGGAGATAGGAATTGCAAACCAAGAAAGGGGCAGCTTACGGCTAACAATTGATTGAAGGTGAATTTGAATTTGAATGGGAATGGGAATGAGAATGGGCAGGCTGGAAAGGAGTTATTATTGGAAAGGGGATGGATGGTTGATGATGGGAGGATGGATGGAGATGTCAGTCAAGCAGGAGGTATATGTGGAGCGGCTCGAGATTATGGCGGTGAAGGGGAAAAGAAAAGAAGCGTTGACCTGTTGTCGTCCAACATTCAACCATCCTTCCACCCACCCACACCACCACCACTAACCACACTCCACTCCACTCCCACTCCACTCCACTACACTCCACTCCTCCATGGCATGGCTGGAATACCACGGCCACTCCACTCTGCCTCGCTCCACAACCACGCAGCTAAAAAAGCGCTGTCGTAAATGGCAGCTGCGAACGCTTGGGAATGGCGGCTTCGAAGCTGCATCGATAGCTTCATGGCATCTATGCTTCAGGAATTCCAGGCTAGGGAGATGTCTGATACCAGTGTCTGCTGCAGTCTCAAATTCGAAACAGCCAGCCAATTGGCCACAAAGAAGCAATGCAGGCGACCAGTTTTTCTGACCTGCAAAAGCAACGCCCACAGGTGGAATGCATAGAAGAAAGGTGTATAAAAGGAGAAGCCGACAGGAGAAACAGCATATGCAATTCCCAAATCGGCGCCAGAGGAATCACCCAGAAAATCATCTGACCGATGGAACTTACCCGAATACACAATGTACCCGCTGAAGTACTTTGGTAGGTTAGAGAATCAGGCAGTATGTCGAAACACTACGGGAATGTCGCTGAAAGACTGTTTGGATCCGCCGCGATTTGCAGGAACTTTAACGTGTGTGAGTATAGCACCCAATTCGATGATACTTTTGACAGTCGGTTGGAGCCAAGTTGCGCGCTGAAGGTCACAAGATATATTGACGTCTGCACTTCGGTTTGTTGGAGTTGGTGATAGATTCGTTTCAAGATTGATTCAATTGTTGCCCAAAGTCGAAAAGGATATGCGATTGCAATCGCCTTTCTGGAAGAATAAAAAACAGACAAAGGGGAGAAGAGAGTGACCTGAACACAAAATAAACAAATGAAGAAACAAATTTCGGCCCACTCACCAGGTCGCAGAAGAAGTGGATGTAGAGCCAAAGGGAAGGAACCGAAAATTGAGGGCTCGAGAGCTTTTTTGTTTGTTAGCCCACCAGTTGTGCAATCGATAGCGAGGCCCAAAGCAAAGCAGCCTCCTTTTGTTCTGGTCTGTATTCAGTTTAGTACCGATCTAGCCGTCGCACCGGCTCCTGGGCACGATCCCGGTGGTGGCAGTGAAGTCCAGTTCTTCCTCATAAGCGGTACATCGCTGGCTGGCTGGCATGTTCAATTTGAGGGATCAGACAGTTTGTTCCAGGGCGCCCGAATGGCTCGGTTACATGGCTTGCACTTACTGGGTACCACGGCCGCTAACTGACTAGCTCGAATACCCAGGTTCCCAACAGCTAACACCTGTGCAAAGCATATCAAGCGGGACCTGGCCTTCGTGGGTTTATACTGTCAATCAATTGCAACATTGGTAAGTGTTAAGCCAATCCATCGAACCTCAAATCATAAGTATATCCATCGAACCCTTCCAGATCCAGATCGCTGGAATGAGCGGGGACCCTCAATCAGATGTGAACAAACGAAATGGTCATTTGCGTGACGGCCCAAGCAAACACCTAAACGTAGGTATGGGCGCGACTTGGCGAGCAACGAAGGCTTGCTGCAGAGCTGGTGCAAGGTTCCGGTGGCCCCCATCGGTCTCCACTTTTGTGCTTGGGAAGTGGGTTCACAAAAAAAAAAAACGGGTCGCCACTATCCACGGCTTCTTCTGAAAATTTCTGTCGTTCCCTATTTGATGCATCGAAGCTTGGCAAAAAAAGGGACTATCAAGTTGATCGAGTTAGGGGCGAGGAAAGCTTCCTTGTGAATGGAATCCTCCTGGTCTATTATCGGGAAGAGAAAATTTCAATACAGGGGTCTTCAAAGGACCCAGCAGGCAATCGCCCCTCTAGCGGAAGGCAATTTGATTCATTCTCGCTCAGATACGAAAATGCGAGCCATTATCTTGAATGTTCAAAGGCCCAGACGACACCTGCAGATATTTCGGTACAGCTTAGTCACTTCTGCAGAACAAATAGTCAGGGCACCAGAAAATGACATCTCCTGTGACAATCAAGCATGACAGTGTGTATTTGTTTGAAAGCGAAACTGGGACAAAAGCAAAAGTTGAAGGGTTTTCCATCATATTAAACTGTCGTTCCCTCTTCCCGTCCCGGAGTCACGGTCACGGTTATAACAGTCCATTCCATTGGTGCATCTTTTGCATCACTTGTGGACACCATGACAGCCGGGCCTCGCAAAATCCAGTGCTTTGGTACCATTCAACCATCGAGGGATATTGGCTATGCTCGAGAAGGAATAGGGGTGCCCATCTCCCCTCGTAAATCCAATCTGAGTCCGGAAAAAGGAAGCGTCGGCCACATTGCTGAAGCGATGGCTTAAGCTGGAGAAGGGACTAAATGAAGAGTCCAAGAAATTTGTCGATAACACATCTCCAAGAATTTCTTTTTCTTCAGGGCACTCCCAATATCGCAATACCCTCCGCACCTCGAGACGATATGTCAAATGTGAGTTTAGGCCATCATCAACCCACTCCCAGGAACAGGGTCCAGGGATCCCGACAAGTTGCGGTTTGACAAGTAGGAGACTAGTTATGTCTGCCGTTCTCCTTTTCTTACGGACCCTTATCCTCGATCGTTCCGATTGAGGTCCATAGCCTACGAGCATACAAACTAACCTAACTAGCCATTGGGTATTTGAGCATTTAGCTTGGGGCAGCCTCGTCCTGCAGCGCACGACCTCAAACGAGATGTTCTATCATTTCCCCAGTTCCTAGGAAGTATGCAATGTACGCGGTGACGATAGACGACCTAACAAAGTTGATGATTTGTCGCAGAAGCGGTCTGTTCACTCCTCAGCCAGGTTTGCCTAAGGCAGTTTCTGAAACGCAGTGTCTAACTTGGTAGCTCCTCCGTCGGCCGTCATGCATTGATGCATCACGTGGAGATACGAACCTCGCATCAATTGCGATTGAGACTAGAATTGTAGAAGGTTGGATCTCAACATCTCCATCGGCTCAGCAGGCACCAAATACCCACAGATTATTCCATTACCACTACTAACCATACTAGAATATGATCTGCCTGCTATCGATGTTATCCGATTTGTGCTTGCGTCACAGTTGTTTAAGGGAATGCCACTACCTTCTTCCTCAGCCTAGAGGTGTCGATCATCTAGACAGGGTGGAGAAAGGTTCGAGGTTTGCGTAAATATCCGCTGCAAGCTTGTCACCCTCCTTGAATACGGCTCCTTTGCCGCACCTTATTTGCTAGAGTCACTCCTTCTCGAGGATCGGATGAGAGATCTTTCATTTCGGCCCTCGATCCGGTAGAGGACCAAGCGCATAATACTTCTCCAATTGCAAAGTCTTAATATCGAACAAACCGCCAACCGTCTTGATAACTATTCCCATTTATTACTTTCCCCAGCGGGAAACAGAGTTCCGGGATGCTCAGACTTGGAACCCATTACTCCGTAACGACAAAATCACCCCTTCAGTGTTTCGCGGCGATGCCGGAATTTGACAGAAAGTCCAGAATTTTCCATTTTTCCAGAAGGCCGAATGGAAAAGCCTTCAACTAACTAACACCAATAGCCAAGGTTTGCTTGCAAAGTAGCACCTTCAACCCAAAACAACGTTCTAGATATGCACACCAGTGTGCAAACTAATGAACCTAGATCGTCCTATTCTCAGAATCAGTAGCAAAATACCTCTGTGGAATGAGCCGGCTGAAGAGGCTCAACTGCTCTAACTACAGCTACGGAATTTCCCGTCATACAGCATCCCTCAATTTCGTGTGCGCGCGAGGAGAGCAAAGATTTGTAGTGATCAAGTTGAACCCCGCTATCGTCGTCATCGGTGACTCGGGAAGTAGGTGTTTAACATCTTCAAGGAGAAATTCCATGCCACCCGCCTTCAGCTGACGAATCTACCGAAATGTTCTGCCGCCTCAGTCGATTGCACGTTGATCTTCCTCCTCTTGTCTGCGTCAAAGGCACTTCCCATGGAACTGGTACCGCCTGTTAAATGTCTCGAATAGAAAAGCTCCAGCCGCCCCAGTGATCAAATTACCGACAGAATAAAATTTTCACTATGAGGTATAGCCATGATCTTTTCAAATATTCTCGGTCCTGATGCTTTAAACTGGAAACTACCAGGCCGGCTGCAATATCTCTCATCCGCCCACTTTCCTCATTGAAGATTAACCCCTCTCAGGAACAGCCAAACGCAACTTGTAGCCTCGGTCGCCGTTTTTCCTCTCCCACCAGCGATCTTATATATTTATGATCCGTGATATTATAGGATTCGGTTCTTCGGTTCCTGTGAATGGCCAAAGCTTCTTTTCAAATTGCCGAACAATGTAATGTGATTCCGCCGTCCACTCTACAATTGTATCATGAATAACGATTCTTCGCAATTTCCCTTAAAACTGTGGAGTTCTAGCATATATCTACTACGTATATAGTATGCTCATACCCGAAACAATAGTGTTATGAAGTGGAGAGCAAGTTGTGGAGATCAATGGTTTTCCCTCTTTCCTCTTCGTCTTTTCGGAATTTGGGGGGTTTTCCCGATTACCTTTCTGGCGAGATTAATATTAATCGCGGCCCACTCGTCCACTCGATTTCCCTTGTGGAAGCATCACAGCCTGCCGGGTGGAATTTAACCGAAGTCCAACACGGGAATGTGAGCGGTACCTGCATATCCGACAAGGTTGGGGGTACTTTGCCCATGATAGTGATAAACAAGCCCATGTTATGCTCCAGGGCAGAACCCCTTATTTTGCTGACGAGTAACCCTCCGGATTTCTAGCTCTCTTTCTCTTTCTCTTTCTCTTTTTTTTTTGTTGTCAGAGAAAATTCATCATCCAGACAGTTCAAAGTTAGCATTATACTCGTTTGGAATTGGTCTACTTCAATTATCAATTGCATCAAAGGGCCTGGACAGTTTCAACTAGGCTATAGTACACGTGTACACACATAGGATGAAAATAACAGAACGAAACCCCGCGCCCTTAAGCTATGTATTCAGCTTTGCGGGTGCCTTGTCGCGAGTTCGGAGATGGCCTGCAGAATACTCATGTACAGAGTAAGTACTAGGCATGCAGCACGCGGTATTTTGCCCCTGCCAGGTACTCGTATACAATCGTATACTTACTTCTATGTCCTATCCGTCGTACCTCATTGTCTCGTTGCGGAAAGATTCCTAAAGACTCTTGTTTCCGTATATGTATCCCGTAAATTGTCTGCCTCGCAGGATTCTATATCTTCGCTCCAACCTATACAGAGTTACCGGTTTCCCGAGCTGGAAATATTATGGTTATAGCTTTGTGATCAGGTCAATGGAATCAATAACATGGACTCACCCCGTCAGCAGACAGCATAACCAGAGTAATATAACTATCCCTTGCTGCGGATCTGACTCGTACATTCTCTGGACGAGAAAATAAAGCTTCGAGCTATAGTCACTTAGTTATGTACCCAGGTACCCAGGTACATGTATATACGTACAACAAATGTACGGAAAGTATAGTCCTCCCCTGTCAGAATCCGCACCATATATCCCAAAAGGCCATTTTAGGATAACGTTACCTATGTCCCTCACATGGGTATGAGCATTCAACCTGTTACAAGTCAAGTTGAAAGCCATTAACAAGCCACAGAAACCAGGAGCGAATTCTCGTAAGAGCGTTAATTTCTACACTCTCTCCCGAGTTCCCCCCGTCTGTATCGACGACTCTTCGCACTAGTTAATCGCTCTCTTTGTGAACGATGATGCCTTGCTTGTGCGGAAAGGGCCGCGAGTGATTGCGAAGATCATATATCCCGTTGTCAATCTCTAAGAGGGTGGTGAAATAAAAAAATTTTAAAAAAATCCTCAAAAGTGTGGAAGCCGCAGAAGAGGAAAAGCTCTAACTAGCAGAATTCAGAATGCATGTTCCCCACTACAGTTGTCGTACGATAAACGTCCGAGCTGTACATGCTGGGACTGGCGGAATCCAACGATTCATGTTTTGCCACACTATAATTCATCTTCCTCCCTTCATATTGGGAGCAAAAAGAAGAGGAAGAAGTAAACTAAGACAGGTCATTACGAGGCGTGCTTCGTGGGAACGAGAACACATTTCTCTCCCCTTTTGCCACGAGCGGTCGCTTTCGCTTTGCAGCAGATAGATAGCTCTGACCAGGGAACATAACTCGGAAATATTTCTTTTCTTATGGGTGGCTGCCGTTTTCACCGATTGGTGGGCGTTCTTGGTACTGTTGGTGCGGCTCGCCCCAGAGTGGTACATGCACGTGTTATAAGTACTTTGTAGCTACATCCATCATGGTCAAGAGGCTCCAAGGTTTCAATGGCTGTCATGGTGAGACAGGTATACGCAAAATTTTTGGTTATATACACAGCATATTCGTTATACTTTGAGTTCGAATCGACCCCCTTAGTCGAAAATGCAGTAGCTGAGTACTTATATACAGAGGACTCTTCCAGTTCAAACCGGTACAGTCAAGCACGAGACGCTTAGCCACGTCTTTTTGGAATAGCGGACATTATTGGGATATCAAAAGCGAAATCTGAGAAACATGCAAGGGGTGATGTACAGAAACAAGAAGAAAAGTAATTAAACGCCCCTCGGAAATGCTGCTAATGCCCCTTCCCCCCCATATGGTATCTCAAAAAAAGGAAATGGTGTATGCTAGTTCAAGGAAATGCTTCCGAGCATGACTAGAAAAACTGAGAAATCGACGTGTAACAATGTTGTTTTTTTTGTAAAAGAAATATGCGCGTAATCGAGGCAGAAAGAATCCTTTTGTGTGTAACCTGCACCTGGCCCCTGCCAATCCAAAACGCCGTTCGTATATTCAAGTATATTTGTAGATCTTGACCTGTATCTTTGGAAAGATATCATGTATTATTCGTTAACGTCTGGGACTCCCTCCGGTTTCTGTTGGAGTTCTGGAGTCATAATCAACATCCATCAATGCGTCTTCCCAAACGGAATTTTCGCCTAAGGGGCTGAGACGTGGGCTCGTGACCGTCGGCGAGGCATGCGTACTTCTTCTTCTGCTGAAAGGTCGCCTTGAGAAATCGTAATCTCCCCAGTATGTGAAACTGTTATAGTGATTCTCGCGCAATCCTTCGCCGACTTGAGTAGATAGTCTCGAAGTACCATTCACAGTGAAACTGAGGTCAGGGTCAATTGCTGACTCCAGGCTTACAAGACTCTTGTTGCGCCCGGGCGAAGGTATAGAAAGCGAAGATGCTGATGGTAGTCTTGTTCGCGATGTTTCTATCGATAATTTGGGTGCCCGTGTTACTGGGTCTATCCGTAATTGGGAGCCTTGGCTACTCTGTGTTGATGGTGTTCCGGGAAGACTTCGAGGCTTAAAGTTTAAAGGTGGCGTTACTGGTATTGCTGTGTCGTACTCAACTGGTATTGGTACAATGGGTATTCGTGGTCTTGATGGATTTTTTCTTGGTATCATTGGTGGAACTGGGAAGTCTGCATGGGGAAACTCATGAAGCGGTGAAGGGAGTAGCGAGCTGGGTTTTCGCACCCTCCCGGAGTCCTTTCTTTCTACTCTTGGAGGAGACGGTTGGGATGGTTGAGATGGTGGAGGCGGTGGAGGAGAGGATGGAGGTGGGGGAGGTAATGATCCATGTCTTCGTCCTGACGGAGTCATAACGAACGGTCGAAGTGTAGCAGCTTTCTCCAACTTGCGTTCTTCTAATATCTTCTGATGACATTTCTTAGACCGTCGATATAATATAATGCTGAGGGTGGAGAATATAACCCCAAGAGCAATGACCAGTGCCACGACGAAGATAAGAGTTGGGCTAATACCTTCGTCGGATTCAGTTTTTCCTGGACTGGATGTACTGGTTGACGTCGGTGGCCTTGTCGCCACAGACGATGTTGTTCTGTAGATAGTTGACATTGATGATCTTGTAGGTCGCGGCGAAGGAGTCGGTGCAGTATCCGTAATAAGAGCTGTAAGGCTCATGTCATTATCATCAGGGGAAGGCCGAATAGTTTGCTCTGCAGGAATATCCATAACTGTTATCTGACCCTTGACGACGACAGATCCGGATACAGTGAGCGTGGTTAATTGGGCAAGAATGATAAACCCTGGCTTCGTATATGTAGTTGACGAATCTATCACAACAGAGCCAGGGACCATTAAACTAGTGTCATCGCTTGAAGAGTTTCTGTTTGTCGAGGCTGCTTCCTGTCGGGGTTCTAGTCGTGTATGGGGCAGATTCAGGCCTGCCTCCTTCAAAATTTCTCCATGGTGTTGGTTTTGTTGTATATTTCCCCCTCCGGCTTCCTCCTCTCTTCCAGTTTGATATCGCAGGAACATAACTAATGCATGTCGAAGAACGCAATAATGGCTGTGTCTATTAAAATTCGGTTTAATAGAGGTCTAGTCCGATCCACGCGATAGAAATAAGAATTCGAAGCCGAAGTTTTCCTCCACTAATTTCCGATGCTGAGACAAATTTCAAAAGTTGAGTTGTTGGAATTTTAAGTAATTGTATGTATATGTCGAGTCTTGAATGTATATGATGATGGCGAGGAAGTAAATTGAAAGTATGGTTCCGAAAATCCAGGAACCAAGATCCTAAGTTTCAGGGCCGGTATATATTAGATCTACTCCAAACCGAGACTATTCCAGTGAAAAATTAGTGGACGGCATGCTGCATTGCCAATGTGCATACGTTGTTCCGTCGATTGGTTTAGCGTTAGTCTGCTTCGAGGACCGGACACCTGGAAAAAGTCTTGCTTCGAAACCCGGAGAGAATTTGTACCAGAGAGTAACAAATACGGTGAGTATTAGACTCTACTCTTATTTCTCCTCAATATAAATCATTTAAATGCATCTGTCTTTTTGTCATTTGCAAGGGAAAGACAGTAAAAAGTATAATAAAGAACAGAACTTGTATCTAAACAATTTCCCACTACGCAAGGCGAAGGGAAATGCAATATCCTTTATGAATCGGCAAAATCCTTGCGCTCAAGCGCTGAGACCAAGGAGCATGCAAATAGGTGTACTACGGGCTTGGTGAGAAAAGAAATATTTATGCTGACGAATCCACAGTTTCTTGTATGAGCTGCACTGGAAACTACCACCCGCATGATGCTACAACCTAATAGTTTGCTCAGGCCGCAATAATCCCAAAAAGATAGCTGATATGCAGACTTCATGCACACCTCAAAACTCGACCGACACCTAAAGCAAGGTTCTCTGTGACAGGCGCAGAAAAAACTGTCCTTCTTCGGGTCCGCACCGTTTTAGGGCAGAGTTACGAGTAGGAGGATACCTGAATAAGGGCCTGGAGCGGTTAAGGGTTCTGCATGATACAGCCTCGCCTAAAAGAAGGAGGCGTTGATGTCTTGCATCTCGTTGACAGGTTCGCCCCTGTTGTTCCATCTCGGCAACAGACCCCAACGAAACCAGGGACCAAAGATTTCTTCTGCTTGAGAAGCTGGGACTTTTCGTTTTGAGGTTGGCCAGCTCCAGGCTTCGTGATGCACGAGATGTAGCGGTGGAAACTCGAGCTTGTCATGACGGGATCTTTTTGCGCCTTAGATGGCTGCGAAGTGGAGTTATTCAGCGTCCTTAGTTTTGGTAAACTGATCGGGCAATGGCACGGCCCATGGATCCAAAAACGCTTGAAGTTTGAGAAGTCCCAAGAAGACTAATATTATGATGTAAGTCGTTAATATCTGCCTCTTTCTATGCAGAGTACCATATTCTCCAGATCTTCGATCCTTACAGGTACAGGTTATGCTTCGCATCCATGGATCCAGGATCCTAGGAGTGTGCCTTTTTGTGGTATTGACGGCTCCGCATATCGCTTTACTGGCGACAATCCTGTTCATCATGTATAAAATAAGTCACTTTGTTGAAGTGGTCAACCACCCGAGGATCTTAGGACTCTTCAGATCTTTGCCCGATATCGATTTTATACGTAGGCCACAATGCATTAGGTAGCACGTTGACGCCTCTGACGGCATAGGAGCCTAGTATAGTGGGGTGGTTGCCACGGTGAGATTTTTGCATATCTGCGGTGGGAGCTGCGCGGTCGAAGCCTCTCGTAAACCAATTAATTGACCGATAGAGATAGGAAAGCGGTGAGGAGGGCGCTGATTCGCCTCTGTAATATTCTATGCATAGATTTTAAGGCTCTCTCAATTTTTTAGTAATGTGTATGCCATGATACCTCGAATAACCAGAGCTTCCACGGGTATTGTCGGGTACCTATTGCAAGCGTCGACGAATATCTATCATCAGTGGGAAGCTTTGGTTATGACAGTTGGCCAATCAAAAGTTTAAAGTCAGCCATGGCGCGACAATCCGACAGCGATGCCTTCCATATCTGTTGATCTTGTTGTTTGAGAGTCTGCAGGACTTCCTCCAAGTAGGAAACATGTGCCCCTTCTGAAAATCCAGCCTCCATCGACCTGTTCCGTTTTGGTGAAGATGTGGTTTCAGATTTATGCAGTTGCAGGGTACGATTTCAGATCTACCACAACACGGCACCTAGGAAAGCTCGAAAGTTCTAGCGTATCCACGGCGAATTGTAGTCCAAGTTGGTGGAACCAGAACGATATGGTTTAAAGTGCTAGATACCTATTGTTAGAACAAAAAATCCAGCCTTATGAGCTTTAATGAATAGGCTTGATATGGCCTTTGACTCGCATGGGAGCCCTGTGATACCCGAGGTACTCTACATATTAAGCGACCATTCTTTCATGCGGGTCGAAGATACTATAGAAACAATTCAATGCTAATATCTTTAATTGATACCTCTCTCAAGATCTTAAGTCTAAGTTTACGCAGGGCATGAAATTAAGATAGGCTTATAGGTGATGAGACCTTTTCAATCTGTAGTAGAGCTAAGGTAAGGAGAGCGGAAGTAATTAAGTCGTGACTCTCTTCTTACCTACTGGAATTGTACTCTACTTGCCGTGGACGCTGCGTCGGTGATACATACGTCAATCCACGGCGAGAATGAAGTAAATTGGGTATCCATGCCCATAAGTACATTGGTTTATTTATAACCTATAATCTATTTGATTTCATTTGGTGCATATCGTACTAGAAATTGGCATATCTAGACAAGTATTAAAACAACAAAAGAAAGAAAGAAAAAAGAAAGAAATAGCCGATTGTGGTGATTATCTGATAGATGCATACCCGGTGTTTCTGCGTCCGAAAACGAGATTCTTCAATCGATGGTACGTACCTATGCACCACGATTAAGATTCAGTAATATCAATGCATGGTCAGCATGATTACTTAATTAAGCATGAATGCGTACCAAAATTATAACTTGATACAGCGATAGAATACGATATCAGATAAATTTCTAGAGATTCGACCTTGGAACGCAGCACGCAATTAAGTGAGGGGAGTTATATCATAACCCTATTAAAAGTTGATCATCGTCTACAGAACAACCATTTTATTTCTACCAATTGATCATGCTTATCGCCTATGATAAACTCCCATTCCAATTCAATATGTACCCTTTACTCTGTGCCTTGGACTTTTCACCAGCTCTGCGGTACCATATCTGAATAAACACGACGACCGCTGTAGTACAGGGTATAATATGAGTGATTGACTTCAACCCCGCACCTATATAGTCGGGCCATATCGGCCACAGCAGCCAAAACCGTAAGGAGCACTGTCCTACGCATAGCGCAATATCTGCATCGCTTCTGAGAGTACCTATAAAAAATTCTATTTATGATTTCTTGCTAAATTTGGTATCTTTCTCGGTGACGCTGCCTGCCGATCTAGCCGGCCCATACTTTGCAAATTTGGCATAATATGAATGAACTTGGTAGAAGGCGATAATATCAGGCAACTCCCGCTTCAATCAGTCGAACCAACTTGGCTGAAATCCTAGGTCAGTTGCTAGGGTAAAATCCGACCCCTCCCGGACCCGCCTTGGCCCATGCAAGTTTTCTTGGAAATGAAAGCTTAGCTCTACAGATGGACCCTTGCTCGAAGATCCTCACAGAAAACTCCCACCCAATGATAACTAACAGGGAGCTGAAAACCCCTCTTCGGGTGCTTCCTTAGTAAGACAATAGATTCGATCGTAGGACTAAGTTAAGGTTGGAGGAAGTCCTTGAACGCGCGTCCCGATTATTCCCTCGATGCTGTTTTCCTACAGCTGAGATGCAGATGTTTTTTTCCCGTTCGCTGATTTCGTTGTGTCTAGCAATTCCGGCCGAGCAACACTGTGAACGTACGAGGTTTTGCATTGGCTAGGGTGCTATGACGAAATGTATTACCTGTACCCGGCTGGCAGCAATCTGTATACTACCTCACATTTTTATGTCCGTACGAGCTGAGAGCGGCAATATTCTGTATTTTTTCGAAGCTGAGCTGGTGCGGGGTATGCCGACAGTCGCTCTGAGCAATTGTATAAAAGCCAGTGGGTCAATTGATCAATTGAATAGAAATCATTACTTTTCCATTTCATCCATATCAACCAACTTCACCAAAACCCCTGTGTAACCAACACATCTTACCCGATTTCGGATATTTCCCGATTTGATCATATACTCCCTCAAACTCTCAGTTGCTTGAACTTTCATCCAAAATGTCTAACTACGGTATGTTTTTTTTGTCATTTTTGGTTACGCTAGTACATCTGTAGCGTCTATTTGAGGTTATAAATATGTCTTTCCTAGCCTTCAGCTAATTCTTTGCATGATAGACGATGCCTACGATAGCTATAAGCAGGTGCACCACGAAGGAAAGATTAGTCATGAACTTCTCGCCGGCGCCGCCAGCTTTGGTGCAATCCACGAGTGGGAAAAGCGACAGAGAGAGTCCGGCGAACCCGTGAAGCATGGTCTTGCAAAGGAGATTATCGGAGGGATTGCTGCTGCAGAAGTCGAGAAGCTGTTCGAGACTAAAGGTTTAGATGCATGGGACAAGCACAAGCTAAAGGAGCAAGCCGAAGAAAACGCCAAAAACCTGTATGACCAGCAGTATGGCAACCAACCACAGTACGATCCAAGTTATCCACCCAACGAACATGTTGAGCACCACCATCGTCATCATCATGGGGGTTGGTAAATGTTCACAAACATCCAGTGTCGTTTTCATCGCTATACGAGCTATCATAAACGGCCTTTGAGTTTGATATCTACTCCATTATACATGCATGGAAGTACTCGTATACAGAATAAATCGGCTACCTTGACATTAGTCACTATTTTGTTGGGATTAGCTTGGATGAAACCAATCAATATTTTATTAGCGCTAGGAGTTACTTATTGACAGCTTAGGCTACAAGTCATTGTCATGTCCATCTCTCGTTATATGTGTGCCTAGTGTGAGCCTATGCCAACTTCGAATCTTCAATCGCAAACTTTACTCATAAAAATTTCAAGCACGAGACCTGATTAGAGATATTGCCACAATTTCTAACTTGATAATCACCATAAGTTGAGAACCTCAGGGTTAGAGCCGTTGGCTGGGGCATGCTCATAGCCTTGTGGAACTCGAAGAAAACTTCGATGTAAGGATTTTCATTCGCGAGTGGCTTCTAAAAGGGTTTTTCGGAAATATTTTGGTACGCTTGTGGAGCCGTCCTCGAAACCCGGGGAAACCTAGGGAATAGAAAACCAATGAATTCATAAAAAGTTGGATCGGCTGGGGTCTCGATAGAAAAGTGGCCTGAGTTCAAGTAAATTCTGTCGCGTAACAGAGCTCTACGGTTTCAAGCTCTTAACCGCTGACCCTTCTTTCTCGGAGTTCTTCCCTTTCTCTTCGCGCTTTATGCCCGCCCAGGTAAGCTCGATCGCGCGTCACGCCACTGCTGTGCACTTGAGCTCGCAGGGCTTCGCACGGGAAGCAGAATGCCGAAGTATTTGGTCATAGCCTCTATGTAGTTAGTAGAATATTTGAGAATCGCTTTGAAATATAGGGCTGGGGTGGTATGATAATACGTCGGCCCGAGTCGGTAAATTTCCTATAAAACAGACCGACCCGCAGCCGCTCCCTGCAGTATCCACCACATCTACAACACAGAACTAAATTAAATCTCGAAAGAAAGATACAATCCTCTAATCGATAACTTATCTCTATCGAAATATCCTCTTGAGTATCGGAATTTACCATTGTCAAAAATCTATACGTGGCACTCGGTCCAAATACCAGCTACTCAAACCCTCAACAAAAATATTAACAAATCTACAAACCAAATAACCAACCGAAACCAATTTCAGAGAAGTCATCTTCAGCTGAACTTTCAAAATATATTTCAAACATGGGGCATCATCATAGCGGAGGTATGTAGTTTTCTAATGCCTAGCACGGGAGGGTTGTTCAATCCTATCTGTCAAAATATAATACGCTGCTCCAAATCCACAATTTCAGTTAACTAACTGATTTCATAGAAGACTCGGATACCGAGTCTACAGGAAGTGGCCATCACCAGCATGACGCTAGACTCAGGTACGTGGGTATAGGGGTCCATTGAGTGAATAGTAGCATATATGATTACTCTAGACCTGGATTTGATTCTCAGGGGACTGATCTCAAAAACATTTGTACTAACGATTCTCGGTTTTAACTTTTAGTCACGAACTTCTTGCAGGCGCAGCGGCATTTGCCGCCTTCCGAGAGTTTCAGAAACATCAGCGTGAGCAAGGACGTCCGGTATCCCATGCTTTAGCCAAAGAGCTCTTAGCAGCATTCGCTGCCGCACAGGCGGATAAACTGATTGAAACTCGAGGCGTTGAAAAATGGGAAGAATACAGAGAAAGAGCAAGAGAGGAAGCAAGGGAGAAGAGTAAAGAGATGTATCAGGATCGCTACGAGCATGAAGAAGATGGGGATGATGAAGAACACAAGTACCGCCACCGTCACCACTTCCATAGGAGAGAAGATTAAATCGAAGACATGGAGGTAGACCAAGTTGGCGGGTTCTTCGGATCTCACGTATGCGAGATGAGCTGATGGAATTTTTCTTTCTTTTTTTCTTATACATATTTCATATCTGGGGGGGCTAAGCTGTCTCTACCAAAGTCGGGAGACGAGACAAACCTAAGCTGATCTTTTTAATATGGCGCTATGGAACATACTTACATCAAGTTTCTGTATTAACGGTTATTCCGATAACTGGTTCTTGAGCACGAAGCAACGATTTGTCTTTTTATCGCATTGGATGGAAAATTGTACTCTGTTTGTGACCATTGTGGGGAGGCTGGTTCGCGAGATCACTCTATTCTCTCCTTCTTCCTAAATCCTGTTTACTTTCTCTTATTTTTATCCCACTTCCCCTTGTCTTTCATAGTTTCTTTCACTAACATTGTCAGCATATGAGAATACTACTAGCCCTGTGGCCATGCATGTATTATCAAAGCGTCGAAGTATGGCGGGACATCTATGAAAGATGACTTGCGTGTGTTATTATATCGGAATTATTGCATCTTTACATATGAAGTAGTAGAATTCTAGAAGTAATAGTCTAGAATATAAACATATATTTGCTTGAAACTTCTAAATTCTGCGAATTTGAAGCCCTCGCACCCGATACCATCAACAAAAGTAACAGATGAAGCAAGTATTAAAACTATTTAGTACAAGATTAGTATTTAAATATTAACATGAAAAGGTGAGATGCCAAAAGCCGTCGAGGCGTAATATAAACTCAAGGAAATCGTTCGATAGCGAACTAGCGCTGTCGCTGCCTGTGATGACGAAAAGATATTGCAGTAGATATCAAGATAAACGAAAACAAAGGAAATGATTATTTAAAGATTGGATAAGTTAATGAGAAAAAAAAGTTGGAAAAACCAAGAATGATTGCTGTTCTTTGCATTACGAGCGCCTAAACCAGAGCATTTCGTTTTGTCTTCGTGCACTTACTCATTTAGACAAGTCGCCTCTCTCTTGACCTTCCCCTGACATCCTTCGCGATAGTTGATCTCTTCCTTTTTAGTGTAGTAAGGGCTCCAAGACTCCTACTTCTCCTCTTTTCACCGACGGAACCGGCATCAGAATCACCGGAATCACTTGCTATACTGCTCCTGATGTTATTGGCACTTTCATCCGAGCTTTCCAGTAGGCCACTCGATATGCTTTTATCGGTATCTAGATCGCGGAAGCTGGACATGTCAAGAGTAGATAAAGTTCCCACACTCATCCTCCTACCGATCCCATGTGTATCGAGCCTGTTTCCAAATAGGCTGGTAACGGCAAGGCTGTTTTGCGATTGCTTTCCAAGTAGTACCGGCCCAGTTGCATGGCTTAGTGCGGAGTTGAGATCGCAGTAGCTTTGATCTGGGTGGAAGCTCAGGTAGCTACCCTGGCGCTTGATTATTGGATGTATATGCATCTGTGATAAATCTTCTTGGCTGGAAGAATAGATTTGTGGGGTTGGGATTGGAACGGCTGCATTTAACGGGGTGGGCGCCCCGATTCCGGCATCCAATGGAGGAGAATATGATGCCTCGCTGCTGTTGGCGGTAGTAAAGCTTGCGGGGCTTGTAGCCGATGTTAACGAGCCCCCTGCGGGGTTCGTAGACCCCGAAGGAAGTCCCAGTTCCTCGACATGGTTGATTTCGAGTTGAGTGTTCGGAAGAGTATATAGCTGAGGTTGAGGGATACTGATGTTCGGAACAATGCTGTTTCGACGGGCCGCAATAGGTGAGCGGCTCGATGGGGGCGCAACCGATGTGGAGTATCTAGCGGAGCTTGATGAATAGAAGTTATACATTGATAAAGTTGGAGAGTAGGTACTTGATATCACAGAGTTGTTTATCTCAATGCCTATACTGTCAGCTGTCATGTTCCCTAGCTGGCTTGGTCGTTCACGACGGGGTGAATATGCTGAGGCGACAGAGTTGCTGCGGGTGAAAGTAGCAGTAACATCCTCGATATCTGTACAAGTTTCCAAATCGATATCTTCGAGATGCATGTCGGTTGTGCGGATTGTGCTCCTAGATAGCATTCTCGAATGTAGGCTTTCGGCGCTGGATTTGAACTCAATGGTCGTCCTGCAGGACCCAGAGGTTGAAGTTATACTTATACAACGAGCTAGCTCCGGCTCAATATATTCAATATCTTCCAATGATAGGCGATTGATATTGGCTCCACTTCGGTTGTTGTGAAAAACGGAATCTATAGTATGTTCGGCACAGCTCTGATGCTTGGTGCGCGAATTTGATGTTGGCAGAAGACTATTCCGACTCGAAGCAGCCGTTTCGCCCGAATCGTAAACTTCATAGATTGGGGAGGCGGAAAACCTCGTATTTAGCCTCTCCTTCATTCCCAGGGATAACATTGACATTGTGGTATTTGTGCTGTAGGAATGTGGTCTTGTGTTGGCTGTGAAAGCGATTTGGCTCCAAGTTCCTAGAGACATGGTATTGTGGAAACGGGACTCATCCGTGATAGTTTCGCTAATGCTATTGTCATCTTGTAAGTTCTCCTGTGTTAGAGCAATTGTCGGTGTTGGAACAGCTGGAGGAGGCGACCCGGAAGGTAGGCGAGGAGACTTATAACCAGTATTTCGGCGACGCACTCCACCTGGCGTCCCAGGCTCGGTAGAATCTGTTGGGCATGGAGAAGGAGATCTTGCCAACGATGATGAGTTTGATTTTATCGAGTACCCTGGAGAAGTAGGTCTCAAAGGTGACTTCTCGGGTATAGGTAATGGTCCAGAGCTAAGGTTGAACGTATCCAATATAGAGCTGTTTGTTGAAGAGACACTCTTAATGGTACCGTCAATTGGAGACTCCGGGATGGATATCTGTAGCTTTCCAGATCTTCTTGAGATTGGAAGTACTGGGAGGACTTGGAAGTCAGGCGGTGGCCCGCTTACACCGTCCACTCGAACACGTGTAGGGCTTGCTTTGGGGCTTTCGGCGCCATTCATCCAAACAGTTGGGATTCCGGAGGCATCTTCACGAAGGCTCATGGAACTTGCGGCCCGTGAAACACCCGCCCGAGGGGTATTTCCGCCACCATGTCCAGGAATACGAAGGCCCATTGATTTTCCATTAGTGGAGCTGCCGGCCACAGATCCGTCGAAAGAGCCTTTTCTCTCCCCTTTGGGAAATATAGAATATCTTTGGGATGATGTTGATGCTCGCCTGCTCAAACAAGGGGTTGGTGAGTGGGAATGGGATCGAGAAGGAGAGAACGTGTCGTTAGTTCGGACGAGAGGGGCAAGTCTTTCTGGGCTCTCGACTGTATTCAATGTATAGGCTCTCCCTCGAGGGCTTCCATTAGGCGCCTGCTGTTTCTTTTTGTGTGTCTTGGTGCTGCTCCTTCGTACCGCACAACCGCTTCTGGCTGTGGGAGCCATACTATATCTTCCTGGGCCATTATTGCCATATGCAGTTTTGGGGCGAGTCAACCCGGCGATAGGCCTGGTTGATGCATTGAAAGGGCGAAGCTCAATAGGAAGACTAGGCCGATGCCTCAGAGCTGTGTTCCTAACCTCAGTTGGAGGCCGGATAGGAAGTTCTGGAAGTGGAGTATCCGCGGAGCTAGGACTGACAGCCCTTGTTGTACGGTCACATTGGTCCGAGCTAGGGGCTAGATCATTTCCAAGGTTCCTAGGGATGTGCTGGTATGGTGGGTAGTGGACCTTTTCATCTGGTTTCCAATGCTCCTGCATACAATAACGTTAGTTAAATGAATAGAAATCTAGAAGTTACCTGTTACAGATTGTTGGTGAACTTACATCTTCGCTCCCCCCGTCATGTTCCCTTGTTGTAGTCCTAGCCAACAGTTTTCTCTTGCTTTCGGCACTATTTTGGGATGCGCTTCTCTTAGCCCCCCGCCCGAAACTCCCAGATTTCCTACCAACTTCCCCCTCTTCACTCTTCGCTACTTCCCTCCTTCTTCTATACCTACAGAAGAAGAAAAGTCCAACAAGCAAAACGATTGCTGAGGTTACACCGGCAGCTACAAGTCCTACCACGATACCTGCCACATGATCATGATGTTGTTCTTCTGGCTTCGAATGTGCAGATGATTGGGTTTGGTGAGCGACAGAAGTTGTAGCTGCAGCTGTACCTTGACTTGCCACTGGTTTTGAGGTCGGATGTGAATGCGGAGAGGTAATCGATTGTGTGAACCCAATTGTAACTACAGTTCTAGTTATTGGTTCTGTGATTGGGAGAGCGGGTTTACTCTCAGGTGTCTTTACTGTTAGGGTGGGTGTGGTCTCTACCAGGCTTTGTGGAGAGCTGGAGGACTTTGCACGAGGGACCGTCGAGAGAGTAGTTGCCTGTCCTATGGTATTGGCAATACCTATAAATAAAGTGCTTGTCAGTTATAGGTTCAGCCTAGAAGGCGGGGCCACCATATTGAATTTTACCAGGTTTCACTTACCAGCTAGGTTCTCCAAACCGCCCCAATTTCTAGTAATCCTGTCAAACTCCTCTGAATCAACCGTAATGGTTTGGATAGGCGACCTCTTCTCGACAATCTTTGACGGCCTACCCCCTACTTCTCTGCTCTGTAGTCTATTCATTGATTAAGAAAATAACTAAGCTGCAAAGCCGGATATAGAATAAAATGATTGGGAACTTGGATCCATGAACTAATTGAAGCCGACTCTTAGAGTAAACTGTTCACAGACTGACTCCGAGAGAATTGACAGTATCGGCGTTATAGTTGACAGGAGAACTGGCACTGATTTACCGTAAACAGCGCTGCCGGAATCCCATCAAATATTAATATTTCAAGCCGGCGATATCGCAGATTTTTAATGCAGAAACTGAATCGAAAAGACAAAAAAAGGAAGAACGGGATCACAAAGTTGCATTAATGAGAGGACGATGTTATTCATGTCATGAAAGAGAAATAGGAAATAAACTGATAGTAAACAGGTTAGAACTATCGGGGCACATTGAGGACTATATTGCGGAACTAAACACCTAGGTATACAAAAGATAATGTTATTTGCCATGGTGAATAAATTCTAGGGATTATTAGAATGTATCGACATTTTAGATTGGAATATTCCATCGTGCCGGTGTATGGTAACGACAGATTATGAAGGCACAGCGCGGGCACGTGCGAGCATATGGTGTTCTCATCTTGCCAACGTGTTTACGCTGCATTTCGAGAAAAACTCGTCGCCTACGTTTCAAATAAAACAATGGAGATATATAACGGTATGCGAAGATCAATGGTGTTTCATTGCTGGGTTTATTGCTTCTAGGATTTAAAATGCTCGGCTCGAAGGGATGGAATCTATTCCTAATACCGATATTTCAGCGTTGAAATTGTGGTATTTGAGGACTGGCGATGCGGCATGTGGTCAGACCCTTAGCAGCCACGCCCCACGGTGGAAAACATGTGGCTCATTCTTTCATAACGCCCTTTGTGGGGATATTTAGGAAGGGCTTGGTGCTTATGGTGAAAAAGTTAGTTAACTCCGATTGCAATACCGCTGCAGGGATTGAATTATTGGTGGAATGGCGACATATGTGCAGAAAAGGCGACAAGGAAATGATTTGGTGATAGGAAGAATGAGGAATGCAAATGTAGTTTGGCAGCCACATCTTGACAGCCACAACTGAAACTTGATAAATATCAGATAAAGATGTGGCTATTCTGGCATGTGGCCGTTAAAAAGTGTCGAGGGTTTTGGTATTTTACGATAAGTCCGCATGCAGTCTAGAGTTCGTGCGGCTGAGCTGACGAAACGGTTTGCTCATTATGTTCGAGGCGCAAGGCCTTTTTACCATGCAGGTGGTGATGTACCCGGCGAGGTTCTCAAGCCTAAATCAGCCTAAGTGCGGGGCTTTAGGGCTGAACGGAAGATTTTATAATAAAAACTATGGCCATTTTGATAATATATCTCACAGAAACATCAGTATGCCTACTAGAGCCTCGGGTACCAGGTACCAATTACTGGTGCCCGGTATAAGCCTACAAGTACAGGTACATTCCCCAGAGTTATCGTCTCGGCACTCATTCTTCGAGACATTGCTCTTGCCCTTGTTTTAAAATTTTTTTCAATTATCAAAAACTAGTAGGAGTGTTTAAAATTTAGTGCATTTTAATACGAAAACCAGTTGTTTAGTCTAAAAAGCGGGATGATTGCGTGTTTGATAGACCGCTGATGTATCGAAAATGGTTGATATTGGTATATTAATTGCTTACAGCTGCATTATTGGAGCTTGTTCTCACATCAGACTTAGTATACACAATCACAAGCTTGTTTCAAAAATTATAGCGGTTAGAATAAGCCATATAGAAACTCAACGAGCCGGACTCCCCGTGAGACCCGCTACTGTTCCGCGTCTATAGGTCAAAATATCAGATTACGAAATTTTATAGTCATGAATTTTATCCCCCTTGGTACAATACATTCTCGCATACCGCCATGGACATCCGCTACGAGTTAGACATTTGTTATCGTCTAAGTCTCAATTTATAACTACATATTATTTTGATATATCGATAGTATAATTAGCTATCAGCACTTAGCATCGACGTATGTCAATATCATGCGAGTTATTTCCCAATAATTATGAAGATATTCCTTCTTCAGTTAATTAAATCTTTTCAAAAAAAAAACAAAAAAAAAGGGGGGGGGAGTAACAGGATCAGTATCAATATATTCGAATATTCGTGAAAACGTGTTTATTGAAGAACGGAAATTCCCATGTAGCATCCAGTTTGAGAAGGCAACGGGCACGAGTAAGCTTACACGAATCTATAGCTAAAGCTCTAAGATTTAAGGTCAGCGAAGAAGATATGTTACACAGCTGGGGTTATGTGATTTCTTTTGTTGAAAGAAAAGAGCCGCTGAAATCACTGAGTGTCCGGCGAGCATTTGACAATTTATTGCTTCATATTCGAATCGGCCCCTTGGATCTTAGGATCCTTGACTACAGGCTCGTAGGATATAGTACTTCTCTCCACGATGCTTTTGCGTTGTATTACGTTGTATCTTATATATAGACTGAACAGTCTCGTATATAACTCAACTGAACAGCTCTAGTCGAAGATCCCCCTGGAAGATTCACCAAGGTGATTATAAGTTTTTTGGATTATATTCAAACTAGCTATTCAAGTAAGCAACTTAAGTTCCTACTAGATCAAAATCTAATTTCCATAAAGAGTTTTCAAGTTTAAATATTTAAATCTCAATCTGATAAGGAAAAGATAATTTCCATACTTATGCAAAGATCTTCATATATACAACCTTAGCTTTGACATAGGTACAACCATCTACCGACATCTACATAACTACAGTACTATCCCAAACCAGAATTTATGCATGTCACGTTCTCAGTAGCAGCGCGGTCCGTAGCCAATGAAACCATAAGAATCAACAAGCTAAGCATTTAGCTGACACCAAACTAACGTTACCTTCACAAGCCCGTATGAGAAAGGAAAAGAGGAAAGAAAAAAAGAAATAGCAGAGAAAATCGATGGTACCCTAGCTTGTGTGCGGCAACGTTACAACGTGCCACTTTAGCTTAAGCGACGCATGCCCATGGGGCCCAGTCGGATTGTCATGACGGAGACCCGCATGAAGAATATCCACCTGTAACATCTGAATCCAAGGAACTGGGAAATGCGCAAGGTGCGGCAGATGTCAAGCAGGGCGGCTGTCGGGAAGGGATTTTTTTAAAAAAAAATAATTACAGGTCTTATTAAAATCCGTTATTATGGATTATAATGCGCTTCTTGTGTGTTACAATCTTTCCTTCTTAGCTTTTTTAGATCTCTTTTTGATCTGTGAAACTCTTGCTTTGAGGCTTCGAGGAGGGGAATAGGATTGTAGTTCTGAAATTTGATACTCGAGCATACTAGTAAGATTATGTCATACGTCGAACGGAATTAAGATGACGTCAGGAATTGAGCCTCAGATTTTACTTTCGAAACGACCACGCCGACGGCTGAAGGTCACGGCTCTTCGACGAGAACAAATCGAGACCGGTACTCCTGTAAATCCAATGAGATGATTTCAAGTTTTCTTCTGTCATATCGTGCATCATGTTGCAGCTTAATTTTCCTTTTCTTCCTTCTGGAACATAACGATTTGCATATCTGACAATATCATCCCAATATCACCAACTTATTATAATTAAGCAACCACCTCCTTTCTCCATACCGATTCCAATTCTCTCGTGATAAAATGAAAATATTGACCCCTCCATTGGAAGGATATAATTTCGTCATGAGTACATCACCTTACATTGCCCCTCTTTTTCCTAAACAGAAATTTAAAAACAAAAATTCCGAAACGACGAAAAAGAATATAAAAGAGTGAAAGGAAAAAGAAACACCAAGATGGGTTCCGAGTTCCGAAGCTTGAGCTGATCAACCGCTTTCAAGTTGTCATAAGAATATCTACCCTGTTGATACTCTTTTATGCATGGATCACCCGAGTCCGCATCAATAGTCCTTTTATTCGATAACCGCGAAAGCGTCAGATCCCCAAGTACCATCTTCGCTGCTGGCACTGACGAAGGGTACTCCTGTGAGAAACGTACCCGCTTGAAGATCACCAACGTTAAGAGCCTGGAAAGTGGGTACCTTGCACAACTAGACCACTTGACCTTTGTGAATATCAAAACTTGGCTTTTCTTCGGATATTAATCCGTTTACCGAGGCCTTCTGTTCATTGTCGAGAAACTGAACTGCCATGATTCCGGATATGAAGACCCGGCAAGAAAAGCGTGGTTTTTCTTGCCGTCTTGATTTTTTTTTTTTTCTTCCAGAAACCTTCGGTGAAATGCATTATGCATATGAATTTCGTTTACTTGTTTGAGTAGGAAAACCCTCGGCTTGGAAATTGCCGGCTAGCTAGAGAAAAAAATATTGCTGAACCTCACGGAAGGCCATTGGATATCAAGCTTTGTGAAAAAGAGAAAAACGTGGCACGTGGGGCTACTAGCCACCAGAGATCTGTTTTCTATTAAGTAAAACTGGTCCAATCGCATTGGATTCTCTCAATGTCTTTGCTGTTTTTTCTTTCTGCAGTATCGGTTTTCACTGATAGTGGCAACAGAATCAAAACATAAATTTGTTTTTTCTTTGACGAAAAAAAAAAAAAAAAACTTCATCCGAAGAGTCAATTGGGGCTGAGGAAGATGCACATGTTGCCGCCTATGCATGTCAAGGTCGAATCCGTATGAGCGGTTGCCGCCCAAGAAGTCTTTTTTCCCCAGAGTTACACCGACCCAGAATCACGTTGGGGAAGAGATAACTCATTCGCTCGGTTTCATCGGCGGACAGACAAAGGGAAGAAAGGGCGAAAGAGTATCATACGAGGAGCAGTTTTCGAAGTCTAGAACCATGCAGAGTAATGACATCATGACCTTTGTGCTAAACCATCTCGAGTGCTAGTTTGCACCCCTCTGAAGCGAGGGTGAAGAGAAAGAAACTTTTTTTCTCTTTCCCGTGCAGAAATATGAGAAGCTATTGCGGTTGACCTGCCTTATGCATTTGCATTTTTCTGGGGAGGTTTTTGGCTTTTTGTCCAGAGGCCTGGACAGATCATGGAAAGAAAAAAGATTCTGTTGGGTCCATGGGAAAGAAGCAAGGGGAGCCTTGTCGACTTGCATGGGGGGCAGACTTCCAATCTTTCCGGTTCGCCGAATGGGAAGCAGTTGCTGTCGAAGGTGCATATTTTGGGAACACGAATTGGATGTGTTGTAGACGAATGTGCGGTGCTGCAGTTAATTAGTTCCTTTGCAGCGCGCGAGAGCTCTTGGTCAAAATTCGTATCTGCAATTGCGATCCCTGGGAAAACTTTTTCATATTTTCCCTGGTCTCTCGAGTTCTGCGCTTGTAATTCACGATTACTAAAAGGCAGTAAAAACGCAGCTTCTCGTATGAATAAGATGCAAAGTCGAATAAGAGAAGAAATCGTGGTTGAATTCCCTTCTTTCCAGCAGACTTGCAGTAGTTGACGACAGCCAGACTTTTGAACGGCTAGCGGTAGCTTGGACATTAGCTTCAGGCTTCGACGGTTCATGCAGGTCTTCGACGGAATGGGATGTTTACATAAACCCCAAATTGTGAATGTCCTCGTTTAGGATAACGCCGACCTTAGCTCCTCCAAATGAGCTGTTCGAAACAAGATAAGATATGTACAAAGTATATCCTCACGAGCGGGTTCGGTCAGCGTTAAGCTTATCACAATGAACACGGGGTACCTTATCAATTTGTGGATCGAAAGGCAGGCCGGCCTCTCTTTTTCTTGTTTCTTTTCGCAGGAATTAAGAGCACAGATGATATCTCTCTCCGCACAAACCGGCATTGCGTTTCATGCGGTCTGGTACAGTCCTTGCGAATGCGATTGCCTAATCTAGCACAGTTATTGTGCACAATCGCACAAAGTGGCGCTTTGCGTGCTTAATACTTCTTGTTTCTTGATCAATCTCTGTTGTGCCAGCTGTCAATGGGATAGATTCTGGCCCTGAGGTTGGTGGAGATAGTCGAATATGCAATCCATCGATGCTCTGTCGTATAACATGGCGTTGATATCCCAGTACATATCGATGTGATTCTGTTGTAGAACAATACAATCGGTATTCATCCCAATGAAAAGCGCCGGGATGGGATCTGGGGTCCAGCTAGCTTAGCTGCAAGAGGGAGAGCTGCATTTGGCAGTTCGACGAGGTGGAAATATTAATTGGCGCTCTCCACGTGTGCAAAAGAACGAGGGAATCTTCCGCGGACATTAGAAGCTCCCAAGAAATCAAAAACAGATGGACTGTTCTGCAGAAGCACGAAAAGGCTAGAATTTCGACTATACCTTTTCATGCAAATGCAGTGGCACATTTTCACACAGGTTTGTTTGCATTCGATAGCTCCGATTAATGTTAACTAGTAATGGATATATCAGAGGAAGTATTCAAATTTGCAAACTTGCTTGAATTGGGGGGCTTTTTAGGCTTCCAAAAGTTCAGAGCGTAATCCTCTTGGTGCGGAGATTATGAAGGCAGGTATTATACTTAGCTGGTTGACACGATAGAGAACAAGAGGATTTGATTGGGAAGCAATGCAGACAGACAGTATAGTATAGTGAATGACAGAACCTATGTAGTTAGTTTTTTTGCCCCCGCTTTCATCCCATCATCATCATCATAACCCAGGTCTTGTAAAGCTTGAGGCGTGGGTTCTTGCCGAAGACAGGAAGAATAGCCTGGAGGGATTTGACCATGGAAGAGGAAGGGGCAGCTGGAGATGTCAGGTTTTGAGGCGAAAGTGGATAATTACCACCACCACCACCACCCGTACCTACATAGATTTTGGTCGACAAGGCCAGGCAGGATACGAACAAGCATGTCCCTCGTTGGGCGCTTCTAGTCGTTTCGGCCTTGTTTATTGTAATTGCTATCTCCATGGGTGCATGGTGTTTTATGGGGATTACAGAATCCCAACGTCAGCTCGTGGAGGATGTCGATGTGATTGATGGTTGTGGAGGAGAGAAGAGAAGAGAAGAGGATAATTGATAAGTATCCCTCGAGACTACGCCGTAGACAGCAGAAGTATCCAACAAACCCGCAACGGGAATTCAAATCCTTTCGCATGCATTGTATCTCAAGAACCTCAGCTACCCACGAACCACTCTTAGTCTAGCTTCGAAGCTTTGTTAACTTAAGTACTTGTCAATTCAGCCTCTCTCTTCTTCGTCTTCTACTTCTCCATGGACATCTGTCTCGCTAGCTAAGTTACCAGAATAAACAAAAAAAGACATCCCACACGCCCAAGAAGGGCTCCTCCCACGCTGCCCCGGCCTGGTCTCGCTTGAAAGCTGTACTAGCTAGCGTACTGGCCTGTTGAATCCGTGAATTCATTTCAATCTACCCGGAATCTTCCTGGCGATTGATATAATTTTCCCTCAGTTTAATCGAATTCAATCGAATCGATCACGGTACGGTGCGGGCTTTACATGCTGTGCTGCATTGGCGCCGGCATTGGCATTGCAATATTGGCGGCATCGTCGACGTCTCCGTCTGCCATCTCGAGCTCCCGCTGGAGTACATAGTACTTACATACATCCTGAGTACATACACGCATGTCGACAGAAGGAACTGAGAGTACACACGTACATCTGCAGAAGGTACCGGGATCAGGAAGCTCAGCCTTCTCAGCCCTTTCGGCTAGTCCAGTCCAGTCCGGTCACCAAGAGATCATATCACACAAATACAAATACCATAACGTCCTCGAGAGCTGGACGTCGACACCCCGTCTACGAAGCCTTGCATGACTGGGTCTCCCATCATTTGCATTTCCTCTGCAGTTCCGGCTGGTTGATTACATACTCCCTTACTTTACTTCCTTAGGTAGACGCTGGGTGATTGATTGACTGACCGACTCACTGACTCGATTAATCGATTACTGTCTGCATGCACAATTGTCCGACCAAATACGAATTTCTTCGAGCCTTCTGGATATCTCCTGATATCTCCCTGACCTTCGCTTCCATCGAAAGGAACGGTGTCAGTGTCGGTGTCAGCATCATCTAAGCACAGCTTGTCCCTGACAGCTCTCCGAAGCACCTACATACGGAGTAGTTCGAGAGAGATATTTTACCAGGACAGCTAAGTTATTTCCCTAGCTCTGCCTGTAACTCCAGTTCGATCTTCGATCGCCTTCCTGGGCCGGACTTGCATTCGAGCTGTGATTGGTAAGTGGCCGGGGTGCTCCCACTAGCCTGTCCGGGGCATGATATGACCTGATATGATCTGATACTTACTGCTCGAAGCGAACTTAGAAGAAGGAGGTTGGATACCACCGTTCTCTCCTCTGACCACCGCTTCCTGGTACAAAAACACTGGGCCAGAAGGGCGCTTTTCGTCATCGATCCGAGCTGGCGGAACTAGGTACTCCTGCCTGAGTACAAGTACTACTACTAAAAGCCCAGCCTGTGGTCTGTTGTGCCTTTAAGTACCTTATCACGCCGTGCGGCCGTTCGAAGTCTCATTCCTTCGATTTCTTCGATTTCTTCGACTTCTTCGACATCATCCCCGCAAAGAAAATATACAAATAAAAATAAATAAACAGAGGCAGAGGTCCTCTAAATAAACACCATCGCCTATTCGATATCCTTCTTCTGATCCTGCTGGTCAATCTACTTATCCGACCGATCAATTTCTGAGAGCGAATTGCCTCGTCTGCCGACCACCACCTGTCCAGTCTCACATCTTCCTCCCCGACCGTTTAGATCTGTTCGACAGCTTCTGTTAAAAATTCTCTCCATCAGCCATCCTTTGCTCAATTCGATGAGATGACTACGGTAGTCGATTATCATTATACTGCCCCCTCGGCCTACGCCTTCCCCGCTCGACATCCACATCACCATCATCCTCCCGCCATGATAAAACATCATCCCCAACCTCTAAATCTGAGCAGTGCTATACCTCGCGGCCTACCGACGCCTTACCTCTCCCCATCGATCCCTTCGCCGTCGGCACAATCAAGGTCTGCATCGGCAGGGTACACTCCGTCAAACCGCCGAACAAACTCTACCGGCTCATCTTCTCTACATCGATCTACGTCTAATGGTTCCTCCGGTAGTTCAAATGCTTACGTTACCACTCTACGCAAACAAAAGGCGACTGTATGGTGCGATCGTGCCCAACGAGAAGATTCCCGCTTCCTCGCCGCTCAGAAAGCTGCAAAGGCAAAGGCAGCTCTTGAGGTTGCCCGTGCAGCAGCCCAACAAAGCCATCATAGAACGAGTGAGAGTGGCAGCTCTATGCACCGTGGGAAGATAAGTCACCACCGCGGTGGTAGGAAAAGCAACAGCTTGGATCACGAGTTCAGCACGAACAGAAGCTTGGTTGCAGGCGTCCCTGCTAGGTTGGACATTGACGATGATACTTCGGGCGATGAACAGCCTGGCAGCGGCAACGGCAGCGTGTATGGAGGTGCCGCAAGACGGACAAACTCTGGGCGGAGCTCGATAAACTCCACAGGCCAGAGACGGTTCACAGCTACGACTACGTCGTCAGGTGGTGATAGGGCCAGCGGGCCAGGGACGCCACAGCTACAGCTTAGAGTTCACGATATACAAAATTATCCTAGCTATAACACAACCCACTCTTCAAGCCCATCGACATACTCCCGGACATCGAGCATCATAGATACAGCGCTACCTGAGGTTCCAGAACCAGTAGAAACTTCCAACAGTATGTCAGATATCAGGAGAAACAACAGTGGGAATAGCGGCGGCCTTCGACATGAATACCTCCCTGCACATAGGAAATCTAGTAGTGTCAACAGGCAACACCCGAGTCCGAATCAATCTGATGCGATGCTCCAAGCACACCAGAGTTACTCAAGCGAGGGATACCCGCCTGGCTTTTCAGAGGGTGCCGCTCGTCCGAGACCAGCTGCCGTTACGAGGGCAATCAGTTCAAGGGAACCCGCAGACCTGAGACGGAAAGGTAGTATCGACGATAGCAGGACGACCACTATGGGGCGTGTCCGCTTGTTCGTTGCGAATCCGGATCAGTAAACTGTGGGGCTTTAACGATATCACCAAACGGGGCTTAAGCTAGAATCTGTGATTCTTGCTTTCCTAATCGACTCATTTTCACCTTTTTGTTTATGAAGAAACGAGTATCGGAGGGGCTCTTCCCCGTTCTACAGAATCTGGCCGCATTCCTCGCGTAATCGCATTCGTTTTGACAGCGACATTCCAAATCTCTCATTTTTCAGCTTCTGAAACTTCACCCTAAATACGCAATGCATGCGGCCTTCGCTTTTTCACTTCTTTCTGTTCCTCGAATCTATGTTTTCATACGAGTTTCACGTTTGCTCTTCGTTCTCGACAGCATCGCCTACGAGTACCACGACACGATCGTTCTCCATACCAATCACAACTTTGTCGTTTACCGACCACGACCATCATTATCTCCATCAACAGCATGGAGTCCATTGTATATAAACTTCGTTTCTCTCTTTCATTCTTCTTCAACCCAGCGGGACAGGAATAACAGTGGCCACGACGCCACATTCGAAGGGGCAATTTTTTCTTAAGGACCCTCACGATCTCTTTCTTTTCTTCTCTTTCTTCGCTTTTTCTTCTTCTTTTTATCTTTATATCCATTGCGACCAACAACAGCGGCAGCAACAGCAGCAAGAAACTGCTTTTTTAATACCCGAGAGTCATTTTGGTTTCTTCCTTTCGTTTTATATATAATTCCACCAGCCTCTCTGTTGATATCTCTTTCATCTCATTTCCTTTTTTCTTTTTACCCTGTACAAATACAAAACACCCATATACCATCGTTATCTTTTTACTCTTCTTCCATTTTAGCCTTCCTTATACCACACAAAAGGGGTCTCTTTTTTTACTCTTGCTTTTTTGGGGGATTTTGGATATCTATTCTGATGACATTCGCTTTTTTTCTGTTCTTCTATTTTCTAATTCTTCTGAATTCTGATCTCATGGCGTATATACCACGATATTTTTGTTCGCTACTTTCTTTTTCTTTCTTATTAGTGGAATACTTGGGTTTTTTTCTTCGTATGGAGAATCACTATGGCGTTTATCTTCTGCCTTTTTTTTTTTTTTTTGAGGAAAAATAAATTCAATTTTGATTTTTTGAAAGAAAGGATATAGATACTATTACTTTTGTAGGCTTGCATGAGTGATCTATAGTTTGGGTTTAAGTGTTTAACCCGTAAAGAAGTAGAAGAGTAATACCCTGGTATACAAGTAATTCCTGATGATCCTTCACAAGGTTTAAAGTTAAGTTATCTCGAAAGAATGGGTGTATTATATTCAATGTAAGACGCCTTGGTCAATGCAATAGTACTTAAGTAGTTATGGGCCTTCTCTTAGTGAGAATTGGTTATCATAACAGGAGGGGAAGAACACATAAACAAAATATCATAGGCCATAGCTCCAGGGCTAGGTAGGATAGGAGAGCTATAAGGTAGAACGAGATATGCCCACCACTGAGGTTGTATAAAAAATGATAATAATAAAAAACTCCCCCTTTGTAACAATAGGTCAATGGTTCTTCAGCCCCTCCTTCGATGTCTCGTTTTCAGATTGTCGACTATAGAGTTTAATCGCTTGCGTTTGATTTGTTTATTTTATTTTTTACCATTTCTTCGCCTCCATCCCATCTGGCGCACTCGTCTCTACTTTCCCACGTCCAACCTCGCCCCAGTTGGTGCTCAACGCTGTTCCGTTACTTTCCACATAGCTCTTCATCATCGCGCGGCGAGTATCTGGATCGGCGTCTTTATAGAGCTTCTTGAAGAAACCATTGACAGGATCGGCTGAGAATTCATCGTCGTTAAGATCTGCGTAGTCGACTTCATCGGTATTTTGGTTTTCTTCATCCCCATCGTCACCCTTTGCTGCCTTTGACTTTTTTGAAGATTTGGCGAGGTCATCAACGACTTTATCCCAATTCTTAGGACCGGATTTAGAGGAAGTTGGATAAACTGGTGGTTTATCCTCTTTCTTCGCAGCAGCAGCAGTCGATGTAGAAGTCGCTGAAGCTGGTTCTGCGGTTGATTCTAGAGCAGCCCATTTTTTACCCTGTTCGACCTTTTGAAGTGTGAATTCTACTTTTGTACCGAGGATTTTGTAGTATGATGTTGAAGGGTTGATTTCGGCGAATAGAGGGTCTAGAGTAAAGCTAAACTCGGCGCTGGAAGGTAGTGGGAAGGTTATTGATAAGGAGTTTTTCTCGAGTTCGACGGTTGTGGATTCCTTGGGGACGCCTTTTACGAAGAGAGAGATGGTGACGGAGTTGGCTGTTTGGTACCATTCGTGACGGATTTTGTCCGCTGGAGTACTGACGCCGGCGAGGGCAGTAGGTTTTGGTGGTTCGGTGGCAGCGGGGGCTGGTTCGGCTTGCTGAGTCTTCTTTGGTTCTTCGTAGTCGTCGGGGAGTTCCTCGACTCTACCGCTGTCTCCTGCTGATTTAGATGTTGAAGCAGAGGAAGATGCAGCTTTTGCCGGAGCAGGTTTTGAAGGTTTAGGAACTTCCCTATTTGGGATTTCCGTGATTGTAACCTCTCTTCTATCATCATCATCTGGAACCTTGGAAAGGTCTACCTCCAACTTCTTATTCCAAAACGGAATACTCTTATCCTTCTCATTATACTTCTCGGCCCACCCGAAACAAGCACCAGCATCACCATACTGCTGCAGTAAAAGCAAGGCAATACCTCGTCGCAGTTGGGATGTCGACAGCTGATCCCGGTTACCCTTACGTTGAGCTAGGACTACTGCTATTTCGGCATCTGAGAGTGCATCTGAGTAGGATGAAGCACGTTGGTAGGCGGTGGATCGTTTGATGTAGTAGTCTACGGAGGTGGGGAGGCGTTCGATTGCTTGGGAGTAGTAGGAGATGGCGGCGGGGTAGTCTTGTGAGGAGAGAGCGGCGGCACCCTTGGCTGCCAGGTTTGCAGGGTCGGCGGACATTTCTGTCTTTGCTATCTGCTACCTAGTATGTGTAAGTATCTGACTTTTGAGGCTGGAGGTGAGAGTGGTCGGTGATTATGAAGATGATAATGGTGGTGGTGGTGATGGTGGGCGATAGCAGAGATATGTAGGACGTCGAGATGACCAAAGAGGGACGACGTGACTTCGAATTCGAAGGTCATGGAAAGATCGATGCCCGAATTGGACGGCATTCCACTTCCAGAACAAGGATCCTGTGTGACATGACACAACGCACTTTTGTTCTCTCCGTCGTCCAACGGAGAGTTATAATACAATATATCAATATTCAGCCTTGGTTGACTGCTACTAAGGAGACTAACTTGACAATCGATATGTTGGATGCCAAAGTCAGTAAGTATTTTACTCATGTTGGAACTTGCAAGGCGGTGAGGCAACTAACGGATATATACATTGAGGTTATGGCACTTATGGTGGCGCGGGTGCGGCAGAAAATAAGAGTTTCGGCTGCCATTTTTGGTAACGAAATCCTGGATCCTCACGCGGGCTGGGCACTGCCCATGGGCTGTCGTAACGTTGATTTGACTAGTATAGTATGATATGATATTACGGGATTTTTTTTGTTGGACTCATCAGCCGTAGATAGTAATATTATATATTCCGAACATGATCCATTTTGTCCGAGTCTGCATAAATTCCCATTTGCAATCAGACAGCTGTCACTGCTTAAAATTAATTAATTCAAGATTCAGAGACAAAGAGCACGTTACAACCTTTAACATATCGTGTCCTAATTAACTTCCTCATTTCATCCAATATGGGCTTATTCAAGAAGAAGGACAAGACAGCCCGTGCCAGTCCAGCCTCGGGAGTACCAGATACAACAGTTACTCACGCCCAGCCCACACAGAATCCATACGCTTACTCCCCTCCCCCTCCGGGTTACGTATCTCAACCGTCATATAACGAACCGACTTCATATGGTCGTCGGAATAACGAACCTACAACATACGGTGGATCCATCTATAGCCAAAGGTCCACAGAGCCGAGTGTATACGGCGGATCCGAATCAAGCTATGGTGGTAGTAAGGGTCCAGAGGCGGGTCCATATGGAGGCTCGGTCTATGCCAATAACAACGGCCCGAGTAATTTAAACTCCAGTAACCCATATGGTGCCTCTGCCTACGGCAATAACAACCGCTCGAGTAATGTAGCTTCCAGTAATCCATACGGCGCACCGGCACAAAACCAATATGGCAATCAAAAACCTCAGTCTAACAATAACCCCGTCCCGAACGACACCTACTCCTCAGCCGCAGCCGGTCGGGGAGACTACCACTACGGCAGTACCAGTTATCAAGATTCGTATTCCTACCAAACCACCGCTCTCGCAGAAGACGAACAAGATCCAGAAATCATCAAACAAGAGATCAAATACACCAAATACGCATCCCACGCCTCAACCGTAAACGCATTACACGCTGCCGCCCGTGCCGAACAAGCCGGACAATCTACCCTCTTGGGTCTAGAACAACAGGGTGAATCGCTTTATAATACTCAATTAAATCTCAAACTCGCGAAGACTCACGGCGATATCGCGGCACATCAGGCGAAAGACTTGAAAGTGGCGAATAGACCGTTATTCATGCCGCATGTTAAGAATCCGTTTTCGTCAGGCCAGGAGAAAATTATTGATGAACAGGTCTCGCTTGAGAAGCAGAGAAGGCAGCGTGCTGAGCGTGGTTATGGTGCAGGCGCTGGTGGCGCGAAGCTTACGCACGAGGATAAAATGAGAAAGATGGGTTTGGCACCGGTGGGGGCTCCGAAGCCTATATCAAAAGAAGAAAGAGCTGCGAGAGACAGGCAGAAGTCAATGTATCAATTTGAAGCGGATGAGGAAGATGAGCAATTGGAAAGAGATATTGATACAAACTTAGACTTGTTGGCTGGTGCGTCGAGGAGGTTGAGGGGTCTCGCTGGTGATATTAATCAAAAGGTGGATGAACAAAATAGACTGATCATGGATATTAATGCCCAGGTGAGTTTTATTGGAATATTTAAGATCAAGATTATGGGTCTTTTACTAACTCGGTTTGCGCTTCTTAGGCTCACGAGGTTGAAGACGGATTGGTACGGGCTGGCCATAAGTTGAGGCCATATGGGTTTTGATTGGCGTTTGTGACTCAAGCTCTTGGATCTGGTATCCGGCTGAATAAATAATGGAAATGGACTCCTCGTGTATATTTTGCAATTATTGCAAGCTTGTTTACTCAATTTAATGTTTAACGTTTAATGTGTATGTGCGGGACGGCTGAAATCTATCAATTAATCTATCAATACTTCTATTCATTTTGAGCCGTCCCTCAAAGAGAGGGTCCGAGACAAGGTAGAACTAGCGAGTGAAACAATCAATTGCGGTTCCGCGGGTCGAAGTTAAGTTAACTTAGCGAGCTCAATTACCATGGCTGTGGTAAATTATCGAATCGAATGGATGATAAGCAGGCTGTATGACTGTGGAGCCTGCTTTTTAGTAATCCTTAATGTCAATTGATCTCGTGAAGCGACTATTGCATGTAATGGTGATCGGGTATCTTGCATGTGACTTCGGCGATACCGGGGTCCACGTATGTCCCGGCCAGGCTCAACCGGCCGCTCTGAGAACCCCTCTTTTTGAGCTGTTATCTTCTCTGTGGATTATAGGACCTTCCATGAAGGAAGCAAGGCGGAAGGTACGGGTGCTTCCAACTCTTCAAGATGGAAGATTACCGAATGCGAGTTTATCGCTTCTGTTTGGGGGGGAAGCACTTCTGCTCTTCGATTGATCAACCAGCTATGGGTAGCTAGCTAAGTAGCTATCATTTAAAATAAAAGACGCGATCACCAATGATATCATCGACATAATCAACAAGGTGTCATTTTCCTAGGAAACGAGAATAATTCTCTATTGATCCATATGATATGACTCTTACAGTGTTAGAAAGTTTATGCATATATGCAATGCGAATATGTCGGCTGGTTTCCCTGCTACCCCTCAACTAAAGGTTGTACAATCGATCGAAGTCCGTGATATCACGATACCCTGCGGCTGAAGCAGATCCTCCAAGGTAAAAAGGGCCATCAATTGATTGAATCGACAAAAAAGGCAACCCTAGAAAATACGCCCTGCATTAATCTCAATCGAGAACATTCGATGGTCAAAGCTTAAGCTTCTGATAGAAATCCCGGAAGACAGCTGGTTGGCGACATGCCCGCCATACGCACAGATCGACGCTTATAGTTCGCATTGGAACTTATGACTAGGATATAAGGACGGCAGAACCGGTGTCATGGTTGCGAGAAAAAAAGCTGGGAGGGGACAAGGATATATCGATAAAGGGAAAGTATATGCGGGGTGTGTACGTAGCGACGTTGAATTCGAGGTTCATATTAGGCTTATTTGGACGGTAGAATGTTTAGAAATGCTCGAGCTCCTAGTGTTTATCATATATCTAATGAAGTCGTTTGTAGTCGTCTTAAGATTATCATGTCACGCTTAGACATGCATGTGCCGTCGATAATATGGGGTATTAATATATTAGGCAATACGTAGAAGGTGCCTAAATCTGACAACCGTCCTTACTATCGGGAACTAGTCGACCCGGTCTACAGGTATCACTACGGAGTACTAGCTCCAGAATTGAAACTACGGGTACTTTACTAGACGGCCTCGTACAAAGTCTCGAGGCTAAAAGTCGGGAAGCCGAGTATAGTAGCGTCCGTCTACGGCATGCACGCCTAACACAAACAGGTTAAATTACCGCATTCGTCCATCTCCAAAATACCACACACCACATTTGCGTTGCCGGGAAAACCTTCCATCTTGGCAATACATTTTCTGCAATCACAAGCCTGTCAACGTGGAGGCATCACATGCCAAAGTCAAAATTTTCCCTTTCCCCCCATGCCTTGTCTTTCCTGTGAGGAAGGGCGGCTGCATGGGAAGAGCGCCGTAGCGAACGATACCCTAGCAGGCTTAGTCTGGTAGTGGTATTATAGCATGATAGTGGAGATGGGCCTATTGATAATGTATGCACATGTCGGTGGCATGTTTGAATAGGGAAGCTGTGGATGAGCGGAGAAACCGAGCTCCATGAATAAGTCAGAGGCCTCGAGGGTTTGATGTTCTTTCGTAGACGGTTGGGGCGTTTCATAGTATGTGTCCTTGCCTATCGTAGATAACAGATTTTATTATATTAAAAGATTTTCATTTAATAATAAAAAATCGTGCGGAGAAAGGTTGGAGATTAGTTACATTGGTGGGGAATAATCGGACGGGGATGTCAAGTCAATCTGAAAGGATTCCTCTCGCACGGGCTTTCCCCAGATGAACCGCATTACGAGCGCATGCACGGGCGTTTCCACTTCGTACTTCTTTCTCACACCCATTACTCCGTATTCTCTTTTTTTTTTTTTTTTTTTTTTTTTTTCGATCGCTGGGAGATGACATCGGCATTCACATTCCTTTAAAACTCGTATACTCACACATAGATCCAAATCAGAGGATTTGTTCGGTCGGTAGCGGGGTTCCCGAGCCAGAATTCCGAACTTTGTCAGTCCTTGGTCGAACTCCGAGAAGCAGCTTCCTCTTTTTATATAGTTTTTCCCTCCGTTCCCAACGAATTTATTTATACTCTTTCGCTTGCCCTTGTCCGGTCCGTATCTTATAATCATATCTTAGTTGTTATTGAATCTTGTGATTCGGGCGGGAGCCTCGTTTGTCACAAGCTAATCCAATCCGCCTGATCAGAACCGTCCCACCGCACTTATCTGTGCTACTGCTCGAGGCTTTTGGTCCCTTTACTGCTATACTGCTCTTTCTTCCTTATTCGACTCGATTAATATTATACAGCCTCTGCATTTTAAACTGGATCTACCAATTTAAAATCATTTCAGAGTTAAAAACAATTAAAGGGATTTTTAATTTCGACGCCTTGTCATTTGTATGTCGTCTAGTTGAGTAATGGCGACACGCCTTCGTTCACAATCCACCACCCCCAAACCCCCCTCCCCTGACAAGGTTCTTCCGCTTTCCTCGACAGCTACAACATCTCAACCGACCCCGAATTTGTCGTCTTTGGCTTCATCTACAGTGGTTTTCAACACTACTATGTTCGCCTCTGCCCCCGCAGCAGTGCGCGACCCTTTACCCGCCATTCTTCCTCACGAGCCTTCACCAGAAGTCGCACAAGCACAGACACAAGCACAAGCACAAGACCCCTCGCACGCCTCACCCGTCGCCGCATCCGCTGCTCCGATGTATTCCTCCGTCCCCCTCCCCCCGGTCGTCGACTACTATTCTCACCATTCCGCCATATCTAACAACTCTGGAATTCCTATATCAACGGCCCGCAGCATGTCCATCCAATCTCTCGTTTCTACAAATTCCTCAGCAACTATAGCCGACGACGATGCGTCGTCTATAATTTCACATACCACCACGCGCAACACTGAAGACTCGGCTTCGGTTGATGGGGATCTCAGTGTAGATATTGATGATCCGGATGTTCGTATGGCCGCAGAGGCGCTTGGCGATTTACGTGCAGATTTTGTATCGAGTCCCAAAAGCGTACCGAACAGCCCACCGCAAAAGAACGAGAAGAGGGAGGAAAGACGACAGGAGACTATGATGGAGATGATTCAAGGGCAAAACACATTTTTGGGAACAGCGGTCAGGGCAGGAAGGAGTGTTTATAAAGGTGGGAAACGATATAGTCCGCGGTTTAAGTACGGTGCTGAAATAGTATGTTCCCTTCCCTTCCCTCTTTTTTTTATATAAATTTAAATTACATTCCTTCCATTCCTTACATGCCAATATATATCATTTTCATGCATAAACCACACACTCAAAAATTTACATCTGCTGACACATGTGATTTGACAGGTTGAGCGCGCTGCTGCGCCAATGACCTCGGTCGTATCTTATGCCGCCCGAACAACCGGGGTAGAATCAGTTCTACGTCGCAACCTCGAAGCCCGTCGTCTATCATCCTCTGGCACATCCTCACAGTCATCCCCATCACACTCACAACCATCATCATCGACGGGCTCACACGTCACGAAGCGTCGGAAAACAGCGTTTGAAGAAGGACATAACGGTGGTGCAGCTATGGAAGTCGATACTAGTACTAATTCTTCTACGGGGGAAAGGGATGGTAGGGATAATGAGCTGACACATAAACCTGCCACCGATGTTGTATCGTTGAACTGGCAGAGGAGGTTAATGCTTTCGACAGCCGGAGTTGGAGTTGCACTTAGCGAAGAATCGCTCAAGAGTTTGAAGTACTGTCTTGCATGGCTTCGATGGGCCAATGATCATCTTGATAAAGTCATCATGGCCCTTCGCGGAGTAATAAGCGAGTACGATTCGGATAAATCCCGAGCAAACGGTACTAGCGGGAAAGATGGAGGCACTGATGAAGGAGACGATGAGCGGAGTGCACAGTTACAAAATAAAATCGAAACGTTGAGGAAAGATGTCATTGGGACTTTGAAGAGGGTGGTAGATGTGGTTAGCACCTATGCTGGAGGAGCACTACCCGAGAATGCAAGAGTCGTGGTCAAAGCATGTATAACGAATCTACCCAGGAGATGGGCATTGGCCGCAAAAGACGACAATGCAGGTGCGAATGCTTCTGGGAACAATATGGCAGTGGTAGTCAGAAGGGAAGAAGCAGGGAAGAGAGTGCTTGTTCTGGCGAGGGAAGGGCTTGAAATGCTGCACCAGGTTTCGGCAATTGTACAATTGACACTTGAAAGAGCAGAAGAATGGTGTGAAAGACTGGGAAGGAAGCGACCAGAGGATGGGGACTATGGTAAAGTTGGTTGGGATGTTGATATGGAACTAGACGGGGTAGGAGAAGAAGCCAGGAAAGACCGGTGATGTTCTGGTATCCTCCCCTCCTCCCTCATATCTTACTTTTCCCCCCTCTTCATATCTTACTTATTCTATTTCCTTTTCATGTTCTTGATATCTTTATTACTCGTTTTGATACTCTTGTTCTTCTCTTCAACTGTATCTTTGGGATTTGCTTTGGAACAAAAAAAAACAAAAATTACCCGGGCTCAAAAAGCATATATAGTGTATACTGATTTTATATCAAGGCGGGATGGGAGCTGGGAATAATCGATTCGATCACGGACTGTACGAGCTTTGCAATTGCAATTGGACTGTTGGATATGGATATTGTATTATTCAAGTTGATTTTTATTGTCTGTATGCTCTGTGTATACCATCTTTTTCTTTTCCTTTCCTTCTTCTTCTTCTTCTTCTTCTTCTTCTTCTTCTTCTTCTTCTTTTTCTTTATTGTTATTCACGATATCTCTCTCATATCCAGCTAATCAGTTCCTTGATCATAATCATGATCAAGCGATGATGTCTTTCTTACCGCTTAATTACCCTCCACGCCGCAATCTCGTGGGACTTTTGATAATAAGAACTGTGACGTCATCGGTGCATCACCGCCCAAAAAAACGGTCGCACTTTGAATTTAATTGAAACAAACGGGATTTTAATGAATATAAATACAGCGTACTTTGGATTCGACTCGGCTTTGATCGAGTTCGTAAAACCATCTTTGTGCTTGACATCGCCTTTTAAAACAAAACATCATCGTCTACAATTCGCGAATCTAGATCTCAAGATACCCGACTGAAACCTTTAAAACATCAATCGAATCCACTAAGCACTAAGCTAAGCTCAGGCGCCGCACTTGCCAAAGACACTGAAAAGTCTACGAAAGAATATTGTCTCAAACTCGAATCAGTCAACATGGCCTCTCTCACATCCTCTATCGAAAACTTCATCTCTGCCATCTTTGGCATCTTCCGCAACGTCATCGACTCGATCTTTGCCGTCTTCACATCGATCCTTGCTCTCTTCCAGTCCGCTGTTGTCGGTGTCTTCGACCTGGCCAAGAGCTTCTTGAACTTCTTGTTCTGTAAGTATAATAAAACTATAAACAACTTCTATCTATCTACGTCATATTTGAACTTCGCAGAATAGAAAGGCTAATATATGATTCTTTTGACTTGCTTTCTAGCAAACATAATCGTTCTAGCCGTCATTGCCGTCGGGTTCATTCTCTACTCCGTTGCTTTGCAGAAGAACGCTACTGGGCCCGCTGGCAAGAAGAAGGCTGTTGCTTAAACGGTCACTTGTCTTAGAACAGAATGCTTCGCCGTCAACATCAAAGGATCGAAAGCTCCCTGCAGCATAGGCATTCTCTAACCCATTTCTGTGTTCCTTCCTGTCTCTTTTTCTTTTATTATATTGTTAGAGGGTTTTCGTTGGGAAAAAAAAGACTAAACTTCTCTACAACTTTATGGGTTTTACGGTCTGTTTTTCTGAAGAAAAAAAAGGCGTATTTTTTTTATGATGGCGTATGGAGGATATCGGAGGTACTCTGGTTTAAATGAAATTCTGCTTTATTGTTGGTCATGTCATGTCATGGGAACGTTATAAATGCAAAGGAAACATTAATTACTTGTTAAGTATTTAATTAATTTCTACTTCGTAATTCCTCAGGAAGTTCGTGATAATAGATTGGACTAGGCTTATGAGGTCTAACCGTTGATCAAGTGAGAAGCGTGCACAGGAAGATGTTGTAATGCATGCCGGTGCATTCTGACAAGGGATATCTTGAAAGTCTTATTTAACTCCCTTTTCTTTCTTCTTTCCCTTTAATTTGTTCGAGGAGTTTGAGACAAGTACATATTACTATTATATTAGTATACTATCGATCAATCACTCAATATCGATATTAAGGATTCACTGACTCGAATCCATAATTCTTCTCGCTCATACAATGTCCATGTCTGTACATGATCCACAGCCTAGATTACTCACGATAGATACTGGTTACGAAGGACATTCACATGCACATGCACACCGATATCGCATTAGTTTTATTAATTGCTATCCAACACCTTGCCACTAGTGGAGAGTCCTTGCATCGAAAGAGGAGTAGGATGTTCTATGTTTCCGGCCGCGCCCATTAGGGATATATCCAACATACCAACATTCATAACTCCAAGCCCACCACCATAACAATTCGAAAATCTATCCTAAGGATTCCCCTCCCTCTATTTTGAGAGAGAGAGAAGGAGACTTGCATGAGAAACAACTCTTAAATTTTCCTACCAGGCCATGTTTGTGCCATCTAAACCACTTTGCTGTGCTGCCACAGATTGGTTTCATGCTTTGCATTCTCAAACCGCGAAGGTGTTATTTTTTACTCGGAAATAGAAATTCTATAGATCTAGAATTATAATATAAATATTGGATATACAACGTTGTAGTTACAGAATGAATGATGTTATTGTTTACTATTTTGTCTTTCTTTCTTTCTTTTTGTTTTTTAGAATAGAGATGAAATCGATCTCAATCGATGCATTATTTGGAACGGAAGTATGTGGCCTATAGACCCAATCGATCAATTCTCGATCGCTACGATTGGCAGGAGTACGGTTATATTTAACGTTGGTACATTACAAAAGACTGGCAGGTCTAGACGGCCTATATCTTTGATATAGACTTTCACGATCGAAAGTTGCATTCTCGACTCGAACGAGTAATTTCAATTATCTTGCTCCCATAATCTACTAGTATACTTGAGAAGACCCGATACTCGGTAATTACACATTCATCCTATAACTTCGCCGAATCCGAAATTATGACAAGCCCCCACAGGAAAAATAGTCAGTATGTTTCTGAAGGCAGCCACAATTGTTTTGCGTGATCATTCCCCGAGACGAACTTATATGCAATCACGTAATTCCCATTCGCTCCCAGTTCTTTGGATCGAGCTACAATAGCTTCGTTTATCATGTGCTAGGACGGATCGTATATATTGCCTATCACTCTTCACACACGAGAGAGCTAGAGGTAGTGTGCCACATAGTATTGCCACCATCGACCATTCCATACCCAGCTAGGCAAGAACATAGGCCATCTGTATTTGGATGCCTATATCTAAATTGCATGCCTAGGGGGCAAAGAAACACAATGATCCCGAGGTTTAAACAACGATAGGAATTCTGTCCACCTGCACGGCAAGCTAGTTGTCATCCAGACCATGCCCTGCCGCCAATGCTCGTAGGGTTATGTTCGAGTAAAAGGTGTTAGGGTACCCCCTACCTTGATCATCATGCTCTATTCGCAAGAAACCCTGACACGCCGTTTTTATTAATGTCGTGAGATAGGGCACGTGGGTGCAGGAGACGAGGTATTCCAACATGACACGACAACTCTTTAACTCGATTTGGGGTTTCGAAAAGAATATCATTGCTTCTGGATCGTGTAGGAGTTTAAACTTGATTTCCTGACTCACGGTATGCACTGTTTTCCTCCGACGGGGGCGGGTCGGAGATATGTGGTTCTATGTTCTATTAGTATATATTTTGTACGTAAATATTAATGCGTGCGGGTTCTAGCCTCGAGTTTCGAACTTCTAACGGTACAACCCGCATACGTCTTTGCATGATTCCAAAGAACTCCAAAAAAAAAGAAGAGAGTATTTCTAGAAGCTGGCTAGAGAAACAGTTGCTGTTAGCAAGTATTTTTGTGAGAGACTAGTAAGAGATCGGAAACTGTCGTTTGTCGAGGTAACTCGATAACGTATAGAGGGGACTTAGAATAACGACTAACATACCATTAGTAACATGCCTTACTAGCGCCATTAGTAACCATGGTACTGTACATACCAAAAGTGGCGTAAAGAAGTTCTCCCGGCCACTAGACCAATTCGATTCTCTTCTCCTACTATGTCCGCGATCAGATTTCCGATTTTTGCGAACGTGCACGCATGCATGGAATGATGCGGTGGGTGCATGCTTGCTTTGGACCAACAATCTCACTGTGCATCATGACAACAAGCTAATTGTAGTATTTTAATATATGTTATCGACGAGAAGTGAGTGTGAGTGTGAGTGAGATTCCAACTTACTAACGGGTTGTTGGACCGCGGCAAGTGGAAATACCCTTGATACTTAAGTGTTTAGATCTACAGGGTCTAGTCCAGTTGGCCGTTTCCAAAAACAAGGCTGGGTAGGATGCACGGACATAGCAAAAGTTGTGAGACTGAAAGTTTGCGGCGACAGCAATTAATTGACTAGCTTTTTGGTGAGTTTGTTGTAACATTTGCTATAATTGTGAGCTCCTGTATAGGCCTGGCCTGGCGGATTTGGGTGTGAATTAGATGGTTATGAGGGAGTGTAGCTAGGTAGTGTATATGTATGTCTATATGAACAGAGGAATGGAACCAAGCGGCGAGGGTATGTTGACACTTTCAAATTTCATTTCTTTGTCTTGACTGTTCAACTGTTTTGCAAGCGGGCTGTGGACTTCCTTATTTTTATTTTATGAAACTCGAGGATTTCTGGTTTCTTACAATCCTTTGTATACTTACAACGGTGAAGATATTATAATATTATTCGGATCTGATCCGTATATTATCGTCTACGCCTCTCCCGTTTAACCATTTCTATATCTTTGTCAAGATCTAATTTACCTTGCTCGTTTATCGATCAAAACATATATAAAACAACAGAACCCCTTCCGCTATGAGCGAAGCTTTCGGCATCCACTTAGCATTCATGCTAGAAGATAAATCAGAGAAGACTTCGCCAGCTACCGATATGTCGGTGGCGGCGGCGGCGGCGGCAGCAGCAGCAGCTACTGTTAAATCAACCTTAACCCGGGCTTCTTCAAGTTCAGTCAGAGACACCTCCTTCTGCGAGAACTTTTACAAATTCGACCTTCAGCCCAAGGCCGTATCCACGACATGGCCAAAAGGTTACAAACATCCCATTCATGAATGGGAGTTTTGTCCATTACAACAAGGACATGCGGTGCATCCGGCCATGAATCTCACACGTAATGGTCGTCCGCGGCCGATGCGTCCTACGATTGAAATTCCTCCGCATGGGAGGATTTTGATACCTCCACATGGGAAGAGTCTGTCGCTGTCGATGAAGACTTCTCATAGAGAGCTTACGGCGAGGAAAAGCGGTACGATATCGCAGTCACATTCCCGTGCACGTACCATGTCGGAATCGAAGGCTCGTGGGTCTGTGGTTGTATCCCCGGGCTTGTGGCAGAAGAAGCGTTTGGCTACACAGCAGCTGAACTACGATAAGAATCGGCCTCTTCCACCGTTGCCATTGAGGATTAAGAAGAATGAAGAAGAGGGATTGCAAGTCAGTCTTAGTTTCAGAAGGAAGAGAGAGAATATGAAGCGTCGACAGATACAACAGCAAATGGAGCTTGAGGGTAATCAGTCAAATATTGGACCCACTGCTATTAAGCTGCCGCCAAAATATACCGACGAGCCATCACCGGAACTGGAGGCTATAACGCCTGGGATGGGTGATGCTGAGGTTGTTACAATCGGCTATGAAGCCGATGCCCCTCCAGTCCCTGCGATTAGTCGGGATCAATTACCGAATCAAGACGTCTTTGAAGATAACCATGAGGATGGGTTATCATTATTTGACTTTAGCTTCGTTCCAGGTACCAGTGATGATAGAGTTCTAGCTGAGGAGCCTATATCTCCCTTCGACCTGAAGGGAGAAGTCGATGAAAACCTTGAGGCGGATCTTCCTATCAAAGCGAAGAGATTCGGCTGCCTACCAATGAAACTACGGCTCGAGACACCTGAAAGTGCAGTATCTGGGTCACCAACCGTACCATCCCCCAAGGATGATGGGACCACTGAGATGGAAAGGATGAGGGAGAAAGCTAGTTCAAGATGCGTGAGCAGAGAGGAGGTCGTTTACAATGAAGACGGCATCGAAGAAAGACGATACGTCTATCACCCAACCCGGCTATCGATGGATCTTCAACGGTCATCGTCTATTATCCAGCAGAAGAGAGTCTCTCTGAATCGCCAGCCTCCATATTATACCAACTTCCCACCACCACAGCCCCAAGCTGAAGAGAACACTCGCGAACATCAAAAGAAACCATCAACCTCGTCGTCGAGGTCCCAGATGACGTTCTCAACTTTTGGTGGCGCTAATGGTAACAACAACAAGTATGATCATGAGAGTCAGGTGACTGACTGTGAGGACTATGAAGCAGACGAGGATGAAGATGTGAATGGAAATTATACTTGTGCTTCATCCTTTGTGAGCGCTAGTTCATATCCTTCGTCCGAGGTATCTGCTGGTGACGATGGTTGCTTCACTCCAATCCCGCAGAGGCTTTCAGCTGCATCAAAGAGGACTACCAATAGCGAGAAGGATTCATTGAGAGCGGCTACGATTGAAACTGATATAGCACCAGTTCTTCCTCTATCCTGTGAAAGTGGTATGCCCACACCGATAGGACTTGAGTCTTCCATTCAAGTCCTCCGATCCATAAGGCCGAAGTCTTCTTATGAAGTCATCGCTTCAGCAGCTACACCTCATGTCAATTTCGGACAACTTCCTCCCACTTCCACTGAGAATATTTTCCCCAGGAAGGCCGCTAGTACATCTCACCTTCTTGCATCTGGGAGACCTGCTTCTACGCAATCTTTCACTTTTGAACCCTGGTTGAGTTCCAACTCATGCAGCAACCTCAAAGCCGTTTCAAACCAAACTGTGCCTTCTGTGCCATCAGTACCGTCTGTAGAAATCAGTCGAGCACTAAGCCCAGAAACAACGTCTCCTCACAACACCAGTGAAGGTTCAGGGGTCCAAAGCCTTCTTCCACCTAGCCATAAGATGTTAGGCCGCAGAAGCCTCACCCCAACTCCCTCAATGTTTAGGAACGGTGATGGAGGAAGCAACGGCAAACTCCGTGTTATAGAAGAAGAACCCCGACCAAGCACTGCTCCTGCTGCGCCGGAGTGTCAGGGTTCTCGGTCGTTCTTTGAAGACTATGATGACACGGAGGAAGTCGAAAGCGGACTTTCTAAAGTAAAGAGGTTTTTGGCTAGATGCCTCAGCGTCAAGTCACGCCCTCATTCAGGTGTCCATCAAAGTGAAGCCGCAAGGAAGAAATGTGAGGAGAAGAAGAAAGCAAAGGGGGTACAAGAAAGTATGAAAAAGAATAAAGACAAGAAACACGAGGAGAAGCCTACGCCACCGCCTAGACCGTCATCGAGATTCTCGAGGATTTCTAGGATTTCTAAGTTAGGAAGAGGAAGCGGCAAGTGGAGATGGAGTTATGCAGTCATGGGAGCGACATTCTCATGAAGGTTAAAAAAAAAAAAACAAAAAAAAAAAAGAATTTCCTTGAGTCAAGTCAACAGGTTATAATAGATATGGCGTTCATATGGTGTGCTTTTATTGGGTAACTTACCTGTCCACTCTTTCATTTGAAAGGAGATCAATAGCATATTGGAGTTTTGGTGTCTTGCTTGTTTTTCTTCTTCTTGTTCTGCTTACTTACATACCAGGCGCTTCTGGTGTTCACTTGCTTGTTGGGATTGAAGGTACTCAACAGAATTGCTGGAATCGATTCTACATATTGTCACTCTTTATTAATTTTCCTTTGTCAATGGTTTCAAATGTTGCCGTACCACAGGCTGCAGCACTGTCGCAGAGTTATTTGAATCCGATCTAATTGAATTGCATTGATTGCATTGCACAATTGCAATAGTTAGTATACGTATATAGATCTTGTGTCTAGTGAAATCTAGCTTCTAGACATTATAAGAAATTACCATATAGTAGATAGAATTTGTAATGTGATATCGAACGTGTTCAATGGAAATATAAATAACTGTGCATATGGAACCAGTTTCCGTTCTCGACTTTGTGAGAGTGGAGATACAACCTACAGCTACGGCTACAGCTACACCTGGCCTGCAGTGACTTGTTACATTCTTTGTGTTGCCGCTTGCGACAGGGCGTCGGTTCAAGACTCCGAACCAGTCTGGGCTGGGCACTTGAACACACAGTTTGGGTACAAGCTCAAGGCTGACTCGATCAATCTTCGATTCTGACTTCAATTAACTATCAAAGGTGGGTTTTCAAAAGCTCTAATATGCAATATCTACCCCTGGCTTATATCTGCCCAGTGTCTTTTTAATCTCAGCCGCAGCATGCACCAAATACTTGAACAGAACAGAAAACCATGTCCGTCTCATTTCAACCCAAGCAGAATTCGAACACGATCGTGCACGAGGCATTTAGCCAGGCGGGTGCGGGCCAAGGGCCAAGGATAATCAATTGATCGCAAAAATGATGGCAAACACTTTTTTTCACGATCATCGGTTTCGAATTTGACGGGAAGAAAGATAAAGAGAGAGCGAAAAAGCGCCACTATCGCAATTGGTTATCGAACCGCAAATCCCAAGGTGGTCGGCCGGTCAGGTCGAACGAAAAGCCTCCCGTGCTGCAGGTTGCATGATGCAAGACGATACCACCTCAGCCAATTCGGATTCTAGTTCGAAAACACAATTGAAGTTAGCCTGGGGGTACTGGATTCTTTTGTGAGAAAAGCTAACCAAACAATCATGTCATTGAGAGGATCACACAAATCTGGTCATATGTCATACAATGGTTGTTTCCTTGGTTCTTGCGGTAAACTGGACCAAGCAAAACTTACCACGCTTGCACAGCCTGAACGATCATCCAGGGGTGGAAGGTTTAACTCCTCGATGATATATATTTCAGCCCTGAATGAAAGTGACGTTTAGGGATTCATAGCTGGTGGGGTTTTGTGTAATATTCGGAGAACCTGCCGAAAGATAAGACAGCTTTGTTGGCAGGTGTGGATTCATGCGACATTGCATCCTGCAAATCCGGTATGATCCGAGATAAAATAAAAAATAAAAAAACAATTACACGACGAAGGACAGGCAAACAGACAGCTCGTGGACGCAAAGAGAGGGAAAGGTGTAAGTAGCCATAAGGGAAAGAAATGGAATCCCATGCAGATGCAGGCAACTTTCAGGTCAAACTTGCATAAGCTGTAAGTTATGTATGAGATTATGACTTTTGCTTTGCTCAGCGCCAAAATGGCAAGTTGACCTCACAGAATCGTTTTATTTTGAGAGTGGGGGTAGACGTGCATATATTGTTGATTCCGGTATCCGCTACCGCTGGCTTCAAAGCTAATCTAGGCTAAGAGATGTACCGAGACCGAGGGGTTTGATTCCATATTTGATTAATGAAACTATTGATCTATGATGATACGAGGTGAATTTATGTAGTCTACTACTAACCGATCCTCTGAATAGACAGAATACAACCGATAACTGTCCAATATGTTAACCGCGCCTTGTAACGTTAGCATAACAATCTTTTCGATCGACAGGTACGTTCGACGCCTACGTATGCTGCCCTTGCAGTAACCGATTGGCTGCGCGCTGCGGAAAGCCAACCGGATTTTCTCGCCGCTTTGAGTCAGCCGCATGGAATCTAGATGGGTTATCCTGGTCGTTGACGTTCAATCTAATCTTATGCCACCACTACATGCTTTCCCGCCAGGGTGGTTTCGCCGAAATGGTACTCCTTTTGGGGATCAATTCCTCGAAAACATCGGGACCGCGATAACTACACTGCAAATATAGGTGGAAACATGCAGAGGCATTTCTGTGTGCTCGAGCTAGAGTTTACCTCCTTATCATACATACATGTATACGTGTGTAAGTGGGTAAGTAGGTATGTGCGCGGTGTACAAAATAGCTAGCCGTTTCCCACAATGGGGGTGCCAACGTGAATACCCAGCCCTGCTAATACAGAAATGACAGAATTAGATTTCTTGGTTATAACATACAGGATCAATGATTCCACGGCACATATACACCGGAACCCGGCTTGCAAATACGGGAAGGATGTCTACATACCCTGAAGGTAATATAAATACGTCGTCCCGCCCCACACGGGGTAGCACGAAGATCACTACGGCTTTCAATCAGACTCTATAGCAAGCCCTCATTGATCTTTACTCATCATCACGCGGTCTACATTCGTTTACTTGGTAACGAGAAGAGGACTATCATACGCCCGCTATTTTATATTCCTTAATTGGTTATATATATCAGTCCCTCTAATATAACTACTCTCGTTTGACACGTTATATATATCGAGATGAAGACATCAATAATCCTTGCAGCCCTCGCTGCTACTGCTTTGAGTGCTCCAGCACCGGCGCCACGTCCACAGGATGTTGACTTCTCAAGCCTTGAGTTCTCGTCAGATGATTTATCTACTGGTCCAGAATTCGGAGCAACAAAAGAATCTATCCCTGTGACCAAGCCTGCGACTAGCGACATCATTGAGGATATCAAGGAAGACCCAGCGACTCCTATCAAGAAACTTCGTCGAGATATCAAGGCAATTCTTAAACGCGTTCCTGGAGATTGTGCTCCTCAGCCTATCAACAATGGACCGCAATTCATCAACCTCGAGCCTACTCCTTGGCAAGAAGCTGTTGAAGCCGCTTACCCCCCTACCAACCCCTCAACTCTTGGACCCTATAAGAAGGTATTCGACGGTCTTAGAGGTAGTGTAAACCAAATTGGCTACCGCGGGCTTACTACCATCCACGCCTACGATATCAATGCTTGCAAGACCCTCTGCGATAAGAAGGCCCAATGTCTGGGCTTCAACTTCTACGTCGAACGAGACCCATCTCTCGATCCTGGCGATTTATGCCCCAATCCCTCAATCATCACAAATTACAAGTGTACCCTTTGGTCTTTCCCCTTCCTTGCCGGTGCGGCCGATAATATTGGACAAACTCGAAGACAATTCAAGGTTGTCATTGCGGCATCTGTTGGATACGTTAAGCCGTACGATGCCAGCAATCTCGCCAACTTCACGAGCTACGGACAAAACCTTTATGGATCTATCAATGCTCCTCTTTTGGATGGAGAAAATAGTTATTTGGGTGTTAAGAGTTATCCAAATGCGGATGTGAATGTGGACTATTTTGAACCCGCTGTTTGTGCTGCTGCTTGTGATGCACAGACTGCATATAATTCGAGGCATCATGCTAGCACTCCGTGTCAATATAAAGCTTGCGTAAGTATATTGATATTTTCCCTGAATTACTTTATTTTGTGGACTTAAATACTAATATAATGTAACTATAGAACTTCTTTGACGCATACGTCGTGTTAAAGGACGGAAAAGCTCAAGGGTTAACTTGTACCCTTTACACCTGGACCTGGGATGATAGTTACGCCGTAAATGGTGGTCAGACTAGATCCGATGGTGTTTTCAAGGTTGCGAATTCGTATACCTATACGAACTCAAGGCTTCCTGCCCCTCCTTATATCAATACCTGCCCTGTCTAAAAATTTATAACTAGGCGGCAGTTTCTACATTTGAATCTTTGTCTTTCGTATCGAAGGATGATAGAAGATAGACCTGTTGTTATTATCATCTGATTTGCTTTCGTGCAGGGAATAATATCTAATGGTAAATGTAATGAGAAATTTCGGGATATAAAAAATAAAAATTCATATGAGGATGGAATCAAAATGTCCAAGCCTTAAATTCTAGGCACCTTTATTGCGCGATTGCCAGTATTTATATATCCATCAATCTCGTGGGTTCTTTTGATCCGCTGTCTGTGTTAGGGCTGGCAATGCGCTAGTCCTCGATGAGCAGTTAGTGCTAGCACCTATCTTCGACTCCATGTCTACGAACGTCTAGCCCCTGAGGATCTTCACTAACACATGATATAATCAAGTTCCAGAATCGATCCTAGATGCGCCATGGAGTTTCCGGTTGTGTGACGAGATGAGCAGGCCCTCTTGCCTTCTTCAGACAAGCGGGATGGACCTTGCATAAGGCAGGTAGGCAAACGAACCACGGCATATGGGAGCCAATGTATGATGTATATATACTTGTACCATTCCATTCTTATATCTCCATCTCTTGATCTCGAAAGTATCCCGTTCACTCTCCTTACCTTTACATTCTTAGCTGGGTGGAAATCAAGATGAGACGAGGGTTCGTTACTGCCGCCGTCGCGGTACTCGCTTCAGTGTCGCTGGTGTTAGGCGAGGAGAGGTTTCCACGATACCAACCGTCTTTCCAGCCACCGGGATTACGCAGACGGCATGAGGAAGCTTTGAAAGTTGAACTCGCAAAGTAGGGACAAAATCTATAGCGCAAATTCTATAAACCCATAAAACTGTATATCTAACTTAGTACATTTACTTTGCCTATATAGACGGGCTTTAGAGAGTACTTCAGATCCCAATGCTATCCCATACACCCAGCTTTGGTTCCCCCAGAAAGTCGACCACTTCGACTCTTCCAACAACAACACATTCCAACAACGATATTGGATCTCAACCCATTTCTACAAGCCCGGAGGACCCATTTTCGTCCTCGAAGGCGGTGAAACAAGCGGCGCAGGCCGTATTGAGTATATGCAAACAGGTATCGGACGGTACATAACCGAATACCTAGGAGGCATAGGAATCATTCTCGAACACAGATACTACGGCAAAAGTTACGTAACACCGAACCTAACCGTCGAAAATCTAAAATGGTTGAACACGGCGCAGAGTTTGAAGGATAATGCTTATTTTGCGGAGAATCTGTGGAAGGAGCTTCCTGCGAATTTATCGCATATAAGGCCTGATAGTGCGCCGTTTATTAGTTATGGGGGGTCTTATGCTGGTGCTAAATCCGCGTTTTTGCAGGTTGAGTATCCGGAGGCGTATTATGGATCTTTGGCGTCGAGTGCGGTTACTTGGGCCGGGGAGAACTTTTGGGAGTATAATGAACCGGTGAGGAAGGTTGGGGATCCCATTTGTATTGCGATCTTAGAGGAGACTGCTAGGAGAATAGATACATACAGCAAAGAGGGGGGGTCTGTATGGTCTGATTTCAAGGCGCTGTTTGGAGTGAAAAGACTGGAGGATCGGGATGCAGCAAATTTTATATTTGGAATTCTTGGGATCTGGCAAGGTGGGAACTGGGATAAGAATCTAAGCGGAGCAAAGGATTGGGATAGATTTTGCGGGAATATAACTGAAGGTGTGGGTCAAGAATACATCAAACCGGATTGTCCAGAAAAGACCTTGAATGGTAGACCAGATTCTGATCTAGAGGAGGGTATTCATAACTTTGCGAGGTGGACGAGGGCGTCATTGGGGAGCAGCTGCGGTGAGGAAGATCTTGTGAAGTGTGTAGGGACATGGGATTTGAAGGGATACGAAGGCGAGTCTTTGAGTGATAGTTGGAAATTATGGACTTGGCAAGTTTGCACAGAGGTAGTACTTCTCCTATCCTGATATGCAGATTATGATACTGATTGATAGCTGTAATATAGTGGGGGTATCTTATTCCAGGTGCTCCTTCTGGTTTCCCGACCCTTATACCAAGGATTGTAGATCTGAAATATCTTCGCCGAATATGTCAGAATACTTTCAAATTTCGTGAGTTTCTTGTCTCCTACGCCAAAATTTCTAGTTTATCTCTTACTAACAGTTATTAGCCGCGGACTTCGTCATAGATACGTCCAAAGTTCTAAAATACGGTGGCTTCAACCTTACGGCTCCACGACTAATGTATATCGATGGAACCCACGATCCCTGGCTCTACGCCACACCACATAGTTTACATTCCCCGCAAAAGGACAGAAGCGATCATCTTAGTATTTTGATCCAAGAAGCGTGGCATCATAATGATGAAAATGGGTTAGGAGATATTTCAAAAGAGCCGTTGAGGATCCAGGATGTGCATTTTCGAGAAATCGAAGTTGTTAGAGATTGGGTTCTGGAGTTCCATGAGGGGAAGGGGAATAAATGGGAACCCCCCAGGAAGATTTTAGTATAGAAGGCACTGTTTGGTTTACGAGACAAACCCTCAGTTTCTCCTTTAGTTCTTCGACGCACGGGGATAACGAAGAAGGCGAGGGAATAGTTGGACCCTGATAGATTATTAATATCCGATCAAGGATGTGACAGGACTATTAGAGTAGACGTTATACTCTTTGCATATATATTGGGCCAGGCATCAAAGCCAGGAGGCTGGCTGCACATATAGCTGTATTCCAGAACATATAACAATAGTAAATAATAACATCTGTCATTTATCTCTCCATGTTCCTCGGGCTATAGTAGAGATATACAGCCGTGTCAGCACTTTACATAATCACCGGCCAATCACGTATTCCGCCCAAAAAACAAGCTTTTCCCCACCTTAGGCCTGGGTATGAGACGAAACCCAGGCCGTCAGTTGCAGATGACCTCAGCAATTACTAGTCACACGGTACAAAAACCAGAAAAAAGATCCAAAGATGAAAGACCGGGATTCGGTTCCTACGGCAAACATCTCTACAATCTCCAAAGGTGTGGTCCTTCAGGGGAGGGGGGGAAGCGCAGTAGCTAGTTCGCATGCTTCGACTTTTCTTGCTGCCTGTAGCATGTAGTTACATAACTAGCTTGTCCTTGTCGGAACAAATTTCCGGGCGGAGAATATCTTCAAGTATGAAACGGGCGCATGTTGCGCAATCCGTGAGAGCTAGAGAAAGAAAGTCAAAAAAAAGTTTGTGGCTTTGAAACACCCGCACCTTAAGTTGAGTGCCATCGACGGTCTCGGCTTGCAAGTACTTAAGTGACCCTGACCCCTCGGCGTGCTTGAATACATGGGTATCCTTCTCAAACATACAGCGCGTAGCGCTTTTATCATCTCTTAGTAAGATACGTTAGTGGGTGAGTTACGCAATGCTTATGATGAACTGGCAGATCAAAAAAAAAAAAAAAACTTATTTTGCATATTGCGCTCTTGGTTTTTTGGGTGGCGTGAGCCCAGCTCTCGAGATTTTTCTACGTCACGGCCGGTATACTGCAACAACTGCATACTCGGAGTCGGTGCCGCCCATATAATAACGAGTGTTTGTTGCAATATATATACACCCTTGTGTGTACTTCCAAGGCTTCGGGGTTATATAACCCGGCTAATCCGACATGAGATCACAAGCCTGGTACTTTTGACCCTTGTTGGGCTAGATCTAATCTGGTGTGGGTGAATATATGGGAGAGATTTACATGGTTTTGGAACTGCTTCGATTTGGCACACCGGAGCTCGAGCAGGCAACGTGGAATATATTCTGCATACTTACATTTGAAAGTTGGGGGACTTTTTTGATATATAGAAATCTATATCATAGACGAGTACTAGTTTACGAGTATAGTTCTATGCGCAGCCAGTTTCAAAGCAAAGTACCATTTTCACTTTGAGTGAATTCAAACATAAGACACCAGACGAGATACAAGTACTTGTTGCTACGAGATCTTGACTCCCATAGATTATTTATTTGTTAAAGATTTCTATATTTGAAGATAACGAATGTATATATATATACTCGCTCAGTCATTCGTATTTTAGACTCTAAGAACTAAATACAAATGGTGAACTCCAAAGCAAATAGCCAGTTAACTCCATAAACGACCGGACCTGATGCAGAACTAATATAAACGGAACAGGTATATAATTGTTGCAAATATTAAATCATTGAAAGTCATGTTCAAAAAAATCATCGGGGTATCTTTGATCTCTTATTTCCCTCAACCTCAGTCTTGTCGATATGTTTTAGAAAGGGAATTAGCCCCATCCGAACTGCTCACAGTGAAGAGAGATGCTTGGTCCATTAGCCGTAATAGCGGACGCAGTTGCATTTCTAGCGCATCTCATGAGCTCAGTGGGGCCACATGCCCCGACCGCAACAAGATCGTTCTGGGTGGCATTTCGGATAGCATCTTGTACGATCATATCCATCTCCGGCCGGCCATACTCAAAGATATCTCTTCGAAGGCTCCCGTCAGAACCGATCCTGCTGACTTGTCGAACCTTAGTGTCAATGACAAGTTCCAAAGCCTTTTCGGGGATAGTGAGAAGATCGGTTGAGTTCGCATGCGAAGGGCCACCAGGTTTCTCGTCGAATGTTAAACCGGAGTCTGTGCTATCCTGGACTGGAAGAGAACCTTGGAGGTCTTCTGCTGTTGCATTTGTTGGAGACTCTGGATGGGTGTTGATGAGATCTGAAGGCTGGCGAGTAACGAAGATACGAAGGTTTACGATAGGACAATTCTGTAGTTCCTCGAGTTCCTTTTCAAACCATTTAACATGGGCTAGAACGGTGTATATGTTAGTCTCAAGATTAATTTATCATAAGCTTGTGAGGCTGAAATGCAACTTACATCTTTCGCGAATAACCCAAACGAACTCGATGCTTTCGACAGAGCATCGATTTAGATTACGGGCGATATCCGTAGCAATGGCGAATGAGAATGACCCACCGCTACCTCCAGCGAACAAGATAAGACGATTCATCCTTCGGTAGTCCGGAATATTGCCATATGGGCCATCGAAATAACACCCAAGTGATTCACCAGGATTCAGAACAGCTCTGTCGTATAGCTTGCGAGTAAAACCTCTCTGAGCCCGGATGATGAACTCGAGGGAGTCGGCCGAAGAAATAGTAAAGGGATGACTCTGGAAGAGCTTGATGGATGGAATGTTAATGAACCCATGAGATGCAGGCTGGAAAGTCGCAGTTTTATTGAGAACGACTTTGACGCAGTCTCCAGGAAGTGGGTAAATGGTGGCTTTGGTCCCCTTGCTATAGTGAAATCCACGGAATAATCTGACCAGTCGATCGAAAATCCACATACTAGAGGCTAGGTATAAGGCTGGACCATATGTCTTCGGCTCGTGGAAACCAAGAGAGGCAACAGCACCAAGAGCGCAGATGATGTGAACAATATAGAACCATTCATATGCTCTTCTACGGATGAACGCAAAGGAGGATAAGAAGAGTACAGTGAAGAAGATCCAAGCAATCAGACCTGCCCGATATGCATAATCTTCCTGACTGAGACGGGTTAAGAAGCTTCCACTCTTAGTCCAAGTATATATGTAAAGCCTATTTTCAATGTTAGTTAAAATATTCAACTGTAGATCTGGTGTCCGAGAACTTACGTGACATGAATGGAGCCTTGAATCCAGCAGAATCTCCCAGCCCATCTGTGGAGGACATTCAGCCTTTCATGAGAATACCCTGTGATAAAGGTAAAGGGATTGTTTTTCATGGCCAAGAGAAATACCATGGCCAGATTAACAAGAGAGAGCCTGAAGAACAGCGCAGCAAAATGTTAACACAATCTGCTTCCTTTTGCGGATACTATTGATATTATAATATGAGTTCAATCTTACCATCCACATCTCTTTGAGATGAAACTGGTTCCGTACTTGCCTCCCCATCCCATCCTATAAACAGCAAAGAAGACGTTGAGGCCAGTATACACAGCTATTAAACCAAAATGCCCGTTCGAAGTAAATTTGGGCATTTTTCGCAAAGCTATCTTTCGGAATACTCTATAAACAGTGCAAGTGGAACATTAGTCATTTGCAATATATTTGGTGTCAATTCAACAGAATTATAATCGCAACTTATTGAATCTACATACCGAAAAGGGGATGCGGCCATTCTTCCCATAACACCCCGACGGCCTTGAAGGTGCATAAATGTTCTTGCAACATGAAAGAAGATGAACAAGAAGATGATGGCTCCCAGGCTCAATCCGTACCATTTCGCCATTTCGCCATTCACGAGAGACATCCAGTGGCGGAATGCACGAAGTTCTTCTTGAGTCATTTGGCCGTTACTACTGCCACCCGTGGAGTTTCCTCCATGGCCACCAGCCGAGTGCCCATCGGAGCTAGCACCAGCACGAGCCCAGATCTCTCGAATCGTTGAAGCCATTGTGATAATACGATATACCAAGTGAAAAGACCTCGGATATATCTATGACCTTCAGCCAACCTGTTGATGAAATATGCAATAGTGCTGGGCAGCTATAGATATCCGCTCAAAAGACAGGTTGGGACGTCAAGTCTTTATAATTCCCATTCACCGCGGCAACTGGTGCACTTTCCAAGCTGTCTTAATCAACCCAAGCTCTGCATGGGTGTAGATTGATAAGATCCCAATATGGGATCTCATACTTTTTTCTCCCTCGCATATATTTTCTTTATTTTTTTATCTCTTTCGTGCCTTGTACAGTTGGTCATAGGCCCAAGCAAGGATAGGAGGTAGTCGCAATATCATTCCGGTGCTTGAAGACGTGAACGGGCGGAAGCACTCTGCGGAGTCGGGTTACAGGATGGAACTTGCCACTAGTATCTATACGATAAAAAGAAAATATCAGCAGGTTGGTTAGATCTAGGCATCTTAACTTTTGACAAGAGGGGGGTTCCCTGTGGATACCCCTTCTGAGCGCCCATGGGCATTGTGTCACCGCGGATACTTCCAATCTCCATTGCAAGTATGGGGGTCATCCAGGTCATCCAGGTACCATCCTCCGGGGTAAACTTGACCTCGCTCTTGATCTCGAGGGACAATTTTTTTTTCTTCCTGATTAAACTTTTTGCATCCGAATGCTGCACAACTAATCGAAATTTTGAAAAGCTCTGATATTGGAATAGATAGAGATAATTATGTTTCAGCGCATAGAAACGACCCATCCGCAAATCCACCAAGACGGAATACCAGGTGCATAACCTGCGTGTATCAATGGCAAGAGAAGCTGCAGTGCTTATCTTTTCTGCATGAAGAGGCTGGGCGGAAGGTAATTTCTTTTTGAATATCGGAATGTGTTGGATATATAGCATTACCAACTTCTTAGATAATCTCCGTGCCTGCAGACTATCACAATATCGCGGGGAGGTAGCCGTTGGACCACGGGGAATTCCATACGTGGACGTTCAGTACCTGTACGGATATGGTTTAACTAGAAAAGTATGTTTTGTTCCCTTTGTCCCTTCGAAAGAAGCTTCTATTTGACCTTATTTGAATAGCCCTAGTCCGCCACGGCCATGGAACCACTGGTTCATATATACATATATGCCCCCAGTGCCCTCTACTGGCACGGATATTCGAATAGAGGCAGTTAGTCATTATGAACTGCTGAAAGGTTCGAAAGATCCGCATTTCTATAATTTTAAAACTGAAAGTTACGTTACATACCTCGGCAACTTTGTCCTCGAATTCAATTCATCATTCTGGATCGTTCCAAATGATGGCCCGTCCCTGAAAGTTTTTATTTATGACAGACCGGCTCTGGTTTTGTGACAGCTGTAGACCGGCCCCAGGGCTCCCGGCTATCGGAAAACTGCCACCTCAATGAGCAAAATACAACAGATTTCCTGCTCAGACAGGTGTTCTCATAGCAGAAATTTGACAGTTGCAACGGGCTGGGTTTTCTCTCTGATACTGGGTATGATGCAGGCTGTCTGCATAACTGTCATGCTCATGAGGACCTTTATCATGGTTCAATTGTATAATACGTCAAAAACCAGACACTCTTTGGACCTCGTGCAGCGTGCAAGAGAGCGAATCGCTGACTCCGGCCTGCCGCCCCACGGCCTCTATTCGCAAAAGTTGAATACAAAAAAAAAAAAAAAAAAAAAAGAGGAAACAAAAAAAAAAAAGCAGAAGATTAACGAGCTTCGGGGCCAGCCGTTTCCTAGGTATATTACGAGAAGCGTTCGATTTCGAAGTTACAGCTCGACCGATCAGGCAAGCAGTCAACTTGGGCAACCAGGCACTCTTCCCGGAACACTATGGCTCCGAGGAGTAATAAGCCCGGTGGAGTACATTGGCATTCCTAGGCCCGCAGCTTAGCATCACTCTACCTGAGGTATGGGAGAGCTATTTTATCTTCAACACCGTGAGAACGACATCCATCCCGTTATATTAAACTTCAGCGCCCATGAAATACACTCGTCAAATGGCATCATCTATTTGAAGCTACCATCTTTGGGTAAATGTGTTGGATAGTATCTCCAACAGTCGCTTGTCGGATATCAACCTTCCAAATCCAACAGCTGCAGCCTACCCTGTTGACGTTAGTGGGGGGTTATTCCACATGTAAGCAGGCTTTTGCGTAGCGAGAATTTTGTCCTGGACGGCCTGCAAGTCAGAATATGCGAATGCCTACCGAACGCATAGTGGGACTATAGGCCGTGCAGTGTTCTCGGGGAAAACTATTATATTATAGCCCAAAGTTACAGGTCCAAGTTAACGAACGTTGACAAGTTTAAATTTGTGCCAGGTTACCCTCGACTGCCACAGCGCCCTTTTGTCTGAGAAGCTCAAGAAGGGCAGTTCGCCTTGCGGGCTATAATAGCACGAACAGCATGCTAGCATGGGCATTGATCGAACTGGCAGCCAGCGCGCAGCGATGGTAATCAACAATATACTTTCAATCCGAATGTAAGCATTCATAAGCATTCCATAATCCAGTGACACCACCAGAATGAAGAACCTGTCTTGTCTACGAATGAGGCTATCTGTCGTCTACCAGTCTATGCCTTGTAATTGGAGAGGCGGCTTTTCGGTGCCTCGGTTCGACGGTTGAACTTTCCGACTTGCAGGCCTTTGCTTTTTTAGCCTCCTCGCCTCCTTACCGCAAGGTTCCACAATGCCAAAGCGTGCCACACTTTAAAACTTCAATATATCTTGCATCCACTCTTCTGCGACCCATGAAAATACGGAAACAATTTTTTTGTTTAAAACTGGATAAAATGCTTGTAAGTGTTTCACGTACATGGGCTGGCAAAAGACGTCACAGAGGGGTTCTGACCTACACTTAGCGGTCTTGCATGTTGGCGGTTGCATGGAACCTCTTCACTTGGGTATTCGGATGTCGAGATTCTCATTGATTATTCGATTTCGAGGTCTCCGCATGAACTACTACAATGCAGCTAGAATCTTCGACCCGCGGAATGTTAACATGCTAACAATATAGTGGATTAAGGGCCACATGTGATTATGTCACCCGCTTTGACAAGGTTATATTTTCTCCCGGCTGGTCTTCGTCCGATACTCTGTCGAGTTCTCACTTTTAGAGCCTTTCGGAGAGAAAAAATTCCCTAGACCCTGCAAACTCGAGAATATACGTCAACCCTTGTATATGCATTTGTAGACAAGATATGATATGATTAGATCCTGCGACCCCACTGGATCAAGATAAAGAAGTTGTAATCGAATATCAAAATTATGATCATGATCTTGGGCGACTGAAAGCCTGCGTTCGACGATGCCTTGAAGCGAAAATGTACGTTGCATGCATTGCTGACAGTACTACCTCCCTAAAGTTAACTAGCACACCATGCTCGGGCTGATGATCAGGATAAAATCATATCATATCATATCAAGATTAGATCCTTTTAGATCTTTGTGTGCTGATTATCTCCTCGGCATGATATGATAAGATTTCCGCTAATTGATTGATCTACCACCTCTGCATTTCGAACGTTTCCTGTTAGCCGGATTGATTTCGACAGCATATGCGCATGCGCATGTGGGCAGCTGCATAAAGGGATCCAATCTGCAGCCTGGATACCGTGTTCTCGCGCTCACCATATCCCGCATCCTAAAGGGAACCCCACTCTGCAGCTCTGAAGTCGAGGAACTAGAACATGATCGTCTAATTCACCTACCGTTTACAGACGATGCAAACGTTGCAAACGAAAACCGAAGTTTAAGTTAGTTAGCTCCATGGAACGATACAATATTTAATCGAATCAGATGCGATCTAATCAGCACGATTAGGCCTGATAAGACAACTGTAAATATTTCCATCGATCGAAATTCTCAGAGCTCGTGTGAAAATTTCTGAAAAGACTATCGTCGAAAATTAATTACGCATCCCGCTCTTAAGCTTGCCCCCCGATCTCGGAAACTAGATGCAGATGGCCATTAGTTTTCCGTCAACATCCCACCCGCCTAGGCTGCAGATGAACTTTTAATTCTGAAGCTAAGCTTTTTTCTACAGGTTTAGCTTCAAAAAATATGAGTATTTTGACATCTGATGCCGTGACAATTTCCATATCTCCGGGATCTAATCTACTAATCTGATCAATCTCCACTTGTTTGTCTGCGTGGACCCTGTCGCCTTTCACTGTTTTGGGAAGGCGCCTACAGAATCCAACGGAACCTCAACAACCAAGCAGGCTTGAGCGAAAGCTTCTGTTGAGTTAAGCATTTCTGGATCACTCAAGAACTCTTGACTTGCATATGTCGGGTTCAGCCGTTTTCTTCAAGAAAAATTTTTCTTGATTAATCCTTGCCGTGGATTCTTGTTCAAGTGTTTATATTTGGAAAAAGGATCCGAGTAGGCCGGTATGAAGGAGGCTGTTAGCGTTAAAATTCGTTATACTCCGTAGACGGCTCAACTTTTTTCCTTCATAGGATACTAGCTGAGTTTGCGGCATAGAGGCTTTAGGATGTGGCCTGATATCGTTATGTTGATTCACGAGAATCAAACTCGTGAAGTCGGAGATCATGAAATACATGAGATATAGCTTCCGCATTAGACGGAAAGTGGGATCTTGGTCACAAGCCTGAGGCTATAATTGTACACATAATATATGATGCCGAATGCAAAGTACTTACAAGATTGATGCCCGTGCCCCTGTGCGGCTGTGGCTACCCTGAGACGTATAGCATACGGGGCCTGTCTTTGAACATCGGGTTCAACCTGGCAACATATTGAGGATGCCTTCCTGGGTTTGCAGCCCTATGGTCCTGAGATCTCGAGGGCGCTCCCAACATGGGGATTCATCCCCATGGTAGAAGTACATACCTCCCGGGTAGCTATCCTCAATGTACTACGGACTGCCCTGACCTCGTTTCCCAGAACTGTGACTGCCCTTAACCTCCCCATTGATCTTATAACATCGGGGATATTAGCTAATGAATTAAATATACAATACACGTAATGATATGTTGAAGAATGTACAGAATAGCTTAGTATATACTTTTAAACCCCAGAAACATACCACCCGCAAACTCCGACATAGAATCAAAGCAAGGATATGAAGAACTTTCACCCCAGGTAAACACTCCTGAAGACTCTTTGGCATTCTGCTAAGTCACTACCTGCCCAAGTCTCAGCGCTCTTCGCCCTTTCCCCAATAACCCCCAACATTACACCGGCATAACAAAATGCCGCCATGTCCTTCTTCAATTCATCAAGATGTCTGTCGTTCATGACACCAACATCCCCCCACCCCATCCATCCATCTAGTACCTTGCAAATTCTGCTTGCGAACTCCTCTTCAAAAAGCATTTTATACAGCATACCCTCGCATATCTGCTGCACGTTGACCGACGTCGGAACATAGCCTTCCTTCTTGAGATATTCTATACAAGCACCGGATACGACAGCCTGTGTGACCCGATGACTCGTCAAGGCGAGTTCTTTCTTCCTGAACTCCTCTTCCTGCCGCTCCCTTTGTTCATCCCGTTGTTTTTGTAGCATTGCTTGCGCATTTGCCATTTGTCGTGAACGTTGTGCTTGTTGACGCATTGCTTCTGGCATGTTCTTCTCCAACTCGCGCTGTCTTATTCCGTCTAGGAACTCTTGGTGTCTTTGTTCGTGGAAGGCTTTGACCTTAGCTTCTCTTCGAGCGACCATCATTGGAGTCTCTTCTTCCTCCAAAAGTCCGAGCCAGACGAGGGTACCGTGTGGCATTGTATCCTTTTGTGCGAACCTCATAACGTCCATTGGAATCGAATATTTCCACAGACCTTTATGGTACTCTCCCAAAGTTGTTACAGCGCCAGCGGCAAACCAGATGTTCATATTACTTGTGGCGCCGGGGTATTGAAATTTAAGATGTTCGATACGGAAAGAGCCATAGACATCTGATCCATCTGCCGTCTCGATCTTTGCGTTCTCGAGCCCGGTGGTTCCTAGGAATAGTCGAACTGGGAGTTTGGATTTCGAATCTTCGGCACCCCAGTGGGCTGGTGTATTAACCGCTGGGAAAGGAGGTGGTGGAGCCTCTTTCTCGGTAGCTGAAGGGTCTGCCTTGGTATCGCCAGATTTTTCGCTGGATTCACCAGCGGTGTCCGGAATCTCTGCTGGTGCTTCTTCTGCAGTTGGCTCTGGGGCCTTTTCAAGCAGTAATTCGCTGCCCTGGAGTCTTGCCCAGTAAGGGGGTAGACTACCTTCGTTCCTTGAACCAAGTTCATCGGCCCAGAAGAGACTGAGACTTAGATGCCCTTCCGCCTCTTCAGGGTTGCTGACGACAAGGACACTCCTCTTTGCTGGTCCAGATGTAGTCAATAACCTCGTCATTCTTGGGGTTTGTAAACCCATAGTCTTCAGCATCCTAACACCCTCGGCATCCGGTACCGCCCCTCGATCCAGTAAAAATGTTACCAACTTTTCAAAATCGATTTCAGCCTGAGGTTGTACCATTCTCTCCCTTAGCCGCAGATGATAATGAACCCTTCCCGTAATAATTTTGTGCCAATGGAAAATTGTCCAGCTCCCCCCTCGGATTCCAGATCTTTCGTCGGCCTTTTTCCAGTACTCCACATCATCTCTTTGTAAAGGTTGTATCGAATACCGAGGATGTTCGACTTCGACGGTACCGGACATTAGAGAAGTACGAGTAACTGCTTTGATGTAATTACGTCGAAGTTCTCGACGGATATGATGCTGAGTGATTATAGCGACAAGAAATGTATAGAGAACGGGCATAACACCTAGTACAGCGAGCGGAACACCTATGTAGGTGATAATGTCGGACGCACTCGTTCCATCGTCGCTGTTGCCCATTTTTGCAAATTTCGTGAATTTCCAGCCAGAGTTGTCGGTTCAATCGAGGGTATTCGAGACAAGTGACTTCACGTATTGAAGCTATCGGGTAACTTATAAGAGCAGGTCTAGATATAAAAAATGATCCGTGAAGGTCTTCGAAGAGTCATCGTTAGTCATACTAGTTCCATGACGCCGAAACAATCGGTTATCGATTTCAGGGGAAGACTCGTCGACTGCCTTACCGCTTTTCTAAGGCACCTTTGACATCCAAAAGCGCAATCTGCCCAGGCCTGATTCCGTTCCGCGACTTTACAGTCTGCAATACAACTAGCCGCAATGTGACGATAAGCCGTTTAAGATGTCGTATTCCAACCCTTCTACCTATATATAATTTGAATGTATAGTTGAGAAAATCATTTCGACAATGAAAGACAGTCGCGACACGATCCCATAAAGTCTAAGATTGCGATTGGGAATCGATTCAAAAACGCCTGGACCCACATCGAACTTAAGCGGCGACCCTTAATCTCGCCAAGGCCTGTTCCTGAATCTGCGTCTTGGGCTCGATCGAACGGGGTCTGTGCGAACAAACGGAGGTTGGTTCACGTGGTTCGACGAAAATAGATTTCAAGATATCAATGTATATCGATACTGATATACATTTGTAGGTCGGTGCAGAGCCAGGCCGTAATCTTCTGGATCATCTACTCTTATCAATATTCTCAAGAGTATAGCTTTGGTGTTTCCGAAATCCTGGGAAGTTGATATCATGGTTTGTTATCATGATTCTCCTACAGAGCATATCCAAGACAGTTCAGTGATAATTCGATAAGTCTGATAATACGTTAATACCCAAGGATATTATAACAGCAATACAGGCCTACGAGATGCATGGGTTTAGCAGATGTCAGTGATGTGGAACTTCTTCGGAAACTCACATGCAGAAATATAAAAGTCCACGGGAGTCGGCATGAATGTGCAATGTTTGGGACACAGGTCGTCTCACCATCAGAACAGTGTTGCGTAGCTGTTTTCTTGGCCGTGGTTGGACCTGACCCTTCGCTTCAACGACCACATCTCTTCATCTGCTCGTCCTTCACGGGTTTTTTTTTTTTTTTTTTTTTTTTTTTTGGTTTTGGTGACTCAAAGTAAGTAGGTATATTACGATAAGGCCATTTTTGGAACTGACAGATATGAAAGACTGTCAGCTGCTTATTCGAGCAATCTCAATCACCAGCCGTCTGATCACCAACGGGAAGCCTCCTGTCAATCCTCCAGGCGGCTGAAACGACATGTTCCTGCTTACTACAAGATGGTGGTTCTCGACCTTTCAATCCTAAGCATGAGAAGATATCTTCCTCCGATTTTAGACGGATTCTAGCCCGTGGAATGCAGGTTCGGGTAGGCGAGAAGGGCTTCAGCGAGAAGGCCGGAAAATCTGAAACCAGCCCGACCTCGATTCAATACATATTACCAAACGCGTGCAAAGTCCGCGAGTGACTGTTTGGAACGCAGACAATAGCCGTCGACGCGACGACTTGCAGTAGTGCATCGATGCTTATTGTTAGTTTCGGTATCTTTCTGCCGCGCTGTGCATGCCACTTCGTCCAATTTCCCAGAAATGAGATGCTGAATAGATTCACTTCTCCTCACAGATGCATTGCATGTTGCATTGTATTATTCAAATTCGCCATGCCGGTCAATTGATCGGTGCCAACGAGAGGATATGGCGCCGCCACGATCTCGTTCAAATTTGATCAAATCCACAATGGTGTCTGCCGTTCCCCACCATTTTTCTCATGCCACAATTCGACGGCCCAGAAACAAGATCGGGGTAGGGCAGCCTAGACACAGCTGTTTTAAGCTCCACGGTTCCAAGGTAAAGAAACCCCATAGGCCAAGCCAGAAAACCAAGAACCCAGTCACTAGCTGGGAAATAAGACCCAGGGATCAACCAAAACGTCGAACAGTGATCCAATCACCAGCGACATGCCACCTTTGGAAATCAACCCCTCCGACGGGCGCAGAAACGGCGCGCTGGGAAAGTGTCTGTCGTTGGCTCGTGGTTTCACAAGGACAAAAACGGGAGCGAATGGGAATCTCTTTCTGTTTTGTCGCATTCGCTTTCAAAGGTTCGTCTTTGTTCAAATCGACAATTTCTTGAACAGTGTCGATATTTTGCGTTTTTCAGAAGATCAAATGAGAATTCGGCAGCCTATCTATTCTGGGAAACAATTCTATTTCTTCCTCCCCAACCGCATTTTCATTTCATTTTATAATTTTATCATGGTTATCAAAAAAGATTAGACAAAGGGTGGTACGAAGCTAAGCAAAGGTAGTCAATGCCGTTATTCGTTCCCTAACTTCATGCGCTTGTAATCCCTGTTGTAGATGTTTTGGGAAGGGTCCATCCTTTGGGAACAGCTCCAAGCGAAACTACAACAGACACACCTTTCGACAGCTGGTGAACACTCTACTAACCATCTTTTTTGACAGTTTCCGACTTAAACGTAGTCTGCGCTCTTTCTTTTGATTTTTCACGTCTTTAAACAAAACTTGCATGATCACCATTCCCAACAGGTTGGAATTGCTGGTCCGGCTTATTCTTCTTCCTTCTTTCTTTTAAACATTTTTGCATACACACATTCCTTTTGGTCATCTTTTGCTTGGATTTTCGGGCTCGAACTATAGGCCGTTGGCTTGTTGTCTCTCTATTCCTTTGGGGGCGTTTTACGATCAAGCCTGTCTTCCTTTGCACTGGCTTTGCAGCAGCTCACATTCGACGGAAGTCTCCTCGTGTTTTCCTTTCCGTTGCCACCAACATTGTTGCTTCGACTATACTAGTATCATGTCGAGGTAGTTATTGAGGGGTCCAACATCTATACCGACTATATAGATTCGACGTGTATCCCCGACAAACTTTTAGAGGAAGGGAAGGGAAGGAAGGGGAGAGAGGTGTTTCAACAGCGCCATGGATAGAGCATATACCCTCTCCCAAGTAGCACAGTGGCCGAAGGCGAATTATGTCAACCCGGAAGTATATGGAACCTACCTACCTCCAGTAGAAGGCCTGCTACTGGCGTTATCGTCGACAGCGGTGATATTAAGAGTGGTTACAAGAGGAGTTGTAACAAGGAGCCTGGGTATTGACGATATAATCATTATTCCGGCCTGGGTAATACCCCCATAACTTGGATTCTGTAAAAGTGTGGTTTAGGGTACTGATAGAATGTATATATACAGGGTTTTGCAATCGCCGACTCGCTTTCACACTTCAAAACCCTCAAATACGGTTGGGGAAGGCACATGTGGGATATCGACTGGCGGAATGCGCAGGATATTCTCTTCTGGCAATGGATTAACGGTTGGGCGTTCTCATTCAGTGTCATGTTCACCAAAGTCTCGATTCTATGCTTCTATCTACGCGTCGCCAGCCAGAAAGGATTCAGATGGGCTATCTATATTGTCCTAGCGTTCTTCTTAGCATGGAGTTTAGGTCTGGCAATTCCGATGATCTTTCAGTGTCAACCAGTACAGTCCACATGGCAACTTTTGGGGCAAGGTACTTCGAAGAGGTCGTGCATTCCTTACGAGTCTTTCAAGCACCTGAATATGGCACAGGGAGGACTGAACTTGATGAGCGACATCATTCTATTTTTCTTGCCATTAACAACAGTTATAGCATTGAAAAGGCCAATGAAGGAAAGGGCGGCGTTGATCGGATTGTTTTCACTCGGTTTACTGTACGTTCCGGCTCCGTCTAGTTGTACCACTGTTAAGGGACGAAGACTAATAGGTCTAGTGTCTGTATTTTCGCAGGTTTAAGGTTGAAGGCTTTACACAAGACCTTTGAAGGTGATCACACTTGTATGTTTTACCCTTTGGTCTTTTTAATGATGTCGCATGCTAATAGTATCATAGGGTATGGTTACGAGCTCTGGCTTTGGGTTAGTCTGGAAGTCCACATCGGTATCATAATTGCCAGCTTGCCCGGAATCCGACTGTCCTTTATCATGCTGTTCCGACAAGTTCCACTTTTTACAGCCCAAGATCAAGTCGAAAGTACACTATTCTCCAACCCAGATTTGAAATTGACGGCGAACCCTCTAGCCACTGCGAATAGTCGCTATTTCGATGATAATACAACAATTACCACGATATCAGCAGCCGACCGAAGCGGTAGCGGCTCAGGGTTTCACGGAAACGGCATGCTCAAACATAGTCCATCACTTCTACAGCGTCTAAAACTCGCTGGAGGTGGACACAAGTCGAATAAATCCGGCCCCGATGAAAAGGATTTCGATTTCAATTCACAAATCGGAAGATCTAGGAGTGCGACTTTGCAATCGACACTGGGTGCCGGGGATGACTTTGAGGAGATTGCAGTGCCACCACCAACTTTTGGAGGGTTCTTGGTATACAAAAGTACCGAGATCACAGTGACGAGTGAACCCGCCGAAGGGTCGCATGCAAATGGAAGACCAGGGAGTCCTATGACTTTTGATTCTCCACGTGAGAAAGAGTTTTTGTGATCTCGCTTTTTCTTTCAAAATAAATTTAAACCTCGATTACGGTCTCAACTTTTTTTTTCTTGTTCGACCGTGTATATCGAAGGATACAAAAAAGATTCATATACCCAATTTCATTACGAATTATCTCTGTACATTTTATTTATATGTTTTTGGTTACGCCTGGAATTATTTTATTGGAGTTACTGTTTGGTATTGACTGGATATGCGGCGATAATGAGGTTAACTAGGGCACTTGGACGAACTTACGGAATGAAAGGAGCCGCTATGATATCTATAGCCCGACAAAATTATGTATATATGATTATAAAGGATTTATTACCGAATTCAAAAACCAATATAGATAACTTGAGTACTCCCGTCTAACCCCTTGTTCCTGTATTCTCGCACATGTGCAGTCTAGAGACATCTGCGAAGAGATGCAACTAGCCCACGGCCCGTGTATCGTCACGATCGATGCAACACCATGCATATATCCGGGCATACCGCATAGAGGGAAAATCCTTATTTGATATATTTAAAATTAAAGTTCTGAGGAATCTCGAGACTCCGTCTAGAAGTGGAAGATTATAGCGGCAGATATACACCCCTGCAATTCCCTACGTTGTCGATTTTAAATATTATGCAAGATCCGCGGGGTCTCTGAGTATTTGCCAAATGCATGCGCAGAATATATATTGACTATAGCATTATATTTTGCTAGCCTCGAGTCCAGGCGCTCATATTTTGCGACCAAAGGAAGATTATGAGAGAGCTGTACTACCAGAATTCAACCTTAAGCATGACATTTCGACGAGGCTAGAAGGATTTGTAGCGTTTTCAAGGTGGATTTGTCAGTGGGCGAATGCCCATAGGGTATATTCATATGAGGCATTGCCTTCCGATTAATGGAACAATGTATAGGATATTCAGATAAGACCGGATAGACTGGCTTTTTTGGTCAAACATGGCCTGGCAAAATACCTACATGGTATCAAAGCTACTAGGCTAAAGAAATAATCTAAGCTATCAGGTAGGCTATGGTACATCAAAGGTGCTCTACACTCATGATCATGGGCTCCTAGGTAGTTTCTATGTTCATTTTGTGGTAATTTTTGCGTTGGTGTCACAGATGTCTCGCCGTTGGAACAACACGCTCGACGACGACCATCCGCAATTTCCATGTGTCAAAAGAAAGCTATCGTATTAAACCAAATCCAAACCATCACTATCATCTCATCAGCTTCTCCACAGGTAGGAAGTACTCAATTTTCAGGTCCGTGTCGAGGCCACAGACCAGAGACTAACCACCACAGGGTTCTTAGCTTTTCGGCCTCTGTCCACCAATCAGGTGCATCCATTTAGGCTTCACCAGAAGCTGTGGCGCAAGAGCTCCGTTCACGACTATTCACCGCCACTCCTCGACGAATCGGGGAAGTCTAAACGTGCTTATATTGGCTGACGTTAAGGCCTTCTGTGGCGGGTTACCCCTCCTTCTGCAGGAAATTCAAGCACACGCTAATACTGGAACCCTCGTGCGTGCCAGCGAACAAACCCCCCAATCGTCAAAGTCAAAAAAAAGTCCCATCGGCAAACTCGAATTCCATCTTGTCTAGCGAAACGGCGGTTTCTATCAGTATCTGGCGGCTGTTGACGTCGATTAGGAACTGTGAGGATTACATCCCTTTTCTCCAAGCTTGCCGTAACGAAGCTTTGTCGCTTATACCGAGTTGGTTACCTTGTTAGCGGTTCAACGATTTGGTAATTCTGCAGCTGCCACTTGAGAGCTTCGAGCGTTTCTCAGGCATTAGGATTAAGATTATTTGCCGCTCCGATTTGCCCCCCTGCTCAACCTGCACAAGACTTGCTTAAACAATCTCCACCTACTTGACTGTCTGCGACTCTACTCTTTGCCTCGTATCAACTTCATCCTTTGGCTTCCAAGGACATCTTTCTGGGGTAGTTGCGTGTCAGGATCCGTTTGTTAAGCACATCTTTCAGCAGCCTCCTATTCTAAAGTCAGCCGTAGCTCCACTCCTCTCAACTTCGACCATCTGCACTTCGACCACAACCACCCCACGAAAGCATCGGAAGCTTCATCAGAACTAAACTAAGCACCTTTGAATTGGGAACTTAGCTCATACCTACAACCTTCACCATGGCGGACGCAGCAGCTTTGGCGAAAGAGAACTCCGCGAAGATCGAGGCGGCTATCAAAGCGGTTCAGGAGAAGAAACCGGTCCCTGAGATCGACTTTACTCTGCATACTATGGAAGATGGGACTACAGTCAGTACACAAGAGAGAGTCATCAAAGGTACATACAGATTCAAAATACCACTGATGTTTCGATACCGAATAATTGCTCCTCATTGCCCATCGGCCTTCGCCGCTACTACTTACGGAGCTTAACTAACATCCGGGGCGATAGATGTTCAAGCTCCTGCTACCCAAAAACCGACGGATGAGCAGTTCTACGACGCGGACGATCCCACCAAACCCAATCTCACATTCCTGAAGCAGCACTTCTACCGGGAAGGCCGTTTGACGGAGGAGCAGGCTCTCTTCATCATTCAAAGGGGAACAGAGATTCTTCGGAAGGAACCTAATCTGTTGGAAATGGACGCCCCGATCACAGTGTGTGGTGATGTCCATGGCCAATACTACGACTTGATGAAACTCTTCGAAGTTGGCGGGAATCCCGAGGAAACCAGGTATTTGTTCCTGGGAGATTATGTCGACAGAGGTTACTTCAGCATCGAAGTAAGTTTAGTGATATTTGGGGTTCCATTGAAGATTGGATGGCAGTATTCTAACCACTGAATCAGTGTGTTCTATATCTCTGGGCCCTTAAAATCCATTACCCGGATACCCTTTGGCTACTTCGTGGAAACCATGAGTGCAGGCATCTCACAGACTACTTTACCTTTAAACTTGAGTGTATGACGTCATCAAACCATTTTGAAAGAATATACAGCTGACGAAGCTTTGGCGAAAAGGCAAACACAAGTATACTGAAAGGGTTTATGATGCATGCACGGAATCTTTCTGCTCCTTGCCGTTGGCTGCTGTTATGAACAAGCAGTTCCTGTGCATCCACGGCGGTCTTAGTCCGGAATTACATACCCTTGATGACATCCGAGCTGTAGGTTGAATTCTGAGATCAGCTATAACTTTCTTTGCTGACCGCGTGGTAGATCGACCGATTCCGTGAGCCACCCACGCAAGGCCTCATGTGTGATATCTTGTGGTCCGATCCACTAGAAGAGTTTGGTCAAGAGAAGACGAACGACTTCTTTACACACAACCATGTCCGTGGATGTTCTTACTTCTTCTCGTATCCTGCTGCTTGCAATTTCCTCGAAAAGAATAATCTTCTCTCGGTCATTCGAGCCCATGAAGCGCAGGATGCCGGTTACCGTATGTATCGGAAAACAAAAACGACAGGCTTTCCTAGCGTTATGACAATCTTCTCTGCACCGAACTATCTAGATGTCTACAACAACAAGGCTGCCGTACTGAAATACGAAAATAATGTTATGAATATCAGGCAATTTAGTGGGTGAAACGTTTCAGGAATTGCAGGGTGGGGTTATAGATTGCTAATTGTCTCTAGATTGTACGCCACACCCGTACTGGCTACCTAACTTCATGGATGTTTTCACCTGGTCCCTCCCCTTCGTCGGCGAGAAGAGTTAGTATCCAGTCTATATTTGAGTTACTCGATAATACATTCTAACAATCTCTAGTCACCGACATGCTTATTGCTATTCTCAATACCTGCTCAAAGGACGAACTCGAAACCGAAACACCCCTCTCTGCTGAACCTTCCTCGCCTCCAATTAGCGAATCAGGTGGGGATCCAGAAAATCTCGAAGCTAAACGCCGCGCCATCAAGAACAAGATTTTAGCCATCGGCCGTCTTTCGCGTGTTTTCCAGGTTCTCCGTGAAGAATCAGAAAGTATCACAGAGCTTAAGACCGCCGCTGGTGGCAAGCTACCGGCTGGTACATTAATGTTGGGTGCTGAAGGTATCAAAAATGCTATTCACGGATTTGAGGATGCCAGAAAAGTCGACTTGCAAAATGAGAGGTTGCCACCTACCGCCGAGGAAGTTAACACCAAAGAAGAGGAGTCGAGAAAGGAGGCGATCCAGAAAGCAGTCCAGAGCGCCGACAAGGACCCGCAACTGAACAAGATCGCCAGGAGGATCAGCATGTAAGAGTCTCTCACCAAGGCCAGCATGGATGATTAGATACTAATGGCTTGTTTGAAATAGATCTCGAAAGGGCGACTGAGGAATACTTGGACCGTGTCGTCTTCTATTTTCAGCGCTTTTAACAAGACTAGCGACCTCATTTTTCGATTCACTGGCTAGATGTATCTTATTACGCCCGCCGATTCTCCAACTATGACATCTTTCTATTCCTGAAGATACCTCTCTTCCAATCCTGTACACGGAGGATCTGGCCGATTTCTCCCTTGTTCTTTTTTAGTACACTTTTTTTACTTCTGTTTTCCGGAAAACCTACTCTTAAACTATCGAAATGGAAGAAGTTCTCGTCCTTTTTTCTTTGGGCCTTTTGATACAGGAAATGGAAGCTTCGAAAGTAGATACGATGACAATGGAACCATGCTTTTAGATGGTTAGATGTTGTTAAACCCGTTCTTTGATCCATGCCTACAACAAGTCCCCGTAATCCGTAGCCTTTCCCTTTTATTCCATTTTATTATTTTGTTGCTCTGCCTCGATAGACACTCTATCTGAAAAACAGCATGAAAAACAATATGCAGCCTGCTGCAATCTGCTGCAGCTGGACAGGGCGCGCACGCAGGACTGCAGTGTTACCCCACACGAATCGACCTGTGCCTATCCAGCCAAACATACAAACCTTATGCAACGCCCAAGTCTGGCACAGCTATAAGTGAGGTCTTTTAATGACATTTCACTAATCATTACTTAAGATCAGCTCCTGCAATGCCAAAGATGTTACCAAGGATCGATGACGTTGGAATGCAATCTAGGAAGTTTGAAGCGGTGTCTTTCTGGTCTAATACATACATGTAACTGCAGTGGAGCACGATTGCACAAACAACCCCTAAACGCCGCAAGCGTTCCAGCCGGACAAGGATGAATTATTTCTGAAGGACTTTTTCGAAGGATGTTGATGCAAGCTCAATGAAAGAGCTAAATGGCCTACCTGGCATAAAATTGAATGATTGGATATGAGCATTCTCTTGATTGCCTTGTTTGCATGCAACTACTTTTCGTCCATAGGGAGCTCGGGAAATGCAATTGAAAGATAGATGGTGTCGACCAAGGTTTATTTTTTATTTTATTTTTTTGAATTGTCGAAAATCGATATATCATCTGACACATGTCCGGTATACAAGGATGTAGACGTTTAGTATATGCCTAGCTGCATATGCGACACCTTCTTTTCGACGTTTGTACCCGTTTATTTTGACCTCTTGATTGGTATATATCACCTGGAATTTCCCATCGAGCAAGGGATCGAAAAGAAACGGCTGGCATATTAGGCGTTCGTCGCTAGCTAGATACTCGTTTTCTGGTATCTAATTTAGGTTGAGACGGAGTTGCCGATTAGACATCATGCAGCTCGGGTCACCCGTACATGATCCTACAGCAAAACCCCCCCGAAGAAGGTAGGAAGCGGCGTATTGGACGAGGATTTAACTATTCAGCCAATTTATTCAAGTGAGGAGTGCACAGGGTCCTTAGGACTCTGGGGAGGGGGGGTTGTCCGAATCCACTAATATCGGGGTTTTCGAGTTATATTGAATTGAGGAGGTTGCGATTCTGTTTGGCATTCGCCTTGTTGCATGATCAAGAAAAGAGTGTGTAAAAATAAGCAGAAAAGTTAGTGGCCCCCCTATAATAACCCGCAACTTACGGTTGGAAAGGTGGTTGCTCCAGGCGAGGTATTAGGGTCGAGGTCTGGGCTTGGGGACGAAGCTCGGCTACATAGGTCGGGCGCTAGTTTGAAGGAACTGGAAGAGCCGAAAGGCATCGACGCCAGGAGGTGTTTCGAGCAGGTCTATTTTCGAGGCCCCCTCTTCCATATTCCACAGTATACACAACATGGTTTGCGACCGGATGAAAACTTCGGTATGTTCTTTTTTTTTTTTTTGTTTTTTCTTGTTAACTTTTCTATCCAGGTCTTGTTCCTAGATTTAATTTAGTACCGGGGACCGGGATTAAGGACGGAGGAGGCTTAATACTACTCCGAGCCTTGTGGGAGAGCTTGAAATACGAAGTCGGTCGATCGGGATAAATTAAAATTTCGAGGTTGACGGATTATGACATGGATGGATTTTCGGAGTGGGTCTAACCACCCTCCGTCTTCCCGGTCACAGCATTTACGAGACTATTTCTAGCCTTAGAAACTAGAGTAGCTATTCAAATTTGTGATATTATCACTGTCCTCTAGCTATTATAGTAGCCTCGAGACCACTATAATAGAACGACTCAAGTATTTAAATAGATATTATTGCATGTGCTATATCAGGAATGTGAAGCTTGGACCCCTCATAGGCATAGGCTCGCGGTTGTGATTGAGCTCTAGGATTCCAGGTACTGCCTTCCATTCACATCGATATGATCGCAAGGACATATCAAGCCAAAGGCCTTAACACAGTTGAGGAGTCTGGCGACGAGACAAGTACCAGCCCTCCCTCGGTAATCTACGTAGGACCGGGTATAGTGATTAATTGTGCGTACATAAATACGGCAAAGGGAAAGGATTTGAGAGGCTCGATATTTGAGTGGAAACTATCCGAGAGCTAGCTTTGTCGGCGGCCGGATTTTGCGTATCAAGTTTCCTTCGAGGGACTTGAGTGTGGATTCACTGTATAGTATAGTGACCGAAGGTGCTTAACGGCGAGAACTATGGAATGTATTTGAAGAACACAGGTGCCAGTTCAACCGCACATACAGATCACATACGCCGTGATCTAAGTGATAACTTGAGCTTCTATTTCCTGCTCTCAAGATTTGCCACAGAGTGGAAATCCAACTTTGTATCGTGGAGCTGAGTTTACCAAAATTTCTGTAATTTTAGCAACTAAAACAGTTTTCTCAATTTACTTCTATTTTAGAGAGTTATTCCAATAAGCGTGAGATTTACTAGCTTGGTCCGGCGATAGCTGCACTGGAACTCGGGATATATCGAGGTATTGCGAACGTACGTATGTCCGATCGAGTTTCGTCCGAGGAGTAGATACTCCGAGACAGTCGGGGAGAAAATGGCTGATCATTTTTAAGATTATTAGCATAAACGACATATTGAGAAATGATTTGGACAGAGATATTCCTGTAAAAACGTCTGCCTAACCATAACAATATTTTATAAAATAGGCACAGACCCGCCACCGGAACATGTTGGAGGAACTTCAACTTCCAAGAGAAATCAAAGGATGTGGTATTTTTTCTGTGTTGTTGTCTTCGTCGAGGACTCGAATCTCGAGATCGACTTGCAATGTGGCACAAGAAATCCGTGGATTCGTGAGAGTGACGTGACATGGCTTTGCTCTTGATCTTAGGGAACGGGGTAAAGGAATCAATCCTGAAATTACTCTCAGCTACCCATGGCATATGGCCAAAGTATCCCACCTGGAATATCAGAATAGCATCTCCATCCTCCCAGAATAGACCAGCACATGGCCAAGGGAATTTTATTGAGCTCTCAAGCTGCAGACTTAATACCTCAGCTCAGGGGTGGCGCTAAGTGTCGGAAAACTTTTTGGTAACGAATGAAATCTTCACGGCTTGAGTGGCAAGTGGATCATGAATACGAATATAACCGGGTGGGTTATGCGCTAACCGACCAAGAAATGCGAGGCTGGATGGCGTGTGCGCCGCGACAGACTTATATCACAGGATGCATGAGGATTAGTACCGGTGGAAATTTAGGCCGGTCCAGGGGCTCAGGGCCCACGGTCGAAGGGCACATCAGCGGTCTAGTTCCCAGGCTGCGCTTATGCCTCTTTCCTTAAGGAATTTGACGAATATTGGATTGTTCATGCATAGTTCACGGACTTTGCCATTTACGGTTGGCTTGGGATTGCCGCAAGTCGGTTCCTCGGGCAGATTTTCGTGTCACACCAGGAGCACACTGTTTCGGCTTCGAAAATGTTTGATTTGACAACCCTATTCCTGCTTGAAAGCCTCGAGAGCAACAAATCAAATTTCGAATCCTCAAGAGGGAAACTTGTATTGGTGTAGTCTATGATGCATTGCATTGTTTGCAGTATTAGGCTGTTCAATCGGCAGAATATTCTCTCCATGGTCGGTCTTAAACCCGAGGGGCCGTGGTTGTAATGTTCTATTCTTGACAGAGGTATTCTGTATAGTTGGTACTTTCAAACAGTGATAGACTTAAGGAAACTGGACGTGGCCTGTGAGACTATTCCGAGGCTTCATCCTTCACACCACTTGAAGGGTCTCATGATGAGCTAATTCTGAAGTCCCTGCAATTCCTTTCCACAGCTTAGATTGCACGAGGCTACCCCCCCAATACTACTTTGTCTTGTGTGGGAATCTATGAGAATCAAGCTCATCGACAGACCACTCTCGAGCAAAACTAAATCTTTTGGATAGCAGATCATGATTCATACTTGAAGGTTTTCTTCTAGGTATGGAGACAAATTCCAGCGGTCGTTGCATCCTTTGTTCTTTCTTCCCTACGGACCACAGACCCTTGAAAGATTATCCAATTATATGTGATACCTCCTAAATCAAAGGCTATGTTTGGTCCCGACATCATTACAAATGGCTCAGGAGTGATATATTCCTTCACACCACTACGAGCAGACCCCAGTTAGAAAGATTGTATCTGGTCACTGCCCACCCTTTCTACCTCTAATCATTTTCCGCTTCAAAAAATGGGGCCTGGTTCATTCCCACCCACGACATTTTCGGCCTGCCGCCATTTGGAGCTTCGTTTTCCTAACGATAGCTTCGCCGTTGTCAGTTTAAATATTACATGTATACAACTTGAATGCTGATCATGAGCTCATGGAGCTTGCTTCTGTCCCCATGAGGGCGGGTAGAGTGTTGCTTTTCAATGTTTGCTGTTCTTGATGTTCTGGTTAAACTCTTTCAATTCCGTACGTCAGCGACTCACCGGGCGGTTCTATTGTTTGTAGGGATACCGATCTGACCACCAAATTCAATAGCGAGAAGAAGGTGAGAAACTACTTAACACCAACCGAACCTTGTATTGAGTGGTGTAGCGCTCTTTATTTTGAGGTCTAGATGCGGCCATTTATAGGAGCATTAAGTACTTAAGATGTAAAAGTTGTATATCCGGTAAACCATTCTTGAAGTCATAAAGTTCGAATTAATAGTATTCAAATAGATAATAGTGTGTTAGCTAACTGGTCGTCGGTACGCTCTGCCTAATTGTCATTAAGCAGAGAGACTGTTCAACAGCCAGCCTGCAAACTCTGTATGCATAATATTGGGATCGACCCAGCGTTTCGCCAGTGTTGTATTTCTAACCTAGGAACGTTCTATGTTAGAACCTAGGGAATTCGAACTATCTAACAAGAAATAGAATATTGTTTATTAATACCCTGTAGACTTAATCAATAGATACAAGGATCAAAATTAGAAGATTTCTTTGGCTAGGCGAAGTTGCTCCTCGTCATCGCTTAAATCTACTTTCTCATGTTCGTAGAATCAAAGCTACCGGCCCAGCCCTCACTCCAAGATCTTTACCATAAGATATTCACGCATCTAGAGTTCTTTTATTTTCCTTTAGACTACCGGTAGAATTACCAATATCAGGGGGTGGAAATATAGGTGAGCTATAGCTAGAAGAAATCGAATAGATCCTATAGATGCGTATTTCTGGTTCCCGACATCAGCACCCTTATGCATGAATACACCCCATGATTAGTATGTTTCTCTTTCAGATCCGCACTGCACCTGTCATGGGCTCTCAGCTGAGTTGCAGCGCATGCAGGCATAAACCTGCAACAGTAAACTAACGAAAATGACATCTTTGGCTCAGCAAAATCCTGCAAACTCCTAGATCTATTTCCGCACGATATTATTATATCCGTTAGAATAGTTTTGTTAGTTCTCAAGGACAGGTTTCTGCTTCGGGACTTGGCGCGAGGCTCACATGTTCAGCAAGAAATTTTGAGTTGGTATTGGTGTTCTATAAATTCATTCTTGTTGGAATTAAAAGGTCACTGGTCTGTCTTCGTGGAAGATCATGAGCACAACTTTTACAGCGGCGCTAACTCATGCGATTTACTATTGGATGCAGATAACTCGGCATCTCGTTGGAACCATGGTTTGAAGAGGAAAACTTCGACAAGGGGTTATGACCACGAGTTCAAACTAAAAATCAATGTCTGGTTTACAACTTGCAGCTTGTTTGCTCTTATGCAAATCTCGTGAGCTGCTTTGATATTAATGTGCCTCAAGATGTTTTCAAATCTTACTATTTCGCTAGTGCACAGGGCAACCACGAGGCTTAACTCCCCGAACATCCACCGCATAACCTCATTGCTCAGTCTAGACTGAGTCTATCAAAGGGGGCTTTTACAAGCTGTGGAGCTCCATCGAACAAATTCCTTGATGTTCCCCAGTTGTGGCAGCGAGCATTGATATCACGATTTTGCCAAGGCCGTAAAGGGAAACTCGGATCGAATGGTCTCTTCAGCTTCGGAATATCCCATCAACGGACTCTCTGCCATCTGTGCTGCGCTGCTCATCATTTCAAGCCCAATTAGTACCAAGGAATGTGCCAAGAACATGTGCATCGGACAAGCTCACGATGCAAAAAAACTTCAGGCACATTTCAGTTTGCAAATTTAGTAGTCCAATCGGGCTAGGAACTCAGATGTTTGGTGTGTCTTCATTACCTGGTAACCGCCTACCTTAGGTGGGGCAATCCAGAAATGGTGGTGGTCGAGAATATTAGCGGATTCGTCAGCTGAACTGATGGTTTGGCCGTTATAGCCATGAGCAAAGCCTAGACTGATCTAGCTCTTTCATAACATCCAACATAGGATACTTAGACTTCAGCAATCGGATTCGGGCCGTTGAGGGTATAGGCTCACGAGTACTCGAGTTTGTATAATAAATGTGCAACGTATACAACGGGAACTCTGTTATTTTGAGGGATTTATGTTGGTGTCTTATAATAATTTATAGCTATATGCGGTTTCGATATGCGCTGTCGACTGGCGCCGGAGACTCATTTTCATGATGGGTGACTATTCCAACAAAACTTTTTACGCATACTGTGTAGGTATTTCTCCAGAACCCATGCGACAGTTTAAACATCAATGCATTGTAGCGTTGCCGGTACAGGTTACAATACAATTGTCGCCGGGCGGACAAAGTAATTGATCTTTTGGCTTCCACCCCTTTTGAACTAAGTTTCAGTGTCGACATGTCTAGGAGCTCGTCTTCGTAGTCTTTTTGTTCATTCTTGGAAATACCTCCAATGCGAGGCCAGGTCATCACGAGAGAGAAATTTCCGAAACATAAATGGCCCAACATTTCTGCATCTTTATGGCACGGGAATTCTTAAGTTATGACGAAATGAGTTTAAACCAGACTCTAAAGGTCGTAGCCTTGACCGCTATCGGTGGGCTAGTCTCTTGGTTGTTGGAATTTGGCCAGGGTCCATCGTCTTTTTGAAGCCATTCCATAATATCTAGATAGAAAGAAGTGTCATTGGCCGAATTGGCGAAATTAGATCATAGATGTTAGATCATTTGAGGATCTGGATACAAGTTGGATTTTGTTCCGGGTATATTGACGTCTTGTTAAGGATAAATCAAATAAAGAGTGTGATTTTGTCGAGAAGCCCAAACAAACGACAATGCGACCTAGCTCGAAAACTCGGCTGGGAATTAAGGGATGAACTTGAAAATCGACAGGCAAGATTTCAAGGTGCTAGAACACTCGGAGATAGAAGTTATCCGGATTGAATAATACCCCGGCAATCCAAGCACTACTACATGGCGTTCGTTGGCGTGTCGCATACTGGAGTATTCCGGTTAGAAGATCCCACGGCTGCGCGCATGTCGGTATGGAATATGCGGTTCGGCATGCTTCAAACGGTTGTATGTGCCCCATGTAAATTTCTCCTATGGAAGTGCTGCAATGTCTTGTTACGGAGAATGACATTGGGCCCGGCTATACAGTTTGGAAATACATGCATCTGAATCGGATGCTTCTCATGATTTTTTTTTTGCGAGCTTCCGTTGTGATCCTGGCCTTCTAATCCTTGTGTTACACGGATTTACGCACGGGCTATCCAGGGCTTCTTTCGTTAGCTAAGCGCAGTTTTCCGGCGGGCAACAGCAGAAGGTTTCCCCGTCTCTTATGCCTACTGTTGCATGGCCTCGGCCCGTTTCTAGACTATGGTCTTGGATGTGTTCACCTAGCTCAATTTCAATATTATGAATGACAAGAAAAAATTGACCTTTGGAAGAGCTGAATCAAAAAGAAAGCCCGAATCTTGAAGGGTTGGGTGTTAAAATTCACCGGATATGGCAAGCGAATACTTACGTGGTTATCGGGTAATACATTTCATGATTGGCTCGTCCGCCTACCCGCTGCAACGGTTCGGCCGCCCTCTCATGGACTCTATCCTGAACCAAGAGAATTTCCCACCTAACTTGGGCATCGCAGCACCGTGGCTACGAAAAAAGAGGCAAATTTTAGAGAGGGAAAGAAAAACTGATACCGAGCAGTATTTGAAGGCCAGGACACGCAAACATGCCACTGCAAGCCCATATTAATTGTGTATTACTTTTTTGCTCTTCAATGCATGGAGTGGATGCTGAGGGATTCTGCAGACTGAGACACAAAAGTGATAAACGAGAATGAACGGGTGAAAATACGACGTGATTCATATCAGCCGGCGGAGAATGTGGAGACCCACGAATGCCAGCAGACCCATGCTCCTGCAAGCTCACTGCATTCCTTTTCGGCAGCAGAAAAGACGCACCTCAGCGGCACGGCGTCTCCAGGTGGCCACGAGTCCCCCGTGCTGTGAAAGTATGCTACCCAAAAAAAAACCTTTGACGCAGGCTAATTCGCACGAAGAGAGTTAGGACTTGCGAGTTTTGGAAATTGCCCGCGCGGGAAATGAGCACCCGTTGGTGGGCGAGAATTGTCTCGTCTAGAATGCGGGCTTCATGTCTTTGACTTTGATATTTAAGGCAGTTAGTAGACTTCGGAAATGATTTTTGACGGTAGTCAAATAGGCGTGCACACCGTGCCATAACTATGTCTGGCAGGTAAAGGATATCCAAGAGGTGCGCTGTGGCGGCAAAGTCATGTAAGATTCATACGCGCCTGCTCAGTCAGACTGAATTGAAAATAGTGCTTCTCAAACTAGCCCAGTATAATATCTGAGAATAACTGACTATGAAATAATTGAAGGTTTCATCGTCAGTACGAATTACAATCCGCAGCAATCGGAAAAGAAGTTCGCCGAAGGAATTCGACAATAGTAAGTACCACTGGGAAGAGCCCCGGTGACGATAACGCAGACTGTGCTATTATTCCGATAAGGATACACATATGACAATATGCTTTCAAGTCGCTGAAAATTTCCTTTCATGAGATAAGCCATTATTTTCAGCGTATACATGTACATGTATATGTCTTACATGCGTATGTTAGTACTTGTACTTACAGACCTATCCTGGCCTAAATTTTCAGGAGCTGGGGTGCAACTCTTCTAGACGGGATCTGAGTTATACATTGCTTGTGTCAGGATGAACATATTCTAAGACTTGACGACAAGACTAGACTTGACGCACCGACCAAGTTGATTTTCATTTTCATTTAATTTTTCTTTTCGAATACCGTAGCAGAAGACCTAATATTATAATGAGACTTTGAATAAGTACGGTTAAAGAGGTCTCAGCTGTGGATGCATCCCGACCACACCCAAGCTCCTGGTTGACATCCAGCTCGTAAGGCATCCGGAGCAGATGTTTGATTGTGGTCCGATTGACGAATTAGTTCAGTACGGGTGACTGTTAATGAACCACTCCACAACCCCTTGGTCCTTGAATTCGAAGCGCATGAGAATACGAGGGATTGCAGCTATGATCACTGTATACTGCGATTATATTACCCCACGACAAAATGTTCAAAAATTCCATGTTTGCGAGGGTTCCGCAAGAACTATAGGCTATTGAATCACATACCTTCTTCGATATCTGCCGCTGGAATGTCGACAAGAGATCGGGCGGGCCGATATCGCTAAAATATCGATGCCCGTGGATTCTCTCTAGTGGTTTCATCGAATTCAAAAGAAAATCATATGGTCCTCGGTTCGCTCGTCTGAGCTAGCTAGCTATGCGCAGTGCGTTGAATCCTTTGAAGCTCTGAGCTAAGTTAATGGAACGCACAGCAAATGGTGTCCAAATCTGATACAAGTAACTTGATTCCAGATTAAGGGAGATCTTATGGCAAGGCTTGTATTTATGTTGGAATGTATAGCCCTCTTGATGCGGGTTCGCGGCACGGAATTGGAGGGGAAAGCTGGCTCAGAACAATCCTAGATCTGAGCAATTGGCCAACCCTGTGGAATGTCAAAAAGATGCCTTACAAACATGTCAGCCAAATCGTCACAGTACATCTTAAACGCAGAATATTGATATGAACCAGCATAATATTGTATTTACGAATCGAATTCTTCTTCTTGAAGTAACTATCTGCGTTGAAATTCTAAACTAGATAGGAGCGTTGACCAGCACAAACAGGAAGGTTGTAAAAAAAATAAAATAAAAAACTAAAGTATCTCGGGCCAGCAAAAGACACAAGGATAACACTTGCGAAAGTCCTTTCTATACGAAAGGTCCTTTATGGGTATCTTACTATACGAGCAGTTAGGCGGAAATTAAAGAGTGGAAAGGTATGTTCAAAAATTCAGCAGTATGCATGCACCGATCGAGTCGCAACGTCGAACAGGGGCGTTGAACCGGATCGATCGGTAAGGCAAAGAAGAACTTCTCAGAAATACACCCCGAGAAGAATGTGCATGTGCATGGAAAGAAAGGCAGGATCCGGAACGAAATCAAAATCAAAAAGTAATTGTCGAAGACAAGTAAAAATAAAATAAAATGATAAAAAAAGAAATAGAAGAAATCTTTTCCCGGCAAAAATTTAGCAGCTGGTTGAGCGCACCATTGCGATCGAAAGATGAAATTAACAAATCCAAGCAAGAACAATTCATAAAACCGAGTGCGCTTTGAAGTAAATTAACCTCAAAAAAAGAAGAGAAAAACTCGAAAGCCTCCAATGCAAACTTTAAGTAAAGCCATAGATAAAAAATAAAAAAAATAAAAAAACCTGTCCCATAATTTTTAACTATAAATGCAAACCAAGCCTGTTTTGTTAAGATAAGAAGAAAGAGAGGATGTTGCCGTGACGTGGGGGCAAGATGATCGTTGAAACGACGAGTTTTGGAAAAGATGCATGAACTCATAGAAGGAAGCGTATATATACCCGAGAAAAAGCAAGCGAGAGTCTCCATGATTGAAGAAACAAAATAATGAAAAGTATTAAAGAGATAGAGACTAAGTGCCATATAATCCTTGGAGGATGAAAGGGAAATCAATTCTGCCGCACCCTTAAACCAAGGAAACTCGTAACAAGGAAACTCGTGAATCTTGAGGGTTCGAGACTGTGATTTTGAAACCTGATGTTGGAAATCGAAGATATAGCGTTGGAGAAACCGTTAGGGGTTAGGCAAAGAACTTTTGTAGAAATTAGGAAAAAATAGATTATTGGAGGGCTCGAGGGTGGCGGTTGTTATATTAAAAGGCTTGCAACAGCCATCGGGTTCTTATTTGTGGGACGGGAGGGCGTGCCGCTGATTTTTTCTCTTCCAGGTCGGTCCAGAGTTTCAAGTCGATCCTGCCATCGGATAATGTTGGTATCTCTTCTGTTGCCCCGATCAGCAAGGCCCCATAAGCTTTTAAATGGTGGAAGTGTATTGCTTTGGTTCTTAACATCCTCTAACAAGCGTCGAGAAGCCTTAGCTTCGGAATCAAAGCCTTCAAAGGGGCTTGTTGGTGTAGATGTATGAGAAGAAGGCGGCGGGGCGATGCTAGAAGTATCATACCCATCAACATCTGAAATTGAATTCTGGTCGAAACTGTCTCCGGTCGAAGTGTCACTATCAGAGTCGTTCGGGCAGTTTTCCTCAATTTCCATGATGCACTTTGGCTCCTCGAGCGCAATTTGCATAACTTTCGAGAGATGAGACACCATGGTTTCCTTTGGATGATCGACAATCGATCGTCGAGTAAGTTTACGTTGCCGTCGACCTTCCCTCTGGGCTTCACGCCTTAATCTTCGAATATTCTGCTTCTGAAGAATCTTAAGTTGCTCTGGAGTCCGGACAACTCCTCTAGTGACATCAGGCCGGTCACCGTAAACCCACCAGTAGCGACGGGTAGTTGCTTTAAGGAGACCAATATCGGGGTTTGGGGCAGAGGAGCGACGTCCATGTGACTTGTCAATTCCAAGCATTCGATAGTAATGAGATTGAAGACCGGAGATTGTTCTTGGTCCCCATCTTTTACCAGTGTTAGCGTCAAAGAGCAGGTTCCATAGTTCAACGACTTTCTTCCAGGGTAGTCCAACGCTATCGCGTAGATATAGGATAGCATCAGCTTCCTCCTGAGAATACATGGGCCGATGGTCCCTTGGTGTTCTTTTGGCTGGCTTGATAGGTTGTCGTCGAGGGCTGCCACGGTTGGGTCCTGGTACTGTATGAGCTATCGATTGAGGAGATGCAGTTGACCGAAGGTAAGCGGGTGGATAGGAGAATGCAGCCGCCGATAGTAACTGCATCCCATCTGCATCCTTGATGCTCGGAATATAAAATTTTGTATTTGCTGCCGCCATGGGGTATTCAATATCTTCTGGTTTGACTAAAGGAGACATTCCTGCTACCGTAATCTTCTGCAGGAGGGTTTCCCGTCCTTGCTTTTGAGAGACACGTCGTAAGTCAGAATTCATAACCATGATCTAACTTAAAGTTAAAACCTATTGCGGTGGCGTTTTTTGCCTATCCGGTAGACAGCGGCTCAACCTTCGAGGAGGGGGCTTATATAAATTGAAAAAGGGTTTTAATAGTTTGTAGCCTGGTTGTAATATTAGAGAAGAGGCACGGCTGAAGAAGGACAGGATTGTTTCTATTCTGTCTTCTATAAGCAAAGCAGGTCCTCGAAGATAAAAAATGAAAAGTGGTGATGCTTAAAATCGTAAATAGTGTTAAGCTTTCTCGACTATGGTTTTCCGAGTGCTGTGTGGTATCAATTGAGGAAGCATCTCTGTCAAAGTGGAACGGCCCAGGTTGTTATATAATCTGGACGCCAGACACGACACCTGCGCCAAATGCAATGGAGGGTCCTAACTGATTAGCCTTCTTAGCAGGGCTCATCACTTTTCTCCCACCTTTGCTTTTTGTTCCCATGTGTAGATGCGGCTACTACGCTACGAGAACCTGCTGTTTGGACATTCAAACGGCTTTTGGTGAGCCAAGGTCCCATGCATGCAACTGCATCGTGCGATACGGGGCCGAAGAGAAGGTGGGCAAAACCATACCATTGGGGACACCTACCTGCGGCGGGCTTCGCATACTAGTTCGAGTCCATATTTGCCCGATTTTCGCTCACGCTCGTAGCCGCCAATTATTTGACGCAGCCCACTCACCCCTTCGAGAGATGGACGAGTGCTATATTTCGACTAGTTCCAACGACCAACTTTTTTTTTTTCTTTTCGAAGTGGCCTGTGGGCCAGGTTTTGATAGGATCTTCGAATCCATGTTGGAATGCGTATCCTCACTACCCTGGCCCTCGCAGGAGATGTGCTTCTGAGGGCGTCGAGAAGAAGAGGGTGTGGTGCTCCAAAAGGTGCCTCGCGACTATGCAATCCCCAGTCGAGGTTTTGCTTCTTCAAATGTATCACGGGCTTGGGGGGCTCCCTGTAAAGGGTGTGCATAGGTCTCGGGAAGTGTCCCTAGATCCACAGGGCTCGTTACGGGCAGGAAGGTGCGCTAATGTCCAGCCTGACCAGCTGTTTCGAGAAGCATGGCAGGCATGTTGGCGCAAAATTCGCACAGAGTGACCTTGGCTGGCAAACTTGCCCACGATATCCTTGCATTGAGCAGGCGGATATAGCCTCTGGCGGTCCACAAGCCGTGGAAAGGCCGAAAGGTGATGACACTTTCACACTTTTCGCCTTACAGCCTGTGCCTCATCGATACATGTTCCAGCTAAATGCTTTGACCTCACAAATAATATTCTGTTCCCCACCTTGTAAGTCCAGAAACACTATGTTGATAGTATCCGGACTGGGCGAAATTCTGAGGATACTACTGGCGAATGCAACACCATGTGCATGCCCATGGCTAAGCGTTTGAAAATCCTAGAAGATTTCAGGTTCAAAAGAATATATTTTGCAAATTTACGTACCCATGATGATATATTACACTACATCGTCATGTGTAATTATTCAGAGCAAGGGTTTGATCTGAAATGGCTAACTTTGACTGATAAGACTCCATGATCCAGGACTTCCCTGATTTCGAATTTCCATGATCTGAGTCGGATTCCGCAGCTCGGCTCAATTCATTTCGCTAGCCCCCAAAGTTAAGGTCCTCTCGCTCCGATTTCCCAAATCAAGCCTGGCAAGTCGCATGTCACTCGCCCGCGGTTTCTGCGTCTCGGAATAACGAAATTGGCAGCGAGCAAACCCCCAAGCCGCCATGCCGCAAAGAGTATCGTTTGACAACGAACAAGAACCCAGCAGCTTGGTCGCATAATTTTAGCTGGCAGCATCCTCGAGCGCGATTAGTTCACGAACCCGTGCTCAGGTGGAGGACGTTCTAGCCTATTTTTGGAGACACGGGTCAAACCATCCCAACCAAGATAATAACATCGTCGAACACACCTTTTGGATGCCCCACACACAGAGGATTTGAATATTTCGGAAAGAAATGTCCCCGCTGCTCCCGCGGACACGTCTATGCCGGCCTATTTTCGTCGAAAGGTGCAGGAAGTGACGGGGTAGTTCGTAGACGCTCTCCGAACTCAAAGACCAATTCGAATATTCAAATCTAGTGGTCGTAAAAATGGGATACACTCGTCGAGAACAATAGTTCTTTATCGACAGTATCAAATCCCTGGGATACCATTTTCGTACTACACATATGGGACTAAAATTAACAGACTACTAGTAATCATAACACGTGATAGTATTCAGGCCCATGGAGGCTATTAGCGCCAACACTAGAGGTTTGACACAAGCGAATTCGAATGTCCCTCGATGTCGAGATGTCATGATGCTGTCGCTGTCAAATTTTAGATCGTACCTTGCAGATCTAGAAACACATAACTATCTTTGAATGTTTCATATGTTAGGTGTTTGTCCAAATATAGTTGACGTCGATAGTTGTATTTGGGAACTGATTTTCTTTCTGTCTAAGCTAGGTCCGGTCCGCCGACAGACATCTGTATAACCAGTGGTATTATGGAGAAGGGGTTTGTTGGGATAAGTCGACGGGGGGATAACCTGCCAGAGGTTCGAAGAGAAAAATCACAAAATATCACAACCCCAAAAGTTGGATACCCTGGGTAATGGAAATTATATCGCCGGGAAAGATTTCCTGCACTCGAAAACGAAAACGAAATTTCGCCCCCGGAACTAACACATTAACAATGGGGCGTTTTATCAAGGTCAATCTGTTCTTTGGGACTACTTTAAATTGAAGAGATTTTCCAACAAGACGGCAGAAGTCCAACTGCACAACATTCGCGACCCTCGCTACCATTTCCTTGACGTTGGAGACCTCAAACAATATGAGAGTCGGGTAACCTTGTAGACATGTGGTCATATGCATGGTTTCTAGTATAGGATTAAGTGAAAAATTTTTTGCTTGAAATTTCGATTATCGATATCTACAGCGCACCGGTCAGTGTGCGGGATAACCCCCCCGGAAATTTTAGATAAAACTAGTCGACCCAGGAATTCCTGCGAGTTTAATGCAATGTCACCGCGTAAAAAATAAAAATAAATCCACGACAGGAATATCAGTCCCCACATCTCTTATTAGATAAAAAATACCACCGCACATAATTCGATGGGCACTGAGCCTCTGAGGCGTGAGATGCTCATGTTTCAGGTAGGCCCGAGACCGTGGTTCGAATGTTCATGATATGCACTTAAGCGCTGAAAACATCGTTTCATACCACACACTCCAACACGATGCATACGTCCGTCGGAGTAGGTATTACTAAACTATGATGCCTTGACGACAGCCCGTACCGCAGCAGTATTCGCATTATCCATGCTTTAGAGAAAGAGAAAAACTTTCGTATGAGTACTAAATGCGCGGGGGCGGGGTGCTCGTTTTTCAGTACCTTGCATGGCGTGTCCGGAATCAATACTATCAATTGGTCATCTCATGTCTCCGCATTGTGATATAACATTGCTGACGGTCCATTGTCTTAGAATTGCAAGGTACCCCGAAGAAATAAAGTCACTATCATCAAATTAGGCCTTAGGATTGACAGGTATGGCGAAATTGGTAGATTAGGTACAGGGGCAGTCCCCATGGGTGTTATTTGCAATCTCATACGTGATCCCGTTATCTTTGACACATTTCTTAGAGAAGCGCGGTGGCGATTCTCGGGCGGATTCCGTACATCGCCTCGCCCCGTTCAGTCCGAGATTTTAGACTAGTTTCGCAAATAATTAACGAGCGAACTTGTTCCGAGCTCACCTACTAGTTCACTGCAGCGCATCTTTCCACTTCTGATTATGTGGCAAGGTGGGTCCTAGATCATAGGCGCAGCATTCTTTCCATGCACTCGTGCCGCACTTGTGATGGGATATAATCCGGAATTATTTCGTGAGAACTCCAAGGTAGTCTACATCGAGCCCTGAAATGCCTCGAAACGGTCTACGGTTACCATTCGACGTCTACAGTCGAATTAGGCAGTAGATAGACAACGGGAGGTCAATGCAGGGAGGTGGCGACTTTTTCTTCTGTTATACCTGTTATAATCCTGGTCATGTGCACCTCGATGGTAGCGAGCTGTCAGGGAAGCCAACCTTTCGATGTTCAATTACATTTGACATTGCAACAGAGCTGGGGGCTGGCAACTGCTAAGAGACGGCCTGTAGTTTCGACATCGCGAACAAGTGCAACATTTGTTGGCCCAACTTATATTATACTAGATCTAGCGGCAGAATCACACAAAAATGACGGCAAGTTTCGGCCGACCTAGCTAGGTATAGCTAGATTCGATTATATCTTTGCCATGTGTTTTGATAACATGTATCATATAGGGGCTAGGGTTACATGAGGTATCCAATGTTAACACTAGGAGTAGAGAAATATCGAAAATTCGTTTCGTCGGCGCTTTTTTTTCTTTGTCAAAGTAATTTTATGATATGCGAGATTTTTATCTTTCCCTGCATCCTTCATTTGTCCAGGTAACGCAATTTACAATAAATTGTTATTATTCAGCCACATAAACAAGCATGACTGTAGGCGTTTTCCCAACCTTACGTTTCGTAGATGCACCTGAGTAGTATCTTCTCCTGACAAGATTGACAGATATTTGATAAACTTACAGGAGGCAAAGTCGGTTTCTTGAGAAGTATGAAGCTTAGAGCTCTCTGCTGAAGAGCGATGTGCCCTGTGAAACTCTGCCCCTCGCCTCCTAAAACAACGGTTGTGCAGCTAGCTGTAAAATTGCGCATAGTGAGCATGAGCAAGATTCCTAGAGTGTCAAGGTTGAAATGCTGACGTCGAGTTCGCCATCGTTCAAAGTGTTCTTTGCGGGGTATGATACGGACATAGAACCGGTCCGAGAGAAAATTACCTTGATCGGGTGGCGATGGCGTGGGTTCGTAGCTTGTTGGAGAGCCAAAAAGTTGGTAACCCTCCACCGGCACCAGAAGCCGGATCAATCACAGCTTTTACATTCCTAGGCTTCAAGCTCAGAATCAGATCACTAGGCATCACAAACGGTTCCGCCCTGTGGTGTGTGTTCCTGATGCGTCGACCTCGATATTGGTTTTCGAATTACCCCGCATTGCTACCACATCAGTACCAACGCTCTCACAACTGCTTGCAGCTGGGAGCGCTTGAATATTTTAGCATTATGGTGTGTATGGCTATGTGCATGTGGGGCGGCAGCATTTAGGTAAATATCTAGCTTGGTAAGCTTGCGCCGGGAGCCGCATGCACATATACGCTATTATGCCTTCGATCGGAGAGTGTGAGTGATATTACAATATTTCGGCTGAGAAACCACCAACCCAACTGCATATATAGCGAGTGCACAGACCCCATCTTCTTATCTTCGCTCATTGATGTCTACGCAATTGAGATTTATAAACCTTAGATAACCATCCTTTTGACCGGACGTTAGACAGCGGGCTCTGGCGCCTTCAAATCGATGCTCTAACTTCTCCGATTCATGTAAAATACTTGTTTTTTTAGAAATCATCTGCCGTTTTTCAAGCATAAAATGCGCCCCTTACGGCATACGTTAACTTGTTGTGGGTGTCGACTACACACCATCTAAATCTGCAGGTCAACACAGCTGTGCATGTGTGAGCTCGTGAGCCAATTGGAAGAGAAAGACATTTCCAAATTGTAGATACGCCTAACAAACATACCGATCATCGGGAATATATTTCTAAAGGATTTATCTCCTCTGTTGGTTCTCCGGAGCATTGACAAAGCCTGCATGCACCTGACGTTACGTTTGAAGGCATATATTTTCATAGACGCTTATCCAACCATCGATGCATCCCTTTATCGGCGCAGCTATCGATACTCTTTATCTACGACACCCTCTTCGGTGGCTTTAACAAACAAACTGACTTCATGCTATTTGAATTACGTTTCTGTCAACATGTTATAATCCCTTTTGGAGGACAAAGCGCTGAGCGTGGAAATATTCAAAGGAGAAAACCTATTCTTGGGAGTATAACATTGCTTTCAGCTTTGTCTCCAAGCGCATCTGATCAAAAAGTTATATGCGGGTTTGCTCCATAGGGGCAAAGAGTTATACAAAGTACCAAGCAGTGTGGAGGCCGAAATCGAGGGATCGAAATAATGCAGGTAAATCTCTTCTGGCCAGTGTGTATCATATACCTAGCTTCTTGTTGTCGTTGACCGAGCTCCGCCGCGATCTTGTTTCGTCAATTTGTCATATTTCACACAGTCTCAGGGGTATCCAGGGCCCTCAAGTTATGAATCCAACTCTAGCAAATATGAAATCTGTCAAATTGCGAGATTCGATGCGATATGGTGACTCGCGGTTGATCCTCTGATCGAATTCTAAGCTTTGTGTTGTTGTCGTACAAAACATGTGTTGACAGCGTTGTATTTCCTAATCTGGTCACAGTCTGAAGCAGTGAATTGGACGTGTGTAACATAAATATGAAGGCGGAGATTCTGCCCTCGAGACTAAAAATCTCTCCATAAGCTGGTATACTCTCACCGTGCTGAAGTTTCATGCACAAGGGGGTATCAATGTCGATATATCGGATATTCAATCCAAAGTCCAGCTGGTTGGAGCTTTGATCATGCGACTGCCCAGCAGCCGCCTATCCCCGAAATGATTCAGGTCGGCTTGGCTAAAGCGGCCAACCAATCGGACGGCTGTTCCGAGGCCGGTTTTATGCCGCGACCACCAAGCCAGCGAACGAGATGCTTGTTTGGCTTGTCCACGCTTGAGTGACGTACCCCACGTTCTCAATCCGCGACAAAGGCAGCACAGAACGTGAAGAACTTGCAGGGAATAAGAGGCGAATTGCTCGATGTAATCGCGATGGCGGGTTTCGAACGTTTTTTGGGGCGGGATATTTAGTGTTTTCGCCAGTTTCTGCCCGTTTCCCGTCTTTTTTCTCTTTCGAATTCCTCATAATCAGCGTGTACATTCTCGAATTTTGCACAGTCGTTTCTCCCGTTTCGAATATTCTGCAATCTCAGTCGTTTCTCAATGTCGATAATATCCCAGACCTAAGTCACTCGCTGCTGCTGGATTATATTCTTTCAAGTCTCATTCATTAACATTAATATTTGACTTGTTATCGTTCGTTTGTTTGGGCGACTTTGGAAGGCTTTTAGTGCCCCTAATTGTCCAACATTCCATATAACAACACGTCTACAGCGATTCTGTTACAATTCAACCATCTCGACGGCTTCAAGTGATCGCTCCCAGCGCCGGTAGCCATTGTTCTCCTAATCCAAGGGGCACATATAGACTATATAAACTTGCTGGATCTGGAAACACCGGTCAATTTTACTCATTTCTCTAACGCTGTCTAGACTCCAAGCAAGTCCTGCTCGCTATACACAGCCAACGGAACTAACTTGACCCAACATCGTCTCACGTGTCATCTAGCGATATCAATATCGCCATATCTTCGGTCATAATGAAGGCAATTGGTCTCCCAATCCTTGCTGCCGGCCTTCTGGCAACAAGCTCTCTCGCTCTTGAACCAATTACTATCAAAGGTTCCAAATTCTTCCATGCGGATGGTTCTCAATACTTCATGAAAGGTAATTCCGCTATTCTACTGCTTGGCTAAGGAGTTTCTATTCTCGTGAATGGAAAAAATATATTGATATGGTTTTACATGATTAGGAATTGCATACCAACGTTCTCCATTTGATCCACTTCTTGACAAGAAGCAATGTCAGTTGGATGCCGACCTCATGAAACAGCTTGGTGCGAATGCAATCCGTGTTTATCACGTCGACCCAGACGGGAACCACGATGATTGTATGAAGATATTCGAGGATATCGGTGTTTACGCTTTTATCGATCTGGATACCTTTCATACTTACATCGAACAGGTTAGAGCTCTATCATCCACTAGTATCTATTTCTCGGAGTGGACGCTGACAAAATAGAAAATAGGATGGACCACCACACTGGAACGAAACCCAATTGACCGAATACACTAAGGTTCTGGATAACCTCGCTGGTTATCCAAACCTTGGTGGGGTGTTCGTTGGTAACGAAATCATCACCAAGTCTAATGGATCTTTTGCTGCCCCGTATATCAAAGCTGCGGTGCGAGATATCAAAGCGTACATGGAAGATAAGAAATTCGCTCGCAAGATCCCTACTGGGTATTCAGCAGCAGATATTGCTGAGTTGGTAGGTTCCTAATCAATATATAAACACTTGATCGGAAAGTTCAAGATCATAGTTGACAAAAGTTCCCAATATAGCGTCCAAACCTCCAGAACTACCTTGCTTGTGGAGATGACTCCTCGGTCAATGTCGACTTCTTCGGTCTTAATGCCTATGAATGGTGTGGCGAAGCTACTGACTACCACGTTTCCGGCTATGACATGCTCAACAAGAACGCTACTGGTTATCCCGTCCCCATTTTCTTCTCCGAGACTGGCTGCAATGTTCCAACACCAAGAGATTTCAAAGATCAATTCGCAATCTTTGGTCCCGAAATGCGAGATAATTGGTCCGGTGCATTAATCTACGAATGGATCCAAGAGGACAACAACTATGTTAGTATCCTACCTAAGTCATTTCAGAGGATGAATGTCTGACTATCTTTGACTAGGGCCTCGTTGACTACGGTCCAGCAGACCCTAAGACAGCAATTGGCGGTGACACTTGGGCTCGTGGTGGAAAGCCCACCCCTCTTCCAGACTTCACTGTCCTGAAATCCGTCTGGTCCTCTATCACGCCATCCGGAATTTCAAAAGACAAATACACCTCTACCAACGGCCCAATTTCTTGCCCTGCATCCACATCCGGTGTCTGGAACGTCGACCCTACCTCCGCATTGCCTACATTGGGGCAAACCGCTGTTTTCGCCGAAGCTTCTGGCGACCCGGTGGAGAGGGATAGTACCACCACCACCTCCACTGGAGCTCCGGCAGAGACTTCAAAGCCTAGTTCGGCGGGTAAGGTGGTGTTTGTTTTGAATGGTTGTTTTGCGGCCGCAGTCCTTGCTATGGCTGTATTGCTTTGAAACACCTCGATGATATCTCGAGATGTATTTTGATGTGTGCCATGATACACGAAATTTCGATAATGTCTTGTTTCGTTTTCCCTCCTTTTTTTTAATTTTAATTTTCTTTAACTTTCATTACGAAAGAGGTGAGACTGTTCGATGAGGATTGGTCTTGTTGGGTTCACCCTTCTCTGATTTCCATAACACTGCGAGCTTTGGTTCTTTGGACTTGAGGTCCTTATACATACGTCTATTTTTTTATTTCACATTGGTTCTTGACTGCTTTGGCCTTTTGGAGTTTTGGTCTGTTGGCACATACACATACACATTGGTGATAGAACATACATTGGTTGCGTTATATTTCCTATGAATTCTTGATTGGTGCTCTTCTCCTTATTACTGGGCAAGTTAATGCTACTGTCGCGATATCGTCTTGACATGTCGATAGTGTTACTTAAGTAGTAATCATGCACGGCGAAGAAGATTTTCTTACCTGGAGCTATTGTATCGGTATGTTACAAAGTCTCTCAAACATCTTCAATAGGGATTTCGATACTATACTCCAAAGATATTTTTTTGCTTTCCATTTAAAAATATATAAATATATGTTTGATTATTTTGTACAGAAAGTCGAATGAACAATTTTGATAAATGCCAATAATACTCCATCGCCCAGTGTTAGTCTCGGAGCCAGAACTGCGCCAGGCCCAGTAGAGAGAAGATTATATAAAATAAAAAAAAGGAAATCCAATAATCGAACACAAGAACGTTAAAAGAGTGGAGTTTTCGAGTAATAACATTCGAAAGCCACGGCCAACCAGAATCCCAAGATTAAACCATCTGTTTTAGTTTATCTCCTTCTGTTACCACCGTTCTGTAGTAGATAAACCATCCTGATAAAGATATTGATGAAGTCTAGTTCAAGCGAGATGGCTTCGTTGACGGTATCCCTCTTCTTCAAGCCGGCTTCGGACATTCGGCTATGGTACAAGACTTTCTGGATATCGTATAGTGTGATACCGCCGAAGACTGCCAGACCACCATAGAGCCAAAGGTTTTCGGTGAAAGCTAGGGTACGAGCGGCAGTAGCGGGAATAACGAGGGGTGCGAGACCGGATAGGGCGACGACAGTAAGACCAGCGAGGAGAGGGCCACCGAGGTAAAGGTATTGGTCAGTCTGAAGGGCAGTTTAGTTAGCATTTGATGAAGTTACTGTAAACTATTGGGGTTGAGAGAAGCATACCTTTGCTGTAGCACCAACATATGAAATAGCACCCATCATTCCGACGGTGTACAATCCGGCTCTGGCGAGAATAGCTGGGTTATAGAACAATAGAGGGCTCAAGACAGCTGCCTGAGAGATGTTGAATGCCGACCAGAGAGCATGTTTGGCAACATAGTTCTCCGGTGGACATGCATATGTCGCCATCATAGTCCCAATACCACCGACTAATGATATACCGGCAAATACCCATGGGTTCATAGCCATCAGTCGATAACTCCATCCCATATTGTGAAGACCTTTTGCCACAACACCAATCATGCCGACACCGAGACCGGTGTACATGAACGTCTCATGGAGATATTCTCGTTGATAAGCTGGAATAGGTCCTTCGCGAGTCTCTCTATTGAAGATGAAGTTGATGGCAAACGCTGTACCACCAAATACGGCGACAGCATAGAGGCCTTTGTATAGAGCCGATTGGTTCGGACGGACCACGGCGGGTTCGGTGGCGAAGGAAGAATTGCGAGCTTGTTGGAAACGGGAGAATGGATTCGATGATTTCGAGAACTTTGAGAAAGTCGTTAGAACGGACTGACGAGACGCAGTTGGTCGGGATGAGGAGAATGCAGCGGTGAATGTCCGTGGTTTGAGGATGGTGGCGGTCTGTTTTTTCGCGATAGCTGTGAAGGCGACAGCTGGCCGGGCGGCGCAGCCGACGAGAGGACGTCGTAGAGACATCATATCGAGTTTATTTGATACTATTCTGTATGTTCAATGAATTGTATCGTTGAATCTGATGAGGCTGTTCGGGACGATGAAAGGTTTAAAAGCGGCGACGTAGTCGGATGGACTTGGATGGTGGGGTGGACGACGATTATGTCACCGTCCACAACACAAAGCCGGCATCGAACGTTGTAGAAAGAAGGCGTCGGACTTAAACCTTTTCAACTCCGGCTTCACATGCTCTAACTTGAATCAGAATGCAATACAGGTATCAGGACCGGAACAACGACCCCGAAATCGTACGAAAGGAATGTTCATGAAATGACGCATCATCCCATCTAAGAAAGAGCTCGATCATTGATGGCACTGGAAAATGTGCATCTTCGACGGCTTAGATCGAATCCAAAAGTTGTTCAGAAAGCCCGATGGAAGCTTCGAACAAAAGACATGACGGTGCTGAAGCTTATGATTATAAAGCTAAGCAAGCTATGGCGAGCCTTCAATCGGATGTTTCCACTGTTGCCAGGAAATCCATGCTTGAAAGCCGCCTAGCCCCAGTGTTACAAGTCCAAAAATTAGTGCAATGGCAACAGCTACAATCGTCGCTATGTTGGCGTGTCCAGCACCCTTGCGTTTCGCCCACCGAGATATTAGTCCACGAGGTGTTGGATTTTCCAATTCGTCGTATATGTCGGCAAGCCTTGCACCGAAGTAGAGGTATCGAGTGTTAGTTTCATGCGGTTCTCGTATGGCAGATGCCTCGAATCGGAGACAATCTTCGTCAAATCCCTTCTCCACGACAAGCCGTTGAAGTAAGGTGACGGCTGACGGATCGGAAAGTGGAAATATAATTTTCTGGACTGAGTCGAGAGCTTCGAGAGCAAGCTGGCGAGGTAGTGCGCCTCTACGCTGAAAGTGAGCCTTTTCCGAAGGGGTTTACAAATTTAAAAGGTAAGATATACTAACAGACGCAGACTTTCCTCTACACCCATTGGTCCTTCCATAGATCTTGTGATTCTAAGATTTTCTTTCAAGAAAGCCGTGTGGTGAAATATTTCTATAACTCCGGTATTCCTATTAAGTTTAAGATGATTGCTAAGGTCTGCCGTAGGTGCGAAAGATAACCCTCCCTTTCGAATGAGTTTACTGCCAGTGATATTCCTTTTCATCTCCCAAAATGAAGCAGAAGCATCTTCACCGAATCCAGGATGGTCTATCATCGGAAATAAGCCCTCGAAGAAAGCATAGAAAGGAACATCCTTCAGCCAACTAGGCGATACTAGATCTCCATTATCATGTTCTGCGTTCTGATTGAGCCAGTGGGTAGAATATACCATTGTCAGAGCCTTGACAGCTAATCCGATAACGTGCTCTTGCTCAGATTCTATTCCCATGTTACTGGGGCTTCCAAATACTTGCTTCGCAAGTGCACCTCGAGTTATATTCGGATTTTTCTTTATAATCCTGATAAGTTCGAATATCTCATCGTGAGAACTGACGACTGCATCCCTTCTGTGATGCTCAAGATCATGGCTATATGAGCAAACGAGTTCTTTATAATGTCCGAAGTATCTCCCAAGAGAAGGCAGTCGATTCCCAGGGCACGTTACGAGGGTGCAGATTCCGGCAAAGCTACAGCCGTCGCAGAACTTCCATCCCCACAAAGCTCTGTAGAGCCCATCGCGATTTTCATCTGTTGTTTTTGCTAACGAAGATGTCGATGGAGTATGAAGAGCTTGGAGGGGTATAGCAGTGATAGATATCCCCGCCATGGTTGAAAGTTGTAAAAAATACTGTATTAATGCGAATCAGTACGGTGGTGTACTGACATAATTACGAGGTAAGCTTATAATAGCTGCTCCAGTCTCAATACTTTCTCCTAATCCACTGCCCTAATCGGCCTGCGAATCGAATGCAGGATTCTATGCATCCTTAACCCATGCTTATGCAAGGTTTGAGGCGGAGTATCTTGCACAACACGGTACCGCCTAGCTGTGTAGCTTGTAGAGGGACGAGTACTCGAGTGAGTCCTTCCCTCGATTGATAAATTTATCAGCCTAGAATCATGGTGGTAAACGTTAAACGAGATGGCCTGGCCTGACTTCTCGGGTCCCGCTGCTGCCTATCTGCCGATAACGAAGTTCGAGGGATCCCAACCCTCTCTGAATAACATTGCAACCTTTAGTCGATAGCTTGGTATGATCGTCTGGAGCTGGATCCTGAAAACGAAAAAATCGGTTCAATACTTGTGTATACGTACCCGATGAATTAGAATGGATCTGAGGCAAGAGTCATTTAATGGAGACACCGACGGGTTTCCGATGGAACCAGCAACTTCGCAGAGCGAAGTCGACTCTGGTTACTTCTCGCGGGAAAGAGCCTCCAGGTCGACAGTAGAAATATCGTCGCAGGATCGAATAATTAACATCCAAGATCCAGTTTCCAGGACCTCCAAAACCTTCTCTGGGAAAGGGTTCTTCGCTAAGTCAAAGCAACCTGAACTATTATTATTCCGCGACGCCCACATCCCGGACGAGTTCTATTCCCGGTTTCAAGATCTCGTACAACTGTACGACCGTCCTTTGAAGAGCAAACTTAAACCAAAGTTTATGTCTTGGAAGGTGAAGGTCTTTGGAGAGAATGAGAACACAAAGCGGCCGTATATTGTTATTCTGTGCGACGCAGCATCAACAAAGAAACTCACCAAGTTTTTCACAAAAAAGGAAATAAAGCAACAATGCGAGGGCACAGAGGGGCTGCCTCCAATGCCCGTCTTAGTTATTACATCTGCTCCCGCGAAAGTTAGCGCTGATATTGATATACCTGCGCCTGAAGTTTTTGGTAGAGAGGACGTCTTGCTAGACAGTTGTTCGAGTTGTGGTGAAAGCATAAAGATTGTTCATGGTGGAAAGGCAAAGATGGCAACCCTCGGGGGCATTGTGAAGGTTACCATTGGTGGAGAAGTAAAGTTCTACGGAATTACAGCCGGCCACATTGTTCACGAGGATCAAGCCGACGACGATACAAATAGTGTCGATATCTCGGAAGACTATGATCTTGATACAGAGTCAGAGGACGAAAGTTCTAGTGATACGGATTCGATATCCACAACCGCATCGTCGCTGGAAATACATGTACCGACGGAAGATGGGGGATGCAACTTTGGATGGACAAAAATCGGACAAGTCATGAAGCCAATTGCTGCTACACGAGAGTTAGGGAGTTGTAATCTTGATTGGGGTCTTGTGGAATTGGCGGATGGAGCAAGGAAGAAGATGAATATTATCAAAGAATTACCAGACCAAGATTGTATAAGTTCCGACGAATATTGGGTGTCTAATAGAATAGACACAGTATACCTTCGGAAATATGGGAACGTCGTCGACATGCCAGTTTTATATCAACCGGGGACCGAACCAGGGTATCTCAGAGGCACAATCAACACGATGCCTGCGTTCATGAGCCAATCGCCCTCGAATAGGATGGCAAGGATATACAACATGACCTGGAACTCGGAATGGGACCGTAAGTCAACTACAAAATTATTAGAATAACGATATGCTTCCTTGATTTTGCTAACTTAAGTTTTAGAAGTGTCTGCAGGGGATTGTGGCTCGTGGGTGGTAGACCCGAATGTTGGGTCATTTGGGCGTGGAAACCACTCTCTTTACGGTCATATCGTCGCGGTTGATATCTTCGACGAAGCTTACGTTGTTCCATTTGAGGATACAATGGAACAACTGGCAAAGTATCTCGGTGCCGAAGCTGTTGAGTTACCCCTTTGTGAGGATTTTATGGATACCTCATCCATAAGCCACGAACTAGTCGGCTGCAAACCCATTAAAGAACTTTCCGGTGCGAGCTTTTACGGAGAGTTTGGCCACTTAGCTCCTCAAAGAAGTGTTTCTGAATTTGACTCTGATACAGCATTTGAATTCGACTGGACTCCTTCAGGAAGCGAAATCGAATTAGATTCCAGGCCTACTGAAGTCTTTTCAGATGATTGGGGTTCCTGGACCATGGAGAGATCCCCTGAGCCCATTCAAAGTGCCATTCTTACGAAAAGTACCGTTGGGCACATCAATAACCCGGAGAACTCGAGCTCCTCCCCTAGTCCCCGGAATTACATACTCGAACTCACCCAATATTGCCAAAAGTGGAATATGCATAGTCTAATCTACTGCGACGACGAGATAGTCATAGCAAATACGCCAGGTTTACGCTCTCAGTCTACGGTTTATATCGAGGGGATTCTCTACGGCGCATCCTTATGGAAGGGAATGCACAGTTCCGTGATTGACGCAGACCAACTTGCTAGCCGTGAGGCGCTTCGGAATTTAGCTAAACATCATCAACGAGGCCTATTTGAAGGCTTAGGTGATACAAAACCCAAGATCGGAAAGCCTAATGCCATCGTAAGCGAAGAAATAATGAAGCAATATCAACAAAAGCAGCTTGAAATACTCCTTCCTAAGATTTTGAAGGATACGCCCGAGGGGACGCGGCCATCCAGCAGAAAGGCAACGGTGGTGTCCGCGAAAGAGATAAAACAAAAAGGTGGGACTAGGGAAAGGAAGTGTGAATTCAGCATGGATCAAGAGCAAGATATACCGGCGGCTGTTCGACTAAAGGAATGGTTTGCCGCCGCTAGAAAAAGACACCCTGCAGAAACCATCGACGCCCTGCTCAACAAACAATGTGATCTTGAAGATGAAATAAACGACGCCAAATATGCGCAAGAGTCGATCCGAAAGGAAATCCGAAAGGCCGAAGAAATCTTGTTAGAGACTTCGATCGAACAGGAACTGATGGCTACTGAGAGAAAACGTCTGGTACAGGAAGTGGAATTTCTAAAGAGAAGGCTTGACACGATCCGACTCAGGATTAAGCAGCAGCGGGGATATCTGCATTCTGCAACTAATGGCGTGTCTCCAATGTTAGAACAATATCGAACATCGCAGTTGCGCTTGTAGACCTAGCGTGGCACCTTCAAGCGAAATCAATAACTATATATATAATATTGAAAATATATTCTATGGACCGACCTAGCCTCTGTGAGTGATTACTATGCTGACACGAATCCGAAGCATTCGCTTTGCGAAATTTGTTGGACGCCCGTTGGATTTCATTAGTCCCAGCGCGCCCTTTTGGTTTGAGGTTGTCGTGGGGACGAAATTTAGTTAGTCCCATGCCCAGCCCCAACTTTGGCCCCTTGAATTGGGCTCCCTGGCCCTTGCCTGCATGTGCATGCCGTGGAACCATGGTTTTGGCTGCCTCTATCGATATCGGTATCATATCGATTAAATATACCGCCACAACATCTGCTCCGTATATTATATATTTACTCATCAATACCTTAAGCGGATGAAAATGATCACTTCGGACGTAAATCACGCCTCCACAGGCGTGGCCTCCTTAGAGCTTCAAACATCATTATCCACTAGCCAGGCCCCAACATTAGAGATGCGCGTTATCGCGCTAGAAACCAAACTTCGTCATCATAAACCGGAGCACCCCTGCGATTGTAAATACGAGCTTTCACTCCTCGAAGAAAAATTGGGAGGACTTGACGAACATCCTTGGGAGCTTCGAATCTCAGAGGTGGAACAGAAACAACGACGCGATGCGAAGGATGTATCCAGGCTCTGGAAGGAACTACGCGAATGTCAGGACCGGACGGAGACCGTGATGGCGGAACATCGTTGGATCTCGAAGCAAGAGGGAGGGGTTGATCGAGTGGTCAAATCTGCGAACTCTCTATACTTAGTGGAACAAATGATCGAAAGACTCCGAGAATTCGAAAATTTCCAGGAGGAACTTGCGGCCTGCTTCGTGGTTTTGAAAAAGCGTTGTGACGAAATGGAAGGTGATATTCGGCGCGTTCAACCTTGGATGATCAGCGAAATGGTGGAGAAGCAGGAGGATGTCGCGGATAAGATCGTTCGATTGGATGATAATGCGAAGACATTGCAAAATCGAGTGGGGGAACTAATGACATTGAAGGGGATTGTTTCCGGAAAGTTCGACACAATTCCTGACGGTGTGAGTTCCAAGGCTGGCGAGCAGAAGAATACCACGGTGGAGAAGCTGGATGTGGGGATCAAGGAAGATGACTTATTGCCTGAGGAACAACCCGAAACACGAGCATCACGAGGGACAGGAAGCCAAATAATATATTTCGGTAACAATGCTGAACGAAGTATATGGGTACCACCTACATCGGTGGGGCCAGCCCATACCCCATATACGCATGGCATTCCGATGGTTCTAGAACAACCAGAGGGGTGGGGAGATGTTCGAGCAAAGATATGTCGCGAGTTAGAGGAGAGCCAAAAGGTTTATTTCTCTTCACAGCCGCCGGAAGTAGAAGCCAAAGAAATGTCTGAGGCTACAGAGGGCGAGGTTGCTGTGACGTCCTCAGCTGATGCCCTAGAGGAAGTCTCTCCAGATAATCAAGATATCTTGAAAAAGAAGAAGAGACGAAGGGGAAAGCGATCAAAGAGTGCAAGCCCCGCTTTCACTGCTAAAATTGAAGAAACTCAGCCTCAAATTAAGATTGAGGGTGAGCAGCCAGGCGAAAACGTGGAGCACGTGCACGAGTGTACAACGATTGCCAAAGAATATCTCCACCCTTTGGACTCATATCAACCCACCACTTCTGCCGCCGCCGCCATGGATTTTGGCCATGGCATTGGGAATACTAGTACAAGAACAGGATTCTCTAAACTCTTTACGAAATCACCTTCCCCTAAGAAATCACGACCATCTCTGCGAAAACCAACATCGAAAAATATTGTCAAGAGTAAAGATAAACTAAAATACATCCCCGTCAACGAACTTTTCAAGCAAAGCAAGGGATCCAATAGTGGGAGGAACGCTAATAAAACTGTACTAGATAGTGGGACAATATCTAGTCTCGAAGTTTTAATGCTGCGATGAGTTTGTCTGAGATTTTATAGTTTATTGATATATCGCTGGCGTTTCAATAGTGTTTCGAGGGGTTGGAATTTGATAATTCAGCGAGGCCTGCAAGATATATGTATATCTAGGCCTTTTATTTCTAGATACCCTGTACCAGTTTGTATTGATTAGCGTTCGTTTAACCTCCCAACTTATCGTATCAATGCATATATTCAGCTTACAGCGACCCCATTCCATCAGAAACTGGCGTTGTTCTTGTGGTATTTCGAAAAATCTGCCCAAACGGGCAAAGTCCAAGCCAAGATGTTGCCGAACCCCGTAACACAGGATTCGAGCCACCAACGACGCGTCCAATCTTGATTTGATTTCATCAACGCGAGGATACACGAAGAAGGGGATCATGATAACATTCCTTCTGTTGTTCCCATCTCTTTCCTTCACTATTTATCAGCGACCTTTCGAGTACTATCCCCCCTGATATCGCGGTTCATTTTCATTCGCCCCTTCGCATTTGATATATATTTCGAAGAGTTTGTGAGTCCCCACATTATCCCGGACACTAATTTTTTTAAATTTTTTTTTCCTGGAAGGGGGTCAGTTATTAATCGGCGGCTTTACCAGAACGCATTCAAGCCCACCAGTTCATATTCGACATATCAAGTTTTTACAAGATCCTCCAAGAAAAGGATGGATCCAACTGAACAAGTCATGGAGGGGTCGACTGGAAGAGGAAGGCGGGCATCAAGCCGAATCCAAAAGCTCATTGAGGAGCCTGTAGTTCCAGGCACTCAAGAGGAATATGATATCCCTTCCAAAATCGTCGATGATACTTCAAATGCTGAGGATGCATTGGATGAACCTTCAGAACCAAAACCGGTTCTTCCGTCGGAAGACTCTTCCATGGAGACTAGTCCTTATTTCACAGAGTCAACTCCGCAAACATCTACTCGGCGTCTTAGGCCCAGGACATTTCGCAGCCCAATAAAAGTACCACCATTGCTGCTAAGCAAAAGAGTAACACGTAGCGCTTCTACAACTACCCCTCGTGCGCGAAAACAAGGCAACATGGCGACCACAAACGAGGAGACGCCTGAAAAGTCGAAAAGTGATAAATCATCGAAAACCCCTAAGACCGCTTCATCAAAGAAGGCACCTAAGGAGAAGTCTGAAAAGTCTCCGAAGGAAGCTTCTAAATCGTCTTCAAAGACACTAGCTAAAACGCCATCTAAAACACCATCGAAAACCCCGGCGAAGACCCTAGCGAAAGCAACGAAGCCGACATCATCTGAGGTCCCTGCTAAAAGCTCGACCCGTAAATCAAATGCTTCTACTGCCAATGCTAGCAGTGATTCGGACCTGGCCCTGAAGTACGGAGATGATTTTGACTGGGAAGAGTATGCAAAATTCTGTATGCGACGAACCCGATTAGCTACGGACCCATCTGTCACAACAGTCATCGAAAATATCCGGTTATACGGAAACTGGAAAGGCGAAAATCAAACATCATCGGGTAAGGCCTCTGGTGTCTCGAAGAAAAAACAAAGTGCCACAGAAGCGTCCACCGCAGCTGCAAACGAGCCTAAAGAGGAGAAAAAGCGGACTAAGGAGGAGAGAAAGATCGAAAGAGAACTGAAGAAGCAACGCAGAGAGGAGCGGAGACGTAGGAAAGAAGAAAAGAAGAGTAAGAAAGAGCGCGACGGGGAAACGAAAAAGAAGCATAGACATAAGAAGAAATCCCAGGAGGAAGAAGAGAAGGAAGTGGGCACGGATGCTTCATCTGAAGGCGCAAGTCTTAGAGACCATCAGTCTTCATCTAGCCCTGAGGCTAGCGGGAATACGAGTACCGACTCTACCCAACCAACTAAATCTCGAAAACGCAAATCAGACGACTCGGAGACTCCAAAGCCCAAGAAAGCTAAGAAATCTGATCCAGAAGTTACTGAAGCCGAAAACACGACTGCTGTTGAAGAACCCAAATCCACGACTAAGCAGAGGAAATCTCCAGCCAAGCAAGATGTTCCAAGCACAGCGCTAGAAACAGTCTCCGAAAGTGTTTTAAACCTTGGGTCGAACTCACCCTCTAAACGAGTTCCAGCGGGCACCTCGGTCATCGTTCCACCTCCTGCCGACGCGGTTAGCTTTGGGCTAATCCAAGAAGAGGTCTGCCACAACCCTGTGGGTACCGCCTCATGATCACCCCAAATTTCTCGCTGGGAGGTCCCTGCGTATATATATATGGCCAAAAATGGTCTAACGTTTCCTTTGTTTTGGGTAGTACTATCTTTTAATCGCAACTGTTTTTCTCCAAAAGACTAAGGCTTCTTCAGCCATTCCAGTTTTCCGAGAGTTTCTTAGGCGCTGGCCTACCCCCCAAGATCTTCTCGCCAGTTCCATGGATCAAGTAAAAGAAATGTTTAACCCCCTCGGTTTACATACAGTTAGGGCAAAGACTGTATGGATGATGGCACATCATTTTCATCTGCTAGATCCTTACAAAAAGCCTCGGGGTCCCCAGTCTTGGAAAGTCCGAGCAGATTACAAACCAGAAGATCCAACAGGCCTTAATCGAAAGTGGGGCTGTATTATCGGAGATGTATACGGGTGTGGCACATATGTCATCGACAGCTGGCGAATATTCTGCATGAAACCCGGTGAAGGGGGCTTCATCGACGGTACCACAGTGGGAAAGCCTCAGAAACGTAAAACGGTTGATGACGATACGCTTGCCTTACCTGTGGCTGTCTATCCGAGTGACTTTACCCCTGGGGATGAAGAGTGGCGGAAAATCTCTCCAGATCGTGAGGTACTCGATAAAGAACTACAGGCATACATACGGTGGATGCATGCGAAGGATGCGGCTGGGTTTGGTACTATGATAACCAATCTATGAGATATCATCTGTAGCCTTTTACCCATCTTATTTTGCCTTCCTTCCTTCCTTCCTTCCTTCCTTCCTTCCTTCCTTCCTTCCTTCCTTCCTTCACTTATTTATCTGCCGCTTCCTTGGTTTTGTTAACGTCCGATCAACTATCTCTGGACCTGTATTGAATTCCCTAACTTTTATGTTTACCTTTATGGAATCGATCTTTTGTTTATTTTTGTCTACTCGCAATTTTTATTGTCTCCTATTCTCATTGGGCCACCATCCGTGCTGTTTCTATCTCATTCTGATATTGATCTGCGGTTGTGAACACGTTTTATTGCTGTTTAGTCCCTGCTTTCTGGACCTTTGTCTACCCGCTTTATTTCCAAATATGTTATTAACACTGGCTGGTTATCTGTTTTCCCGTGCAATCGATCGCGAGAGTAATCTATTAGGGGTATATCATAATTGATTATCATTCCATCTGGGAACTTAAATCCTAGCTAAGTGCAAACAGCTACAGTCAAATAGACTCCTTGCCAATATACACACGCCCTAAAGGATCCTGGATCCTAGCCAAAACATCTTGAGCATGGTACGTACAAGTCCATGGGTTGGATTCTCAGAGACGAGTCCCAGGAACCGGAAACTGGTTGATGCAAATGCGGGCGACCAGGAACGCATGTCGAGCTTCGATTGAGGATACAATAGCGATCCTAGCTCTTACCGTTAGACACGCGGGCCTGTAGCATCGATTATAATTAAATTTGGTGTCCAGAGTATTATGAAAAAGGTTTAGACTTGAGAGTTTCGTTTCCTTCTACAACTGAGCCCAGATATCTAGATACAGGATCTGCTTACCAAGGTCAAGTGACATACCGGCCGTATATTCTCTAACCATCTATGTGTATGCTAGCACGACGAAAACATAGCTCTTGTGAACCATAGAATCAGACAGCTTCGAATATTCATAAATCCTGGTTAAAAACTACTTCAGGGCCTATACAGTGCTTGTATAAAGGCCGGCGGCCTACCGACGGAAAAACCTCTACACGTTTACAGCCACAGGCTGACAATACAATAACTTAGAACCAACTGTTGAAACATGAGAGCCTGGACCAAGACGGAAGATCTATGACATCGTAGCCTTACAGCTAAATTCACTCATCCTTGTCACCTTTGGGCTTCTTCCTCTCACCATATACAGGTACAGACATCACTCAGCTCAGAGCTTGGGAATTGTATCGTGCATGCGTGGTGGCCGTGTTGCGTTGGATATAATTTCCAAGAACCCTCCAAGCATTGACCAAGACGGATATTCAACCGCCATCCCTCAACTATCTCTGGGCTTCTTCGCTGCCGAACTCCGGTCGCGGCGAAATCTTGACTTCTCTTCGCATGTTCTTGGAATTTCTCGGCTTCATGGATATGGAAACTTACAGATACAACGCATGGCTTCTTGGATTCCAACAATGCTACGAAGGCCCCTTTCAAATTAATTTAGATCGATACTTGTGCAACTGGTTGCATGTTGAATGAACTTCTATGCACCAGGCCTAGAGGCTTTACAAGTGGGTTTACTACGATAACCGAGAGTACTTGGTTAAACATTTGTCTAGGACAATGAATTTGAGCTCTCAATAGCAACATGAGCTTTCCATTTTGAAAAGGACGAGGTTGATTCTGTTTGTGAAGCTAACACTACATTGACGCAAGATGGTGGAGAAAATATAATAAGGTTAGAACTAACGCTAAACTAGGCCAGCCACATCGGACCGCCTCTCCAGACAGAAAGCTCTCTACAGTGGAGAATTTCGGAGAATCTCTGGCTTTGATTTGGTTCACTCTAGCTAATGTATATTCAAAAATCTTCAAATCGAATCAAGTCAATCCACAAGTGGATCGCGGGAATCATATCATATAACATTCGACTGACAAGACTGTGGTAACTAACGCCTGATAGTCCAAGATTCCTATAACTAAGATGCACCGAGTCTTTCGTTTTGGATGGAATTTTGTTCCCCCGAGGTCATAGCTTTTTTTTGTCGATGTTGCCAAGAGCATCTTACCCCAGGATCTTGCGCCTTCGGTACAGTCCGTAACGGTAGCTCTGATTTCCACCAATGAAAGATGCCATGGTAAGCCAGGCCTTTGCCAGGAGGTGCTTGTCGTGAACAAGATTTCTTCTGCATTCTTAGGGATTCTTGAGGGGTGTCGATAGCAGCAGGGGTCTTTATCCGAAATGCACCCCGGGATTCGAACAGGCCGATGCTTCTCAGAATGCGGCTTCAACTCCCAGATTACGAAGTACTACCGCTGGAATACATCCCTGCCAATTTATCGGGCGCAAGTAGTACTGATGCGAACCTTGGATCTACGATATTACAGCATTAATCTGTAAAGGAACCATTGAAACGGCGGAACCCAGAATTGACGAAATGGTCTGGGATAACGATACCACGGAGAAAATAGTAACCGTGCCCCGCAAATTTCACTTATTCACGGCGATATGTGGAGAATCTTTCAATTTCGCGCCTTCGAATTCACTGAGAAGTGCCTTCGCTATCTCGATGATCAATTCCTCCACCCCGTAATGATATAAATATGCTATCAACTCCCTGAAACGTCAACGGTTTCCTCCGACTCAGAGATCAGCCCAGTACGCTCCTAAGTCTAAACGGCATTGCTCCACTCCTCTCTGAAACGCAAAGATGAAGTTCGCTCGATTTGCAGCTCTAGCTGGCGTTATAACCACTGCGCTCGCAGTTACTCTTCCAGAATACGCCGCTCTGGACGCTCTCGACGACTCTCTTGAACTAGAAAAGAGGACCACCAAGACCAAGGAATACTTAGAGAGATTTCCTAACTCACTAATTGTAAATCGTGGAAAGGACAAGCATTGGGTCAAATATACCAGGCCACATTTCTCTCACAGGAAGAAGGTCTACATCCGTGCTTCTCAGAATGAGACAGATGATGTCTCTGCTGAGTTCCTGCAGGGCTTGAAAGATGCCAATAATGGTGGTACTCTAGTTCTTGAGCGAGAAACTACTTATGTTATTGGCAAGAAGCTCGATCTGACATTCTTGAACAATGTCCATGTTGAGCTTCTCGGTGAGATTTTGTTCACCAATAATATTACTTATTGGCAAAACAACTATTTCTACCACCCATTCCAAAAGTCAATTACGTTTTGGAAGTGGGGAGGAAAGGATATCCTCATCTATGGAAATGGTATCCTAAACGGTAACGGGCAGGCGTGGTATGATGGCTTCGCAGGTCTCGAGATTCTGGTATGCATATTGTATCAATTGTTGCATTTTAACGTCTACAACACGAAACTAACAAGTTTAACTTCTTAGGACCCCACTAACACCTACTATCGCCCAATCCTATTCTACGCCGAAAACGCTACAAATCTGCGTATCGAGGGTATCGAATTCAGAAACTCCCCATGCTGGACCAACTTTGTTGTCACCTCCAAGAATGTCGAGTACGACAACGTCATCATTGATAACCAGTCCACGAACAAGAATCTTCCCAAGAACACTGACGGATTTGACTCGCTTAATCTCGACGGGATTTCCTTCACAAATTCTTATGTTAACATTGGTGACGATTGCTTCTCACCAAAGCCAAATACCTCTAATATCTTTGTCAAGAACCTTTGGTGCAATGGTACCCATGGTATTTCCATGGGATCTATTGGTCAATATGCTGGTGTCAAGGATTATATTGAGAATGTCCATGTTGAGGATATCATCATGTTGAACGCTCAATGCGGCGCTAGGTACGATACTGATACTTTCCTATCAATTGAAGCTCAGTCACTAATACAGGATGTGAAAAAAATTTAGACTCAAAGCTTGGGCCGGACGAACAGCAGGATACGGTTACATCCGTAACGTCACGTTCAAGAACTTCTACAACTACAATACCGACCAGCCAATTGTTCTCGATCAGTGCTACTTCAACATCAATGCTACCGAATGCTCTGGCTATCCATCTCGTGTTGATATCTCCAACATCAACTTCCTCAACTTCACCGGTTCTAGCTCTGGTAAGAAGGGCAAGGTTGTTGTTGACCTCAAGTGCTCTCCAGGTATGAGAAACTCTTATATATATCTCAATATCTGAATAGTTTAGTTATTGACTTTTTATGTTAGGCGCTGTCTGTGAGAAGATCCACCTTGAAGATATTGAAACAACATCTCCGAAGGGCAGCCCACCGTTGGCTGTTTGCCAGAACATTGTTGGAGATGTTGGCATTCCATGCACTCCTGAGGGTGCAGCATTGTAAATAACGTTGAAAGACAGGAACGGCAGAAACAAAGGGGCTCTATATCAATAGTTTTGTATCGGGCCATTGCGCCATGTAATCGTGATCTCGATTGATAGCTTAATGTATCATAGTAGCGATATTTTAGATTTTATGCAATATACAATTGATTTTTTGATACTTATATGGCTAGCTTGGGCTTCAAAGATATAGGGGGAATTGTACAAATCAACTTAACCGTTATATTGCTCTATATTAAATCGTGTATTCTGGCGCATGCATTGAACTAACAAGGTCCAGGGTTGGTTCGCCCCGAAGGCACTTTGGTTTTCTGAAAGGGAATAGTGCACATCAATACACGTACCTTTACTCTATATCCATATATCAGGAAACCACGCTTTATAAAGAGTCAGATCATTTATTGAATCCCATTTCGTCAATAGAAGTTCAAAGCTAGATACCTAATGCAGGGATTTTTCAACCGTCTAGCAGTATCTATAGCTCTATTTTCTATCTTAAAAAAACATATGCATATTTGTCCCTATGTTTGAGGCTAAGGAACAAGACGGGTGCTGGGCCCGGCAACATTGTCGTAGTACCATACTGTAGTATCATTTGATTGGCACTCCACCAACACAAGAAGGGTCACCGAGACTACATGATCCCTAGCCATCACCACCATCACCACCATCATCACCATCACCAACCAGGATACCGATATTCCAAAAAAAAAACTTCAAATATATTCTTATCCGAGCTTTCGCCGAGCCCTCATCCATATTTCATGACAGATGAATTTTGAGAAATGGGGATTTTATGGATTTACCACCACATTTTGAAGTCCAAAATTGTCATGTGACCTGGATGGTTTTCGATGACGCAGGTGATATGACGGTGTATGCTCGGCCGGTTGTCTAGTGCATGTTGGAACTGTACATGTAGTAGTAGTATCGTCTCACTCCAGAATATTCGGTTTTGAAGTCTTCTCAATCCAAATGTTTCTGTTTGTTATTTTTATTACAGGGTCTGATAGAAATGGTATTGATAGATTATGAATCAAAATTGAACTTATATACACGAGGCCCCAGTATCGATCAATTATATGTATAAAATGAAATCAAGGTCAAGAACATAAGATTGCTTTGACCTTGTAACAAAGTCGCCAAAGTACCGAGATATTATTTCAGCTAGAATCTTCATCTATGTCTTACAAACATTGCGAGTAGTCTACACATTTTCGAAAACCACCTTGTTAGTAAAACCTATCAGAGTGAATGTTATCAGAGGAGGGAAATACTTACAAGCATTCGATACTTTGCATGTGTATCCGTGAGGACAAGTCTTCGGACCATTGAATCCTTGACCTCCACACTGTCCATACGCATCTGCAGCAGTAGGAACGGGGGAAGTTGCGGATGCATCTCCATAGAAGATACCGCGGCCGTTAGTTCCGATATAAATACGGCCGTATGTTCGGGGATCGGCTGCGTAGATGTTATTTCCTGGTGTGCCGAAGCCGTTCAAGTCGTCTGAGATCAGTGTCCAGGTATAGCCACCACTGCGAGTTGTTAGTATACCGGAGATTACAAAGTAATATTTTTATAGATCAAAGAATTGAAGAATGATATGGTGTACTTACTCGTCACTTCGGTAATGACCGGCCCAGCCTTGGATAGTAGCTGCGGCAAAAATGGCGGGGTATCCATTGTTTGTTGCAGACTTGCCCAATTGAACATGATAGGCATCAGTGGCAGGTCCAACCTTGCTGATGGTGTTACCAGAGTCGATACTGTGCCAAATACCGGTATCGGTAGCGATCCAGATATCGCCAGCTCTGAACGGGTTAACACCAATCTCTCTGATCCAACCGATGGAGGAAGACTTCTTGGTGTAGGTAGTACCCGCATTAGTCGAGACGTAGAAGTTGCTAGTCTCGGCGGCGTAGAAAAGGCCATTATGGTTTCGGTCATTGGCGGTGGTATAGCTTCCGGATGGGATATTGGGGACCTTCTCAAAGGGATACTCGTTGGCGGAGACATAGATACCGTTGTTAACGGCCCAGACAACGAAATCGCCGTTGGCTGAGAGCTGGGCTCGACCTCCGTTCCACGAACCGGCGTTGGCATGAATGTGCCATGTAGAACCGGTATCGTTGGAAAGAGCGAGGCCTCCTTCGCCGTCTCCGGAACGGACAACAATGTTTGGTTTGGAGCCGGCATGATCGATGGAGCGTGTAGTGCCCCAGGATGGTGTCAAGAATGCTTTATTAGGAGCGACATCAAGATTATCGTGTCTCCAACCGCCAACATCGCCAACGACGGATAGAAGGTGTGGGCCCTGTGGAGGGGAGGTAAGGCCTAGTACTGCGGTTTCTTCCATTCCGTAGGACAAAGAAGACAATGTGAACTTTTCATTCTTATCCCAGTTGGTGAGTTTGTGAGAGCCGAAGACAGTAGCGCCGGTGCCGTAGAGGAAGTGATCGGAATCGAAAGGATCGATCGCAATACTTCCCATCATCCACTAAATATATTAAATACTCAGAGGTTAGAAGACAAGGGTACTAAAAGTTCGTGTCTCGTAGAGAATATTCTTACCCCGGTAGCCTTATCTCCAGTGATTTCTGGAAGCCAGTTTGCTTGGCTAACATCCCAATCATATCTTCTCTTGACTGGTGGTTGAACGCCGCTCCAGTCAAAGTCCCAGATAGTTGTCCATGTGGCTCCACCATCCAAAGATCTATAGATGTTGCCATCAGGCCACCATTGGTGGTATGTAGTCACCATGACAGTTCCGTTCTTCCGGGGGTCCAGAGTAAGACCGCCAAATCCAAAGCCAGTACCATTGTCGTCGAGAATCTTAACCCAAGTCTTCGATTCTACGTAGTACTTGTAGACATAACCGTCGCCACCTCCGTATGTATTGGCGTTGTCAACATAGCTGACATACAAAGCCTTCTCCGTTGGCGAGTATTTTCCGGTATGAGAAAGGAAGCCTGTTGGCTGACCAGGAATTGCGGCCCCTATATATCAAGTTAGCCACATCCATTATTCCCGGAGTTTAGTGTCAAGTTACCCACAAGTTGCACCGGCATCCTCGGACATGTAAACAGTAGCGGAAGAATCGGCGGTTCCGACAAAAATTCGCTTTGAAGCAGTTCCAGCAACACTGCTGGTGTTATCAAAAGTAATGAAAGTAAGGCCGATGATATCACCATTCTGGCCGGTATCACCAGGGTCCACAATGTGTGTTCCTAAACCCATGGATCGTTAACATCTAATCCCCCCAGTGTGTAAAGATTTAAATAATCATGGGCGACCCACCAACAGCTGTATAGCTTGTAACCTTTGCCCATGTCCTTCCATAATCTGTACTCTTCCACAATCCATTTCCACTTCTCGCACCGAAGTACAGGATACTACCCTTGTTGGGATCAACGGCTAGTCTCTCGCCCATTTGTCTACCAGCCATATTACCACCAAACTTGAAGGGGAGGTAAGCCCTATTCCACGTCTTGCCGTAGTCCGTAGACGACAGGATTTTGCCATTGTATGGATCCCACGAGTTAGTGTAGAGACCAGCAGCAATGTAAACTCTAGTAGCATCATTTGGGTCAAGAGCAACTGCGTCAACACCGTGTTCGTTCCAGAGGGTATTGTTGACATAGTCTTGAAGGGGAGTCCATGAATCATCGGAATTTAGACGGTAGAGACCGCCAATGTCGGTTCTAGCGTATGCAACGCCCCTTAGCTTTGGGCTGAAGACGATACCGGTAACGAAACCTAATACAATAAATAAGTTGTCGTCAGAATCATGTCCCAATAAAGCCGGCAATCTTATTTGATATCGAATTTAAGTACTTACCACCGCTGGCACCCGTTCTAACGTTTTTCCACGTATAATACTGCGTATAGTTTACTGGAGCAACAGCATTAACCCCGGAGAGAGCGGCTAGGACAATGCCCACCGCGGCCGTCGTCTTCATTTTGGAAAAGAGTCGTGTTGTTCCCACAAAAATACCACAAAGTAACCGTCGACACACACGATCCAGGCACGTTAGAAAATGGAAAATATGGCATGACTTCGCAATATATAGCTTAATGTTGGAACTACTGATCATGTATAGAGATCGGGATTAATTGTTCCTGAAATACGTGATATTGCCAAGCTGATAGTCAGGTACAGAATCCGGGTCTGGGACCCTTGTAGACGACTGGGGGGGCAGATTATCCGACGGTGCAGATTCCCGACAACCACAATGTTTATCCATCCGATATACTTGCGACAGTCGAGAGTTGCACATATCGTAAGACACGTGGGGTAATTAGTGTGCATGGTTCCATATTGTGAACTATGGCTTCGATGTCGCAATGCAGGAGTTCAACATGGTTCCGAATACGAGGTTTTCTTCCACGGGCGATTGGCCAAGTGGGGACGAGTCTTCTGAAAAAAAACATATTGATAGTGGCCCTTTGCAAGGTCATTGCATAATTGTAACATTGCTTCTGTATGCATGCGAGGCTCTATCCTTTATAGGCTGTAGAGATGCGAACTTTAAGAGGTTAAATTTCGTGGATGAGCAAATTAGGTGGAGTGTCTCCGCAATCGAAGGGTACCTGCTTTCGAATAGGTTCCCGTCATCCGAGAAGCCATTATGGGGTTTAGGGCGGATTGTCGCTCCGCCTGTCCCGAGATAGCCATGGCTATACTAATTGGCGAATTTGTTTTATAAAGTATTATAAATCGTGTAGGCGAAAATTTATTGAGGGAAGTTTTGTGTATATAGTGAGTTTGTGGAAGATATGTCGCTGAAATGCTCGATGATCAGAAGAAGAAAATGCATAGCCTGAATCCACGAATACGAGCTGCATGTTGGGATTCTAGGGAGGTTCGAACCATGGAATTACTCTGCGTAGTCCTGGATTCTAAAATCATGATCCGTAGGACCAATTCTGGTTTTAGAAGGAATTGTACGGCGGGCGCATGCATACACCCTGGATGTAAGGCGGAACGAGGACGGGGCATCCCAGACATGTAGACATCAAGCTTCGAGTTCTGAGAAGCCTTCTGGAACTCCCTTTCTGCTCAATAGCCTCCTCGAAAAGAATCTATTTTGAATCGCGTGTTACCTTCAAGATGACGTTGAATGTGCAAATATCAAATCAACTTACTGCATTACAGGAAGTGCTTCCTTAGCGTCATTCATCATACCATCTCCCTCACGATCCCATTTCACCACTTGAACATCCTTGAAGAAGCTTTTCACTCTATCCGCTGCTCTTGCTGTGAGTAGTCCGTTTTTCCCACCGCAGACTACAACCGGTGTATCGCTCTTGTTCGCCACATCTGTCACTGTAGTCTTAACTTCTGATCCGATAATACCACCGATACTAACGACTCCCCCAAATTCACTTGTCATGCCCGTCCATTCGACCCCTTCACGGCATAGGTAGTCAAAAACACAGATAGCACCTTGCCCCCACCCGAAGAAGAATAACTCTCTCGTCTTCCATCCGTCCGCTAGTAACTTTTCCACCACCGTTTTTAAAGTTTTAAATCCGGCTTTTGCAAATTTGACATCAAGACTTAGATCTTGACCCTGGAAGACAACGTCTTCGCCCCATTGATAACCCGGTAGGCCGAATGGTAGGTTGTTCGGTGCGCATAACGAGATGCACGTAGTCTCTGGGAGATTTAGATTCCGTGCGAGATTTGCAAAATTCTCTGGCCCGTCGCCAATAGAATGGAGGAGGAGAAGGACATTGGCTGGTGAGTCTGTTTTTGGTGGAATGACCGTGTGGGATTTGAAGGCGGCGGATGTTGGCGGGGTGCCTGGCATGTTTTAGTCCAGCTATACTAGCACTGTCCACAAAGTCTAACTGGATTTAGTCGTTGAATTGATGAAGCTCGATGTATTCTTTGAGGATACCTAAATGAGACAAGCGTAATAGTTATTTTGTGCAGTTGTGATATGTTGATATTGTAGTCGTTGGTGGTCAGATGTGGGATGTTGAAGGTTCCAAGCCTGAATAACGACACCAAGCTACCCCGGTAAATGTTCATAGGTCAGCAACACCACGCCCAAAACACTACCATCCTCAGACTTTCCCTCAACCTAAACCTTCCAACCGCGCGACCATGGCAGCAAAAGCAGTGCGCCGGCTTCTCTCCGAGTATCGCGAACTCATCAATAATGAAACCGAGGGTATCTATGCTGGTCCCGTCTCAGAGGACAATTTCATGCTCTGGGAGTGCCTGATCGCCGGTCCACCCGATACTCCCTTCGAAGGCGGGATGTTCAGCGCCACCCTCAAGTTTCCAGACGTATGACCTATCTTCCACAAAATACCTAGTAGCTACTACTACGGAGAACTATGACTCCTTTCTTCTGGACGATGAAGTTAACATCCTTGTGCTTTAGGACTATCCTCTATCTCCGCCAGAACTAAAGTTCACATGCGAAATCCTTCACCCGAACGTTTATCCGGACGGAACGGTCTGCATATCTATCCTACACCCCCCGGGCGATGATCCGAATATGTACGAGTCCGCCAGCGAGCGGTGGTCGCCAATACAATCGGTAGAGAAGGTCCTGTTGAGCGTGATGAGCATGTTGGCCGAACCGAACGATGAGAGTGGAGCCAACGTCGACGCGAGTAAAATGTTTCGAGAGGATAGAGCACAGTATGAGAGTATCGTACGGCGGTGTGCTAGGAAATCGGTAGGGTTATAGTGGCTCTTGGGAAAAAACCATTGATATCGCCACTTTCGGGACAATCTTGATAGTATTGGTCAATAAGCAACCGGTGCGAACCGGGCGTCTGCAACCCAAGGTCAGGTCAGTACATGGGTTTTTGAATGCGATGATTGCGAACAGATGTATCATAGAATATGCTTTTTTTTCCTTTTCTGTCGTCTTTAGCACGGTGTCTTGGGGCATGTTCTTCATGGTATCGCAACTAAGTTATCATTTTCCTTTGGGGTATTTGTACAATATTAAAGCTTGGATTATATACACAGCGCTGTACAGCTCATATGCCGCCAAAGCTCAGCCTTGGGTCTCCTTCGGTGAAGATGAAGGACTCCCCCATTCTGGAAACTCGGATCGGAGGGATGGTGCTAGCTTTAGTAGCAGTTCTCTCGCCTCGTGAAGTTCTTTGCGTAGTAAAATTGTCTCCTCCATATCCATTTTGTATCGTTTGAGGTCTTTCTCGCGGTTCGGACCGGTCTGCCCTATGAAAAAGGCCTGCAGATCCTCCATAAAGTCACGAGACATCCGCGACAGTTGATTCTCATAGGTGCCCCACAATGTTCCAACTTCAGATCTAAACCTCTTCAGGGAAACTGCGGCGATGAGGGCGAAAATAGATAACGCAATAGTCGGATCAATGCTGTAGTTTAGCAAAAGCCCCGTAGCCGCGGCTCCCCAACCGCACGAAGAAAAGAATTCCCATCGACGATTTCGTATATATGGGGTCAGTGATTCTCCGAGTTGAGAAACCTGTAATCTGAACTTGGGGAAGAACCGGGATTCTAAGCTAGGGGAGATATCATCTGAAGGCTCAGAAGGTTGCCCCTGGCTAAACCGGTCACAAAGTTCTTGAAATCTAACTTCGGAAGCAGATAGAATGCTATTCTCGATGGTATAGCACATCTGTCTGGTTCGAGCATGCACCGTAAATGGGTTTGGACGACCATTTTTGTCGGCCAAGCCGGTAACCTGGTTTTGGATTTCCACGACACTACCCGCTACTGCATCATAAACCCATGTCTTTTTATCCGTTACGAGCTTCTCAATATACGCATCGAATTCGATTGCTCCGAAGTCCTCTGGCGTGTCCGTTGATAGAAGCCCAACCAAAGAATCTCGAACATGAACCGGTATTTGATCGGTACCTTGGTCCTGTCCCAGAGATGCATTCCAAAGCAAACCGACTACATTCATGATTCCTGACCCTGTCCATTCGATCGAAAGAGTCGCAGCTTTATAAGCCAACGGATCCATATCTTTTATCATATCCTCCTGGGCGAGGAATGCACCTTCGGTACTGACTAGGTGCCCCTTGGTCTCACTATCCTCCAAATATTCTTCCTGGTATCTTTCAAAAGGGAGGTCGTGAATAACTTCAATCGGTAGCTGTTCTTTCCCACTGAGGCCCAGGTGCTCCTTGATTTTGTCGGGATCCTCGTCAATCAGAAAGGTGCGGTGAACCGGCCATAAGTCCAACTCGCCTCCTTGGAGGAGTGGGCCTAGAGGTAAAAGTGGATCTACAAATGAGCCACTAGGAGATCGCAAATTACCGACGAAGATGAATAGCTGACGTTTTCCGACGGCGAACCTAGAAAAATATAGACACCAAGTTAGGCTGTTGTACACATGCAAAGTAACAGAGAATGTTTATGCTTACGGAAGCACTGCGCCCAGTTTTGCAACCTTCTCTGGATCTAAAGTTGGTCCCTTAGTACCAGGGAGCGCGAGCGCGAACGGAACAACTTTGATGCCTTCTTTTGTTTCCCTGGAGAAAATGTTGTAGAGGAAAGAGTGTAGAGTTTCTCTCATCAATCGGGATACGTCTTCCGAAGCCAAAACTAATCGAACGAATAAGGAATACCGTAATACTTAGCAAAACGGATGACATTGAACTGTTTAAGTTTTCTGAGAGGAAAAAAAAAAAAAAAAGGAACGGGGAGGCTAACGAGCAAGTCTGACAGGAGGGTCTTCCATTTGAAGGTCATCTATGGCTAATTGTATCCTTTTTCTGGGAAACTTTGATTCCCACATATGGGACTTATTGCCCAAGCTCTCGAGAAGCTTGCACAACCTTCGACGTTCCGGAGACCTTTCGAGAATGCTGGCTTGGATTTTGGTGGGTTGGTGGGGCAGGTCGCCCGCACCGTCTCCCTCTGACGTGGGCTTGACATTGCTCGCCTGAATACGGAAAAGACGTGGACTGGTGGTGTGAATTAAACGCCGGGAGTGAATGAAGTTCTTGCGAACACATTGTACTATACGATGGAGGCTGGGCTCTCGCATCGTGGCCCGTTATTCTAGCCGCATGGATCGCGAGTGGAGAGGAGTTTGGGTTTCAAGGTTGATATCAATTGGTATGGTAGAAAGAAAAACCCAGCCAAACATCCCAGCACCAATCCACGTGATTCAGCTAGTGCCATGTGCCATGCATACCGGCTTCAAACCCAAAGCCACAGGTAGAATACTATCCTCGGGATATCATATATAACCGACGTAAGGTAGAGAGTGTTATTGGTGGCTGGATTGTCTTGTATTAATAATATTGGCTCGGGTAGATGTAACTGGAATGGAGGTTCAGCCCCCAATCGGGCTAATTTACAGATGGCAATCCGACACATTTGTGTAAAATAAAACAACATTGTCAACGCAAAACAAGTATAATTTTGGTTTCGGTACTCGATTGATTGAGGGAATCGAGGAAAGAGGAAAGAAGGGAAAGGAAAAACAGAGTATAAAGGGGATTAAAAGAAGAGTAACAATAATAATGATAATAATAATAATAATAACAAGGGTAATGAAGAAGTAAGAGAGGGGGTAGAAAGGAAAATAAAGAAATTAGCAACGAAGCGCGAAGGATCCTAGGAACGAAGGAACGGAAAAATTATTTCAAACGAAAGGAGAGATATCACCAATGAGTCCAAGATGCGATATCTAAAATCTACTCAATAGTATCTCTTACATCTGCTTGACTATAATCAATATCTCTATGACCCTGCCCCGATACATCCCGGCGGGTCCCCGGAGGCCGTTTATCAGGAGGGTCAGCGAAATAATTTATGAACGACCATGCCTGCAATATGGGATCTATTCGTAAGCGTTCGGGCTCGGGCTCATCCACACCGAGATGAGACAGGCCCAAATTACGATTTCTAGGAGGCCCATATAGCCAAAAGGGTGGCTGTCCTGGTGGAGCAATATTGGTTCGTTCCGGAACCGGGTCTCCTGGTCGTATTGTTACCGCCTCGCCATCCGTTATTTCGAGAGGTACATTCCAAGACCATCCCTGGTTTCCGCCCGCCAAAATCACACTCTGCGGTATATCATTGATCGCATGCCGGAAGTCATCTAAGATAGCCGGGAAGTTTATATCCCCCAGCACCGGTTGACGTAGTATCGTTTCACAGAGGCAACCTGCCCCACAGATCTGTTAGATTTAACATGCAAGCATATGATCGCACTCTGTCTAATATTTCACCTACCAAGAACCAATGTGCATTCGGCTGCTCGCCATAGTAATTTACACTTATTCTTAGTCCTTTCTTTGATTTCCGTATTGGTTATAACTTTTCCTGTATCCTGGTCGCAACGGCAGCCTATAGTGCCTCGGCACGAAGCAGTTTGTCTGGATACCCACTCCCTAAAAGTAGCGTCGTATCTGGTTGTCAAGCCGTCCTTGCTACCTCTGCTCACAAAATCCTTGTAAGCCTGAGTAATACTGTGCGTAAGAATTGTTATTTGATTAGCGTTAAGATCAAATTGATCCTTATAGCTATGAAGGCTTTTTTCACCGGTGGCGAATGGAATGATGAGATGTTCAATTATCCATGCTGGGCTTTTTCTACATTGAACTTTCAGTGGCTCAGAATAGAAAAAACTAGGGGTTAAGTATTCGTTTCGTGTCTTGACGTTTGCGATTGATATTAAAGTTTCGATGGCAGAGAGTTCTGGCGTATTTGTACTGACATCCTCTACCGTGGGTTCAATATCGTCCGATGCAGTGGTGAAGTCGAGAAGAGCTAGGGAAGTACTAGTGCTAGGGGATGGTGTAGTATAAGTGGAAATCGTAGACGCCCGCGTATGCATCGACATCATCAATGTCTTGGAGTCGGTGGTACCGGTCGGGGTATCGGGTTTATGTTTGATTACAGATGAAGCAACTTGCAGCATCCCCATATCAAAGAGAATGAAAAACAAGAGTATGTTAAGGAGAAATTTGTTCGCGCGTGCACCGGTACCAGGCAAAGAAGAGCAGAATAGCGGGTTCAAAGCTGACGAACGGCATCTAGGCCGAGCCTGTAGCCCGTGAACGGCCATGGCCATTCTAGAGCTGAGTAATTAACAAAAATGAATCTCTACTATATTCAAAACACTATTAGTATAAGTATAAGTAATAAGGGGGAGTCAACCTTTCGTGAAGTGACGTCTGAGAATGAGACCATACGTATACGTACTTGGCTGTAGGCTATAGGCTGCTAATTCTCATTTTTGGTACATGTATACGTCTATACGTGTATCGATATAGCTCAGATATTTATATGGACCTAGAGATAGATGGTATGCGGTAAACTTATAAGCATAAAATATAGGATTAACACAGCGAGATCAAGTGGTATATATAGACCTAGGTATACATATGGAGAATCACTTTGGGGAGCATTGATATAATATAATACTATAGACCTAAGCGCATGTGCCACTGTGACACTGGGGCTTTGCGAAGCTTGGGATCGAGTCTTATACAGTGCCATTATAACTACTTAAGTATATATACATCACCCCTAAATACTCAACTAACTATAGTATTAGATGTACATGCATGAAACCTGCAAACTCTCTAGGTCTGTTAGATCCAGATCGTTGTATACATACTATGCCAACATGTGGCGTTTTGAATACCATTCTAATCCGAAGTATTAGTAAAATTTGGCCTCCAATACATTTTTAATCCGTATTAATTCTGAAACGTCGTAGTTGATATTGTATTATAGCAAAATAGCTATATAGCTGTATTGATACCGTATCAGTAACCGCTCCTCTTCTAGCGCAGTAGTTATATATAGAGGGAATGATTGAAGTACGTACTTGGGACTTATAATTCTCTGGCGTACGCGTCAGAATCGACCTTTTAGCTTGTAGTGCCACGTTTGTGAAGATATAAAGTACAATGCTAAAACGGTATTAGTTAACAGTTGAAGTTTTGCCTCCAATAAAAACGATATATGGATCGCGGTGAGTATTCGTGGCTCAGGACTTCGATTTAGCTGGTGTAGCCCTGTGTATTCAGAATTATAACGGTTGTAGTTTGATTTAAATGTTGGAGGGGGTACGGCATAGGAGTCCAATTCGGGCGCTGTATATACATGCACGGAATTGGCGTGACCGTGCGGTATGTGTAGTCAGTCTTAAGTCTACCTTAATAACTTTGCCGTTATAAGGTTAGTTCAGCTGATCAGAACGGTGGCTTAGAAAAGCTGCGCGAAAACGTTAGTTTACAATTAGTGGGTTTATGTTAGTACCCCGCCTTAAGTTATAAAGGGCAAACTATATTCAGGAGGCGAGGCCAGTATATTCCATATATAGAGACTTTCGACGAAGGCTAGTGCACAGATTGGTATGTGCCACAGTCCCCGTACATCGCAAACTTTGCGGGATTTTTCATAATTTATTACAACTGTGCAATTCGCACAAGTCTAGTAGTTGGGAATGAAACAAACGTTTTTTGTGATGCTTTGCCAGCTGTGGATAGTTGGTGAACTAACAGGTTAAGTAATCTCGACTTAACTAGTCTTGAGGTTGAAGTTTCCCCTGGTTGGATTTACTCGGAAATCGGGATCGGTCCAATATTATGAGTGAGATAATCAGCACACCTGTCGCTCAAAGAGAAATCAACGCTGTCCAGGCTGAGACGAGGATGATAGCTTGACCTAAATATTACGCGGTGGATTAAGTACTTAGCTGAAGCGTACACAAATATTTAATACAAATAATACATCTATAATCGAGGGTATCTCCCAGCTTATATGCTCCTCCCAATGCAAATTTCATTTCTTCAGCTTCTCATATTCCGCCTGTAGAAACACACAGGGTGAATGATGTCAGGTGCTCGAAAACTCTCGGTCTACTTCTTCGTAGTGTTCGAAAAATCCGGCAAAGATCTTGACACCAAGACCAGGATCTAAGCTGCCGACCGTAGCACGAATTGAGTGCATGGATAACTGCGCAATACCCTGTGGTTTTGATGTATGGTGTGAGTGATATTTGTTCCTTTGAGCTGTTCGGAGGAATGATAGGTTTTACGTACCGCGTCAATAGCTCGGACTCCCATGGCGGATGACAACATGGGGCCAACGGTTCCTCCTGATCGTGAGTCGTTCCTGATCTGGAACATCTGTAATACCGAATCTGATTTCTCAGCAATAGATTTAAGGATAGACGTAGAAACGGCACTGTCATGTTATATTAGCGGGGACAAAGAATTATTGCGCGGGAAGGCAACCTACTCAGTGGTCATGTGGCCATTGCTATCAGCGGCAATAGCCAGGCCAATATTAAGGTGTGGTTTGTGGTTATCGAGATACACGTATTCAAACTGCTTGAAAGTTAGCAATTGTAAATTTTGTTTTACTAAAACATAATGATTTGAAGAACTTACGTTGGGGTTAACGGCGTGTGTTACATCTGCGCTGAGCAGGAAGCTGTTTGCATATGTCCTGCCAATCGTGTTCTTCCCTGCGGTGCCGAAACACTCTACAATCCGTTCGACGGTTATAGGCATATAATTTCCCGCAGCGCCCTGTCGCAACCTGCTACCAATTTCCTCATCATCAAAAAATCCAGCCAGGGAGATTGTGCTTCCTTCAGCTACAGATTCAGCTGCATATATCAGTCCTTCCAAAGCAGCCCAGGAACATATCTTATCGTCAATTCGGCAAGCAGATAGAAGCTCTTGGTCAAGACCAATGAGAGCCGCTGGTTGGCTGTCGAACAGCTCGAGCTCCCAGTCTACAATATCGCTTGCGTCTTTGATAGAAAGACGCCTTGCGATCAATTCCACCAATCTTGGTGGTTGGGTAGAAGCGAAGGAATTGGCACGGGGAGCAAGCACATGTCCCTCTTTCGAACCGACCTTGCTGGTATCGTTTGTCAATTTTTTGGCAGCTCCTTCCAGACCGATGATGGGTACCATCTGCGTCTCTTTGTTGAATGGTCCGAGTGAAGGAGAGCCAAAGTGAGGAGCCAGAGTTGGGATCTTTGCAATAGGCCAATCTAGCTTTACAAGTTGGCTGGTAGACTTCCCGGAATCGGAGTTCTTGACGATAACTCTACCGCCGATACTGAGATCTCGATCCCACCATGTATTACTCAAAGCACCGGCATATGGTGCAACACCAAGTTGGACGTATCCGTCCCTACCTGGTTTGGTGGAAACCGGCTTCACTATTCCCCCCCTGAATTAGCAGATATCCAGTTCAACTGAGCTAGATTGGTATACCTACACCTTGTAGTTAAAGCATCAATGTGACCGGCACACATTGCAAATCCGTTTCCAGCTTCGTAATCCTTTCCGATCACGAAAGCCATCATACTGCTGCCATTTCTGGTCGTAAAGTACCGTCCACCAGCCTTAACCTTCTTACTCCAATCTTCACGTTCGCTTAGTTCGGTGAACCCGTTTGCCTTTAAACGTGTCGCAAACGCCTCAACAACGTGGAAAACTGTCGGATTGTCGGTAATGAACTCTAGAAAGGGGTTGGTGTAGTCTTCCGGGCTTATGTCGGAGGCAGTTGGCGCTTTGGCAGCTACTGGTGGTGTAGTATACGTGACAGTTGTATACCCTACCTGTGGAGGAGCAGGCGGAGGAGGAGAAGTATATGAGCCGGAAGCTGTATGAACTGTAATACCAGGACCGAAAGGTGGCCGTCCCGAATAACTAGAGGTGCAGAAGGTGCATTCTGGTTCCTCAAAGGCACTCGAAGAGGCCGACATGTACCGAGAGCAAGTCGAGCAGCGCATTTGACTAGTTTCAAGGGGTTCGAAGGCTCCGTGATCGATGTTCAAACGATATTGTCGGCCGGCTATAACACGAATGCTGCCGTTGTTGATATCCTTCATGGTCTTGTGCCGATTACGGTGAGGCGAAATGGAAGATGGGATGGAATAGGTATGATGTCGGGGCAGGGCGGCCTTACATAGGTCGAGATGGTGGTGTGGAGTCGTGTGGGACTGTAACCCAGCCATCGCCTTTTTAGGCAGAGAGACCGGCATTGGGCGGACAAACACCACTCACTTTTGGTCACTTTAAGGCCAACCAAGCGGGAAGTTGCATGAGAGGGACGAACAGCAAGGTCGAATTCTTGATTTAAGTGTGCCTGAGCAAGGACGGGACGCCATGTATGTAATGGTATGTAAGGGAACCTGTGATCTCCTGCAGCTCTAGACTCGCTGGTAGCCATGATGAGAAGGTATATCCGGAAATTACTTGATGTTGGCAGCCATATTGACGATTCTGGGACGGTTTAACAGTATACTATCACATGCAGAATGCTATACGACCAACATTTGTAGATTTTCTGTTCGATCTGACCCGGTTTATCAGGTAGCATGGTCGAAGGTTATGATTTGAGGGCTCAGGATTCTTAAATGCATATGGCTAGGTTGGGATCAAACAACTGACTACATTGACTAACAGGTACAACATGGTGATATAACGATGTTATTCAGATATTGTACTGGCGTTAATCGATCTAGATCTGCCTATCGATGTCTGGATTTCTCCTGTTAAAGCTCACATTGTATCTGTATGTATCCCCAAATACCAGATAGACATGATGATATCCTATAATCCAAACGATAATACTTCTCAAGGACAGCAGTAGCCGCTATAATTATATTATTAAAGTTAGTCTGGGTTTATAAACTGGGAGGGTACCATGTATATCTGTAGATACTTACCCATCGACGATAATATCCGAGCCTGTCATGTAGCTACCAGCGTCCGAAGCCAGCAGCAGATAAGCACCCTTAAGCTCGTGGGTATATCCTTCACGTCTATACGAATGTTAGTTTCTTTAATATGCTTTCGGAAACAAATTCTGCGAATTTAGGAATGTGGAGACGAACTTCATAGGAGTCTTTTCATGCCATTGTCTTTTTTGTTCTATCGGCACAAAGTTGCCAATTTCTGTAATTATATAGCCCGGGGAAATACTATTCACTCGCGCGAATTCGGCCCATTCGACAGCAAGGCTTCTGCAAAAGTGGACCACCGCTTATCATACCCATTAGTTTCGGTCACGATATATTTTTTGCTTTCTTGAGGTGATGGCAGCTTACCTGCTTTTGACATATTATACACAGCTTGGAGCTGTGGAAGATTAACGATATGCCCACTCATGGAAGCTGTGGCAATAAATGATCCTCGAAACGAAGGGTCTTCGAGATGTTGGCGTCTGAAGTGAACACCCGCGGCCCTTGCACTGTAAAAAACACCGTCGACATTTGTCTTGGTGATTCTGTCGTAACATGATATGTCCGGTCTTGCATCAGGGTTCGAAGGGTCAGTCTATCACAAGATGTTAATTCATTACCCAATCATCATGGTGTAGGCCACAAAAAGGATTGAAGCCTACATACACCCAGTATTGGACCCTATGACATCGAATAAGTGGTTAACTATGATACTCCAAGGTATATAATATGCAGGTGAGAAGTATCCACATTGTTGCAGAAAACTTGGGAATGTGCACAACTTACCTGCGTCCAGGCCACCCCGGCGTTTGCGACAAAGATATCAAGCCTCCCTCCAAACTCTTTAACCTGTTCGTCGACAGCCTTTATCACTTCCTGTTCGTCCGTAACTCCAACTTTATAAGCTCTGCATATAACTCCATATCTGCTACTAATTTCTGCAGCTCTGTCGACAGCCGAACCGTTGGTATTATACCAGATCGCAACGTTAGCGCCTTGTTCTGCAAAAGCGTGGGCTACGTCTAAGCCAATACCCTGGCCTGCACCTGTGATAATAGCAAAACGACCTTTGAGGTCAAAGAGTTCCTTAACGGAAGTCCGGGAAGGTGCGGTAGACATGCTTTTGGACCTAAATTTGTTGGCTCGCTAGCTGGTTTTCTTTTTTGTTCCTTTCTTTTTGCGAAGGAGGCTGGCAGAGGATCTCGACTAGTCCAAGCTATATACGCTATGAGCTCGAGGATCTAGGAAATTCAACTTTTTTTGAGAGAGGCTGTGTGACTCGACTAGAGCTAATTATAAAGCCACCGGGTGTATAGCGGACCAGTGCAGCCTTTGCTTCTGGTTTCGAGATCAAAGAAGGATCAGATGAATCGAAAGTATCTTCGGGGAACAGGGCAGACTTTATGCAGGGTCAGGCATTCCCGTAAACCTTCGCAGTTTGCTAAATCCGCCAATACAAAATTCTGCAGCGGGGTAAAAACTGGGTCGAGAAGCTCACGAATGTCGACCCCTCAGCGGGGAGAATCTCGGGCTCCAAAGTGCCAACTCAGCACCATGCCGGAACATAACATGAAACCTAAAAACCATTTCTTTGTCAGTATACTACGTATCTTAGGTGAAACTAAGCAGGGTATAGTGATTCATGAATGCTTTTTTCTTCCATCTGTGAGCTATGGAAACGTGACGTTGCAGGGTCCATTCATGCGTTTTGAAATAGGGTTGGATGGTCCGGGGTGCTTTTTTAGAGAGGTCTTGCTTTAGTGGCGGGATTGAGTTTCGGTTCTGAGATCTTTGACGTCAACCACGAAAGAACCATGGTACCACCATCCATTGCCCGAATTGGTACTGTGAAATACTCGAATCTCAGAACAAAATTCTCTATTCTAAAGCTAGCTATAGCTATTGCATGCTTTCTCTTGTCTATGATAGGCTATTCTTCAACCATCGTTCGATCTGACCCTAGCGTATACATAATTGTCATCTCTTTGCATCTTGAACGACAATTGCAACCACAGGAATATGAACAACAAAGCCCTCAAACACTGAATGATCACACTTAGCTAGCGCTAACTACCTAGCTAACGAGCTCTCAAATCTAGAACAGTTTAACAGCACTAACAAAGGATCTAGAAGATTTATAGACAAGGGACCTCTTTATCTGTCATGCCGACAAATCCTGCAGAGTGCCTTAGGGCCGTCACCGTCGAAGTCAAGTGGCTTTTCCCCTGCAGAATCCAGGACCCTCTGCTTCGTGATCTTGCTGAAGAAGTAAGAGTGTGTGCGACCCATCGAAGTGGATGCATAGTTCCGACGACCGAACTAAGTTAGCCCATCAATTCTGAAAACCGGGTTCTGCATCCAGAAGCGGCTACCCGCCGGGCCTGGGGAGCAATTGACTGTACCTTTTCGCTTTCGGCCTCATGCTTAGGGTACGGAAGGGAGGCGGGAACCTAAAGCTTAAGATTTTCTGCTCATGATAGCAAAAGAGAGATAGCTAGAGAGGAGCCCCGTTCGCGATGCACTTGCAGCAAGGCTGTTGGAAAAGAGCCCCATGGCCGCCAACATGATCGGGTTCAGGCATCAAATGCAAGCATTGTGATTCGATAGTGTTTATCACGACTAGAGCCAAGATGCGGCCCGGTTTCAGCAATCGAGATGAGCGTTCTTCCCCAGGGCACTTTATATACTTATATATGTATATATATATACGGTAGCCTTTCTTTCATTGCAGAGTGCTACTGCTTCTATAAGGGATCTCGACCTATATAAGGACGACCCATCTCGCCGCTGTGCCTCTGGTCCAAGATTTTATATCTCAGAGACCTTCGGATAGATTGAAAGATGGTTTAATTATTATATAACGACCCCCACCATGGTACCAATGACATATATTTCGTTCTAGTCCCAAACAAGGACATCCGTAGTCGTCCCGTCCACCCGTCTTCCGCCTGTGTTCGATTGGCACCTCACGCTTAGCGCTATTCTCCAATACTAAAATACCACCGACAGCGTGGGCCTGGCTCTGACCGCAACATTCCAAGTCCGTCGTCCCGCCAACCAGCCCAACCAATCAACCGAGTCCCAAGTCACAGCAGGAAGGCCTCACCCACTACAGGCACCGTATGAACTGAACGCACGTTGTAAGTGACGGACTTCAGGCCTCTGTTGATTGCCAATTTGTTTTTAAAAGAGGGGTCGATACTGGGTAGCTGGTACTGCCACCACGGAGTACTACGGAGCGAATACCTTGTTGTCAGCTGATTTCGAGAGGTCAATTAACACGCTTCTTTTTTCACTTGATTCCTTCCCTTCTCCTTTTCCTTTCACCATCGTGTCGTCGTTGTCGTCCCCAAACCTTCTCCTCTGCCCTCCCCTGGTCTAGCCTGTCAGACTTGCATTTTTCAATCATCTGCTCTGTATAGGTAGTTGAGCCAAGACTGGTCATTTCGCGAAGCCTGTTTCCCAACCTTCTTGTTGGTTCGCGAAGCTATCGTTAAAGATCGATTCCCGTTGATTCTCACCAAAGTGCATTCCGGCCTGGCATTGGCGAAGACTATTGAACCCGGGTTCTGACTCACCGGATAAAGCTAGCCCCAGACTTTTCTCTCTATAGTTTTCACCTTATTGGTCAAAAGGTACTTCCTGTTTCGTCTGATATCCGAGAACTTGGTTACTAGGTATGTAACGAGCTAACTAAGGTACCCAGCACGTGGCGAAGATAGCTAGCTGCCTACAGCCTGCCTAAACGTTCAAAAGGTTCCCAGCTATTGATCAATCGGGAAATTTGAAGGTCAATCTAACTAACTGGCTATCGTCTACACATCTTCATGTTGTTCAGCCGTGAAGAACAAATTGGTGCGCTTTTTTGTTCTTCAATATCAGTAAGCCGTCTTCCACTTCCACTTCCACTTCCTCTTCCTCTTCCTCTTCCTCTTCCTCTTCCTCTTCCTCTTCCTCTAAACCCACACGAACAATCTACTATCACCCCTTCAGATTGATTCTAACAGTATCTCAATTATCTACCCTTCAACCAACCCACCAATCTACCAATCATGATAATGTTGTTTTGAGAAACCGGCTAATATCTCTTCCAGCAGCTCACTCCTTTCTTCTCCTCGTCGATCTCTTACATAGAGACATGTCATCGACCTCTGATTTCACCCTCCCAGAAGATTTGAGTTTCCAAGAAGTCTTCCATGCGCTAAAAAAGAAATTTGGCTTCCCATTGCCCCCCGAGGAGATTAGCATATCTGCCTTGGGCAAAGAAAAATTCAACTTTTTTGCTCAAAGCAAATTCTTGTTAACATACTCCAAGCGCAACTTCACAGCTGCCGTTCGAGAATTTGAAGCCTTTGCAAACCTCGATAACTTAGCTGAAGAGACGCTGTCCAGAGCCTCTGACCTCGAGTCAACTGAAAGGAGACAGGCTGCTATCCAGAAACGACGTATACGAGCATTCAACCAGGAGCTTGACAAGCAATTGCGACTATTCAATCGCGACGGAGGTAGCATTGTTACTCAAGGCAATCATAGAAACTCAACTCTCAGTGCCGGTAGTAAAACAACAAACAAAACAAGAAAAAAAGTCCTGGAGTGGCGACAGAGCACCATGGCTGCACGCAGCGGCCAGAGCAGCAACCCTACACCAGGTTCAGGGCTAGGCCTTCGTACCCGAGAATCCTTTGATAACGAAATCAACGACGCTTTTCCATACTTCTATGAAGAACCCACTGAGGTTGATATTGAAACCGACGAGTCGGGAATGGTCAGTATCCATCTTGATATATCAGGGTTCAATGATTTGTTGGCAACTAACTTTGTTGCCGGTATGGTGGTGGTATGTTCCATACTAGATTCCTGCAAGCTCTTTTCGTGCAGAAACGCTCGCTGGAGCCCTCCCCGAGGTTGGCTTTCAAGCTGCCCCTAAGGGAAATTACACCAAATACCATGATCAGTCTCGAACTGTACCTTCGTCGTCCAACCCTCTGCAGTCGTCTGTACACCCTCCGCCCGCCAAACCCGTCAAGTCTCAGAACTGGAATTGGGGAACATATGAGCCACCAGCAGACACTTTAACATCGCGACCTACTTTGAATCAGGTACCTAAGCCTAACTCCAACCCTAAGCCCAAGCAAAATCCCTTCCTTCCATCAGTTTCTTCTGATACCTCTACCCGACGCCTCGATACGGAGGATACGAAGAAACGAAAGCAGAACCATAGTTCTCGTGATGTTATGGATCAACGCCCATCTAAACGCCAATCTCCAAACCCCCAGGAACAACAATTTATGAACGTTCAGCCCCCGAAACCAGTCTCGAGTGCTTCGTTCTCCCGAGCTCCAATCAACCAACCCTCTTGGACTGAGAATCAAGCTCCCAGCTTCCAAACATCTAAGACCCGCCATAGCTTCGAGACAGATATTACGGAGGAGTCCATTACGGATTCAATGCTCCAATCCCGGAATGACTATCAAGGTACTCAGCCTACGTCGTTCAACAGCACCATGGACGGGAAAGTTACCAAGTCCGGAAGATACGACGACCTTGAGGAAGACCTCATTCCCCAGTATCCTAATAAATCATCTCGACCAGGGCATCATATTGGCCCAGTGTATTCTAGCCGTACAGCGTCATCGAGCAGTATCAGCTCGACAAACGGGTCAAGATCAGTGATGCGTAGTGGTAGTGGAAAAAGGCCAGGTGAGCTAGCCCTATTCTCCACATCTTCCATAAGTGGGATAAGCTAATGACCTTTTTAGTCTCCCCCTCTACTCAGCTCCAGTGTGAACTTGAGCAGGCTTCTTCTAGGGGCTCCTACAGTGTAGGAGAGTCAACGCTTGAGGAAATGCGGAGTAGGTTCTAGGTACCTTTCACGATTTTTATGGAATATTCTAACTTTTATACATCAGCCCTGGGCCTACCGCCGTCACGACGCCAGCCACTGCCTTCCGGTAAATCTACTTATGTTGCGCCAGGTCAGGGCCGTCCGAATTCTGATCTAGCAGTCGATATGTCCCAACCTCGAAATGGCTTGTCCCACTCGCTATCTACGAATACTTGTCGATTCCAATTCTATGAAACCCTTGCAGGAAATAAATTTCCAGGGGATAATTATATGGAATTGTTCACGAAGTCAAAGACTCCTTTTTGGCTTCAATGGGAAGTCGAAAGAATGATTCTCGCAACAAATGCACGGAACACAGAAGCAAATAGAGTACCAGAGCTACTGAATCCGCTCCTCAAAAAGCTTGAGGAGGAGCCGGATATTGGGTATGAAGCGGTTCAAGACTTGTTCAAAGAATTCTGGACTCAGTTCAGACAGGAGGAAAAGTATTCTATTCCGAACCTCAAGAGGGACTCGTACGCAGCCATCTTTCGAAGTGAAAATGGCTGGGATAATAGGATTCAATTATCCGCAGAATTAATACTTGAGAAGTTCCCAGGTACAAATGGAACCGGCAGCCATCAAGTATTTAAGCCTACTCTGGGACCACGTCCTCTAAACTTGCGAACCACTACAACCCGGTTCGATCGGAAATTTGGCTCCGATAGGTTCATGTCGTTGCGTGTTCCAAAGATTGAGTCGGTCTCGAAGAAGATGGACCCAGAAAGCCATCACAACGCTCTCGCCAGGTACCTGAGCCATGAGGGGTTTGAATTTTTAGGCCGCCGATGGCGCGCAATTTGCCATCGATCCTCCACAAAAGACGAAAATGGAAAACGAATCAGTCTCGCGAAGCAAGACAAAAAACTTCAAGTCATTGTAATAATGTTTGCCGAGTCTGGGCCGGGGCTCGAAACAGTAGATCAGCGGTCCGCTGTTGAATGGCTGGTCCCAATTAACTCAAACCGTCACTCTAAGCAGTGTAAATTATATGCACGAATTGCACTTGGTATGACTTTATTTGGGGGGCACAGAAACAACTTATTTCTTATCACTAACAAATGCTTTAAATAGGATTTTCGACCACTATCCCAAGTATCGTTTTCGAAAAAAATGAGATAGACTATTCAATCCCGGATATCAGAGTGAAAGGTCTCCAACCAGGCAGGGATGGCAAACGCCCCGAATACTCACTTACGGATGGATGCGGCCTCGCTAGTCCAGCCGTATTTCGGGCAGTTGCTCGACAGCTAGGCTTGCCGTATCCACCGAGTGCTGTCCAAGCTCGCATTGGTGCGGCAAAGGGGCTTTGGATAATGGACCCATCGATCCCACTGGACTCTGAACAAATACAAATTAGAATTCGACGTAAGTTCTCAGATATCGCAACCCTGATTAAATTAACTGACAGCTAATGGAATATATCGTTTAGCCGACCAGAATAAATTTGATGGCATATCTTTGGAACCAGAGCATCGTACCCTGGATATTTGCAACATCTCAAAGCCGCTAAACCCTTCTGCATTAAACCTCCAATTTATTGTTATCCTATTGCACAACGGCGTCACTGAAACTACCCTTGAAGAACTTCTCCGAGAGGACATCCGTAATGAAGTTACTGAGCTTTTTAAAGACGGAAGCCTTAATGACGGAGCGTCCCTGAGGAAATATCTGGAGCGGGTCAAGTTAAACGGCTCTCGACGTAACGGCAAAGCTACCGCGATGAAAGGGAGGATGCCTCTTAGCCTTGCCGAGCGTGCCCTTGATCTCATCAACGCCGGGTTCACCTTGCAGAATGGAACTTTGAAATACTGGTTTCAAACAATCTTGACTAGCCACTGTGATACAATCAAGGAAAAGATGCACATTCGGATCCCTTGGAGTTGCCAACCGTACTGCGTACCGGATCCTTCCGGGAAACTTAGGAAAGGTCAGGTATACCTAAGGTTTGGTCCCGAGTCAAAATTTATCGACCCGAAGACCATGATGGCCATAGACGTTTTGAGAGGCGACGTTTTGGTCGGGCGGAATCCAGCACATTTCGCGTCGGATATCCAAAAGGTAACGGCGATTGACGTTCCAGAATTACGATTCCTCACGGATGTCATCGTTTTCCCTGCCGACCCCGAAAGCAACGATCGGAGCCTGGCAGATTACCTATCCGGTGGCGACTACGATGGAGACAGAGTTTGGACATGTTGGGATCAAAGATTGGTAGGAGATTTTGAGGGTGAACTGATCCATGGACCAAGCACTGTCGACATGGTGGGATATTTTGAGCCTGAGCGTAAAATGATGTGGCACGACTTTGGGGACGAGGATGAATCTCCTGATGCATTCTCAAATTTCATGCAACACCATATCAAAACTGCCATGAACGAAGAACTTTTGGGACAATGTACATCACTATTCGAGAAAGTTGTCTACAAACATTACCGCAAGGAAGGGGGGGTTCTAAACCTTGAGATAGTGAAGCAGCTTGGTGTGGCCTGCGGGATGCTTGTTGATGCTCCAAAGCAGGGGATCCGACTGAGGCTCGGTTACTGGGAGAATTGGAAGAGAACCTATGGTGGCGGAGGGATACCACTTTACAAAATGTCAGAGAAAGAGTTAGCAAGAAAGAATCTAGTCGGAAACGCGAAGAAAAGCAGGCACCCAATCGACTGGTTGAAATTCCATGTTGCGGTCGATGAGGTCGCATCTCTGATCACTCAGTTTCAAGACTCCTGTGCAGTCACATCATCTAGGGATGAAGATCTACTCATTTATACCCGCCGATTCTTTGCTCGTTGCATTGGGGATATGGAAAGTCATGACGCATTCGAGAAGGAGATGGCGACGGCACTGCTCGCACAAAGAAATCACCTCAATCGCGAGTTGGATGTGCTTCTGGAAAAGTGGAGTGGATATTGGGCAGGTCAGCAATTTGAAAATGAGGACGAGAAGGATTCGGAAACATCCAGAACCCTCGTTGAAGAGTGTGTGCGTATCTTCGACAATATCCTGCCATACGAAGACAATTCTCCGATAGGGATGGTTCTTGTTGCACAATGGAAGCTTTGCGAACAAGATCCGTTTTCAGAGTGGAATCGAATAAAAACATCGCTTCTGCATGAGAAGACATCCAAGTGGGCAGATTACAAGTCGGCTATTCCTTGGTTTATCGCCGGGGACATCATGTGCTTTGAAAAATGGCTAGCAGTGTCCCAGGAGTCTGGAAGACGAAGCGGTTTTGTCATCCAGCCAATATCAAATGCGTCCCGCATCAAAGCGTCGGCTCTCAAAAGGGCAACTGAGGATAAAGATTGGCTCTCTGGGGGGCCCGGCGATGAGGACAGTGACCAAGACGACTCCGACGCCGAATTCGACGATGAATAGCGTCCGATTACCCTTTTTCTCTCACTTTTCTTTCTTCCCCTCGAAATGAATATCTCATTTTCGTCTTTTCCCTTTCACGACTTTGGGGGGGGAAATTTTTCTTTTCACTCAACTTGACTATGCGCTTTATCTTCTATGTTTCTACTCCGGCGTTTCTATTCTGGCGTTTCCATACGGTATCGGCGTTGCACTTGGTTCTTTTGTGAAATAATGTTGTCTCTCTTCACTTTTCAACCTGCCTGTCTATCAAAATACATGTCGCGATCCTATCCCAAGGTTCATTATTCTTCCTCAACTTGGTTTCTAGAGCAGGTCTATCGGGATGAATCAATTGTATTGCACACAACCATTCTGACAACATTCCTAAGATATCACTGTTGGATCGATGATTATAAAGTCATTTTACAGATATTTGATGACTCATTTGACATTAATATCCAAATTTCCGCAAGGTATGGAATATTCTCATGCAAACTAGATATATCTAAGTATACATATATTTATTTACAACATCGATCGAAGTCTCTCTCCTTATCTAGGGAATGGTCTGGATGCATCGCAATATTGCACTAAAGACACTGGGAATACCAATCGTTGGAATATTTACAAGTGCTCCCGGAAGCACAGACTGTACATCCAGTATATCCTTGCCCACCACACTATTATCTACCTGTTAGCCATTTCTATATCCCAGCAGCGGAGATATTTGGAAGCTTACCTGACCATAAAGAGCCTGGGTACACCCACTTCCACCAGCGGTCGTTGTTTTTGTAGTAGTAGTGGCAGCAGCAGGAGTGGTAGTCTTCGTTGTGGCGGCAGTAGTAGTAGTACCGCTACTAACATTGTTCCAATAATTCATATCAATCCAAGAAGTGCTACCGATAATACCACCAAGAGTAAGTGGGGAAGATAACTTCTTAGACCAACTAACGCGGGTACCCTTCGATCCATCACCCGTGTTTCCATATTCTGCGTAGTAGACATTATCAAGTGCTACACTCCAAGTGGACCAACCCTCGGGTCTAACGACCGACGACATGGCGGTATTTTGGAATACGGTTCTGGCATATGCACGCCATGGACGGCCGAGGTAGGTTTTCACGCTGGAGCTTACGCCGGATTTTAGGGAGATCGAGGAGGAGTTTATGACGTAGTATGATGGGTTTGTGTCGCTGTCGCGGCCGTTGGCGGTTATGTAGCCGGCGCCGGAGATGGCGATTGTGCATTTTTCGAACCAGGCTATTGCTTGTTGGCCGAAGATGAAGTCTGTGGCGCCTTCGATGTAGCATTTGTTGAAGACGTTCTGTGAGTAGTATAAGGTTATTGTGGTTAGAGAGAATGTTCTCGTGATAAATTTATAAACTAAATTTCCCCTTAGGAGGATGTTTTGGAGGGGGGATTGGTTTGAGGGTATAAATTCTCTTAGGAGGATTATTATCCATAGTGAACTTATATATGGAAAGTGCCTGGAAGCTTCGAAGGAGTATCGTTCTATGAATAACTTGAAAAAGAAAATTATTAAAAGTACTTACGGTTCCCTTATTAGCCAACAGTGTATCCTGATATCCCAAGAGTTTACATCCATAATATCCTTGCTGATTGCCCTGCGTACTCAGCGCAATAGCTTGTACTCCCGAACCCCTCGAATTCTGAATATTCACATTGTAGACTTTAAAGTCCGTGCTATGAGCTCTCAATGTCCCCGAGGCATCATTGCTACCTGCAACATCCGCGCCTAGGGAGTTTACAAGGGTGACTTGGTTTTGGTTATAATCCTGGTCGTTTGTGGTATACCCATAGATTGTGATTTTGCCTTTGACGGTGTTTGGGATGTAGACTTGGCCGTTGTAGGTTCCTGGTTGGATGAAGATTGTGAAGGAGGAGGTTGAGGAGGCGGGGATTGAGTTTATGGCTGATTGGAGCTGTTGTAAATATCTTAAGTAAGTAGGTATTTCAGTATGTATAGTTTTGGGGTATTGATATATATATATATATATATATATAGATAGATAGAGGAACTTACGTCGCTGTATTGTCCGCCGGACTTTGCGACTACGATTGATCCAGATGGTGGTGATGTTCGAGATGCCGCCTGCGCTAGAGCAGTGAATATGGAGATGTAGATGATACTAATCTTCATTTTGCCGAATTTACAGTCGATATATACAGAGCCGAACTACTGTTGGAAAAACCTTTGTATTCAGATGTCTAACTAGCTGGGTCAAGGTATCTTTTTATACATGTCTCGAGCTCTGGACGCTACTATATAATGTTTACACATGCATTGTGGAAAGGCTCGTGAATTCATCCCTTAGTCAGTTTAAGTTTATACGTGCACCGGCTAGCTAGCTGGATACGTGCATCCTGCTCCGGCCTTCTCGTCTGATGTTTAGCGATTTTGAAGGTATAATTAGGCTAGGGGACCGACCTACCCCGTTCGAAGGGGCTTCTAGGTTCCGCGAGGCGAAAATTCATAGCGAGAATCAAGAATCAAGCGGACCGAAATCACCGTTTATACCTATTGGAACCATGGATGAGATGTGTGGAGTACAGGGGCCCGGGGTTTGGCGGCCTACACGGTCGTGCGGCCAAGAGCATGATCCAGGGTACGGGACCATCTAAAACACGTGCCAAGACGCCCACGATTTCTCCGTCTTGCTGATGCGGCAGGGTTGTAGCGGGGGAATTTTAACCTTTTTTTTTGAAGGAGGGGGATAATATATCGGATGGTGGGAACTTGTAGGTTTTTGAACCGCGGGTTATGGCGGGTTAGAAGTGGAAGATGTTATTTAATTTGCCTGAAAATGTGGGCGACTCGGGTGGAGCTTTGCCGAAGAAAATTTTTTTTTTGAGCGGTATAAAAAGAGTCTATACTGAAGTTGCACTATAGGTGCGTATATGCATGATTTCTTCTTTGATATAAGCTTCAAATGTGATTTAGGCGATATTGCGATTCGAATTAGTCCTCGGTATGCTAAGAGTTCTAGAAACCTTGCGAATATCACTCGTTATATAACACATGCATGTTTGAATGAACCATGGAACCATTGACTTTTGTTCCAATATCCAAGTCCACTTCTGAACTTAATCAATGACTTCTTTTATAGGGAAAGACCCCGCAGAATGCTAGGAGGTCCAACCATGGATCTAATATAACAATTTATGGAATGGGTCTTCCGTCTCTAATTGCCTTTGCAAGCTCCGATTGAGCAACATTGTCAGCATATCGTTTATACAACGGCAGATAATGCTCTCTATCCGATGATGTATCTTTAATCGCTTGCCAATTCACAATTGCGCTGACATATCTTTCCCATCTCGCCCCGACCTCCCCATCCTTCGCGGATGGCCAATTCCCACCATTACCCTTAAACTCATCAAAGACCCAGGACCTCTCCACCAACGGTCCGATGATAACATCCGGCAATGAAGGTTCCTTCCCAAGCCAAAAGGGACCAACGGGATCAATCTGTCCAGCGAACTTTTTAATACTTTCGATGTAATCATCTCTACCCTTTTGAGAATCTTCACCCTTGAATTGTAACCATCGGTGGAAAGCTGGGATTATACTACTCCCAACGAATTGGATCCATATCCTTGCCCTTGCGCGTTCGTACGGATCTTCTGGGAGGAGTCTGGGACCGTATTTGGTTGGGTCGGAGTAGACTTCGTCGAGATACTCACAGATCACTGAGGATTCGAATAGAGGTTTTGGAGTACCATCTGCCGTGGGGACGACTAGGGTTGGAACTAGTCCGCGTGGGTTTAGGTCTAGTAGACTTTTTGGCTTTTCGTAGGGGTTGACTTCGATGTATTGGAATGGAATGTTTTTTAAGTGGAAGACTAGGAGGACTCGTTGGACGTATCTTTAAATTATATAAAAGGGAATCGATCGTAAACGGGTTAGAGAGTTATGGACTTCTGTATCCTTGTAATTGGGGGGAATGCCTACGGGCAGAACCAGCCGGCGTATATCTTAAGCGGCTCCTCGGCTGAGTGCTCTGCGAAGTACTTAGCTGCTTGGCCTGTGGCCTCGGGGTAGATTCCCACATCTGGAATCGGCATGGTTCTTGATTGGAGACTAGACTGGACTTATAAACGGTTGGCGTAACTAATCTCGTATCCGTACTACGCTGCGGTCCGAGAATTGAAACAGAAAATGCACAATTATTGCAATTGAGATTCCAAGACAAAATGTCTGAATTCAAAAATTCCAAGCCTTTATAACCGTAAAGTTGTTTGAATGGATGACTCCTCCGAATATCACATCTTCTCCGAAATCGCTGTTTATCTTCTGATTTGTCATCATTATAATTCGACCAAACCTGGCGAATCGCGACGAGATTGCGTGATGTGTCGGAGAACGGAAAAAAAATATCCAAAATGAATGTGTTGTCGACGAGTGTGGTATTTTCTGTGTTGCCAAGATTCTGTGTCACCTCAAATTCCCCGTTTGATCTTTTTGACGTCAATCGAGTTGCTGTCGTCGCGACTGAGCTTCAAAGTCTCTTCTTCTTGTTCTTGTCCTTGTTACCAATATTCATCTTCATCTTTCATCTTCAGCTTCATTCACACGCACACATCGATATTGCAATCGCTAAGCTCGCGACAGGATTCGCATAATACGAGACTTACTATCAATTACCTTGTTTAAAAACACCATTGATCTCTTAGAATTTGAACAATGTCGCAATCATCCTTAACCTTAATACAAACCCCGCCAGACGTGAGCGAGCTCCCCACTCTCGCCGACCACCAGTCAGCAACTCCCGCGTCATTCGCACAGGAAGTCCTCCACTTTCGAACTACAGGTGCCAAGATTACACTATCCTCTGACCAAAAGTTTTTGCTACCGGCTTGGTTTCCAGATGCAGCTAGCAATGATATTTCAGTAGATGTCGAGGAGAAAGCAGCACCAGGAAAGGATAAGGCTGCAGCTGAGGGAGATGATGATGAGGATTGGGAAGATGAGGATGCGATTGTTGAGGATGTACATGTTGAGGATGTGACTGTTATTGTTACTACTAAGTACGGCTTTTCTTTTGTTACTATATTGGATATTACCATCGTGGATCTTATACTAACTAATTAATTAGACAGCTCACATTATACTCGAATACACATTCCGCTGGTTATCAAATCCCATATCTTTCCATCTCATTACACGCCATAACATCGACACCTACAACTTCGGGTATCTTCATGCAGATAAACACACACACCACATCCTTCGACGACCATGACTACTCCTCTCTCGAGTTGACGATATACCCCCCTCAGACGACATTGACGACCAGTGCAGAAGGCAGGAATGTAACTGGTAGCACGAAGGAGCTTTTCGAAGCACTGGCGCAGTGTAGTGACCTGCACCCAGATGTCAAGCCTGGCTTCTTTGGTGGTGGAGATGATGAAGGCGATGAGGATGCTGATGAGAATGGTGCTATTTATTTCGATCATAATGCTATGGGCGATATAGCCGGTGGGGGTGGGATTACATTCTTGGGTGGTGCGGACGAAGTTGGTGGAATTCCGGCGTTGGCGCCTGGTGGGTGGATTACGGCTGAGAACGTGGATAGGATTCAGTGGACTATTGATGGACAGTCTGGAGTTGGGGATCCGAATGCTGCGAATTTGGGACCCGGTGCGGGAAATGTTAGGAGGAGGGATGATGATGATAATGGTGGAGTTGAACTCGAGGAGGGAGTTGAGACTAATGGCTCGGAGACAAAGTGGCGTAGAACCGAGTCGTGAAGCCTTTTTTTTTCGAGTTTTTTAGTCGAGCAGGACTCGCATGTAGCAATGTTTTTACTATCTATGACTCTGTAAGCTTAAACTTATGCAGTTTACGACTTGGTAAAATAATAGATTAAGCTCACGAATGCGGAATTTTATTAATGTCTATTGGATTGGTTACTAGGTACGTAGTGCTAATGAATCTTGAAGATATATACTTTTTATATAATGCGAAGACCTCCGGGTCAATTTCATCTGTCTGCTTCACCTTGACTTTGTGCCCAAATTAAATAAGCTTCATGGGCCTTCTTTTGTGCAGCCCATTGCTTCTTCAGAGTTTTACCTCTGCTTTTGGCTACCGGTTCTCCGTCTTTATCCTTGATTGGAATACCTTCTTCATCCCACTCGCTAAACTCTGTGCTACCCTCTCCTTCCTTGAACATCACAAAGGGACTTAGTTTACCCTTCTCTAGCTTTTCACGTTCTGCCTTTTCCTTCTGTCGTCTGAGTTCCTCCTTGTTTCGCTCCCTTTCCGCTGCCTTTTCTTCTTTCTCACGCTTCTCGGCAAGAAGTTGTTCGGCAGAGACGAATTTGACGAGAGCGGCGCCGCCTTCTCTATCATCGAGCGAAACTCCAAGAGCGGGAAGATCCTTATTTCTTAGTCCATCGCAGAGTTGGAGCAATTCCTTACCAGCCGGAGTAGACTTCTGTTGCATAGCAACAGCGCGAACTCTATCACGGAAAGAAGAGAGAACTCTAACGTAAGGCATAGCGACAGCCTCCTTATCTGCTTCTTCTGAGACTACAGACTCATCGCCCCATCCAATGCGAGTTGAAGAGTAAGGTTGGCTGTCTAGACCAAATATGTGGACTTGTTTGGTAACCCAGCGAGCGATAGTGGATAATGTTGCGACGGAGAGGTAGCCTTCGCTGGTGCCGATGTAGATGTTTGCTTTGGAAACGATTTCGAGGATGGCGACTATAGCGTTTGCAGTGTTTATACTGTCGCAGAGGGCGAGGTGGTAGTTTAGTTTGGCGCTGTCGAACCTGTGTGCTTTGTGTTAGTATGTGTATGATTCTTCAGCCGGGGGGTGTCTGGAGGGATCACATACTCTTTGTATAGCGCCCTTTCTCGTGCTGTGAATAGTTGTTCGATATTCTCGCCCTTCTTTTCTCTTTCTTGCTCTTCAGCCGCTAAGGATCTGATATTTGTGAAGAACTTGTTGAGAGTTGCTTCGAATCCCTTTGCTTCATTAATGTTGCCTTCACGGATTTCGATACCATCTTTCCAGCTACCCATCAAGAACACAATACGAAGCCTCCTACTCGTCCATCCACCTCCTCGACCAAGAGCCTCCCGTATGCTAACGAAATTCTTCAAACTCTTTGACATCTTGGCCCCGGCAATAGACAGATGACCCATATGAAGGAAATAATTGACCCATTGATGTTTTTCTCCCGAAAGACCATCCGCAGCAGTGCATGGATCCCAATACGCCTCGCTCTGTGCGATTTCGTTATCATGGTGTGGGAATGCCAAATCGATACCACCGGAGTGGATATCGACGTTTGGACCAAGAACTTCTGAGCACATCACCGAGCACTCGATGTGCCAGCCGGGACGACCTTTGCCCCAAGGACTATCCCAGCCTGGTTCACCGGGCTTCGATGATTTCCAGAGGGCGAAATCTCCAGAGTTCTTTTTGCCTGTTTGGCTGGTCAGTGCGCCTTCACCATCTTCTAGTAATGAAGTGGAGGATGCATCCCATGGCTTTAGCTTGGCGTAGTGGTGGCCAGATGCTCTGTAGGCCTGGACGTCGAAATAGACAGATCCGTCTGTGGTTGGGTAGGCGAACCCCTTCTTGACTAGTTTATCGACGAAATCTACGTTTTCGGGGACAAACTCAGATACACGGGTGGTAACCGTGGGTGGGAGAACGTTCAGCCGAGCCATGTCTTCATTGAAATGACGTTCCCAGTAGGCGGCCGTTTCGCGGAAAACCTTTGGATCGGTGACAGAAGCACCATGCAAAGAATCGAGATAAGGAGCAAGGATGTCCCTTACGGCGATATAGAACAGATCTGAAGTAGATGCTGGAGATGTAAGGGATACTGAAGCGGTGTAGAGGGTCTTAAGGTGCATTTTGACCTTGGCTTCTTTCTCGAGGTCGTCTCCTGAGAGCTCTTCCAAGCTGTCATTGGAGATTATGGTACCGTCTGCAGCGATTAGTTTGGGATATGTTGTAGAGGCCCAGGCGACGAAGGTGCTTGGAGTGGCTTCTGAATCCGGGAAGTTCTTGAGAAGGTATTTCTGCCATGCCTTTGTGACTTCTTCCAGGACTTCTGGGTCGATTGAAGGGTGTTCCTTTTGGTAGATGCCAAAAAGATGGGATTGGCGAGCTCTGAGGATAATCTGTATTCATTCAAATCATCACCAGTCAACCAAGCTGTCTTCAGCTTTCTTTCCATATTACTCATTCACACCATGTATAATATAATGAATCCAGCCAGGGAATATCCAAACCAACCTTGTCGTCGATATCTGTAACATTCTGCACAAACTGTACGTCGTATCCAAAATATCCTTCCAAAACTCTTCGGAGAACATCAGTGGTAACGTAGTTCCTAGCATGACCTAGATGACCAGCATCATAAACAGTCGGCCCGCAGCAGTACCAAGTAACTTTTTTCCCAACCACATCAATTGGTTGGAACGAAGTCTTCGTCCGAGTAAGCGAGTTGTAAATCTTCAGCTCAGCCTCGGGGGCAGCTATACGCATGTTGTTCGCAGCGGGAGCCCTCCATGGTGGCTGCTCAACCTTCTGCTTTCCAGCAATGGTGGTGGACATTTTGCGGGGAAGTGGCGTTTTTGCAGTTGCGAATGGTGGGGCTGCTCGACGCGAAAGGCAGCGGCGGATGCCAGAGAAGGCAGCAATTCGGGGTGAAGCAGTGTAGACGGCGGCGGTATTGAGGCCAAAGAAAAGCGTCGTCGTCGGCGTCGTCGATGGTCGGAGGAATAGGAAGGAGTTGGACATTCGAATTCAGCCGCCGTCAGTTTTATACAAAGAAGACAGCTTGCAGTGCAGTGCTCTTGGTGTTGACTCTTACGTTCAATTGCGTCTTCGCCTACGAAAATTTCAAACCTTCCCCAAACACCCATCGTCGAAAGACTCACCATCTCGCGCCGCCGACGATTGCCGCCCATTCGACCATTCCATCGCGATAAAAATAGCACGGCTGCATTCGCTGGGTATTTGCGATCATAGGGATCTAGTATTTATCACAAGTCATGGCTGCGGTTGTTCCGCAGACAGGCTCCCAACCGGTGGCATCCGCGTCAACCTCGTCATCGTCGACCGGAAAGAACATCACGTTTGCCGACAGCTCTTTCCTCCCTGGCCCGAACTCATCGTCGACGATTGTTCCGAACTCTCGAGCTATTGCTCATCTCACCCGTGATGTTCTTCAATCGGTTCTGGTCCAGCCAACCCCTTCGTCATCGTCGGCATCTACTCCCGATCCAGTCGCCAACTTAAAGCGAAAACAACCGTCGACTTCATCCCTCAATACTCGTTTTGGCTCGTTTCCCCACCCTTCTCTTCTAGTTCCTGCTGGAAGTCAAGTACGGAGTGCGTCTGGTACTGGGTTCATTCACATCCTCCGACCGACACCCGAGCTATGGACATTGAGTTTACCTCATCGGACTCAAGTTGTTTATACACCTGATTCGTCATATATACTACATAGACTACGAGTACGTCCTGGAAGTCGTATAATAGAAGCTGGTGCTGGTAGTGGGAGTTTTACACATGCCTCGGCTAGAGCGGTCTACAACGGTATCCACGAAAACCCAGTCACTCAGAGTGCACCAACGACAGATGGGGCCAAAACAGAAGATGAAGAAAGCACCAATAAAGCGTCGGAGTCTGTGACTTCGGGTGGAAATACCCAAGCTCCTGCTACTTTGGCAGATTCACAGGGCCGAGTGTTGTCATTCGAGTTCCACGCCGATAGGGCTTCCATATTACGCCACGAACTCCGTCAACATGGTCTACACCAGATAGTCACCGTTACAAACCGGGATGTTTGCGCTTCTGGATTCTCCCTTCCAGACCCTGAACTAGACATTGGGGGCAATACATACGCTACAGCAGTCTTTCTAGATCTTCCGGCACCCTGGCTGGCGATACCACATCTCACAAGGGAAAATGGGAGCCTCTCGCAAACGAAGGCTGTGAGGATATGTTGCTTTAGTCCTTGTTTGGAACAGGCTCTGAGGACAATTGCAGTACTGAGGGAGCAGGGTTGGGTTGAAGAGGACTTGGTGGAAGTTGCACACAAGCGATTGGAAGTTAGAAGGATGGGACCGAATGGAAGAGAAATCGGAGCGAAATCTCGATCGCAGGGCGATGATGAAGTCAAAGTCGCCAGCGTCGAGGACTCTGTCAGCAAACTCAAGAAACAACTATGGCACCGTAAGGCAAAACAGGCAAGACAAAGAGAGAGACTAGCGAAGAGACGAAAGTTGGATGAAGATGGGAATGAGGAAGTCCAGGATGAGGACAGTGATGTTGATATGGACGCCAATGATGATGAGGAAGTTGAAGAAGGTCTTGAAACCGCGGAAGAAGAAACTGGGAACGGCAGGTTACACCTATTCAACCAAGGCCGCGTGCTAGTAAGGACGGAACCAGAATTGAAAACTCATACTTCATACCTGGTCTTCGCTGTTCTTCCGCTCCCTTGGACAGAAGAGGATGAAGTCGCAGCCAAAGCGAAATATACCTTACCACCACGGCCTGCCCCTCAAGTTAATCCCAGGACGGGCAAGGATTACACGAGTGGAGGTAAAGCCCCCAAACCGGCGGCTGATGGGAAGTTGAGCAAGACTCAAGAAAAGAAACTTAGAAAGGCCCAAGAAAAGGCGGCCAAGTTAGCGTCGGAGTCGAACCAGGCCCCAAAGACGGAAGAAAAAGATGCCTGAGGGATCAGGTACTTCTATGTCTAAGCTACGAGATAGTATGTAAGATAGGGCGTTTGTCGGTCTAAATAGACTGGACTAGATTTGTATCATCACTAGACAGAAGTATTTAGCCAAATCGGATTTAGAATGATCATAAAGGGCATCATTCGAATACCAAATATCAGATCTGTAGACGTAGAACTTTACACCTCCAAATGCAACAGACTTTTAGTGTTGGCCCAGACATGTACAGCGCTGGGAAGGATCCAATTATCAATCGCAAACGCGAGCGTTCAATGCAATGCAATGCAATGACTCGAATCAGTTAATCAATCATCCATCCATGTGGCACAGTCGAGCTGGTTTCTATATTATATCCCCCTGCGCAATAATTCAGGCACTTACATACAACTGCTTCTAATCCACCTTGCGACGATACCTGAGCAAGTAGTAGGTAAGTACCATCTAGATTCTCGATCTATCTATATAATCATTTTGCGAAAGCTAAAACCTTAAATCTAGATCGATCTGAGTCTACCGCCTTCCCCGCTTGAGACTAGAAATGGCTGAACACGAGCCGCCTCGTGTCATCGAAGCCATAACCCGGCCTCACGAATCCACCGTAATCTTCCTCCACGGCCGTGGAGATTCTGGAAATAATGTCGCCCCGTACCTTCTCTACACCCCAATCAACTCAGAACACTCCGAAACCTCCCGCCAAAACACAGACATAACCCTCCGCAACCTGCTCCCGCACACAAAATTCCTATTCCCGACAGCATTAAAACGTCGGCTTGAACGACTCGGCAGCAATGTGGTTTTCAACCAGTGGTTTGATATGGATAGTTTGGAGATCACGGATTATTATGATGATGGACAAGTCGAGGGGGTTAAGGAGAGTACGGATTATATCCACGGGTTGATAAAAGCTGAAATTGAAGCTGGGATCCCGCCGGAGAAGATTGTGGTTATGGGGATCAGTCAGGGGTGTGCTACTGGTGCTGTTGCTGTTATGAGGTACCCTGCTAGGCTTGGAGCGTTTGTGGGGATAAGTGGGTGGTTGCCGTTTATTACGGAAATTGAAAATATATTGAGGCAAGAGGCAGAAGAAGAAGAGAGGGATGCTACGGCGGTTTTGGGGTATATTGAGAAGAGACTTGGGAGTGATAAAGAAGTAGTACGGGAGAACGTGATGGAGATGCTGAAGACTCCGGTGTTTATTGGACATGGGGTTGGTGATACTAAGATCCTTCCGAAGTGTGGAGAGAGGTTGAGGGATGTGATGAAAGGTGTGAAGTTTGAGGAGGTAGTTTGGGCGACTTATAGAGTCGGGCACTGGTGGTGCGATGAGGAACTTATACATATCGCGGCTTGGCTTGGGACGAAGGGGTTCCCTGTCAACGGATTGGAGAAGTTTATGGAGGATGATATTGGAAGTTTGAGCACTCAAGGGGTATCTTATTCAACCAATTAGGTTTCATCGATCGTCTAGAAGTCTAATCTTTATAGATCTAGAAGATAATTTGATTTCAGCTAAATATTTAACATTCTGAATGTAATTTGAACGCTTAAGATGAAGAGAGCAAGCAAAGATTTCCGATATCAGCGTGGGTCATTTAACTATGCGACCCCAAATATTCTGAACAGATTTGGTAATCTGATAGACCCTAAACCTGTTACGGGATCCCAACCTATATAGAAACCCATAAAGTAAGTTAAGAATGCTTCTATCAAAGAAAATATTGGGTACGTTCAACTTACCAGCCGCAGTTGGGAAACCTGTTCTACTACACCCGCCAGGGTTACTACCCACAATAATATCACTAGGATAGCGCGTTAGTATCAGTTCATATCTCTATAAGTAGTATACACCCCGGCGCTCTTTTGCAAAGATAGATTATATAGTACTTGTATGCCTATATATTAAAAACCAACAGAGTGGGACTTACTTGAACAGAGCAGCATTTTGATACTAAGATTGTAGAAATAGATGTCAAGGTCAGTGTATAAAATTTCAAGTAGATTAGTTAGACAAGGGCCATAGGATAGAAAACTTACCAATGCAGGCTGAACGAATCCAACAGTGGGCATGTTCCGCTTGAGACGCTCTTCGTTCACTCGAGTCAACATGGCCGCCCATATTGGAGCCGATGCGGATGTTCCACCGACTAACATAGTCAGGCCTCTCGTCTAGAAATCTCAGCACCATGTTGTTAATCAATCAATTTATCGATGTAAGTATATTTTCTAAATGATCATATTATAGGAAGACTCACGACAATCAAGATATTGTTGCCCAGCTATCGAACGGGTAGGGCATACAAATTCCGTCAGTTCGAAACCGCACTTACGTGTATGTATAAATATATACTCTATCGCGAAGAATACTCACCGCTGCTACATCAGGATACCCTCTCCCACCACGGTTGAACAGCCCCCCACCGCTACCAATATTTTGGTTCAGATCACTTAGGTTATAACTCTTGAACGGTAAAGTCTTTGATGCAAAGTAATTTGCGACAGCGGCACTTTGATATGAGGGTTGTGCGTGAACATTCGAAAACCCGCCACCAGACCCGAATGCTTGAGTGGCTCGCTCCCTGCCGCCATTGACGTATTCTGTACTACCTACTGCTAAGATATATGGACAATCTGTAATGTATTAGTACTGTCCGTTGTTATAGAATTGTGTCTAGGTAGCCGTGTATGGGTAACGTACTTGATGGAAAGTCAGGATTGAAGATTGTACCAGGCCCTGAAGTTTGTCCTGCTGGGCGAAGACAACCATCCGGATTATCGTCATCCTCACCACCGGCAGCGACTCCAGAGTCTCCAGAGGCAACAACGTGGGTATAGCCTTGTAGGGCTAGTTTCATGAACTCTGCACATTGCCTGTTACAGAAATAGTCAGTCTGGATTGATCACTTAGCTTCGAAGGCGATATTGTTTGGAACATATTTTATATATTGTACGCACCTCAATTGGTAATTCGCGGGCAAACCCAGAGTGTTCTCAGGTCCACCATATGATATAGAAGTAACATACGTAGGATTTTGAGTTCCACAATCTAGGGGGCCCGGGAAGGCACCCGGTTTACCTACGTTATTTGGATTCGGGTAAGGAGGATCAAGCGGAGGGTTTGTATCATTCGAATTTCCAGTGATACCGAATGCGGTAAAACTGCAATACGATCCGTCGATACCATCAAGGTAGTTGTTCAGAAACCCAGAGTAATTGTAATTATTTTGCGTGGGTGGGTCATCAGTAGAGAACAATGCTTGACCCTGTGGATAGATAATATGATGAGATGCTTGGATGTCAAGGTTCGACTCGTCTCCAACCTCGTCTGTCAGAGAACTGGTTGAACCCCTACCGCCATCAATACTTCGAAGCTCTGGGTTTCCTTTGCTACTGGGGATTCTAGTAAATAATGTATTGAAGGTTGAAACATCAGTTTGCGAATATAACTGCCCAAGACCCTGAAAGATACCAAGTTTATTACCAGGGTTTACTCTAGTATTTTCTGGGAGTTCTGTGATACCGTAGAACTGACGGATGCACTTGGGGGTTAGAGCCAACCTATTCTGAGCATCAGTGCAAGGTAAAAGGCTTCTAAGTCCCGAGAGGACAGTGTTTAAAAGTTCACTCCCCATAATAGCGGTGATCGGGTCTAAGCTAAATCCTGGAGGGGGTATTTGACGTTTTCGATTTTGGTTGTTAGTGTTCTCTCGTTTTGATCGCGGTTGTCTTTTTTTAAGTTTCTCTCTTTCTGGAGAGAGGGGTCCTGATGGCGGGAATAACTTTATACCAGGGGTAATGTAGTCGATGTGCTGTTGAACATGGTGTGGAATATGATACCTAGAAATCAATTTGTTACTTAACGTCTTAAAATCCATCTCCAGTATAATATCATATTAATATATATATTTATATTCGCGGAGTCCTAGCCTTCGTAAATCTAGAGTGGAGGAAGGGGTTGAACACTTACTCGTCACAAGCAATATTTAACCGTCCGCTTCTACTATGCTCATAGACATGATAGCTCGTACGTAGAAGGTTTTGAACCTCTGACACTAAAGCATCGAACTGAACCCATTGTCGATTCAACGAAATGGATATACGATCCGGATGAAATCCAGAATCTTCTAACCATTTAAGAACAATACGTTCACTCTCTGCGTCTGGAGCAAACATTTCGATAACCTCGGATTTTGAGAGATGGTTACCATATTTTGAAGACCCGGGGGTCGAGCTTGATTGGGGTATTAGTTGAATTTGACAATAATTTAATGGGTAATATATACTTAAAGAGAAGTCTTGAATGGTTATTCTTACATTTCCATGAGCAAATCATGACCTTTATCAAGATTCCTTTGCTTTAGTCCAATACGCATCGGTAGGACGGAGGAATGGTCTGCAGGGCTTCGTTTAAACCAGGCACGGTTTTCAGTAGCCCGTTTCTCGTGGAGGACATAGGTTGAACCTGTTGGATTTGCAATTACAGGGAGAATTATCCCGAGGAGGAAAATCAATAGAGGCTTCATTTTCAAGAAAGACAAACGATTATAACTATTAGTGACTGGAAACTGTCTTGATCAGTTGATTCCCCTTCATAGAAATTTCGAAAGCATGTTCGTGATCGAGCATATATAGATATTTCTAGCTATAGACTCAGACATCAAGTCGGAAATATGATACTAATGTCTTCATGAAATCCCGCCCTTTGCCACCTTGCATTCAGGCAGCTGCAGCTGCAGAAGTTAATTCGAAGAAAACCAAGACCATAAAAGTATATTACGTTTAGTACCGGAAACTTGAGGTTTCGTGGTGACTGACTTATAGAGTCTATATCTACTTCGAATGTATATATTGTGTCGGGCGGCTCGAGGCTTGTCACCAGATTTGTAAAGGTAATACAACAGTTCTTGAAAGTATATGCATATATATATGCAGTCACCTACGAGACCACAGTCATCATTCTCCTTAAGAGGTATTTAGACGAAAACCCGGATTTTGGACATTTATGCAGAGACCTACAGAAGCGGAAGGCTCGGGATATCCGAAACTGAAACCTTAGCTAAAGATAATAAAAACCAGTTTTGTGATCAATAACCCTAGAGCCCCGATTGTTGGTTCCGATTCTGTGAGACGTAAGCCAGCTGCGACTGAGATTCTCCGACAAGCCTATCGCTGCACATGTACACTCTAAATATGTATCGAATTCGGAATCAAGAGTAACGACGCCAGATGATTGAAGTGAATACTACCCCAAAATACGACATTTGTTCACGAATATTTTTCACGGATTGAAACGATAAAGTTTATAAGGCGCAACAAGTGGTCTAGGTATACCCTAGCTACTGTCTCAAGTAACCCGACCTCCGTTAGACAAGCTTATTTTATCGTGTGACCAACTTAACTCTAGATCTAGCTATAGATCTAGACCGCATGCATAGGACTAAATGTTTCAATCGACCCCCTAGACTACAATCGATCCCGATTTGTCTGTAAAGCTGTCCAGTATCGATAAATGGGGGTTATACGTACCTCGCCATATTCTAATGCATGATGCATGATGAATATAGCCAGGAAAAGCTTTGATTATGCGCAATTGAACAGGAGAGTGAAAGGAAAAAACTTGTTTAAAGAAGCTTTTTATCAGGCTGTTGGAGTCGTACAGCTGCAGGTAAAAGCACAGGTTGGAATCGCATCCGATTCGGTTTCTTTTGACTGAGCGAATGGGATGTGGCATTCGTTATGCGTGCAGTGGCCTATCTTTTACTTCTGTTGGCGTTACACCGCTTGGTCGAAATCCGGCCAGGCCCGATGATTTACGCTGCTTCTCATATATCTAGGCACATATTCTTGTAATATATTCGGTGCTTACCGCTATAGGTATGGAATTGAAGCTGATGCAAGATCAGTCCATTGTGAGGCTTCTGGGGTATTGCTTTTAAATTTAGGCATCCTGCAGACCTTGATTTTCACAAGAGCTCAGCTCAAGATAGGTCGATCTGGTGGTTTAATGCCATATTTGTCAATTGTAAGATTGTGAATAATACTGCCTGAAACTTGGAAATGAAAATGACCAAATCGCTTGAGAAAAAAAGGTTAATAGTACTATTTTAAGAATAATCGAACTTGAACGCCCTAAACATCGCTCAAATCCCAGACGCTTGCTAATAAACGATACAGAAAACCGGTTGAAAAATCCAACATAATGATGTGTTGTGGCCATACTTTCCGTGGTATACGGAAAACATCTTTTTCCCTTTGGTAGAAAAATATTGGGGAAAGCAGTGGTTCAACGTATTCTGTTCTTCCTCCGGCGGGATGTCTTTCTTCGCTTCATGTTTATGTTCTGGTGTGATATATCCTCCTTAGCTACAGATTGTGTATTTTCGGCGTTGGATTCGACTTCGAATTCTTTCAAAAGAATCTTTAACAATACTGGATTTAAAACACACCCAGTAAGGTCTTTTGTAATTTTTGTCCTTAGATTCCACAATATCGGTTCCTCTTCTATATTGACAGGGACTTTAACTGTCCAGGAATCTATACCGGTAATTCCTTCTTTAATACTCCCATTCAAACTTGAGTCGACAATTTCATCGCCAAGTCTTCTTGCAAGCAAAACTCCTGCCATGAGATTGAGGAACTGAATACTCTTTATGGAAAAAGTATCTCTAGAATATTCCCAAAGTCTACGAACTTTGTCTGTTACGTTAGAGTTATAGAATGCGATGGCGTCGGCTTCTGTTTCTTTAATCTCTTGCATTCGAACATGAATTCTGTCCCGGAATAGTTTTGCTTCTTTGCTCAGAAGATTGTTGTTTGAAACGGAACAAAAGAGGTAGCCTTCTAGAATACCATATCTAGGTTTGTTGGAGATATCGAAGTTATTGATGTGTGAGATTATTTCATGCTGGAACCAGTCGTCGATTTCTTCTTGACTCGAGCATTTGCAAAGGTTTATCGCTGTAGAGGAAGGGTAAGCCCGCATAACCTGTATTTGAATATCCTTTGAACTTGAAAATGAATGATATCTTACCTCGTTGAGTCAGTGTATCTTGTACTGAGCCATTAGTGTTCAAGAGCCCTTCAATAACTCCAATACTACATCCACCCCGGACAAGCGTATGAATGAACACAGTCTCCATCCAACCAACATCCCTTCTTAACCCCTCCATTCGATAAACCCTAACCTCCCCCTCACTCCCCTCACAATCCCTAATCACGACCCCTCTATCCCCACAATAAACCAAAACATCTGGATCATTCGTCCAAACCGCATCTACAACCCCTTCCTCCATCATATGTACACACTCCACAACCGGATCCCTCGCCGCATGAAACCTAACCCCCAAACCCCCCAAGATTCTGAACCAAATATGTATCTTCCCATTAGCATGTTTATACCTATCCCCCATCTCCCCCACATCCTCACGCTCCAGCGGCGAGGGGAGTATTACATAAAACTCCACCCCTAGTGCTATATACCCCATCAAACGTGTCAAAACGTTAATTTCTCGATGGAACAGTCGAGGTTTTTTGGGGAGTGGGGTGTATTTTTGGGTGTACCATGTTTGGGAGTTTGAGTTGAGGATTTGGTTTTGGGTGAAGGCTTTACGTTGGGATTTTTGGAGGAGCCGTTCTTGAGGGCGGGTTAGGCCGTAGTTCCAGGAGTCTTGGTCTAATGCTATACGAAGAGGCCGACGGTGGGTTTGGAAATGGATTGTGGAGAGTTGGGAGAGCGGGGTGGGGGTTCCTTGGTTGGATTTTTGGTCGAAGAGGGTCCAGAGGTCGAGTTCGGGTTTTGGGTCGCGGGTGCTCCAGCTTTTGGGATGTTGGTTTGGTGACATGGTTTGTTGGATTTTTGTTAAGTGTCAGGGAATGAAGTCTCGATAGTATCGATACTTGAGTAAACCTTAGAAGATGTTAAGATATTCTAAACATGTCATGTAGGAATGTAGAAAGTTCAGGTGCTTTCTTTCCATGAGGTTTTCTATAAATCGAGAATTTAGATGGGAAATTATTTGCAATCAGCTTTCGCGATATCAGTGCTCCGAATTTGGGAAAGGGGTTTCGAAGATCTAGAGTGCTTCAGATTCAAATCTAAGCTGGGTCTAGACCCACTTAAAGAGCCATGTATGGGCGCGGATCCTATCAATTCGCCTGGGGGCCCAAGCGAGGACGCGGTTCTGGTAGATATCTGATTCATGATATTGAATTGTAGTTATTCATTAACTTTTTGCACTTAGTGGTAGGTGTCCTATATACAAGACTCAAGAGGTATCAAGAGAGGCGTTCAATTTTCTGACCATGAGTATCCAACCCCCAAAGCGACACCGAAACGCCAAATCCAAACCCAGATTCACAAAAAAGGAAACGCCAGCCAGCAAAAGACCAGACATGGGCGAAAATACCGAAAAAGGGGAGATACGTCACTCTCTATTCCTCCCCGGAATCCATCTTCTAAGCGCCACTTCTCTGATTTTATACTTCCCAAGAACTTTCTTCAGTCCGTCTGTTTCGGAATCCCAGCCTTTCACGTCATCGGCTGTTGGAACATCGACGTACACCAGCACAACGGTCTTTTTGACTTGACTGTTAACACGAGTGATACTATGCAACCAATACCACTCCTTCCCGACGTTCTCTTCTCTTCCTTCCCAGCGACTGTAGCTAGGTACTATCAGAATACCAAACTCGGCGTGCGAGAACACGGGGCCACGCTTGTAGAGAAGATAATCGACAGAGAACTTCACGCCCGATTTAACAACCCAACCGAGTGATCGGAAATGATGATAGACTGCATAGTTGATCAGGAAGGAGTTGTCGGGGTTGAAGTTTGTCAAAGAGGCGGAAGATTCAGGAAGCGGTGGGAAAGTTGAGTAGCGCAGAAAGAGCTTGAAGACTTCTGGGAGGGACAATGGTTTTGTAGAATCTGCCGTAGTCACGGAGAGTATACCCAAAGCGTATGTGAGGAAGAAAGCTTCCGATAGCATCAATTGCAGGTGTTCCTGGTTCTGGACAGTAACCTTTTTTTGGACTGGAATCTCCTTTGTTGAGGTATTGCTATCGAAACGGACGACCTTTGCAGGTTGAGCAGATGGGGATTCAGAGGTGGGCGGAACTGACACGGGTAGAGTCTCAGACCCAATGTTCACAATGTCTGTCTTTGACTCGGCATCAGAAATATTAAGCTCATCAGACGACGGTGGAGGCGTGGGCAACCCTGGCTCTTCTGTGGGTATGCTCGGATGGGTGGGCCCGGTGACGGTTTCGACCAGTCCACTTATTTCTGCCTCAAGCTCCACAACGACTTTGGAATCTGCGATGATAGGTTTCCCATTTGACACAGACCCATTATCCTCTTTAATCTTCGCCTCCGCGTCTTTTATTTTTTGCAATTCTTCCTTTTCTTTCCTCGCCCGCTCCTTTTTCATCTCCTTTCTCTGATCCCGTCTACGTCTGGTGAGTTCTTCAGACGTCTCTCCAACTTGCGTATCACCCAATCGTCGCATCTCCCGGTTAAGCCATGTAGGCTCACTCCTACTCAAGCTACCTTTGCCCCAGAACCCTTTATTCCATAGATCCAATACCGCTGCAGGGTCCCTAATCTCGACGGACATTGTAACCGGAGAAAATACACCAATGTATGTGATCTTATGGGATTGAACTGGAGGAAAGAAGTAGAGATAGAGATGGTGTAGCAGAGATATAGGATTATGAGGGATCAGCGTTGGAGAGTGATACAACACGACCGGCAGAGGGTCTGCATGGATAACATTGTAATTAGGCCGTTTCGGCTTCCCCGAATGTGGAGGTTTATTCAACGGGGAGGCTGCTGCAGCCGTCACTGCACCATTGACTGACGTATCAGCCATGATCCGCAGGGGAAATATTGGATTTAAATATCCTAATGTTCTAGAAAAGCTTTAGAATCGGTCAGCCGGAGACTCTCCAAGACTTGATAGTAAGAAATGGGACACAGAAAAAAAGGCTTCCAACAAAAGAATTCGATATATGAAATATGAATTTTCCTTGCGATCAGATACCGTTGTAGTCTATCTTGTAAAAGATGTATGTCAAGCCAGCATGGTACATGACGGAGAAACTCGCGTCAATCATTCTAGGCATTGAGAAAGATATTGTCATCATAGCAGGAAAGGAAGTAACCGTCGGAGAGCAATCGGAAAGGTGAATCACAATGGATGGATGGATGGGTGGTGCGACAAACCTATAAGCAGACCATTGTGGCTGCAGTCACACCGAAAGGGTCTCGGTGGGACAATACGGCAAAAGTGCTGGCTCCACTTTTATATGAAGACGGAACGGAAGGCTGCGATATGACGTCTACAGCGATGAGGGGTATCTCTTCTGTAGATAGTTTTGTAGTAGCAGTGATGGTTGTAGTGGTTTGGAGTGGTGGTTGTGGTCGATTTTGTGTGTGGGTTGAAGGAAAGAAAAATTTGGCGAGCCGCCATTGAAAGTTCTTGGATTACAATCACACTAACCTTCTACGGCACTGCAGGGTATATCCTTCGACACTCTCCTTCGATCATATTACATCCCGGACTCCGTATGAAGTATCGTCGCTATTCACAAGCATTGGGAGGCGCTTTGTAAAGATTATATTATGGCTTCTTGATATCAATATCGTACATACAATAACAAAAATATGCCTCCTCAAAAACTCCTCTTCTTGATGCACACCTAGGACCAGCCTTATAGGTCCTACCCTCTATATACTCTGCCGAAAATAATTCATGAGGAGATAGAGAAATCTTCCCTATTAAATAACCTCCTTGGTTCCAATTATATTCGAAATTGCAGATAACCAGAAGGGCCTACAATAGTCCCTTTCGAGCCAATTCAATCTTCTTCGCGACGCTGTTTGGTTTCCCGGTCTTGCTGACACATATCGCAGAACCATCTGACAATTCGAATTTGACTTCGTTATTCGGGAAGGCGCAGGGACAATGGGTCGCTCTATCGACACAGGAGAGGGTTCCAGGGCAAAGATATTTGCTGCAGTGAGCTAGACGGCGAAATACATAAGAGTCAGCTATCGTCGCCAGGACCGAACTAGGGATCTAGTGATAATGGTAGATGCTTACCTTGAGCATACACCTGCTGGTACCATGAACTATCCGATCCTACATCTTGATGTCTCTGCTGGTGATGTCCTTCATGGCCATGACCGCCTTGGAATAAATGTTCGAAGAAACCCCCACCGAATTGAGCAGCGACGAGGAATGGCGCTAGAAGCAGCAGTAGTATCGATAGAACTGGCGAACGAGCCATTCTTGTATATGAAATGTCCTGACTTTTCGTTCGTATACGTGAAGTTAAAAAAACAAGAACAATCCGATTAGTCTGAGGATTCAGTCGCGAAGTTGAGTATTATAGATTTAGATTTGAATGTCGTATAGAGATTACAATGTTGTTAATCAAGGAAGTCAGTGTATTAAATATAACAGAGAAGCTTGAGGCCAGCTATCGAAGACCCGAAGCCATTGATTAGTGCCAAGAAGTGCACAGAGCCCCGCGTATTATCCGTCCCTCCGCGCCACAGTCTTGTGCAAAAACACCAAAACTTTCGCTATCCGAATAACTTCAAGACGACAAAACGTCGACGACGACGACGACGACGACTGCTGTCTACGTTTCTTCACAATGCCGCCGTCACCCGTCACACCCATTGTGGCGCGGTCGATATCATCTCTCCGATATTCTCTAACTCCAAAGCCGTCGTCGTCTTCGATCCTCAATCCGACGTGTACTCGATACCAATCGCCTATTCTCACGTTTATCAGATATGCTACTCACAAGTCTTCCGGTGCTGCGAACGGTCCTGGAGACTCTGCTGGTCGAAGATTGGGTGCTAAGAAGGCTGGAGGTATGTTTAAATATACCTTTTTCTGTAACTTAGCAAACTCAATGGGATAGAACTAATGGCTTTTTTTTATACTTTTTATCTCTACAGGTGAACGAGTCCGTAAAGGCATGATTCTATTCCGTCAACGAGGTACACAATGGTTCCCCGGAGAAAACGTTGGCATGGGTCGAGATCACACTCTTTACGCCTTATGTCCTGGCTTCGTACGACACTACCTCGATCCCAAACAGCCAAAGCGAAAGTTCATCGGAATAGCAGTCGAACAGAACCAAAAACTCCCAAAACCACCAAATGCCGCGAGAACTAGGTTACTAGGCTTAGTCCAGGTTAAGATGTCACCGGAAGAAGTTGCACATTTGGAAAGAAAGGCTGCTGGGGAAGTAAATTTGGATTTTACGACAGTCGAGAAGCGTCCTGGAAGTTACTTTGTTAAACCTTCTGGTTGGCGTCTTGGAAAATACATTGAGGACAATCCGGTCTCGATACCGAAGAGGAATAAGATGAGATGGAGACGCTTGACTAGTTCGTTCGAGAGGAAGGTTGAGGCTAGATTCAAGAGATTGGCAGGCAGGACGGCTAAAGGATCTAAGAAGCAGAAGAGGAAGTAAAAGGGAAAGGTCATCACCAAGGGATGCTCATGTATATATTGAATTTGTGGGAAATGACATTTGTGTAAATAACACTTTGAAGATATAATGCAACTAGGACTTGCAAATTTGACGATAAGGATATAGAATCATCTAAATTGATTGAGTGAAAATAAAAACCAAAACAGTACAAAACTCCACCAAGCAAAAGATCATTGACTATCTGTCGTAAAAATTTGTTCGTTTGGGTCGTTACGGGTCGTTACGGGTCATTATGGGTTGCCAGAAAAAATGAAGAACATGATGCTAACTCTCGCAGGGTGGAAAGGATAGGAAAGAAAACATAAATTGGAATCAATATAAGTAGAAATGATAGAAATGATAGAAATGATAGAAATGATAGAAATGATAGAAATGAAGTGCATGGGAAGAGGGTTGTCAGTTTGAGAAAGAAAGTAGCAATAAAAAGACAGGAAACACGGCCTACTACTCGTGGTAGTACGATTCCTGATATGTGCTCCTCTTGCGGCGGCGGCGGCGGCGCTCTTCGTCTTCCTCATGAGCAACTAAAATCGCCGCTCCGCCCTCGTCCTCTGGACCTCTGTAATCCCGGCCTGGAGATGAATCTCGACAATGATAGCTCCCAAGGTCGTCGGCTTCATGCCTTTCATAATACACACCCGCGTGCTCGGGGTATCCTGACACGATGTATGCGCGCGGGCTGCCCACACTCTCGTCGAAGCTCTCTTCCTCCTCAGTGTGACGAGAATAATCTGATTTTCGACGACTTCGAGAATCGCGATGGACCTTCGGATACTCCCAAGATTCTCCAGGGGCGGCATGATGCATATGTGGATGGTATTCTCCACGATCGGGATACTCATAGTCCATACCGGGAGCAACGGGGTGATCCCTTCGGGGCCGTGTGGGACGGCCGTCTTCAGAATACTCATCATCGGAATATTTATCATCATAGTCTTCCTCCTCGTAATGTTGGGCCCGCTCTCCGGGAGCGTCCCTCATATAGTCCTCATGGCCGTAATCACGGTAATGACCACGAGAACGATCCTTCCGGCGCTTTCGCATACCAGGTAGTGGCTCTTCTTCTACTGACGATGGTAGATTGTTAAGACCAAGCCCAGTTCCACGTCGTAATAGGTCTTGTCGATCGTCTTCTGACCGGTTCAACATAAGATTATCTGGCATGAGTCTTTCGTCGCTAATGTATAAGAACTCTAGTTTGAGGCTCCCCGGAATCGAGGGTGGTGTCGGCGATTCCATCATTTCCTCCCCTGCATTATGTCTCCGTGGGGGAGCCCGGATGTAGTTTTCGCGGTGTGGAGGCGATATCATCCTTTCATCTTCATAAGTCGGTGACCCATAAGATCCTCGGTCGGTGTGACGCCTTAATAGCTTGGAAACCTTGCGGCGACCACCACGTGAATCACTTTGCTCTTCGTGTGATCGAGGATTATACATTATCATCTGCATTTCGCCGGAGTCAACCTGATCACCCCCTTGGTCTGGTCCAGAGTCGAAATGATGGTCGTCGTGGTCGCTGTCTTCCTCGGCTTGGTATTCATCATCCGTCTCATCAATTTGAATTTCACCGCGGTACAAGAACCGAAAGTAAGAGTGCTTAAGCTGGGGCCTGTCGCTCACTACAGCTATGCGAATCTTAAGGTAACATCCACGGGGTAGCGTCGCTGTATGAACCTTAAGTTAGCATATAAACGCTCAATTCAGCTTTGGGACAATACTAACCATTGACAGGCTGATACGGAGTAGGGTCAAAATATTCAGGGCCCGTCGGGTCTGTCTTCCACCATTCACTGTGGTTGATAAGAAGTGGTACGACCCACCAGCGGTTGAGAGACCTTAACCCCACCATCCCCCAGAAAATCCCAACTGGGATGTCAAAGAAGCAGAGATCGTGATGAGTGCCCGGATCTTCGTCCGGGTCAAGTAGATCTGTTCTATGTAGAAGATATTGAATTGGTTTTGGGCAGCCTAGACCAGGTCTCCGAATAGGGTGGCCAGATGGGGCATTTTCTCCAAACCGCATCAATATATGGTGCGGAACCTGCCCATCTCGGCCATCAGGATACCATTGGAGACGGGACCAGGGGGTGTTATCATTCATTGGGTTTTGTTTTCCCTTGAAACAAAGCTCACTTTTTCCATCCGAGTCGGGATTCACAATCATTTTCATTATGGTAGATGAAACGTATCGTAGTTCGGGAAGTCTTCCAACGTCGACATCTCTGAGTCCCCTTAAGCGATGGTCCTTGAACCACATGTTATGCCCCAATGGGTACCCCCGTTGAGGGTGGTGTATGATCTGCCCTCTATCATCTATAAGATTCCACGAAATCAAGTAATCGTTCTACAAATTCGTTAGCGGCTCCGATCTACCTTGGATTGTGGGCGAACACAGAGTAAGAAGCTGAAGTTACCATGATGGGAATCAAACGTTTTTCCGATAAAGAGTGGAGATGAGATTAATTAACCACAGTGATGGTCGAAGAGGAATATTGTTCTAATGATGATCCGAGACTCAAGATTGAACGGTTTCAGAGCCCGTTTTTATAGACTCGAATCACCCCACAACTTCGTCTACCCAAGTGCTTAATCCGAACTGTCGACGAACTTGCCCGCCCAATTCCTCGGGATAGCAGAGCCGCATGAATTCGTCACTTAATTGGTGGAGTAAGGTGTACTATGTATGACTTTGCTGCAGAGTTGGCCCACATTCCATTAGTTTGTGACACCACCTCGAGAACCGACGGGGCAAAGGCTAGGTTTTAGGGACTTTCAGACGAGAACCAAGTCCAAGAAGCCGACGGCATGCAGATAAAGGCAACTAGTATCCGGGAATACGCAATATGTATTCTACCCGCCTTTTCACACCACTGCAATTTCGCAAGAGACTGAGGCTGCCTCCTACAAGATATTCATCCCGTATAGCTGTACCTTTTCCGGTGACGTTTGATATGCAACAGAATCAATCCCAAACCCCGGTGGCAGCCGATTCCATACAAAAAAGACACGACATCTCCGAAGCTGGGATAGTGTTCATGATACAGCTGCTGTACGGGAACATCTGTCCGCTTCTTATTTGTTGGGAGATTACCACATGTGATCAACCGCACGCCGATGCGAAAGCTGGGGAGCCAAAATGGATTAGCCAACAGTATCGATAAGGTGCGTTTTTAAAGTGGGGGACGGTGAGGGGCTGCCCGTGCACTGCGTCGCTTCGGAGCGCAGAGGTACTAGACACAGTTCGCTCGAAAGGATAACTAGCTGCATGCATGAATGCTAGCTCTGTTGCAGGAAGTGAGTTAAAGACTGTTGTACATTGAAAATGTAACGGGAAGTCGGCCCGATGACTCAATTCCACAGGTTTATTTCCTTTCCAAAAGCCGAATTATCTGCAGTCTTTGGGCATATCCTTGCAGCTTGAATGTATCCGAATGTTGTTGTACCTCGGGGGTTCTTCGTAAAGTATTGATGTACGCTGTGTACCATATTGGACAGAGTACTTATTGAGCGAACAAGCTAGGATTTTGAGCGGAACTCTTCGTGCGATAACGCCTTCAAGATAGAACAAGGCTTGGGGTGCCCCATGATCCACATTCTTCTACTCGAAGCATGCTTCCACAGCCAGGGATTCGGATTTCTGTGCTGGCTTTGAGTGCTGGAGTGGAAAGTCTACGCGGTGTGCATTTGGCTGGTATTGCGAAAATGCAGAGCCTCATCCAGCATATTGGATAAAACAGACAACGGCATTGTGGCCTTTTAGCATCGTTTGACAAGAGTCGACAATGCTGACATGTCCGGCTTTCCTAAATATTAGCAACTATCAGCCCGAAGTTCTGTTTTTAAAGAGGATTGAACTTCCCCTAATTCGGTTTATAGATTAGAGAATTACCTGCTGATATATATCAACTCAATGAAGTTGTTCCTAATTCAAATAAATACGACGACTCCGTCTCCAAAAAAAAATCCGGGGTTTAGGTCAACGCCTAAACTAGGGCTGAAAATTGGGGAGGTTTTAGGCGGCCTGACAGTCGTGGTGTTCAGTTGCCTTAAACGATGGTTCGTTCGCGACTAGTACGCCTGGCTGGCGCCTGGCCTGCGCATCGAAGGGAGAAGTCGACATTTAAGTACTTTAGCGGACCACCTCAGCCAAAGCACAAGATAGCCTGGCAGAAGAGGGGTAGCCATAAACCTAGGTAGGGTTTTTCTCCTCCACGTCACACGAAACTTGAGTTTTTTTCTTTGTTTCTGTTTTTGTTTTTTAAACGCACTTGGTTCTTAGGCTCTGTGTGTTAATGGCTAGTTGCGTAGCTTCGCGGGAGACAATTGCTCGCGGAGGGCTATATTCAGGCGAACCTGCATAAAACGCAAAAAAGGGCATCGAGAGAACCCCTAGCAGAGCCAGGGATTCCGTTCACACAAGCATGCACCTTAGTCCATTGAAACACTTGGAGAGGTTTATTCCATTCACCTAAGAGCCAATACGAACTTCGGGAACATGAGAACAACATCAATCATGCAGCGGCTTTGTTAAGTTGCACAGTAACGGACGCGGACAACTCGATTCGCGGAGGCGGCATCATCCATTCGATTCTAGAGCCCCCGCTTCGTGTGGCCGAAACGCAAGGCGACAACTGGCTTCACAATCCTTAGATCCAAGTGGTTATAAGATCGTGCAGCGGATGATAGCAGCCAAAGGAGTAGCTACCTAAGCTAATACCAAATGGATCATTCGAACAATGTCCGTGGCCTAGTCTGGGGGTCGCTCCGTGGCCTGGTAATTTGAACACTGGACACCGAATACAGTACCACGATCGGGAGACTTCCTTTTTTGGCTAGGACATCGCAGCGGAGGGGTTGAATTCAGGTTTCATCGATTGTCCGTGGGATCAATCCCGTAGTATCCGCGTTTAGATACTTATGTCCGAAGATGCCCCACTTCAGCAGTCTCGCGTTTCGGACCTCACCGGGAGCGGGATATATTTAAGTTCTAGAGCAATGCCGGTTTCATAAGAGCTTCTTTGCGTTCATTGCTCTGCATATCGAGTGGTATTTAATTCGATGCTGGCCGACACAAATACCTGACCCCCAATCAGATCCCCGGACCATTTTGCATTGGTTCAAAAGCTTATTATTGGGCCTATCATAGCATGCCATGGGAACTTCAAAGGGTGGTTCCTTGAATTTTTATATACTGATGCATGTTAGAAACCTTTGCCTGTTCCGCCTTGTAATGCTGGGAATACTAACTCACATGTATCTTCAACAGCTGCTAACAGGCTATCGATTATTATTTTTGACGGGACTATAGTTCGCAGGATACAAGTCTAAGGTGCTAGATGAGTACCTATGCATATGGAGGATGGATCGATTCGATATCCTGGATTTGGGCTGGCGCTAGTTTTGAGACCAGTCTAAAAGAGGTTCTTGCATGGGAAAGGAAAAGAATTTGTGGTGGTTAATGTGTTGGTGCATATTGAGCTAAACAAAGCTACATGTCTACCACAAAAATTTCTGCGTCGATATCATCTTCTCTCTTTCCCATCTACATCACCAACGTACAATATGACTACAGAAACCCCCAACCAAACCTCGTCTTTAGAAGATGCTAGCAAGCATGAAATCGATACCCTAATCCTCGATACCGGTCCAATCATCAAGAACGTTTGCTCACCTCAGTCCCTTCTCGCCAAAGCTGGCACTCTCATTACCCTTCCATCCGTTGTTTCTGAAATCCGCGATGCAGCTACTCGTTCTCGCTTTGAAACACTCTGGGCACCATTTCTAAGTTATCGTTCTCCAAAACCGGAGAGTTTAAAATATGTCTCCCAGTTTTCAAAGAAGACAGGCGACTATAGCGTTCTCGGCGCAACAGACTTGCAGGTGCTTGCATTGACATACGAGGTCGAATGTGAGAAGGTTGGTGGTGTGGAGGAATTTGAAAAAAGGCTGAAAAGGAGGGAAGAAGAAAACTGTGCCAGTAAGAAGGGAGGCTCGAAGAAGAACAGACGTCGAGGTGGCAGAGAGAAGGCATCGAGTGGTGACCGAACTGAAGGTCAAACTGAGGGCGAAACTGGAGGAGTACAAGAGGACGATGAGGGAGTATCTGGATGGACGACTATACCGATATCTCGGAAGAATAAGAAACCAACTCCTTCCGTGCCCAGAAAAAAGGCGCCAAAGCCTGCTGTTGCCACAGAGCCCCAACCTACCATTGTCGCAGAGCCTCAGCCCACTTCAGCAGAAGTACCTGCTGTCACTCAGCCTTTGGAATCCCTCTCCATAGAACCGCAAACCGAACCACAAACTATCGAAGAAATAGAACCAGAGATTACGAGTGAATCTGAAGATGATTGGATTACCCCGGAAAATCTTGCTGTCCACCTTATTTCCGACGGCACGGTGTCAAAGCCTGCTAAGGCGACCAACCAAATTATGGCAGCCTGCTGTACCACTGATTTTGCAATGCAAAATGTTCTCTTACAGCTTCATATCCATCTCTTTTCTCCAACGACCATGAGTAGGATCACATCGGTGAAGTCGCATGTTCTTCGCTGCCATGCTTGCTTCAAAGTTTGTAGGGAAACGTCACGACAGTTCTGCCCATCATGCGGCCAGCCTACATTGGCTAAAGTAACCTGTTCGACTAACGCTCAGGGAGTCTTTAAAATACACCTGAAGAAGAACTGGCAATGGAATAATAGAGGCAATGTTTACAGTCTAGCTAAACCACAGCATGGAACGGCAAGCATGAAGGGTGTGCGTGAGAATGTTGTACTTTCTGAGGACCAAAGGGAATATGAGAAGGCTCTCAAAGATAGTAAAAGACATAAGGAAAGAGACTTAATGGATATGGATTACCTCCCAGGCCTGCTTACTGGTGAGCGGCTCGGGCATGGTGGAAACCCCAAAGTTGGAGCGGGAAAGAATGTCAATGTTTCGAAGCGACGGGGGAAATAATACTAAATAATTTCCTTCAATGATTTAGGTACCTGCATACACTGCACGTCAAAAGACACATATCTTTAATGATGATACGATAGATACCCTCCAGGAAATAAAAAATTTTGTTTTGAAGAGTCATGTGCTTTAGATACCTCTGTTATTCAAGTTAGGAGCTGAATGCGGATATATATATGCGGTAGAAAGCAGAATTACACGTCCAATAGACAAAAGTTCTCCCAAACGCCATTTTGTGCCATCATGAATTGGGATGTCGAGGAGTGAAATAGAATAAAAAGGGAAAAATGCGAATGAAGAAGAAGTCATCTCCACCAATAATCGGTTGTCCTAGTGCTGAAAAGTGATCTGAGGAAACCAACGAGTATCGTACATCGAATTGACCGTAAACTCCACCATTTGTTTTAAGATTATTACATCGACTTCCAGTTTTCTGTCAGAAAGGTCTGTTAGCATCGATCGTACGAAGCATTTGGGGTTGGCGTGTGAAGTCGTACCTTGCTGTGTCAACAGCATACCGAAACGTTTCTTCAGAGTCACACGGTGTCTAAATAAATCTTCCTATCAGCCATTGCCAAGGTAAATACTATTGCATTGAGGAAATCCATACCTTGAGTACTTGTCATCTGGCGAAAATCTTGCTGGGTGAGCGCTCTTGGTGACTTCGCCGTGCGAAACCTTCCTTAGTGTGTAAACGCGATTGCCTTTCGAGTCGAGAGTGTACATAAGATGCATTTTGGCGATAGTGGTAGATGTGAAGCTGTAAATATAACAGTGAAAATTGATGCTATGTCTTCAAAGATGGGCAGCTTCGAGACGATGGTGGTTGTGGTGGTAGTATCTGGAGTGATGTGGAGAGATGGTAATGAAGCAAAGCTCTGGAAGTAAATTTTTTTTTTTGGCGGCGCAAATCACTAAATTTCAAGGTCACGTGACTGTCACTTCGACAGCCACCAACCACACGCTTTGGGAAGCAAGCAGGCATCTGCTCTCTCTTCTCATCGCCATCGACCGACAACCATCTCTCCCTTGATCCAAGTACGAACTGCTATGACGTCTGGCACAATTTCATCCGTTCCTCCGCCGGACGAGCAGAATGGCTCCGAGGCTCCTAAATCGCCTTCCAAACCGCTGGCTCGAACTCGATCTCCGACACCACCCGTTGACGAGCCGTCGCGAAAGAGACGTCGGCCTGAATCATCATCTTCAAATGAACCAGGTAGTCAAAATTTAAAAGCTGCTTTGGAATCCGATGAAAGCAATCCGAAAGAAGAAGATTTTGCCCTACCGGCTGGTGAACAACCATTGAAGGGTGAACCTGATGACGGCTCGGCCAAGGATCTACCATCGAGCCACGAAAACGACGAAGACGAGCCAGAGGAGGGTGAACTTCCTCCTCTGCCACCTGGCCCTCCACCTGAAGAACCACCATCGGATGGCTGGGAAGCTATATGGGAGCCTAATGCCGGACAATATTACTTCTACAATCATCAAACTGGCGAAACGACATGGACAAACCCTCGTGTTCCTCCAACAGAGGTCGAATCGGCCCCGACAACAGATGCGAAGCCTGAAACATCAATGCCATATACGGGTTATGACCCTGCCATACATGGCGATTACGATCCCACAGCCTCATATGCTCAACAACCGGAGAGAACCCCTTCGCCAACACTGGACCCATATGTTGCCCATGCTGCATTCAATAGATTCACGGGCAAATTTCAAAACGGCCCTGGCGCAGAACGGCTCACCGACGAAAACAGGGCTAAACGACAGATGGAAATCTATTTTGACGTTGATGCTGCAGCCAACTGTCACGATGGTAGAAGTTTAAAGGCCGAGCGACAAGCAAAGAAGCTCACGAAGAAGGAAGTCAAGGCCTTTAGGGAAAAAACAAGGTTGAAAAAGGAAGAGAAAAAGCGAGCATGGTTGAGAGATTGAATAACATTCCCTTTGTAAAGCTTGTTTTTGGCCTGACCTACGTCGGCTTTGATATTGAAGATTGTGCGACTATGGCGATAGAGAGATTGGGATGGAGTTACTTATTTTATCTTACTGCTGCTGGGGATGTATCATTACTGCGACCGACGACTTTGCCTCCACCGACCTTCCATGCCCCAAGCAGAGCAAGCTGTCTGATGGTTCTTTGACTCTTCCGTTTTTTGCATATACCGAGGCGTTTAGATAGGATTCCGCTGGTCAGCATTGTGCGCTGTGCATCGCCTGCACACCTCATTTACATCTTAATTGCTCCCCGTCATTCCTTTACTTTACTTATAATGTGCATGTACAATACGATATAAACCTTTCCTATTGTGTCTTTTATCTCTCTCCACCTTCTCATCTGTCTTCTCTTCTACGGCGGCCTAATCTCGAGGCCTGGCTACGATTCAAGGCAGTCAGTCGACTGTGTGTTGGCAAACAGCTGTGGCGACAAGTGCTTAGCTGGCGGGAATGCTCTTGCAACCAACGTTTCCATCCTTCACTCCATCCACTTCATTCCCTCTCATCGGTCATCGCGACATCATCTGGGAACCGGTCTCGAGCTTCTGCTATCTTTCGCTAGAACTGTTTCGGGTGCCACTGCTCGCCACCATTCCTTTCACCAACGGGATCCGGGGCAATGGATGACCTTGCTGGGCTTAACTGGACATCGTCCACTAACCCTGCCACAAAGCAGTCCCCGTTCTCTACCACGCCCTCACTTACACCTGGAAACTACACATCGTTCCGCTCGTCGCCTTCGCTTACACCTCAATCTACGACTCCAAGTAGGCCGGCATCTACTAAACCGTTTACGGCCGGGAACCTCCGAGATGATAGTTCTCGAACCTCGCCGCCTGTCGCTGGTGGCACCAACGGCTTGGATAGTTTCTCGTCCTTAGTCAGTTTTGGAGCTAAAAAATCTGGCAACATGGGGAACATGAGTTTGCTGGAGCAACAGAAGAAGTTGCAGGATGACCGATTGAAGGCAGACCATTTGAAGCAGCAGAAGCTAGATCAGCAGTTCAGCGGATTGGATTCTCTTGGATCCCTCGGGGTTGGTCCTCAAGGGCGGTCTGGTACTTCTACTCCGGCGCGAATAGATCCAGAAGAAGCGGACCTGCTTGCTGGATTCTCAGCAGAGACCAAAGTCAATAGGGCTAGCCATTTCCCTCCTCCTTCTGCTACACCGCCAGCACAGATACCTTCACCAATGCCCAGTAGGCTTACTCCCAGCCCTCAACCCTACCGAAGTCAATTGAACAATTCCTCCACGTTATCTATCAATAACGACGACCCCTTTAACTTAGATAGCTTCAGCAATAATTTACCCCCTCAGCGATCCCAGGCGCCTCCCACGAACGATGACGACGACATCCTCGGGCTATTAGGCAAACCTGTATCAGAAGTCAGACGAAAATCGCCGTCACCGCCTCCGAAACCTGCACGCCCTTCGCGACGGCCTGAAAATGTTGAGGAGCTTTATAGTGTCGCCCGCACACCGCCTCCTGGCAAAGACCCTCGGGACCCGGCGATAGCTGAGCTATTGGACATGGGATTCTCGGTTGAAGATGCAAAACGGGCTTTGGCACAAACCGATACAGGCCTTGATGTGCGTGGTGCAATAGACTATCTATTGAACCAAGCACATGGGAAGTCTAAGCCGAAGAACCAAGGCCCTAGTCATAGAAGGATGAATGAAGATGAATTTGCGGGATCGAATCGCCGACAGCCTCGGGAGAAGCCTGGGAATGCGCGACCAGCATGGCAGGGCCAGGGGGAAATGCAAGATGTCGCAGCTTTTGCACAAGAACTTGGTGGGAATTTACTGAAATCTGCAGGAAGCCTGTGGGCAACGAGCAAAAAAAAGGTTACGCAGGCGATAAATGATTTCCAAGACGATAACCCAAATGATGGTACACCGAAATGGATGAAAGAGGCGCAGAGGGAACAGAGAGGCGGTACCAGCAGAAGACAGGAGTCGCGTCAAACAGATGAGGCTATGATGCTCGATATGGGGGATCCGAGGAAAGGGAAACCGTCTCCTCGTCCACATAGAGAACGTATGCCGATGTCTAAAGAAGAAGAGGAGTTTGCAGAAGAGCAGCGCCGAAGACAACAGGCAAGGGAGGAGCGAGAAAGGCGACTCGAATCTGAACAGAAACCTGTACCTCCAGTCGATAGCAGAAGATCGAGAATCACCCGGGAAGCCACAGAAAACGAGCAAGTGTATATTAGCCCTGCCCGACGACGCAAGCCGACGCCTGCACCAGCGGCCCCGCCAAAACCGCAGATTGCTGAAGGAGACCTACTGTTTGGTGCATCAGCCTCGCAGCCTAAAGCCTCTCAACCTCCACTAAACTCATCGCCGTCTCGCTCAAGCAATCCATTTTCCCAGCAGAAGCAGAATCCTAGCCCTCAGTCCAAGCCGGCTCCAACGCCGGCTCCTCGTTCTAACCGGCAGGTTCCATCAATATCCCAAGTAGCGCTCGCGAGCTCAACAAATTCAAGGACTGCTGGCACAGAAGCTTTCAAGCGTGGGGACTACCCTTCAGCTCTAACCCATTACAGTTCATCTTTATCGCATATACCACCATCTCATCCTCTTCACTACCTAATTCTTACAAATCGTGCTATTGTACATATCAAGCTCGGAGACTCGAAGGCGGCCTTGGAAGATTGTGATGCTGCCATCACGGGGATAGGCAGTAGTAAGGGGGTTGGCGAGGCTTTCGATATGGGAGACGGGACGACGAAAGACCTAAAGGAAACTTGGGGGAAAGCTATTACTCGAAAGGCCGAAGCACTCGAGCATCTGGAAAGATGGTCGGATGCAGCTGCTGTTTGGGGCATTGCTCTCGAAAATGGAGTTGGTGGGGCATCCGCCAGCACCGGAAAAGCAAGGTGTGAAAAGGCTCTTGCTCCAAAGGCCCCTCCTAAACCCCGAGCTACTCCATTAAAGAAACCACCACCGAGGGCGCAACCATCAAAACCGGTTGCTGCGCAGGTCACACAAGCTGTCAAGCGTCTAAAAGATGCTAATGAAGCTGCAGAGCGAGCTGATGCTGAGAAACTGGCACTTCACGATTCTGTTGAGGCTCGACTGTTGGCTTGGAAGGGCGGCAAAGAAACAAATCTGCGTGCTCTAATCGCAAGCCTTGATACCGTGCTATGGGAAGGTAGTGGGTGGAAGAAAGTGGGAATGCACGAGCTTGTGATGCCAAACAAAGTCAAAATTGCATACATGAAGGGTATTGCAAAAGTACACCCAGACAAGGTAAGAGCGGATAATTGGGCTCCTTTTTTCTTTGAATTACACTGACTCTCTATATATAGATCTCACAAGATGCCACAGTGGAGCAGACCATGCTTGCCGCAGCGGTCTTCAGTACACTCAACGAAGCATGGGATGAATTCAAGAAGCAAAATAATTTATGAGTGTAATTTAAGGTAAGGACGATGGGGTGGAACTGTTTCATTGTCGCATTCTAGCAGAGTTTACCTGAGCTTAGTTTGTATATAGCTAGCGGGTGTATCTAAAAAGTGATTGTCACAGCATTCCGGACAATTCGAACTGGGGAAGGTTAGGTACGATATAATAGAAAAGGCTGATCAATTTCAGAACACCCAATTTAGTCCCAGTCTAGCCCTAGCTGGCTCTATCTCTACACACAAGTTGTTTTATAGAGAACTAGGATATCCTATCAAGTCCCAGTCGATTGGATCTCTTTTGAGTTTTACTCCAAGAATCCTAAGCGCTAACCACGAAAATAATTTGATATTGTGCTCGGGAGATTAAAGCATCATACCGCTTTGAGGAGTTAATGGGACTGTTTTTAAACTAGAAAGATGGTTCATAAAGTGTGAAAGATGGGTTAGTCTAGTTTAAAGTCGTGAGTTTGGCCGTATCGCTGTTCAAGGTATGAAACAACCCTCCAACTCCTTTCTCTGATAGCACCTTGAGCTGCGGTTCCTCCCGGGCCCTTTGTATTTGGATCTGCTCCGTGTTCCAAGAGCCATTGGACCGCTTCCAAATTGTCTGTTACTGCTGCTGCTTGCAGTGCGTTTCCATGTTCTCCTCCAATGGCATGAACCGATGCTCCATGGCTATACAGCAACTCCATTGTCCGAACACTCGGAGTCTCAAATGAGAAGCCTTCTGCAGCGGTTTGAATTACACCACCATACCTGGGCGATACGACATCTAACTTTGCTCCGTGCTGTAGCAGAATGACGATTCTTCTGCTATCATGACATCTGGCTGCTACATGGAGAGCTGTACTATATTTTCCACCGAAGGCATTCACATCAGCCCCGGCCAGTATTAACGGCTCCGCCAGCGAGTTTTGATATTCGACTGCTGCTTGGAGCGGGCTATCGTGCTCATCATCACCTTTGCCGTTCGGATCGGCCCCGGCCTTTAACATCCGCAATGCAAAGAAGGGGTTACCGGTCTTGATTGCAAGTACCAAGACGGACGGGTAATCATCTATTTCCTTCGGTTTTGCACCTTTCTCGACCAGCAATTTGAACACAGCAGTCCGGTCGTTGATACTACGTAAGCCTGTTGAGGTACCTGAGAATACCGCATGAAGAGGGCTTCCGTATTTACCGCCGACGAAATCTGCATTAGCTCCCATATCAAGGAGTAGTTCGCAAAGGTCCAAACTAGCCCTTTGTGCAGCTTCCTGGAGTGCCGAGTCCAATGCCTTCTCTCGATACTCGGATGGCACTCTTTCTAACAAATAAAGTAACATCTTCTCACCACCCGACGCAGCCGTCTGAAATGCTTGTCCGTTAAAGTTCATAATATCGGCGCCACTATCCAAAAGCAAGTCCACTATCTCAAAATTCTCATTTGAGATGGCGCTTGTGAGTGCCCAAAGAACTTCTGAGTTCCATTCATTCAGATTGCCTTCATTTGGATTCGCACCCAATTGGATCAAATATTCCACCATGGACTGATCATCCATCTCAGCCGCCATTCTGAGAGGATCATAATAGGCATCTCGAAGGCGATTGGGACTTGCTCCGTACGAAATCAAAAGTTCTACCATGTCTTTACGACCTTCGCGGATGGCGGTCTGTTGGGCAACTGTTAATACCTCGTCCAATAAAATATATACCTAGGTATGTATCAAACTTACATTTACGAACGGTATGCAATAATTAGAGTCGGGGTCAGTAAGATTAGGATCTATACCTCCTACCAGAATCTTTTCCAAAATCTCGATGCTGCCCATTTTGATCATCTCCTTCACAGCTTCTACACCGGTGTTTTTCAAATGGGCTCCGTGACTTCGCAGCAATTGTTCTATCTCCGAGTCATTCTTATGGATTGCCATAGCGAGGGGCGTCCAATCTCCATACGATTTATTGACGTCGGCGCTTAGGTCTATTAACTCAGGGACCAGGCTGCGTAGGCCATGATCGTACGCTGTGCATATTATTCCACAGTCTAGTCCAACGTCATTTATTATAGCTCCCTTTGTGAGGAAAAGTCGAAAAATGGCTTCCCCGTTTCCAGAGCTAGATGCTGCATAATGGAGTGCTGTTCCCAGCTTCCCCGGAGGTCCGTTGACATCTGCACCAAACTCTAGCAAGGCCTCTATAATATCTATTCGTCCCTCCATCGCTGCTTGTTGCAAGGGTGTGCATTGACCGTATTCAATAACCGAGTTCAAATCAGCTCCATGCTTTCCAAGATATCGAATAGCAGAGACGCAACCATTCGCGATAGCACTCCGGATCCTGGGCATATATCAACGTTAACACTAGTGTCTTGAATGTATAATAAATGGTCTCCAGGCTGCCCAGACGTAGATACGCTTACTTACGGTCTTCTACCAGCACAATTAATGTCAACCCCCATCTCCAAAAGCATATTTGCGATGGGAAAATCCGGAACTGGGTGTTCTTCTCCTTCAACCATCGCGCAATGGAAGGGGCAACGGTACTTTGGCAACTCTTTGTGAATATCAGCACCCCTTTTAATGAGTTCCTTTGCAATCCCAGTCATTCCTCTCTCAATTGCGTATACCAGAACACTTCCACGATTTGATAGAGCGTCAATATAGGGGTCTTTGGAAAGGATAAGTCGAACCACTTCTTCATCGCCGGTGCCAATCGCCAGATGCAAGGCGCTTCCCTCATACCCATGATGAGCGTTGACACTAGGATATCTTTCTAACATGGTTCTTAAAAACCACGGGTCTTCTTTCCATATTCTAATTGCTCTAATGAATGCGTCATCTGAAACTATAGCGCCTCTCTCAATCAGAATTTTTGCCATATCAAGTTGCCCGTTAGCTAAAGCAGCAGAAAGGCTATTGTAACGCCGATGGTCCTGTAGGTCCAGCCCTTTAGCATCCATTATGGTTTTGAAAGTCTCCAAGTCTCTACTGACAACTGCCGCTAGCAAAGCGGAAACTTCCCCATAAAGTAAATATTTTCGCATTTCGATGGGGTCAAACCATGTGGGATCTGATTTTACATTAACATCTGCACCAGCTCGAAGAAGCACTTTCACCAAGCTCGCGTTACCTTCCCGAGCCGCAGCGATCAGTGGGTATCCCCATTGTCCTCTACCGCCCTTATTCACATCAGCACCTCGATTAAGGAGTATCTGTACCAAATCTATAGAACCCTTCAAAGACGCGGCGTAGAGTGGTGTTCCATGTGACCCAAGCTGATTAATATCAAAACCTGCGCCGAGAAGTCTGACAGTGGTTTTTACATGTCCGGCTAAGGCAGCTTGATAAAGTGCGGAACAGGCATATGAGGATGACTCAATGATAGCATCAGGATTGGATTTGAGTAAGAATGATACTACTGCCTCATGACCATAGGTGGCGGCTGCAATCAAAGCTGTGTTCTGTGCTCCGCCGGTCTTATTGACATCTGCTCCTGCTTTTATGAGCATCTCGACCACTTTTTGAGACCCCCCTGCGGCAGCGGATTGTAAGATAGTTCCGAAGTGCCCCCCTTTTCCATTAGGATCTGCACCAATGCTGAGAAGCTTTTGAACCAGCTCTTCAACTCCGTAATAAGACGCGATGCTCAATGGAGAACCAAAAAAGCCTCTTGCCGGTGCGTTTATTTCTGCGACACTTTCGATAAGTCTCGTTGCTAGATCAGAGCTCCGGAGTAGTGCGGCCCAATAGAGAGGGGAAGCGAATTTTTCCAGACTTTTGTCCGCCTTCGAATCCGGTCCGTAAGTAGATTTCCAGGTATGCGGATTCTCCGGTACGTCCCAGTCTGGATTATACGAGTTTAACCAATTGATATATGCTGCAGGTTTAGAAATATCAAGGAATTCCATGATGAAATCTATAAATGTATCATCGATTTCCCCCTTGTTAAAATGCTTCATCCAATTCACGGCACAGTATTCAAGAAATGGGTATTCAGTATATGCTCGTCGAGAGAGGACCTCTCCTTGCCCTAATCCTTGAAGATATACGATTGCGCATTTTGTTAAGAAGCGGTGCGAGAGTTTCTCCGTCATAAAGTATTCTGAGAGCGAGCCCGTTTGTAGCCTTTCAGATATCAAATACTCTTTGACAGAGTAATGGCTAAGGCTAACTGTCGTATACGATGTGTCAAGGATTCTCGCAGAGTAGTGGCCGGATTCAATATCTAGCTTGTGGAATAACCAGTCATTAGTTTTATACATTCTTTGTTCGTATTTCTTGCTGCCGAGAACAATCAAAGATCCACAGAGCTCTAATATTTTTCCTGGGTCGAGAAATCTGCTTTCGTCAGCATTAAAGGGTCCGTAACTAGGATCGATAACGGCAGCTTCCCCGAGCTCGCTAAGAAGGAGAGGTCTCTCTGAAAATGCTAACCATTGGAGAGCCGATTGGACAAATGTTTTATGTGTATCCGGGACAGCTTGGAGGATTCGGTCGTATGTTTGATCTAAAGTCTTTGGCATTCTTCCTAGTTCTGCACGAACCATTCTGGGATTGAAGCATTGTTTCATGACGTCGAGCTGACAAACTGCCCACCGGAACCTACACTCGCATAATTGTCAGAGAAAAGTTTCACATACAATAAAGCCATAGATATGAACTGTCTTTCGTACATTCCACGGCATCCTGCAACAATCGTATCCAATACCTCTTTTCTTAAAGTTGTAGATTTCCAGCATTGAAATGCTGGATGAGCTGCCATGGCATTTGCAACGTGTATTCGAACATCTTCGTCAACCTTAGAGTCTTCGATTGACACAGCATTTGTAAATATACCATCTAAGGCCCTTTCAATATCATGTTCTCGGCGGCTCGTCATCAGCAAGTTTATATTGGGGTGTAGTTTACCGACAAAGTTTTGAAAGAAACTCGACCGCTCTTGTCTGGGGCACTCGTCGATTGCATCTACTATGACAAAAACTTTGGTCTTGGAAACAAGAGCCATAAATACTTTAGAAAACTCTTCATTTGTTGGTTGCTGAAGTCCGAGGTGCGTTTCGTAAAGATCAGTGGCAGCCTCAGGGATCTCGGGCATTTCTTCAAGAAGTTGATAAATCGCAGATCGAAGGAAACTGCCGAAAGATTGTTTTTTGGCGTCTGAGAAGTCGAAATAATAATAAACGATATTCAATGGAGGACTTTGTTTCTTCATGTACTCGATGATTGTCGAGCAGATGATAGTTTTCCCGGCTCCAGGGATTCCATGGATCCATAAAGATTCACCATTCCCAGCTGTCCAAGATTTGAAGCTTTCTATCTCGAACACCCAGCCGCAAGTCTGAGGTTCATGTTGTTCTCGAGAAGTTTTATGATTTTGCTCCGGATCACTGGTTTTATACCAATTCAAGATTTTGATTCGGTGATTCTCTTCAGCTTTATTTACTAGGTTGGTGGTATCATTTGATTGCTCGATCACAAGTTTATTCTGTTGTAGTGTGAAAAATAGTTGGAAGGTTGACTTTTGCTTTTGTAACTTTTCCAGCTTCTCTTGAATGAGCTTCCCTTCGAACGGCCATTTAAACCGGCTTTTGAGTCCTCCTTTTAAGAGCGGAGCTAGTCGATCAGATATATCACTGATGATGCTGTTGGTGGTTTCCAAAGCGCTGTACACCCCAGCAACTTCTGGGTTTTTTGACTGATCGTTTTCTGGTAGAACAGCACGGACTTGCGTCAATATGTCCTGTAAAGCCTTTAGTTCTGAGATCACTTCTTTGATCTCTCCATCGGCGCCTTTCATTTGTAAGCTAAAGCTGATACAGTATGATACGACTGCGTTCGAAAGTTGCAGGACAGCAATAATGCTGGCGGTGACGCTGAGAGGATCCATGTTGCATGCTGCGGCATGCGGCGGTATATGACTATACGATTGGCCTGTCTTTTTTCTAGAGTAGTTGTAGTAGTACTAATTTCGATACATGCTGGGTTAAGTTTCGAATGTTTTGCGACTTATGTTGTGATTGTTACTGGGATTTTATTATAATTTGTGTGCGACTCGAGACTGAGTGTGAAAGATACTCTAATGTCCTCTCAAGAACTGATTTACAAATTTCACAGCCTCGATTTTTAGGTGGGGAAAATACCTATATTTGATTTGAAGAAGGCTGCTTAAATTCGATGCATATGCACCGCTACTGCAGGGTTTGATTGTGAGCTCTCTCTGATCCTCCTGCGCATCTGCGCCCAGACTTCAGGCTATCTCAGCCGACTATTCGGCTTACACTTTCGCCTTATCGATCTGTGTAGAACACGTTTTTAGTTAAAGTTATAATATAGTGCTGACTGAAAGGCTTTCACGGAACGACCCGTAGGCTGTCTGTAAGCCGACGGCGAACAAGCCTACGTGGGTGCACTTTTGGAACACGGTACCCATTTCAGCAGATACTTGAATAGATAGCTAGCTAAGTATATCAACGAATAGTGACATTTCGATTTTGGACAGAGAATGTATGAATCCTACGGCAACGCAATTGCACATTAAATTTTACATGTGATTAGAGACTATAACCCCAAAAGTACCCTACTCCAAGCCCGCTGCAGCGAGTGCATCTCCATCATCTAATCTGTTCAAGTAATGCACAATACCGCCTGCAGCACTAACGCCCGATACCATGGCAGTGGCCACATGCGTTACCTGAACCCCACTATCCCCAGCTGTAAAAAGGCCAGGGATGTTTGTGCCTTGGAAGGGTGTAATAACCTTGATTGCGTCCCCGTGTGGTGTTTTTTCTGTCTCCACTCCCAATTCCTGGATTATATCCTGGCCGTTTAGTTCGGTTCTAGGCTTATGCATGATGAATCCGAAGTGTAATTTTTCTTCCTTTCCGTTTTCGTCTTGGAGCCGCACGTTTACTCCTTCCGTTGGGTTGGAATCCTCGAGTGCAACTATTTTTCGTTGGTCGATTTTGACGCCTCGGGCCATAAGGCCTTTGAGTTGTTTTACAACAGAGGGTTCGAAGTTTGCCGTCTCGAGGTTGAAAGCGCCGTCTGTTAGAATGGTGACTTTCGATGATCCGTCATCGTTCTTTTGTTTGTTCATTCCGAGGGACATGCTAGCCATTACAGGCACCATCGTTCCTTTCCCCATTGGCGCTGCCAGTATAGCCTTGTTGTTATCCCTCCTCTCCCATCCATCGCAAAATAGACATTGATAGATATTCTGGGGCCAGTTCTCTTTATAACCCTCAATCGCTGGGAAGATATCCTTAACGCCCATAGAAAGCACCAAAGTTTTCCCTAGCCAGCTTTGGCCGCTCTTACTCTTAACCAAAAACCCCTTGTGGCCATTCCACTGCGGTAATTCTTCCTGTTTTGCAGATACGACTTCATCTTCGGCATAAGATGTCGTTCCATAACGATCTATTTGTTGACGAGCTTTGGCCAGTATCTCTTGAGGATGGATATGGTCATGCCCGAGAACAGCGTGTGATGCTTCTATACCGTCATTACGGAAAACTTTGTGACTGATTACCAGACAAGTACGGGATTGACGGCAGAGACCAAGTGCAGTACTTAAACCACCTGGACCACCGCCGATTATGATTGTATCGAAAAGGGTTCTGGACGCCATGATAGTGGGTGGGGTTTGTGGTATTTAAATGTTTTATATTTGGTGGTATACGGATGGTTTTCGGGACGATTCTAGTGGATTTGGTGTATGGATTGAGGATTACACTCTACTATAGCTGTATTTATAGGTTTGGATTTTAGATATGTAGGCGCTGTTTGTCGATATGGATCTTACTGGCCTTATAACTTAATTTCCGAAGAAGTCCCCGAGGTGACGAATCCGGCTTATGGGAGTGGATACTGCTTACAAACGCTTTAATCGGTCTTAAACAATCTATAGGCATCTAGAACGGGGCGAAAATGGAATATTTGGAGGGGCTAGACGTTTCTTAATAATTTTAAAGTTTCGGGTTATCTGTAATCATAGTTGCGGAATAAGCGCTCAGCAGTCACTAGAATTCATAGAGTGACTGGAATAAGAATCTAGAAAGGTGCTCAAATAAGTCATAATATATATTTTGGTGTCTACAGTCTGGTGTCGAGTAATCTTGGGGTATGATGGTGATTATGGGATAACCGATAGTTCGGCAAGACAAAACCAAGCTAGACCCTATCTAGAGCAGCGGTGGATAGGCTTACTTACATTAAATGGATGTAAAGAATGAATACCATAATATAGTGTATTCATAATAATATGCTCATGCCAAGGGGGGCGTTGGCAATTCGCGACAATAATTGCAGAGAATTCGGTAGTTATTAGACCTCCGAGCCCGGTTTTAAGGTTTTGCCGGGAGCTTTAATTGCCGAAGGTGTTAGAGACAAATTTTCACTCCAATGCAATTGGATCTTCCTTTGTTCCTTGGGAGCCCTCGACTTTAGTTCCATCGAGTTCTTCGATCCTTCCATCTAACCAAGCTATCATTGGCCTCCATCCCATGGATATATCTCGTGTGACAATCTCAACGCAATAAGCCTTCATTCTTTTACACCACTCTAGCTCCCATTCCTCTTTCGATAGCTCCCCGATATTTTCGTCTTTTCCTGCAAGCCCTTCCTTAAGCTTAGCCTGATCGACAGGGCATAAATAGAATGGCTGTCGTGTATCTTCTAAAAGACCGGTGGTACCCTGCATCATACATGCGTAGTAGCCGCAATGGTCAAGCGCGAAGCAATGAAGCACCTCGTGGGCAGCAGTTTTGCACAACCGAGACAACCAGATAGTTCTTAAATATTCGCGATGCTTAACACCTTCAGGATTTTCCGATATCTGCGCGGCAATAGCCCTGTACATCGGCGTCTTCTGCAAAGATTGACTGGATTCTGCATCTTCTATGTCTGATGTGATTTTCGCTTTCTTTCTTTTCCTCGGTGGTTCCTCTGATGCCTCGCACATCTTTTGGACAAACTCTGCACAGTGGCTGCCAGGCCAATCGTGTCCGGGACCTCCAAATTCATCACTATTGACTCCGGCCAACTGCTCTGAGAAAGGATGGTACCGTGCTGAGCTAACAACGCATACTCTACTCCCACCGAATGCTCGACCAATACAAAAATCATCGTCCTCGGTTTCGTATAAATCGTGACGTGTGAAAACGATCATTGCAAATGCGTCCTTGGGTAGAATCTCAATTGCAAAATCGAGGATATCTAGTAATCCCAGCTGGTATGAGAAGCATGACTGCGGACCATCTCGAGAAGGTCTGACACGGACTTTGCACGCGGTACTGGAGGAAGATGTGGATAGGGCTAGGTGTTGAGATTTTGGTGACCATTTCGAGATTTTGGCGACGGAGGGGTATTTCACCAGCTCTAATGGGTGGAAGAAGGCTGAGAGGTACTCCACTACATCCTCCCATAGAGGACCAAAAGTGCCGCTAACTTGAGATTTGGTTTCCGGGTCGATTGGGATCGACCAATTTCGGAAGTCAAGTATATTCGAGGCGCGAGTCGGTAGCGTTAAATAGTAGATTTTGCTACGGCGTGGAGTTACGACATTCTTCTCTTTTAGCCGTTTCCAGCTTAGTAAAGATTGAGGAGGATGTTTTGGGTCATTAAAGAGGTCATCGTCGGGGAGGACCAGAGGTGCAGGGAAGGTTGTGGATGGGGGGTTGGAATTTGGTATATTTTTGCGAGCGGTTGTGGTAGCCTTGGCGAGAACAGAGGGCTCCGGGTGAGTGTAACCTGCTTCGGCAGCAAGGGGAGATGTTGTAAGGTGGAGTTTTGTGTGTTGGCAAGCTGTTTTGGGTGGCATTGTTGTATTTTATGTGTTGATTTCTATCGTTCCACAAAAACCGTCAAGGAACTAACGACAAGAACTAAGCTCGTTAGTCGGATTCATTCTGTCCAGATTCTTATTAAAAAGCGATGAAAATAAAATTACTTACCTTGGAGACTATTATGAGGTTAGGGAATTCAAAGCGACGGGGAGTCAGTTGAGGTTTAGAGATATCGAAACTATTGTAATCTGGAGAAAGTCGCGTCCAACAAAGGTTAACTTCGTAGTGAAGATCGAATTAGTGTAAGACTGGCGAGTTGCTATAGAAAAGCGAGATTAAACTGAAACAAAGTCCAGGAACAGGTCTCGGCCATTGGTATGAGGTTAGAATGAGGCTTATATCTGGGACAAGGCCGACATCAGATCATTGACCAGGATCCTTTACTAGTGCTTGTTGCCACATGTTGGAGGGCGCAACACACGGCGTGGTTACATACGCGACCCAAAACGGAGATCAAGCGGTTGTTTCTGTGACAACTACCACACCGCCAAAACAACACAGTCGGATGCAGCCTGCCGACAGCCAAGCCAGGTCGACGACAGTAAACAATGCAATGCACGGCGGGACGCTAGTTCAGGGCAGATAATATGTATATACCAGGCAGGCAGTCCCATGCTGCTTGATGAATGCATCTGTCCTTCGTAAGGCCGTTCCGAGAGGTTAGTATGCCCTTACTCTTGCTACCGGATTACAGACGCACTAACTCGACGTTATCGACACCAGTTGCCTTTCTCGTTCTATCTAATATATCATTCCAAGACTTCACCGCTGCATTCCGATATTGTGAATTCGAATCATAACAAAACATTCAAGCAATTAAGTGTGCGCCGTCGATACATTTGATTGTATTTCGACTGCTGCGTGGCAGTATATAAACCTCAAGGATGGGGTCCGATCCTACGCCTCGTAACTCCTTTTACAGTCCCCCGCAGCACATTCCAGGCTTTTCAACAGATTTCAATCCAAAGGCGGTGCAGGAAGCCGCTCAAAACCCACCTCCAAAGAAGAGACCGATCAGCGGCCAATATATCGAATCTGTACCTTCGGGAAGATATCATGTTCCAGCAGGCATGTCGATGGAAAAACACCTCAAGCGTCAGGCCAATATCCAACTGGCAAAACGCACGATCATTGCTTTGAAGGCTTCTCGATGGATCATGCTTGCTGCAAGATTTTTGCAGCTTATAGCCGCCATAGGCTTGGTTGTGCTTTTGATTACTCTCAGGGGAATGGATACTATCAATGGGTGGATCATGAGAATACCAGTAAGTCTTCAGTGTCGCTGGTGAAACCCTTCTGTCGCAGATTCTAATCGCAATGAACAGCCTGGCGTGGCAATCCTACACATTGTCTACTCTATCTACCATAATGCAAGAGATCCAAAGGAGCGGCCGCCACTATCATCCGCCGGGTACGCTCTCTTTGCCGTTGGGTCGGACTGTTGTATTATACCTTTCTACGTTTTCATCGCCCTATGGACCTGGCAGCAGCGTGTACAGATGATCGCGAATCCTAATAATCCAGACAATTGGGTCAGCGTTTTCAATAAGGATAGTTCCGAATTCAGTCAGCTTATGGTTTTCATCTCTTTCATCACGGCTTGCGCCGGAGGGTAAGCCACTCTATTCTCTGACTGAGTCTACGTAACATTTAACTAATTAAAACAGTGGCCTCATGGTTATGACTGTCATGCTCGGACTCTTCATTGCTATTACTTTCCGCCGCATCTCCCGTCTCCCTCCAGATATGAACCCGCTCGATGATACTACCTATACATCTTTGACAGCGAGGCCATCCAGCAAACGTTTCTCTAAGTCTTCCAACGATTCTAACGACTCCTTCGAGAAATCGGCGTCCCGTGATGTCTCTCCAAAACGCACCGTTCCATTCCTCGAAGTTCGTACTAAAAATGGTTCCCTCAATTGGGAATTCACAAAGGATTCGGACTCTTATACCAAGAGCGCTTTGGATCTCTCTGGCGCCCCAAATATCATGAGTGATGCACCTCTTCTGCCGCCACCTCACAAGTTCGGTGAATATGGAGATACACGCCGAAGGTCCCAGGATCAATCAAGATCTGCCCCGAACTCACCAGGGCACCGCAAGAATAAGAGCATGGGCTATTACTCCGATCACGATAACGGTCCAAGCACTCCACCACGCCAACCACGTCAAACATATAAACAAAGACCAGCTGAATGGTGGACAGCCTCGAATCTCCAGTCAAATATCGGTAATGCTTTCCCTCTCTTCAACAACGGTGGTGGTCAAAACTCCAGGTACAGCGCTGTTTCCCAGGGTGGCGAAGATGCCCATAGCACCTCCACTTTTGGCGGCGATCCCCATGTCTCTCGTAACACTTTCGGCCGTGCACCATCCCATACCACTGGACAACCGGATTTGCCCCCTCAAATCTCCTCCTATGCGGGTAGTATCTCAACTGCCACAGCTCCATCCGTTGTGTCGAGTATGCCGCAATCCAACCCTAATCGTAACAGCTTTGGTGTCAATCCGAATCACATGTCCACTCCTCCTGGTGTTGTCCCGACCTTGGGCTCGCTAGGCACACTGGGAACCTTCGCAACTGATCTTACCCCTCGTCCATTGTCTTTCCCTAATAACCGTTCTGCGCCCGGTTCTCCAACGAAGAATAGCCCCAATCATCAACATAGAAACTCCGTTGGTCGCATTCCATACGCTAGGCCGAATACTGGTGGATCACCTGGTCATTCCCCTACGAAGTCTGTCAATGGTATTCTTGGAAGCTATGCCCGTCCTCCGCCACAAACTAGTCTGACACCACCGCAAATGAGTCCTACAAAGACCGGTGTATCCGGCACAAGGATGGCTGATAACTTTGGGCCTAGCTCGTATGCTAAAGGTTCAAGCTCTCAGAGCAGCGGTACCGGATTGATGACACCTATTCACTCTGTACCTTCGTCACCTACAAAAGGCACCCCTCCAAACGGTAGCACTACTAGCAAGAAGAAGAAGTATGACACTCTCTCGCAGAACTCTCCAGGTAGAAGCACCAGTTGGGAAAAGAAGCAACAACAGATTCAAGCGCAGTTGGCCAAGAGTCAGCAGGGGGGATATAGTTCCGGTGAAGATAGGTCTAGAATCAAGAAGATGGATAAAGGCAGAAGAAAGAGTTTGAAGGAATTGCGTGATGAGAGGGAGAAAGAGAGGGAACGTGAAAAAGAAGGTAGGACTAGAGTCGTTAGCAATTCAGGCGCAGATTTTGGGCATATGTTCGCAGGTGGGAATGGGGCTGGGGTTAGAGGACGGGTAATTAGCGGCAGTCAAGTTGTGTAAATGGGACTTCTGGTAAAAGTAAGTATGTCGTTTTCTTTCATACCTTTCTCAACCGTTCCGTTTCGATTTGTTTTGCAAAGGGGAACTTCCTATGTATAATGTACACGTCTGTTTTTGAAAGCGTTGGGATTTGATTGAGCGGATGGGCCCTGATAACTACCGAGTTTTACCATATATATGTTCATGTATATTCATGCCGTTTTCTTTGTTTCTGCTCTCCTTTCCTTTGTTTCGACGTCTTACCATCGAGTACATAATGTATGGCTATGTGTTTATGTTTTAGGTATGTTAGGAATGTAATAATGTCTACCTTCAATATATAAGGGATCAATTTATAAACTCGTTCGTATGATCATCGTTAACTGCATCTTTCAAGATTGGCTCCCAAAGTCACATTGATTTAATCATGATTATATAAACACGCTTCCAGACTTAGACTTAATTTATGAGCCTCTTGCAGGAATTCGGAGGATTAATCTAAATTCAATAAATGAAATAAGGCTAACTAGTGGATAAAAAGAGGCCGCGCTACGCTAGTTCAAATCAAAAATAAATAAATAAATAAATAAATAAAAAAGTAGAAGGAGAAGGAGAAACGGATAATAGCATGGCGCCGAATCCACAGCGCGAGACTACATAGCTAAAATATTAGAGAGAAAACAAACTTTAATCGAAATGCATGTCCGTAGCATGCGCCATATGAAAATCAGCTGGGATATTTATAGATCTCCCAGAATAAGATTGAAGACTCTCTCAACTATATCACCAAAAAGCTGGAGAGCATGCCAAAGCTCGAGTAAAACGGGGTGCTTTGTTTCCTTTTCTTCACCTTCGCCTTCTTTCTCTTCTTTCTCGCCTTCGTTTTCGTTTTCGTTCTTCTCACCATCACCCATAGCTTCTTCGGTACCATCGGTTTTTTGTCTTTGCTCCTGATCACGAGCCTCGTCTCCCCGTCTGTTGCCGGCTAGCTACCGACTTGCAGACGCTCTATCCACCACCTTAACATCATCAATGTGGAAAATCGCCTTCTCGACACCGTCGTTACAGCTGGCCATGAGACTGAACATGGTATTCTCGCTGGTTGCGGTAAACATGAATGGAACTTCTGCATAGTTACCCGCAGCACCGGCTCTCTGCGCAATTGCAGCACCGTTGACAGTGACGAAAAACGAACAACTTGTCTGATCACCGGTGATATCGAGATCCAGCCAAACTGCACCGGTGTATTTGCGGCCTTGACAAGTTTTGATGGGTTGAGTCAGGGTTACTGAACTACCGCTAGACGTTAGTTCGATGAAAACGGAATGGCTGCCTTTGTTTGGGCGGATTGTCGAGATTAAGAACTCTGGGTTTTCGCCTTTTGATGATGCAGTCCAGGGATTGAAGGTGTTGGATTCGAAGCTGGGGTTCTTGATGTGGTTTTTGGAAGAGGAAATTGAGGTACATTGTGGAGCAGAGGTGGAGGTACTAGAGCTAGAGGCTACTGATGAAGGGGGGGAAGAGGAAGTGGCTATGTTGTTAGTAGACGAAGTGGGTATAGAAGAGGAGCTTGATTCAGAAGGGCGGTCTGCAGATGAAGTTTCAATGGATAGCGAAGAAGATGAACGAGAAGAGGTAGGTATTCCTGTAGTGTTAGCACTTGATGATTTCGTTCCCGCACTTGATGACGGTTTGCTAGATTTAGTGCTGGAAATTAATGGAGTGCCAGAAGCAGTTGTAGTTGTTTCCGAAATCGACTGCGAAGTCTTTGATGAGCTTGAGCTTGAGGTCGAAGCCGTTGTTTCAAAGCGCCTCGAACTCGACGACAGACTAGTTGTCTCGGTTTTTGATGATGAGCTTGATTTCGAGCTTGCTTTAGATATCGAAGGATTAGAAGTACTTGAGCGGGCTGATGTACTAGAGCGGGAGGAGGTTGTAGACAGTATGGAGGATGTAGTAGACTGGGGAGAACTAGTAGACCGGGTAGAAGTAGTAGATCTAGAAGTGGTGGATCGAGTAGATGTCGAAGAAATAGAAGTACTGGAGCGTGCAGATGTACTAGAACGGGAGGAAGTAGTAGACCGCGTGGAGGTCGTAGTAGACGTCCGGGTAGAAGTAGTAGACCGGGAAGAAGTGGTAGATTGTGTAGATCTAGAAGTGGTAGATCGAGTAGGCATTGAAGATTCAGAAGTACCTGGGGCAGCAGAAGTGCTAGAGCGGGAAGTACTACTAGAACGGACAGATGTGCTAGAGCGCGAGGAACTAGTAGTCCGTGCAGACGTTGAGGAATCAGAAGTATCCGTGGAATCAGAAGACCCGCGGGAGCGGGTAGAAGTACTAGAACGGACAGGTGTGCTAGAACGGGACGAAGAAGTAGATCTGGCAGTAGTAGTAGACCGGGTAGGAGTGGTAGGCCTAGTAGAAGTAGTAGACTGGACAGATTTTGAAGAATCAGAAGTATCTGATGAAGCAAAATTACTCGAACGGGTAGAGGTACTAGAGCTAGAGCGGATAGATGTGCTAGAGCGCACAGATGTATTGGAGCGAGAAGAAGTTGTTGATCGGGCAGATGTTGAAGAGCCAGAAGCCCCCGAGGAGGTAGAAGCACTAGAGCGAGTAGAAGTACTGGAACGCGCGGATGTGCTGGAGCGGGAAGCAGTGGTAGAGGATTTTGTAGAAGTGGTAGAACGGGCAGATGTTGAAGAATCAGAAGTATCTGAGGAAGCAGAAGCACCAGAGCGGGTGGAAGTAGTAGAGCGGACAGACGTATTAGATGAAGCACCGGAACTAATAGAGGGGGCAGAATCACGAGTACTGGAGCGACTAGATCTACTAGTACTGGAGCGGGCGGAAGTACTAGAGAGCACGGATGTATTAGGGGGGGCAGGGTTACCGGTACTAGAGCGAGTGGTTGTACTCGAGCGATCAGAGGTGCTCGAGGCTGTAGAAGTACCAGGGGAGGCAGGGCTACTAGTGCTCGAGCGACTAGATCTACTTGTGCTAGATCGGGCAGAGGTACTGGACCGAACCAAAGTGCTAGAGCTGGAGGGAGAAGAAGTACTAGAACCAGCAGCCTTATCGGAAGAAGTTGAAGAATCGGATCCGGTAGATGTGCTAGAATTAGATCTAGACCTTGTAGAAGAACTAGATCGTGCGGAGGTACTAGAACGTGCAGATGTACTCGAGCTGGACCTCGTAGAAGTGCTAGAAGTACTCGACCTTGCAGAAGTACTTGACCTCGTAGAAGTGCTAGATTTGGAAGGAGTACTAGAGCCGGCAAAATTACCAGGCTGGGAAGCGGTACTAGATCCAGCAGAAGTGCTGGAGTTTGGACTAGTAGAAGTGGTAGGCCGGGGAGGTCTACTGGATCCGGAAGATGTACCAGAACCAGCAGAAGCATTGGAGGAAATAGCTGTACTAGGCCGAGCAGATGTAACAGAATCTGCAGAATTACTAGTTGACTGGCGAGAAGTACTCGTCGACCGGCGGGAAGTACTAGTCAGCCGACGAGAAGTACTAGATCTTGTGGATGTATTAGAGCCTGTAGAGGTACTAGAACCGGCAGAACCACTAGGGCCATTAGGAACATTGGATGAAGCAGGGCCGCGAGTAGTAGGAGATCTAGAGTTAGTCGATGTACTTGAACCGGTAGAAGTACCGGGTCGGACAGAAGTATTTGAGCGCATGGAAGTACTTGAGCGGGAGCGGGTAGACGTAGTTGACCGAGTAGTACTAGAACTGGACCGGGCAGAAGTACTAGAACTAGAGCGAGTGGAAATACTGGAGCTAACAGATCCGCTAGATGAATCAGAAGTATTTGAACGGGCAGAAGTACTCGTGCGACTTTGGGTAGTACCAGAACGGATCGAAGTTTTGGAAGAAGTAGACGCAGAAACACTAGAAGAATCAGAAGTTTTGGAAGAAACAACGGCCCCAGAACGGGTAGAGGTTTCGGAAGGAGCATCCGAAGAATTAGATGAAGTAGAAAGGGCAGGAGTATCAGAAGAAGCAGAAGGATTGGAAGAATCAGATGTGCCCGGGCCTGCAGACTTATTCGTGAATTCTGTGATTGGTAGATAATATCTATATCAGTATGCTTTAAATTTTCTAGTAAGAATTAAATGAAACAAATTCCACTTACCAACTATCAATTCAACTTCATCACATAAGCCATCGATTTCTCCAGAATAGACACCATTGACTTCATAATCATCATCGACACAATATTCTGCGGTACCCTTTTTGAACCTCTTATTAACCCACAATAGGCGGTTAGTTCCTTTTTCTATTGAAAACGTCGTACTAGGGCCGGCTGGTTTGTTCGCAATAATAATGGGGCCACGGGCGCCTAGGTCTTCAGAAGAAGCAAACGCAAGACCAAGGGCGCGGCCAGAATTAGATATTCTCAATTGTTTGCCGGAGATCAAGAAAGTGGTAATTTCAGAAGCAGATGTGGCTACCATCATGATATTATCCATAACGCCTACATACCAATTGCTAGACTGGCGACGGGTGAGACGTTTGGTCGGGGCAGTGGAACGGATTCTAATTCTGAAAGGGGATGCATTGGAACCTGGTCTCGTTTCCGGGCTATCTGTTGGTGTTGTAGACGACGTTTTCGAATCAGAGCTACTAGAAGAATCGGTCGATATTATCTGAGATGGAGAAGAAGAAGCACTAGCACTGTTAGAAGGGATGGTTTGCGACCTTGAGTTCGATTTTGACCTAGACGAGGGAGGATTGGAACTCCCAGACAGTGGCAGAGGGGTATTTCGTGTGCTTCCTGATGAGGATGGGGAAGAGCTATCTGCTGAAGAGCTTGCAAGGCTGGCGCTCATAACCTGACTACTAGCATCTTTGAAATTTGTCTTCATGGTCGAAGTTCTAGATCTGGTTTTAGCAGGTCTTATCCGTGTGATTGTTCTAGTCATTGTTCTCGCAGTTGTGATCTGAGTAGAGGTGGTACAAAGTCCTGGTGTATGAACACTGGCGGTGATAGTGACTCTCCCATGCCCTCGGATGTCTGCCCAGAGCTCGCATGCATAAGGCTTCTTTCCGTCACATTGGCCGGAGAATTGAGCCGCGATTATACTCCTTTTGACTTGAGATATGTAGCCGACAGACCAATTTTGAATCTGAGTGGTGCAGACACCATCGCGGCACGAGACATAGTCCACAATCAATTGACGGGGAGAGTGTTTCCCGTGATGTCCAGATGCTTCAATATCCCCCGATCCAATGCGATCCTCATCAATAAATTTTTCCGAGGCCAGTTTAGAGGCACGTTCGTCATTTTGTTGAGACCATCGAATGTAGTCCTCAGCTTTACAAACTCCAAAGCTTCGACTAACTTCTTGTGTGTACTCGATCTTTACGGGCACCCTTTTGACATTGTATGTCTTTTTCCCCAGGCGTACGGTCCCAGTTGTAGTTATCGTAGTGGTACGCACTTCATACTTTGGGGGCTCTTTTGGTGCGAGTGTGAGAATTTGGTCGCCACGAGAAATAAACTGTGGCTTGCTGTTTGAAGGGCCAGGGATATATGTCGAGTACCAAACATATGTTGACGTTAAGTATCTAACAACAGAAGCAGCGCCATCTGCACGGCGCGCCACGGCCGTTGGGATATATGTTGTAACCGGCTGTCCCTGCACGGTGATAGGAACAGGCACTGCGCCATGTGAAGGAGTTACGTACCCCAAAGGACGGCGACTAGTGCAATCAGTATTAGAAGATGCTAAGATAAGCGAAAAGATATTGAAAACAAGTATTGATGTAAAGAGTGGATAAATCATTTTGTTATCAACAGCACAGCTGGAAAGATGATTTATGATTCTAATGATAAAAGACCACAAGGGAATGAAGGAGTTACAAATAAAAATAAAAATTATATAGTAGATTAAAGCTTTTAGCCACAGAACTATCAAAGTATCTGAGGCAAGGAAGATGCAAAGAAATGCATGGACGTATGCACGTAAGGAAAGGTACTCACGAGCTCCACGACGTTCACCTGTTGCCTTTTGTAAGGACTAGAGTCGGTGAGGTTCTCGGCATATTTGATGTAAATTGCCAAATCCAGTCAGGGAAAAAAAAAGAAAGAAAGAAAAGGTGAAATTCCTGGGCCATCGGGCAAGAAATGCCGATAGCCCTGAGGTAGGAATGAGAGATCAAATATTTCGCGAGTCGAAAAGCTGAGGCCGGGATGCCTGGAAGAGTTCTCTTGTTGACTAGTCTATGGTAGTAGCGGATCTAGAGAGCCCTGTGTGATCTCGCAATCCCACCCCCTTGCATTAAATAGTCAGCACCCATAAATCCAAAACAAAACATTAAATTCTTCGCAGTGGATGAGATATGAGATGAGATCCTCATTTCATCACTCCTGCAGCCTGACCAGCTTCTAAGATCTTAAGAGCTCGGGCTCGCTACCCTTGAATTTACACTAGCTAGTTCAAGGTAATTATGTTGTGAAGTCTGATGTGAGACAAGTAATTATGAAAGAAAAGATCCATGCAGCATCAGTTTCGTCAACAGCAGTCCTATCAGATGATCGTACAGTATGCGGGCTATGAAGCTAGCCAGCTCACAATATATTTTGTCACAGTGATCGAGATATTTTTTTTCTTAACTCCGTTACGTACAGTCGTGAATATTTTAGAAATCAATGTACCGTATCACATTTTGACTGAATTCTTTGCGCCTCTTATTCTTGAATAACTATGAATTAATGCTACGCGCAGTAAGCTTTATGTCTAATCTTCATTATCCAACCAGCAACCGGAACTAGAACACAAGTGGTGTTGATCGAGGGAGCTTGGAGCGCCTTGGGTAACGTCCCCCAATTACTCCTCCTTCCACTTGAGCCCTCCCTCTCACCATTGCTCCTGATCATATTCCCAAGCTAGTCCCTATTCTATTATTCATACTGCTCTTCTTCCTCCATTGCCGTCGACGGCAGACCCCCGACTTGTTCTGCTGTACCTGGACTATCCTCCAAACTTTCAAGACTTCTAATCTCTTCTATCATTTCATTGATAGGAAATATATGGTTTGGAAAGCCCTGTGGGGCGGCTATCGGTGCAGACGGGTCATAGTTCAGGTAACCCACCCTAACATCACTCATGTCTGTTTCTTCTTCCCACACTGGCAGTTCTGAAATATCAGTTCTGGTGCTTGGTTTGGACTGCCCGTCTTGTCGGAGTAAGCCTGGGAATGTATCGGTGCCCTCTTCCCACTCCCAGCCTTTGAGTTCACCTGTCATAATGTTTCCTTCCGGTCTACCTTCCAATTGAAGCCCAGTTTGTACCTGAGGTGGCTGGGTCAACTTCCGAAGGTTTCGCAGTATATTCTCGACCGGGGAAAGCCAGCATTTCCAAAAGCCACCGATTTTCTCCATCACCGATATAAGATCACGGTCGTCCCAGGGACCTTCAGGAACCAACATCGCACCAGTCTCCTTAGGTAACGATAGCGAGCCGCTCCATGCTATCGCCTCATCAGATTCGATATTCGACGTTTCCCGAAGAAACTGCACAACTTCTTGAAACGTTTCCACTACTCCATCTTTTGCCTCCGTGTTGAGTTCAACAGCCAGAGTCTTTACATTTATTCCCGGGATCGTCCCCGGCTGGGCTGTGAGTGCACTCGCCTTATATATATGCTTTAGAAGCTCATTCGGCCCCTTCAGTATCGCATATCTCTCTAGCCATTCAAGGAAATGGCGAAGCCTGTTGCCTGTTCGCGCAAAAGCCGTGGCGTAGTCTCTTAACCTATATATAACGTGTACAATGTCATCAAGGGAACTGAATCCTAGTCCTTTGATCTCGTCTAGTATAGACGGGTTCCCAGGATTTTCTGCCCTCATCGCCATTGCCCTATCGCCATATTGTCTGAGGGTTATCGAGGCTTCGTTGAGAACCGTAACCATAAAGCCTAACGAGTCCTTTGCTGGCCCATTTCGCAGTCGGTGGGCATCATCAGGCAGATGTATCGGACATCCCGTCTTCCAATTTTCGGTAAGTAATTGCAGCTTTGAACTTATAGCTTCGAGGTATGATTTATTATCGGCAAGAAATAATCTCCAGTAAGGATTGAGTGGAAATATGATAGTTCTTGAATAGACTCTAAAATAATGAATGGCAAACTTTTTAGCTCCGGCCTTGCTTTATTGAACTACTGTAAATTAAATTAAAATGCAGGTCGGGGCCTACATATCTGGTAGAACTGGTGTTTTTGGCAGGGGACTCGTAGAGGTCTAGTTGTAACTCACGATCCAAGATTTAGGTCTATAGCCAGCAACGCAGACAGCACAAAATTGGCTGAGAGAACCCTCATCTTAGACACATTCACGGTGGAACATGAAAGCTATGTGAGGGATTCTAAGAGCTTTCAGTGTCGGCAATAAGTGTTTTGACGCCTTCTAGATAGGTATGCACATATGCACACACGACTTAGGGTCAACGGTTCATCCATATGCCATGAAGTGTTGACACACGTGTACATGGGCGAAAACGCTCAATTGCGGGAGTTAGTAGAGCTAATTCGAGCAAGCCCCAATATCAAGCATAGTCTTATTAATTTGCGACCAGTACTATTCCAAATAGATTGAACCGAGGTACTTTAGCCGTGTCTTACGGTGGACCCGAATAACCTCAGGCTAGGGTTACAACACAATCCGAAATCCTAGTTTGTTGTATTTGAGAAGCGACCAATTAGGAAATATCCCAATTAGGACTAGATTGTCTTCACTTTTGTTACAGGATTCTGGGCGCGGGATATGGCCTGGATGAAGAGGGCGGCTTCAGCTCTCAAGCTCGAGCCGGGCTGCAATGAAGACGCCTTAGGAACTTCGTGCCTGGGGTATCCAGAATAAGCTGTTAGCTACCAAATATTAAATGTTGGCCCGGTTGTGGTCGCCGCAAGCCCTCCTATCACTCATATTACTCTGCCTTCATTTGTTAGTATGGATTTTTAAGAACAGTTGGTATCAGTGCAGTGCCGTGGTATGGGCTCCGCCTCGAGCGCCTGGAATCGAGGCGTAGTACGGACTTACCATACTCCTCATCATATGCAGTTATGCGAAGTTAACATCAATACATTAATTAGTGGGGTTTTCATCATGCACCATAGAACTTCACACCACCCGTTGTTGGATATGTGAATCTAACTAGCTCTTTAATTCTAGAGCCTATAACCCGCATTGGTGTTGTTTTCTGGCCTCGTGATAAATTAAATTCTCGCCATCATGCTATCATGTATAGTTAAGGCAAAATATTTTCTAAAACTTACTGTGTGCAATTAGAGTTGGGAAGCAATGCGCATGCACAGGCACCTTATACACGCACGTCAGTGCCGCCAACACTTTACCAACGAAAGGCGATCTTGAAACGTAGATGTTAGATTTTACCTTACTATGAACACATTTACATAGAATAGAGCTTATATCGCAGTATGGATTTGTGTTCTCTGAAGCCCAAGCATGTTTTGTAAAAAATTTAAAGACCACCAGCTAGTTGCAGGTTTTCCATAGACCTGCCCATTCTCGAGATATATCCCGTTATTATCACACTCTCCAGATTTCTCCGCATATTACCAGGATTTCAGACCCACATCTCCCCTCATCACGATAATTCTCTGATCATTTTACACTGCTGCACGAGGAATTTGTTATCTTCTTCTACTCGGTACTCATATATTGCATATAGGTTGGCGTGATATACACATGTGATATCTATGCGAGTACCCGGTACTAACATTATTCTATGAGCGAATTTTAGGATACGATTCGAATTCTGCCACTTTGTACTACGGGTATTTGGTCATAGGGTATAAGAGCCTATATTGTCGTCATGAAGCTTAAATATTGGGTTTCGGGTCTGCTTGTCCTCACAGAATTGGCCCTATGCGAGAGCCAGAAGGTGGGTTTTATAATCTGCATGATTATATCATAGGAGGGGTAACATATCCAAGCTATATGTGTTCTAATTTCTCTAAATGCTCACGATAGACCTCTGCTACTTCGGCCGCTCCAGCTCGGGTTACAAATGCCCCAGGTGATTTTAATCTTGATTTGGATTCATCTGAAGCCAGCCCATACAGCCCAGAGCAACGGTCAAGCCTCGACGTTGGGAAGCGAAGCACCATCACCCCTCGCCAAGATGACGACCCATCGCCAACTGACCCCAAGTTCGACCGCTGGCTTCGGCCTCGAGAGGGGCCACATCAAGTATACGGGTGCATAAATAAGAAAAATATGGAAGGGCTGTCAACGACGGATATGAAACAAACGGGGCGTTACCTTATGTGGCAGTTGGAGGGCAGTTTTTTGGATTTCAAGACACAATCAACTGATCCTGAGAACCCATGCTTCCCGGTGTTTTGCTACGAAGATTTTAATGCCACCGTTGCGATGTGTCACAAAAGGCAAAAACAAGATAGTCCGGAAGAATTTCACTTGCTAGGTTCCGAAGTGGGGAAAGCAGTGTGGGAAATGGGTGTGGCGGTAGGTTTGGACGCTAGGCAGCTTATCCAGCCTTGGGAGGGTTCAAAACGGATCTGTCAAAATCCAGAATCGGAGGAGAACGGAAATTTGCTTACTGGGAGCTATGTTGCTTGGACTGGCTGGTCAGAGGGTGATTTAGAGATTACTATTTCTAAAGAAGTGGATGGGTGTGGGAAATGGCGTGGAAGTCCAAACTGGGTGACTATTGGCAAAGGGTTGATTCCGGAAAGCTATCCTCTAGATATTTTTTAAGCACGAACCTTCGATTTCCCTCAATTCTCGGTGGGCGGCCTTCCGGAAATCTAGCGAGTATATACACTTATATGTATAGTTAGTTCGAAACGGTTATGTATCACGATGGTTCTGGTAAGCTTCGTGCATACTGCACCCGTGGATCGATCCCTGCTTCAATATGTATGTATATGTAAGATTGCATGGTAAAACGTCTGATGTTGCAAAATTTTCACAACCTTTCGCTTGATTTAATATGACACACGTGGGTGCATACATATAAAACAACGTTTAAATACAGTTATATAGTGAGGGGCCGTTGAAGATGCATTATGCTGCGTGAATTGTCTTCGGAAATTTATATGCGTTGATGTTGGAATCATGGTTCGGGGTTGGCGTCAAGGAATTGAGCCTCTAAAAGAATTTTGACGAGCTCTCTAACTGGCCCTAAAGGTCCGATATTCTAGCCGGTCGGTAGCCTCAATTTTCTTTCGGTAAAGAGAATTAGGTGTCGTGCGTCAAATTTTCAAAATCGGTTGGAGGGGTAGCGGGATAAATGCATATATGACAAGCTGCTTTGAATATCGTGCAACGTCTGCTTGCCAACTGTCAAAGGATGAACTGGCCAACTGCTGAGAGGTTATATCAAATTCCGGATTTGCCCGGCATTGGCAATCCTCATGCGTCCAGACTAGTCTGATCTTAGTTTCAAGATAGGTCATTTTCGTTATCCATGCCTCACACCGTCGATTTTTCTTTTCTTTCTATAGACGGTTGGTCAAAATTTTGAATATTTGTGAGCTACCTGGGAAGGCGGGACCTGTCTTGGTTTTGACGCTAGCCTTGCACTCGGAATTCCCGACCCTCTGCCATCTGCAAGCCCGGCAGCAGAACGCTTCCGTATCGTCACGGCTGCCGTGGGGCAGTCTTTTCAAACTGGTTCCGATTGTCCAATTTCATCACGAGATTGTGGTGTGGAAAACATGATTGGTTAGGGGCTTCGTGGTTTTTCCGATGCCCCACGTCCAAGGAAGGAGAGGGATATGAGGCAATTCAAAGCTGAGATTTGGGAGGTGCGTCGCCGGCAGCCTCGAGGTTTTTTTTTCTTCTCCTTTAGCGAGGGGGTGTAGGGCAGCGAAGTTTATCTGCATCAAAAATGTGCGATAGACCTGCAGATTTCCTAATTACAGAAACGAATGGTTGGAATTTCGAGCCGAATGATTCAATATTATATCAAGGTGCGGTAGAAGTATATACCCATCTGCATGGAAGCCTTGGGTACATACAATCGAACTCTCAGTCTGGTTCCTGGTACGAAATTTGAGAAGTGGGGAACTTCGATCCTGTTTAGACACGGCCTAGACAATCGATGCCTGTCAAGTGAAAGTCTTTTGCAACCTTGAATCGAATTTACCATCTGACGGTATCGTAACCTGAGCTTAAGGGCTGATTCCGATACCCGATCGATAAGCCGGCCAGTTGCCCGATCGTAGTTAGTATAGTCCAGACTTTACCTTCTCGAGTCTCAAGGCTTCACTTTTTCCTTGAAGAACCAGAACCAGAACCTGTTTTTTGCAGGCGTACAGACTCCTCACAGCCCTCCCGTGCGCACTGAGGGATAGCTGATAGCTAATAGATGATATATTATATGTCACTGCGGAGCGGAAACGGAATTGATCAGCCACAAAGTGGTAATGAGATGCCGTCGACCTCCATCATTTTCAGCAGGAGTTGGCCAAGTTTGGGAGGAACAGGTCGCTTGTTCCAAGCCTAGCAAGCTGAGAAAACCCCGAACTTCGACTGGGCGTCACTTAATTTGGACCAGGGGTGGCCAGGTGGAGGTTGTATCACATCACCCGATTGCACGCTTTCCCTTGTGCGGGATCGTGGGACTGCGATTGAGATTGCAAGGCAGGAGAGAGAGAGCAAGCGAGAGAGATTTTCTTCTTACTCTGTCAATAGTCGTCTCGTCTCTCCGAGCCCTGTTCCCGCCATCTACTAGCACTTTCGGAGCAGTTATATTAAAAATGCGTCCGTCGGATGTGAGCTCTCTGACCGTCCTTTTCTCCGTTGTCGTTCCGTCTTTCCTGTACTCCGTGTTGGTAATAGCTGTTTTATACTGGTCGTGGATGCTTCTCCTTCCCTTCGCTGGGCTGGAGGAGACCAAATTGCCGTTGAACGACGCCGACACTTGCACGTCAGTTGTTTGTCAGGACGACGAGGACGAGACTTCGAACACGAACGCCAACGCCAACGACGCCAACATGACGACAGCCCAACACAACAACGCTTTTGTCCCAGAGTCAGTCAGCCATTGTGCTGCCCCTTCGTCTTTGAATTCCACTTCCAGTTCTGCCCCTTCGACTCTGGCTCTCAAGTCGAATAAGTCTTTGTCATTGTCAAATGCCCTTCAAGTGCCCTCCCCTTCGCATGGCACTCGTGGAAATGTTACCCCGACTGACAGTCCCGGAAGCTCCTCCCGGGCGAGTAGGGACAATGTGGAGGTTTTCTTCAAGATGATTCCCATGGGTGGGAAGGACCGACAGAGCTTTGCGAACTATAAACGGAATTCCTCGATCTTGGACTGGACACAGCCATCCTTTGGCAAAGCATACGGTAAACGACCGTCGTTATACTCTCTCGTCGGCCAGGAGGACAATGCCGACAATGATACGGCAAGTTCTTCGTCCCGACCACGGTACTCCAAATCGGAAACTTTGTCTGCCTTGCACGGATCGAATTATGCACGGAGTGATGTTGGATCGGACACTGAGTCGGAGAGGAGCTATGATCTCGGCCAAAGACTCGGCCAGATCTATGCCGCCTTGGGGAACAGCGAGAATGTGGCGGTGGGCGAAGAAATCAGGAACCAGCAGATCCAGATGATTGAGCAGCTACGACAAGAAATTGCCAGTTTACGTTCAGAAATGCAAGAAACTAGGCAGTCGGTTTCGCAGAAGGAACATGAATGTGCTAGGTATTTGGTTGAACATTACAATCTGATTCGAGGTGATCTGGAGGAACAGGATCTGGAGGAAGTAGAGGAACTCAAGAACGAAGAGGATATCGATCACTCGGTCTTGTCCCAGAAGCTACAGCCCCTCTACGAAATCCTCAGACACCAGCTCCTCGATCTTAGAAAGAAATACCAGAGCTACGATACTTTAATTCACAGTCTTAAAGCTAGGGAGCAGTCACAGGATACATCGATCTCGAATCTGGAGGCTCTTGTTGCTGAGCTTAGAGAAAAGCATCAAGTCGAAATCGATAAACTCCAGAGAGCAGCAGATGAATTTGCGGAAGACCTCCAAAAGCAAGTTAGCAGTGGTCTCAAAGAGCAGGACAAATTGAAGGCGAGCATCACCCAACTTAATGAACTACATTCCGCCAATTCCGAAAAGGCTCAAAACGAGATCTCCGAAAGAGACGAACTTATTAGAGCTCTACGAGAGGCTACAAAACAAGAAGTCGAATCTCTTAAAGCAGAGTTCGAGGCAAGCAAAACCGAGGCGGATAGACTATATCAATCCCTACGCGCTGAATCCGAGGCCGAAATCAAGGGTCTCAAGTCCAGCCTTGAAGATAGCCGAGAGGAAACGAACGACCTCAGAGATAGACTTCAAGCGGCTGCCACAATCGCCGACACCTTGACGGCACAGTACTTACAAGCCCAAGACGACTTGAAAAACCAGATAAGCAGCGCAGAAGCCAACATCCTCAGCTTGAAGACTGAAAACCAGCAACACATTGATAATCTAACGGAGCAGGTACAGAAACATTCGATCCACATCGATGAGTTGACCTCGCAACGACAGAAGGATGTCGAGTCTCATGTCGAAGAACTTCGGGAAAAAGATGCAATTATTGCCAAACTACGAGGTGAAATAAAGGAAGAAACCTCTAAGCTCAGAGAACTTGAAAGAGAACTTAGGAAAAAGGCGGACGAACTCGAAAGCCGAGAGCAGCGTCTCAAGGAAGAGCTCGAGGCCTTGCTTCAAAGGGAGTCTGAGGGCCAGGAAGAAGCTGGCTCGCTTCAGTCTTTGCGGCAAACCTTGCTTGACAGGGAGACCGCTCTAGTTGAACGTGAGGCCTCTTGCCGAACGCAAGAGTCCGACTTGGAGGGTCGGCGACACACCATCGAGAAGCAAGAAAACATAGTTGCTGAGTCGTTGACCGCTGTTTCCGACCGTGAAAAGTCTTTAGATGAACGAGATACGGCCTTGACTGAGAGCGCCGCCGCTATATCCAGCCGCGAGGCCCATGCTCTCCAGAAGGAGACTGAGCTCCAAGAACGGCTGGAATCTTTGGCCGCCCGGGGTCTCGAGTTGAGTCAACAAGATGCGAAAATTCAAGAAACTTCCACGCTGCTTCAGACACGAGAAATATCCCTAACGTCCCTTGAAGCTACAATTACTAAACGGTCTGAGGAGGTCTCAACTCTTGAAAAGGAGATTGAATCCAAACAGGAATCGCTCAGCGAGAGAGAGAAGGAACTTACTCAACAACAAGAAATTCTCTCTCACCATGAAGAGCGCTTGTCTGCAGAGGAATCCAGGATCGGTGAGAAAGAGTCGGTGCTAGCGTCTCAAGAAGAGGCATTTGTCTCTCGGGTAGATGAGCTAGCGGCGAAGGAAAGTGCTCTCTTGACAAAAGAATCAGATTTCTCCGGTCGCGTGGCAGAATTTGAGCAATCCAGGCAAAAGCTAGAATCAGAGCAGTCTAATTTGAAGGCTACTGCCGCAGAATTGGACTCTTCGCGCGACGAGCTATCAAAGAGGCTTGCCTCTCTTTCAGTCCGTGAAGAGGAAACCAAAGCTCAGCAAGAAAAACTTATTCAGGAAGCCGAAAAATTAGACAAGCGAAGTGGTGAGCTCAAGAAACAAGAGACCGAAATAGAGGAGCGTTTGGCTGCGGAGACTAAGAGCCTGGAATCACGCCAACATGACATCGATACTCAGTCCCAAAACATTTCCCAGCTCCAAGAGAGTCTTGACGAGGAAAAGCAAAACCTACAAAATGAGAGGAGCGCCCTCGAAAAACAGAAACTGGAGGTGGGCGAGGCCAAAAAGGGTATCGCGCAAGAGCAGGAGGCTGTTGCGACCAAGAACCAGGACCTTGATAAATTGCGACGGGATCTTGAAGAGCAACTCCAATCGCTGGAAGCAAGGAAGCAGGAGCTCGAACAACAAGAGAATCTTCTCTCTCAAGGAAAGCAACAACTTGATCAAGATAAGCATGGCCTCGCCACCCAGAAGGAAGCCTTTGAGCAGGAACGAAAGGACTTCGAAAAACTCAAGCAAGATGTGGAGGGACAAAGACGCCACCTTGACGACCAAAAGCAAACCCTTGAAACGAGGATCGCTGAAACCGAATCAAAGAATCAAGAGCTCGTTGAAAAGGAAAGGATGCTTAAAGAGAAGATTTCGTTTGAAACAGCTCAGCTAGATTTGCAAAACCAAACATTACATAAGCAACAGACTTTGTTTGAGGAGCAACAAGCCGCGCTCTCTACTAGGGAGAACGATCTCGCAAAGAGGGTGCAAGTCCTAAAATCGGAAGAGAAAGATGTAGCATCACAGAAAGCGGAGCTCGATACTCAGAAACAGAGCCTGCGTTCTGGGGAGGAAGAACTCAATAATCGCATCTCAGAGCACGAAAAGCACGCCCGAGATCAACAAGCGGCTTTCGATGCAAAGCAGGCGAACTTGAAAGAACTTGAAGATGCTTTAACAGGCCGCAAATCCGAACTTGATCAACTAAAGTCTGAGCAAGAGTCAAGTTTCGCTGAGAGGGATTCTTCTCTGAGCAAACTCGAGGAAGACTTCAAGGTTCGGGTACGTGAACACGAGGAGGATGTTGAACAGCGGAACTCGATATTGAAGTCCCGAAAAGAGGATCTCAATGGGCTACAGGATACGCTTCGTACAAGGCAAGATGATATCGCGGCCAAGGAACACCAGCTTCAAGAGCTTGACGATGCCCTTAGCCGACGTGCTGCTGACCACGAGGCTGCCTGGAAAGAGCATGATAATACCCTTCAACAGCGACAGCAAGATATCTCTTCTAGGGATTCTCAGCTTAAGCAACTCGAAGACGATCTCAACAAGCGCATCTTGGAGCACAAAGCCGATGTTGATCTCAAACAAGAGCAGCTTGAGGCTCGGGAAATGGAAGTTCTTAACAAATCCCAAGAAGTAGACGCTAGAGCTACTAAGCTTGATGAGCGAGATTCTGAACTAAGAGTCTTGGAACTAGAGCTTACTACCCGAGGCGAAACTCTAAGGGCCCGAGAGGACCAATACAGGGGCAAGAAGGAGGAGCTTGATACCAAAGAAAAGGAGATCGATAGTGCATCAGAAGCGCTGAAGTCTGAGAATGATAATCTTGATGCTAAGGCGAAGCGACTCAGCGATCTAGAAGATGAGCTAAGTGCTCGCAAGCGGAAGCTCGATGAGTCTGAGAAGGCATATCAAGAAAAGGTTGCTAAAGAATCAAAGAAGGTCGAAGATGAGGCTGCAGGCCAAGAAGCAAGGCTGAAAGAGCTAAACCATCTTCAAGGCCTTCTGGATAAGCAAAAACAAGACCAAGAGTCAACGCAAGAGGACATCAGTGCAAAACAGAAAGCGTTGACAGAATGGGAAAACGAAATGAAACAGAAACAAGCAGAGTTGGATGATCTCAAGGCCAAGCTTATCCTTGCTATGGAAGAGCTGCGGAAGGCGGAAAGCCGCCCTTCGACAGCAGGATACAGCCTAAGTGAAGTGCCAGATACTGCAAGTGCTGTAAGTCGAATTCCTAACCAAATGATTTTTCTGTGTCAATACGACGATGCTAACAATAAACAGAATCTCACCGCTAGGAGCTCGAGATCCAACATTCAAGAAGACCGAGGTTCATTAGTATCCAGGGACACGCTAGATCAGCTTGGTGCTGCACCGAACACCGTTCCTGCAATTTCTGTCAAGGAACCAAAAGTTCATTACGAAAACCAGAGCGCGACCAGCAGTTCAGGTGGTGACATGACACGACCCTCTACCGGTGCATCCCATTTCTCTTATTCTCAGACGTCTGTGACGTCCTCTCGGAATGACCAAACGACGGCATCCGCTTCTGTCCGCCCTCCTTCCGCTTATAGCACTGTCCCTTCGGTCATGGAAGACCCTCGTTACTGTCATATTTGCCACATGATCCACGAGATACCGCCGACGAAAGGGAAACACAGCTATCGCAACAAGCTTCACAAAGCCCAACCAGTGAAACGATCTGTTTTTGAAGCTTTCAAAGAGACCAACAAGAGCCTAGGCATCAACGTTCAAAATGCCGAAGAGAAGAAGAAGAGAAGGCATCGGAGTTTCCCGGCCTGGATAGATCAAGAAGTGCTCCGGCATAACCATGAAGGTTCTTCCAAGAACAAAGCGAAATAAAAGTTTCTTTAAATATTAAATTACTTTTGCACATGGAGTTTCTATTGTTTTTTATTATTTTTTTATTATTTTTTTTATGTTTTTTATTTTTTGCATATATGTGTATCTCATGGCATTCTCGCCATCTCATTCACTTGGCTGGGTATTTAAGGGCGTTTGGTGGGTTCTGCATTTGATACCATTTCTAAGTAGTAATTTAATAATATGCATGATTCTGTAGCTCGAATCAATCTATGATAACTCACCAACGAAGTTTGGAAATTCTCCATTGTAACTGAAAGCTGTCGTATCTTCTTGTTTGTGCCTGCATTGTACCCGTGCTTGTGGGGTAATCTAACCCGAACCCGACTCCCCTTTCCACGATAAGATCTGCTCGCACGAAGCCGTCGACCTACCCTACGATATCGGAGACTGGGTTCGAATCCGGAACAGTATTCCGACTAACTATAGTACTAGCAAACAGCCAGTCCAAACTCACCTTCTAGAAATACATTCTGCAAGCCAATGATGTTTACCCGTTTCTGCAGATATCTTGGCAGGCAACCACCATCCTGGGCACCTGGCTTATTTCCTCGGTCACCAATGACAGGGCCATCTACACAGTTTCCTTTCTGGGACCCGGCGCAGGCTAAAGCAAGCCAGCCGCCGCTTTGAAACTCGCTTGCTTCAGAACATCTGTCAACGCAATCGATCCCGCCAGATGTTTAAGCTTCCGTTCTAAGCAGGTGGCGGGGTCCTGCCCAGGGGTCTCCCACGCCGATCCAGATATTGAGCGCTCTTGTCCCACCAGTTAATGCACGGGCTTGGGTTGAAAGATCATGGATGTATGTATGATATGATATGTTCCAGTATCAATTGGCAATTGGCGAATTCGATGACTTCTCGGTCTATAGATTTGATATCGACGATTTATAAGGTTCTTTCTAGGCACCCCGATTCTGGACGCCGTGATTGCAACCCAAAAATTTGATATGTCGGTATCAGAAAGGGGGATCCCAGTAAACCCGATGCAACGATCGAGTTCAGCTGATCAGGCGCATTGCAATTGGTGGCGATATCAATAAGCCACGGAGGAGCCGAAACTTCAAATGTGTCGGTCTGCTAGTGGCAACACTAATTCTAGCCGATTATAGGTACGAACTTATGGGAATGAGAGTCTTTCTCAAACAAACTGCGGCTCGAACTCCACGCTTGAAAGAGTTTATATATTCGAATAGTACGTGTACAAGAGAGATACAATTGCTAACGTTATCTAAGACCTAAATCGAATCTAAACTATCACCAGCTTACGAAGCGGAGCTAGAGGTCCGGCTATTCAAAACGGCATGACAAGTCTTTCGATTCGTGAATATATTGTAGAAAGTTGCCGGTACACATGCTAGACCCTTGTTCCCCGCTGGAGCGCTCCTGCTGCTACTTTCCAGGTCTACCCACGATCGACGAATGAACTTGGGTAAAATCTTCTACTTACCACAAGCTTTTGCCAATTAAGCTGAATTGATGGGTTATAACATCCATTATATTAATTGCCCGATACCAAGGAGGCCCCACCTCGTGGTCTTCGTCCAAAGCTTATCACTTCGTTAGCTGCCTGGGCAAGACATACGTAGACTTTCTTGCAGAATTAGGAAGGATGAAATGCGATTAGAGGTTCGTGGATCACCATAAGTTGTATATACCGCTCCTATTAGACTGCAATATCACGCTAGCATTTATAACCTCCCCTGTCAGACTCAAAACAGTTCAACCTCCAACCATCCAGACCATGCGTATGCTAAATGACGTGCGACAAGCCTTTGGCTTTCTCCACATAGAAAGCTTGTCGTCTGGCCCACCCGGGTTTGTGAATCTACGAATTAGCTTCCAAGAATCTTGGCCATGGTCGCTTTCTGGTACTGTTTCATGACCATGGAGAGCGGCGTGCGCCAACATACTTCGGGAAGCTGGCATCTTTTTGTGAGTGCCCATTTTTTGATGGCGCTATTACGAATATGTAATACAATTACTTACTTGCTGCGAATTCGGAACGTAGATTGCCGTCCGAAGGCTATGAGGCTGCCAGCGGGATGTTCACTGCAATGAAGAAGAAGAAGAAGGAGAAGAAGAAGAAGAAGAAGAAGTATATATAAAGGGTCCTGGAGACATCCTCTCTATTACTATCTCCAGCAAACATCTATCCTCCAGCAATCTACACTGCAGAGATCGGGATCATCTTCTAGATCTTTGTTGTTTTTCTTATAGCCATTATTTGAACTCCTTCTCCCTTGCCCTGGTTGGCATCTACGACTTCAGAATTAAAGAAAGTCCATATCTTTTTCATCAATTTTACAGGATATATATCCTCAAACGGGAAAATTGATATATTAAAGTCAAGATGGTTGCCATAAAATCCCTTCTTACCGCCGCCTCTGCCATTGGAGCAATGGCTATTCCAATCCTCCCACCACTCAATGTTTCTCCTGGTATCGATCTTAAGAATGGACCTGGAAGATTCGGCCAAAGGAAGGGCGGCGACTTTAATGTCAAAACGATTCCAAATCCAACATATAAACCAAACGGCAAGCGTGCACTTCATAAAGTGCTTTCAAAATACAACTTGGATATCCCCAGTAGTCTCCGCGATATCGTCCGACGAGACGACGGTACCGTCGAGGCGAAACCCGGCGAATATGACATTCAATACGTCTGCCCTGTCACAATTGGTGGAAACCAAAAGCTCAACTTGAACTTCGATACTGGTAGTTCTGACTTGTGGGTCTTTTCGAACCTTATGCCTAAGGCTCAGCAAAGTGGACATAAAGTCTACGCGCCTGGATCTTCTGCAAAGCAAATTAAGGGAGCTACTTGGAAGATCCAATATGGTGACGGATCCAGTGCTAGTGGAACTGTCGTCAAGGATTCTGTTGCAATCGGAAATACTATCGTTGAGGGTCAAGCTGTCGAGCTCGCCAAGACTGTCTCCGAGAGCTTCTCCTCTGACTCTTTTGCAGACGGACTTGTCGGCCTAGCCTTCGGATCGATCAACACCGTCAGGCCTCAGCAGCAAAAGACATTCTTCGAGAATGCTATGGAGGGATTGACCAAAGGGGTTTTGACAGCAGATCTTCGTCATCAAGAAGCTGGATCCTATGGCTTCGGAACCATTGATAGCAAGAAATACACCGGTCAAATTCAATACACACCAGTTGACAGCTCTAACGGGTTCTGGGAGTTCGATGCAAACTCCTATACTATCGGAAACACCACCCACAAGGATCAAGCCACTGCTATTGCTGATACCGGCACCACTCTCATCTTGGTCTCCAACAAGATCGCTAAGGACTACTACGCTATTGTCAAGGGATCCAAGTTGGATGAACAGCAGGGTGGATACACAATTCCATGCAATGCCCAACTCCCGGATATCACAATAGCTGTTGGTAGTAAAAAGGCTACTGTTCCAGGATCCTTCATTAACTACGCTCCAATCGAAGAAGGATCCAAGACCTGCTTCGGTGGCATTCAGGGCTACGATGGCAATATGTATATCTATGGAGATATCTTCTTTAAGGCGTTCTTCTCTATCTTTGACTATGAGAATAAACAGTTTGGATTTGCTCCCAAATCTAACTAAAATGACCTTACCCCAAGGGCTGTTCTCGTCAGACACATCGTCAATATCCCCCTTTCAACAATAACTACTTGATTATATTTTGTTTAAGATACCACTGAAATTTCTTTCTCTTATTCTTTACATTTGTCGATAATCTACACCTCCGGGTAGGATGTAGAATGCGCTTATGTACCTATTCAAGATACCCAAGGACCGATATACCCATCCATGTACAAATCTTTTTGCATTTTTTGTTATTTTCTACACATCTTTCAATACTATCCTTATATATGAGACTTTATCTTTTCTGTACCTAAGTTTGACCAACATATTATTTCGGGCAAATGAAAATATAACTTCCCATTCCTCAAATAGAGTAGTACTTGTCGGCTATCGCATAGAACGTGGACCATATTCCATCAAGTACACGCGTATAACTGCATAAACCCCTTAGCCACTTCCAGACACTCCAGCCAAACTAAAGAGAGACATAAAGCTGTTCGACTTCGCAGACGCTCCTGCATCAAACCAACCAAAGTGTACAAGATTTTTCTCACACTTTTTCAAAACCCCAACAGCACTAACCAAGATAACATTCTCCGTCAGACCACTACTCTTCTCCAACGCCGCATCCGTAATAGAAATAATTATCACCCTCCTATCAGCTTTAGATGCAGATATCCTCACAACCACCGCATCCTTATTTCTAGAATCCTTAGATTTATCAAGTAACTCAAAAACACCTTCTCCAGCAGACCACCAGCGGTAAAGTTTCCCATCGGGAAGTTTTATATCGTAGAGTTTCGGTTGGGAATAAGTACTATACCATTCCACGGGGATACCCTCAAGTACCCTGCTTCCTGGAGTTGACTCCGGGGAGTCACGTGTTTCGATCTTTTGTTTCTTGAGGTAGGCCATGATTGTGTGGGTTGTATCTTTTGGTCTTGTAGAAGTAAGCTGGAGTTTGTCGTTTACTCGGCTTATTGTGTATTCTGGGGTTTCGAGAGATGGGTCGGTTGGGTAGCCTGTGGATTCGGTGTATTTGAAGATTGGGATGCTGGGGGATTGGAAGCCGAAGCCGGTATATTTGAGGGCGTAGTGGCTGATGAGTTCATTGTCATCATTACCATATGATGGGAGGGTATTGTTCGATGTCATTGCACAAGAAAGGAGGGAAGGTTCGCCACTGTATGGTATATAGACTTTGTAAAAAAAGCTCTACTCGATCTAAGAAAATTTATAGTATAGCTCGCGCGTGCTAAATTATAAAGCTACCGGTATGCCTAGGTAGACGACAGTACTAACGTCAAGCTTATATAACCAATTAGTCTAAGTTACCAACCTCGACACAAGTCATCACCAGACTTACTTGAGCTCCTAAAAATCAACAGATCATATGCACACCAGCTTCGGATTTCACGGCGGGGTAACCAGGCATGGTGGAGGCTTAGCAGAACCTAGTCTCGAGACCCCAGTAGGCCTGACCGGGATATGGGACCACCAAAACCCAAAGTAGTGTCAAATATGGCGGATTGTTGCATTTTCTGCGTTGTTTCAGTTCGCTGTCTGCCAGGACCATGAAAGTCTAGCTGGAAAGTAGGTGCACGTATCATGTAACGACGATTTAGGCTATTATCTACAACAAATCAGACTCGAATGCCTAGATCGCACAGCCCACTTGATAACGAATACAGGTATCTTGGAGCTTCTATTGATGATACATTTTGTTGAAAGGGAATAAGGTTGTCGTGATGAATAACCCACCCGGGCCCGAAACTCGAAATCGCGCATGGGACTCTGCTGTCAAGCTTAATTAAGCATACATCTACCGACATTCACAGCCACGATTGATAGAATGCATGATGATGAGATCGAATAATTGAGATCCGATCAAGATTTACGACAGATCCTAGCTTATTGCTGACTATGGGATAATGATATCACCCTTCCCAGACTTTCAGAGTTTTTGCCAGCGCATTAATATTAGGTTCAACTTCAACAATTTCTCCTTTTAATCTTGAAACTATCAGTACAAAAAAAACCGTGCGTGTGAAGGAATCTTCCAAGAAACACAAAATAAAGCAAATTTACTTTTTATAACTTTTTAATGAACGACCTTGGACAGATTTGACACACTCAGTCGGCTTTTTTCCATTTACCAGCGGCCAGGAATCCGGGTATCTTCAGCTTCATTGCGTCCAGGAGATATTCGCGTGTCTTTGCCATGGTAGACTTCATATTCGGATCAAGGGAAAAAGATGACGAGAAGTCGAAGTCATCCGCACCCCATAGAGGTTCCATCAACGCCGGAATCACAAAATTTCCTGTGTAAGGGGCAGGGGCGTTTACGTTGCTTGATTGAACGAAACCATGAGTTGTAGATAGGATCTCTTCGGCATAGGCGAGGAAATGTGCTTGGAGAACGTCCTGCAGATCAAAGTTAGTAGCTATTCCTAATTGTCTCTGATCTTTTTTTATTTTGAAGGGAAAAGGGGGAGACAAGTTCATACATCCCACAGGCCGGTGTATTCCAGCCATTCCGTCATACCGAGACGGATATTATTAAATTGAACGTTTTCATTGTATGCTTTAGACGCCTTATGGTTGGGGCTTTGTTCGTAACCCGGCTCGTTATAGTACGGCTCCGCACAGAGGATCATACTCTGGATCGAGACTAAGACTTGGAGGAGAGTCGAAGTTTTGGGCTGCCACTGTTCAGAGGCGGACCCGCTCCAGGTTCCAAGTATTGATAGACAAACTAAAATTATCAAAAATTAGATTAGCCATCGGACGTAAGCAAGAACATTATGGTTCGAGAATACCTTTGCCATTTTCGTAAAGGTTGGGGTTTAAGCGGACGCGGCCTCCTCCTGTCGTCTTGAACGTAACAAGTGGAGGGGCGTTTGGATAGTTAAGCGGAATAGTGAAGTCGAACTCGTACAGGCCGAGATGGTATGGCGATGATTCAGGGCCGACAATGAGGGCTTTGAAAATTTCCGGACGATCCTCTTGCACCCGTACATAGATTCCAGGAGGGAGAGTAGTAGACAAGACCGTCAACTCTTTGATAAGTCGTTTCATGCGACCGGGTGCAGGTGCAGCGCTAAAGACTCTACTATTCGCAGCGTGAAAGCCAGGATGGGGATTGACACCGCTACAGTGAGTTTCAAATACTTTGTCTGAAAATTTGAATTGTAAATGATCGGACAATGCGTGTCTGCATTCCTGTTGCACGTTATGAGAAATGTCGAACGGGTGAGGTTTTTGATTATTCGTTGGGGAGGTGGATACGGAGGAAAAACTTTGAGATGAAGAAAAGATAGAGTGGGTAAGAGTATCCGCAGATAAAGAAGCTAGATGCGAGTTTTTGTAAAGTGGTGACGGCTTCGCCTTATCTTTCTTCCCCCTCAGTTCCTCTGCTCGCTGGTTGACCTTGGTCGCAGTTGCATTAACCTCACTACAGAAACGCAAAAGGTTGACAGTCTCCTCATCTTTATCCTCCTTTAGAACTCGAGATGCATGACCCAGAAATGCTTGAGATTGTTTGACTAGACTCTGAAAAGAATGTACGATTGGTTGGCAGATGCCGTCGAATCCTTCCGTGAGTGCGAATTCCACGGGATCTAGAGTTATTAGAATACCCAGACGTTTTTTGTTTGGTGAGAAACCTTTCAACGGGTTAAAGTCGGGAACAGTCTGGATCAAGTTTGCAATCCCTGGAGAAGACTTCTTTTCCTGGTGGGGGGAAATCAAAAACTCTAGTAGCGGGTCATGAGTAGAGAAGACTTGGAGTAGTTCCAGACATCTTTCATACATCTGCCAGGCGTTACAAGCGTCGATATCCATGATTGAGTCGTTACGAACTAGGCTTGATATAAGCTCTGGTAAATAGCTGACCCTTAAGAGGGCAACCAGTAGATCCCCTCTTTGCGCAAGGAGGTCAGCCACATATGTTTCGCCCACTTTATCCGTTGTCAGTTTCACCAGGTGGCCCAGAAGCTCAGTGAGATAATTATTGTCTCCAGATTCTTGTTTCATTTTCGCTGCTGTCTTTGTAACCCTTTTCGGTCCATATTTCCTTCCGGCCGTGTGTCCAGTCCCGTATCCAATCCCGACGCCTGAATTTGAAGACGGTGTTAAGGATTCATCAGTCTGGATAGAAGTTGAAGCTGGGGCTAACACTGAAGCACTAGACTTTTTTTGGATGTTCTGAGGGCCGAATTCTCTGAGCTGCCAGCGGGCATCAATTTTTGCCAGAACAAGGACAAATGATAGAAAGTGAGAGTCGATACAGCTATGCGATAGATTGGCGAAACCGACTTTATGTTTCTCAATCTTTGAGCCACAACCAGCACAAACTATCATCTTGCAGTCAGGGCATTTAAAAAGACAGGTTTTCCCATCATGGCTGTAGGGTAGATTGCCTCCTTTCTTTCTATCGTCGGACTTTATGACATCAAATATCGAGGAAAGTGCTGAAGCCCCATGCGAACATTGCAAAGTAACTGACCTCTCTTCTCCTAAGAATTGAGTAAAGAAATCCTGGACTTTCTGGAGGTCTTCGGGAACAGCGGAGGATAGAAGAGCTGACGCCTTTCGCCTTAATCCTACTGCAGCTTAAATTTAAAGACCACTTAGCATGTGTTTTTCGTGCTTATGATTAGGGAACACTGTAAACTTACGAGAGCGACTAGGTTTAGGATTGGGTAACATGGATTTGTAGAATAACCCAGTTGGGGTAGCGGAATAGGTGTCTTGTGTTATTTTGTCTATTCGAGCGTCTGTCCCTAATTCATCGACGTCGATAATGCTTTTAGAAGAAGCGTTGAGAATGAGACGTGAGAAATGAGCTGATGTCGAATTTTGGTCTTGGCCGAGAACGTTGTCACCCCAAGGATCGGTCGTATATTGATTATCAAACGTACTAGGGGAAAAGAATCCTAGGTCTTCATTTGCATTTGGCTTGGTTGTGTATGGCCTTGCCTCTGTGGGCTCCATATACCTCTGGCTAGCGGGCACAGTCGACATATCTCTTTGAGCCGCAACTAGAGCCGTGGGGAAGAAGTTACCTCTCCTTGCCCCCGCAGCTTCTGGTTTTCTCTTCCTCTTTCTCAGCTTTGCATCTGCATCCTCAGAATTCTGAACATTTAGTCGAAGGCGTGGTACCCGTCTAGTTGGCGACGCCTCTGCCTGATAAACCATATCGTCTTCGTCGGGCTCTAGTATAATTGGATTGGGCTGGCTTCCAAATCTTAAGTGTTTGGCTAGATGTTTGGTCTGGGGAGAGATGAGGTCCGGTTCTCCGTCGAAATAAGCAGGGTGGAAGGTTTCTGGAGAATTCTCCTGGAGATACGAGTTCGTAACCGTTGCATTGATCATCGAATGCCTTGAGGGCAAGCTTTTTGCCCAGTGATTTAAAAACTGGAGGGGTTGACCAAACAGTGAAGGGTTTTTATCGATCCTAGATTCCGACCAAGCCATCCTAGAAGAAATTAATATATTCTATCGCTGTGGGGAATAGTCTGTGCATCCGAAAGAGCTGGAAGGCCGTGCTAGCATGTGATTCGTACGATTTCCCCTATAGAAATTACGAGATCCGATTTATATATCAGCTGCTGGCCAGATCAGAGTGTCTGAGCTTAAGACTTGAGAAATCAGAAAAGGACAGATGTGAATGCGGTGCCAACGTGGCGAAAGATCCTGACTTTTGTCCGCAGCAGAGTAAGCAGAATATTGTTACTATCGCCATTTAACCTTTGTACATGTACCAGTATGATAACCTTTTAACCACTCCCATATGCTTACCCATACCCCTGGTGGCAAATCTTACGCGCCCATGAGTTGGCTTGCGATTTTGGAGGCGAGAACAATGAATGAACATGCTAGAAATGAATAAAAATGGAATACACGCGGGGAGAAATGACTTGTAGTTACCTCAGTATGCGAATGGAAGGGCGGTACTTTGGTCTAAATTAATCAAGCGAAATTTCGAAAGCTGTTAAGTTGGATCCTTATTATATCGAGTCCCGGTCGCACCACCTCTCATCAAATAAATAATTGTTTTCTCTTGACGTGACGTGAGCCGCCAAAAGTTGATTGATTTGATTTGAACGATTAACAGTTGAGCATGAGCTCGAGGTCGAGACAAATCATTGATCTGATCAGACGTTAATTAATATTAAAGGCCTAAAACTAGCTCCGCAACCTCCGCAAAAGTTAGTCTGTCCTCGAAGCTCTTATCCGAGTCAGAGCAGGCGAGCTTGCAATACTCTCGCGGAGAACCCGTGGCCCGGACTTTTGGTTCATGTTTAGGACCTTATGCAAGGATTCTGCAGAATCTAGTTCATGCTTGCTTGCAATGTAATTGTTGGATTAATATAAGTCTTAAACGCACCGATGCGTTGTCGTTTTCTGCACTATCCGACATATACAGCCTCTCTGTGTCCATCTTGAGGGCATTCTAGGTCCTCCAGCTGGTCGGTATATCGATAAACTGGCAGATCTATCGTTTACAGCGCAAAGATATCAATATCGTTATAGACATCAATGCAATGATGACCTGGAACAAGCGGCTCGAGAGAAGACATGCTTAAGCTTACGCTTTTGCTTTCGCTTCGTTATATCTTCCGCACCGCCATGGACTCGAGATACCCTGCATTGAATCACCCATTTAGGACCCGGATGCAGTGAGGCAGCATCCGACGACAAACCTCGCATTGGAAACCTGGATCTTTGCCGTGTCTAGTTTAGAGCTTTTCTGCATGCATCCTCTCGCCATATCTGCGTCTCCCACGTTGTGGTTAGCTCCGTTAGACCTAACTTTGAGCTGGCGAAATCTCGAAATCCACAGCCGGGTCTGGCCGTTGGCGCCAAGACTTCGATATCCCCGCAATGCAAAGATGCTAACATGACCATTAACTTGCCTTCACTGACTACCCACGGCGCATATCGCGGCCTAGATCATAGATTGTTGGCAAAATCCCGAGTGTATACTTGGCTCTACGAGTACTATTAAAGTAACCAGATGCGAGACCGACATTTTTGGAAAATATCCTTTGTGAAAATGGTATGGTATATGGAAAGACATTGCATCTAAAGACAGTTATCGACAGAAAGGAGCACTAAAACAACGCAAAAGTTCCAACAAAGCACAGACCAGCCACGTACATGTACATAGGTACATGTAGGGGATAACAAAACTTCAGTGCGGCGTACCTTGAACTTCGCAAGTTTCGATTTATTGGCCGATTCCAACTAGACTCAAGGTACATGAGCTCTTTGGAAGCTAATTGATGAGAATAAAAGGCAAAAGTGCCGGTAATCCTCTCACAGTGCTAGTACATGTACGATATAACGCGAAATAACCAAGGACTTCATCCGGATATCCACGGCCTTATGATTACACTATTCGAAAACACTCTTATTTTTTTCCAGTAGAAGAAATAAAAATAAAATAAAGAGTAATAATATTACTCCAAGCTCTAACCTACTGCGTAACTTTGCTTGGGACATGCTCATCGTGTTCTCCTACGCCTTTTATTTCAGCAATTTGCCTATCCAGCCGACTCGAAGTATCCTTCTTCTTCCATGCCTTCCACCAGCTTCCCGAAAATACATCATCCATCTCCTCCAATGTCCGTCCTTTTGTCTCCTCAGCAGTAAAGAACATGTGAATCAAAGCAGCTCCATTGAATGACGCGAAAATGAAATACATTTTCCAGTTAATAGACCTCAACAACGGCGGGACCGCAAATGCCAACACGCAATTCCAGAGCCAGTTGGACATTGTGGAAAGAGATACGGCCTTCGCTCGAACTCGCATTGGGAATATTTCGGCTGGATAGGTCCAGCTGCAGGGGCCCCAAGTTGTAGCAAATGTTGCAACAAAGAGATAGGAGCAGGCGATGACGACGCGCGCCTGTGTCTCGTGGTTTACCATAACCCAGGTAGTTGCGGATTCTGGGTCGTCGTTACGTTGGCCGTACGCCGCTTGAACGGATCCAGTGATGAACAGGAAGGTCATCATGAAAAATGATCCAGCGAGAAGGAGTGGGCGGCGGCCTATCTTATCGATGAATAGAATTGCGGGCAGAGTAAGGAGCACATTGATGACGTATTGGATAGAAGCGGGTAGAAGAGGATCCGTCACGCCTGCTCCTTGAAAGACGTAAACAATGTAATACCTATGTGAATAAATGGGTTAATATCTTATATATTTCCGTTTGATAACATCTCCGTTCGGTCAATCAGTAGGAACCTCGATCTTACATCAAAACATTCATTCCAGTAAGCTGCGACCAAGCCTGAATAGCGATACCCAAAAGTACTCTCTTGCGGATTTTCGGCGCCATAAGGTCCTGCCACGAAGTCGTTTGTTGCTCTCGCTCAAATCGAATAGCCTCTTCGATCTCGATATATTCCGCGGCAACTTTCGCATTGTTGAGATCTCCGTTCCCATGTAAATCAGCCAGGACCTGCTTCGCTTCTTCCCACCGATCCTGAGAGGCCAACCAACGAGGGGAATAAGGACAGAAGAATAGTAGCACAAATCTGAACAATGATAATCAGTACCGCCTATCTAGATATTGTGAAGAACAGAACCACTCACAGTATAACAGCGGGGAATATTTGAACCGCCCATGGGATCCTGAAGGCAGAAGTGCACTGATTTGGATTTTTTGCTCCACCGCAAACGAAAGATGATCCGTATTGGATAAAGTACTGAATCAAGATTCCCCATGTAATAGCCCACTGCTGAAGCGATACAACTCGACCGCGGATTTCTTTCGGTGCGATTTCAGATTGATAGACTGGGACCATGGAAGAAGCCATGCCAACAGAGAATCCAGCGATAATACGGCCAGCGACCAGCATTCCAACGTTGATAGAAGCTGCTTGGATGCTAGTTATAATTGAAGTTCCACAATTAGTAAGCCATCGATGTATTAGAGAAGCTTAAGACCTAAACACACATTGCACCAACCGTCCAAATGATACAGGCGATTTGAAGACACGTACGTCGTGAAAATCTATCTGCGATAAAGGACGAACTGGCAGATCCTGCAAAGGACCCAGCTGGCATCGCTGCGCTAATCCCTCCTTGCTAAATTATTGATACTCAATGTTAGTACTAGTACTTATATATTCAAGTGTTTATGTAAACGTCTATTTGCGAAAGGAAGAGTTTATCTAAAGATCCACCTCACCCTATAGCCGAGCGGATTATCAAAATATCTAATATAAGCCTGTGTCCCCAATACCCCCGACATCGAGCTGATTTCGGTGTTAGAAATTTACACTTTAAAATTATTATATAATTACCCTACTGATCCGAGGCGGGTTCATACCTGATATCAAAGCCGAAGAGGCCACCGCCTATAGAGGCGATGAAGCATATCCCGTATACTATGAAATTTAATTTTTAGCTATCACCTAACTGTGATATTGAGCCTTTGTTCTAGAACACAGCCTCTTACCATTACTAATTTTCCACATCGTGATAGTAGATAAAATCCTAGATAGATTGTGTTTTCAAGACGCAAGATTCTTCGCCATAAGCCCGCGTGGGCAGCTTGCTAAGGAATTCGATTGGCATAGGTCGTTAGAGGGTCTACACCTTGTATTTATAAACCTTCCACGAAGTACGTCTGCCATTACCCTGTATATCGGCTTAAATATCATGGTTGTAATTTCTCGTCCGACAGTATAGATTTAGTCATCGCCTGAACCGGTCAACCTGGACCCGAAGTATGCGAACCCATATTCGAATATTCACATATTTTGAAGAATCCCTCGACTAGGATCCCAGGTTTTCCTCCTATATGCTGCTCACATGCGACGTTTATCTTTCACAAACACTTAGCAAATCACAAATAGTTTCTAGGTTAATCTTTGTAATCCTTGATCGACAGGTTCGAGGAGGGATGCAGAAAGAAACGGTATGATTGCTGCCTTGGGCTTCTGAAGCAAAACTATTCATAAGATAGTCGTTCGGAGGAAGCTTCTCCTCAAGCTTGTTCCAATTTGTGATGTAACACTGGTGGGGAAAAAAGCCTTTGTAGTAACGGTACCGAGGGGAATTCTTGGCTAGGATATATTTTTTCTGGGGTAGCGAAGTCGAGGACGGGGCACCCACGTCATAAACCCTTGGATACCGCCATCATGAAGCTTGTTTGCAAGCCACAACCGTTGACAAGCAGGGGTTTTGCTTCCTTGTAGATTTCTCCGCTTCCTAGCTTTTTCTACTATGAGGGGTTGAATTGAGGCTTCCAATTGGCGGGACTTCTCACTCCGAAAAGATACGACATGAACTTCAGTAAAGACTGAATGCGTCGCCTTTTTTTTTTTGAATTTACCAAGAAAAAACAGGTTCCTTCTCGCTCCAATTCTCGTCGCGCGGCGCATGTCATTGCGGTGGTACGGCGAAGGAGATGAACAAAACTTTGGACCCAAAATTCTTTTAAAAATATATCAAATTATGTTAAAGTTATAATTTTGTAATTTTGTTTATTCTAATTATTCTTAGTCAAGATCCAATTCATCCCGATTGATTGCGACGACCGATTGCGCCAATCGAATCGCTCAAGTCTAACATAGAAAACCACAGGTAATTAAGCCGACTATGCCCGCACTATCGTGGTAAGATTAAAGGATTAGCACCAGTGGTGTAGATGAACCAAATCTCAAGTAAACACATACTAAATATAAAGTTTCGATCTCTTTTCTCAGCAGATCCATTTTTCTCTCTTGATAGTCCATATTGCTCCCTTGATACTCCAGTCCCAACCGTTGAACCGACAACTCTGCTCTGAATATGGCTTCTTGCATTTCCATCTCTTTTTTGAGGGGTTGGAGTTTTATTCAGAGATTTCCTTTTGGGTGACGATCTCGTATGGTAACTGAATCTTAAGCTTGATAGAATCAGCTGCCATCGAGTTTATGAAGGGTAAGGTTGCGATACTAACTTTAGATATCATTTGTACAATTGTATAAAGCTACTGAACTGAGAGAATGCGTTTTTAGTTATATTGCTAGTATCTCGTATGGTTCCAACGGCCATCGGTAATTCGCATTCCAGTTGCGGGTCTGTGATATCGTATATATATCAGGGAATGCGGTCTGAATCCCGTCCTTCATGGCTGAGGTTTCTAGGATATGGCACAACGAGATTCCGATTGGTATACCGAGCGTGGCTGACCGTGGTACTGGTCGAATCGATATAAGTACAATAGTGATCGGTACTATTGCTGGAGCCATTGCATTGTATTTTAGTTAGTCGGAAAGGGGGACTAAAGATGACGGCCTGACAGTGTGATAGATTTTGGAACAAAGTATTTAACAAATGAAAGCCAAAGTTTCCGCCTTATATAACAGTTGCAGGCAGCCGAGGCGACAGAGGTTAACGAAATATATCTGTTTTTTGAATTATGCGTAGGAATTAGACATGTCAGATTTGCAATATTCATGGCAGTTCCAAAAACGATTAGATTATTAAAGCGTCACCTTTATAGTCTGAAAAAGGGCTCTAATCCTCCAGTGCTGGGTCCGAGACAAGGCTCGAATGTGGATGCCCGTGGATCGTGATTGTGATCGTGTCATGATCGATATTTTAAGTACTTCCAGTTTGCAATTGAACCGATAGGATCACCCAATGCTATAATACGTATTAATACATTTCTGGTCTTAATAGCGTCGAACGTTGCATTGACATAAGGAATACGGTCCTCGTCAAGGCGTTGGATATAACCCAGATAATAGTTAATAAGGACATGATCATATGAACCGCTTAATAATCCTCACTGACACTGAGTATAAATCCTCAAAATCTGCCACTTTGCTGCCGGGGGACAAGCAGTACATACTTGCTCCCTGTCAACATTGGTATTACCGTCTTGAAACCGGTAACTTAAACGGTATTGCATTGCATCGGAACCGAGTATTGCACTGCAGAGGTCTTGGTCCAAAAGTAGATCTGAGACAGACGTGATTGGTGCCAGGGAGTCGAGAAAATACCACACACAACACCTCCAGTAAGCGTTATGTTAACGATGGGGTATACGTTGAGTTCTCGTAACCTAGACAATGATTAGAACAAGTCTACGGGACGGGCCATAACTGATTTGAATGGAAGGTTACCATAGATTGAATCCGACAGTCAATAGTCCGATTCGATCTTCCCCGCTGGAATTCAAGATGTATCTAGCACTTGATCTTTGTTAGACTTTGTGCATCCGTGTCGAGACTGCAGCTGCGTTGGTACCAACTCAACGATATATAGTGCTGAGCGTGTTCGTGAGCCTTCTGATAAATTAGTAAATTTCTTATCCTATTCTCTTCTCTTCCTCTTCTCTTCCTCCATCTCTTCCTCCCTCCTCCCTCCTCCCCACCTGGTCTCAACTCATAGAACCAAGTGAATTCCATCTCTCTCTCGCATTTGCTAAATATCCAAACCATCCCAGATATCTAGGTTCACCTCTATTCATCCTTTTCTCTCTCTCTTTCATCCTCCTCCTACATCCTCCCAGCTTGACATTAGGTGAGCTTAGAGGCTATCCCCTGAAAAATCATTTACGATGGCGAGCTATCTTGAGCTAACAACCGACAATGAGAAGCTATATTTCTCTAGGGCACCAGCATGTCGGCAGCCAACGAAGACCCCGGCCCCGAGAATGGTCAAGAAGACTTCTTTATTGATCAGATTGAGACAGATACCCTAGAGCCTATGCGGTCATTTGTACCTTGGTCTCATACCTTTAGCAAGGTGGAATTTGGAGGTACCACCTTCCAAATAGCCGAACTTAAGGGTTATGGGAAGATACTTCGAAACGGTACCTTAGCATATATCCTTGAAAAAAAGGGTTCACCAGGCGGACACAACCCGCAAACCCGCCTCATATTTTATGGTTATACTGTCAAGGAGCACTCCATCAACATCGATGACTCTATTTTGACGCTAACCTATAGCCCTAAAAAGCTCGAAGTTGTGTATCCTGCTGCTACAGCAGGGGAGAATGACTTCAAATCCCTTTTTGAGGCAGCTTCAGAAAGCGAGACGGTGCAACTGCATTTAAAGGGGGTTCGTCAAACCACGCTTCCCGTCTTCGACAAATTCTTTTCGTCACTGTCTCGGAAAGTTCAGCCTCCCCAAAACGAGAGCGGATCAAACACAGCAGACTTCCATATCGTTGCCAAGGGAGACTATTATGGGCTGCAACAGGACAATTTCCTCAAGGAGGTCGAGGCGAAGACTAGAATTGCGGAAGAAGCATTTGGTGGAGTATTAGAAGGTATCCGTATGGATCCTCAAGACGACGAAGATGGCGTTGGGAAGTTCGTTATCATCGACCACTGCGAAGAGCAAAAGAGTAAAATGAAATATTGCCAAGTGGATGAATCGCAAAGGTTCGAACTATGGTTCCCTGACAATACCCGCCTCGAGGCAGTCTGGCCCAAAGAAACCGTCCAGGTGGGCGACACATTCGAAGGAGGAGACTTTAGACTCAAAATTACGAGTCTCGATGAAGCGCATAGGAAGATGATCAAGGAGTGGATTCCAGACAATGGCGACGAGTTCAAGTAAGCTAATTATCCTGGCTTTCCAATTAGTGTTCCATGGTTTCGTACCTAACATCTTGAATCGGGTGACTATTTTGAAGATTGACCGCGATAAATAACCAAACCGAAATTGCTAGAGGGCGTAGGATCCTCCAGGGCATAGTCTGGGGTCCCCATTCAGCCAATAAAGATCTACTCGAATCAGTGATCTTCTCGCACCACGATCCAACGATCACGACAGAAGCCGAGGAAGGTGTCCGTGCAGTCATAGAAGCGTCAAACTTAAACCAAACGCAGCGTAACGCCGCCCTTCATGCTGTCAGCAACCCACCAAGTTTGCCAACAAAAATTGCAGCGTTTACCGGCGCGGCTGGCACTGGAAAGACCTATACACTAGCTTTTTGTATTAAGGCTTCTCTCCAGTCAGCACATTATAGAAAAGTTGTTGTTACAGCTAAACAAAACGATGCACTTGAGCGGATTTTCGAGGTTGTCATGGGAATTTTCAACGACAATGAGAAGTCTAAGGTCTTATACCTGCAGGGCGAAATTGCAGCAGCAAGAACGGACCAGTCAAACTTAGGACTGAGCACACTGATCAAGCGCTACAGGCTGCAGCACCACCTGTCTGAGCTCCCAAAATCGAAAGACTCCTTGCAAATCAAACGCCAAGTAGTCATCGACAGATTTGACATCATCTTTGCAACACTGGACATTGTTTTGAGGGATCTAAACGATTCGGTCTTCCCGGCGGACCTTTGCGTTCTCGACGAGGCGGGTGCCGCCTCTGAGATGGATAGCTTGATCCCAGCGACGTGCTTCAGTAATACTATCAAAAGATTAATAGTCTCAGGAGACACCATGCAGCTACAACCGTTTTCCTTAGCCAATAGCCCAATCACAAGACGTAGCCTTCTCCTGCATCTCCAACAGTCCGGATGGGGAGTATCCCGGTTAACCGATTGTTATAGAATGGATCCGGATATATCGCAGCCACTAAAATCAGTATTCTACAATACCGAGGCGATGTCGAAGTTCAGCATGATGAAAAGAGAGCTTCAAAAAAGGGAACTACTATTCGATACCGAAGATTCAAAGAAGCTTCCAGGCGCGGCAGAAACCTTACAGTGTTTCAAGGCGTTCGATGCTAAGATATCAAAGAAAGCGACATGGGTCAACGTACAAGGATATGAGACGATGATAGGGTACTCATTTTCTAACAGCAAGGAGATTGCTGTTATTAACCGATTGATCGAGCACATACTGTCGTTCCCGCCCCTGAAAGATAAAAATTTCGACGCTAGCAACATCGGTGTCTTGACTATGTATCAGGCCCAGGCTCACGACTTGTTAAAGACAATCGCAGCCCGCCACCCAGAGTGGCTCAGTTCTGGCTTGTTAGTCTCAACCGTCGATTCATGTCGGGGCAAGGAAAGAGATATCGTTTTGATATCTCTAGTTCGTTCAAACTCAGAGCGAAGTTTTGGGGTTTTAAACGACGCCCATCGATTATGCTCTGCACTGAGCAGATCGAGGCTGGGCCAGGTAATTGTTGGTGATTTCGATGGTATCTGTCAAGCGGTATGCATGAAACCAGGTTTTCGAGGTTTTATCAGTTAGCTAACTATAAATATTAATAGGTCGCTGACGCGGATATAGGCGGGCAGGGAGGGATCTCGGGGGTAAACACAGAGAAAGGGAAGACTACAGACTCAAGTTCTGAGGTAGGTGGTTATATTAAGTTCTAAAGCGAGTTAAGTATCATCCCAAGCTAACATATGGAATAGGGCAAAGGCGGTGCTAGTAAACCTAGAGGACTTACCCAACTCATCAAATGCCACAAATGGGATCAGTGTGCCGCGCCCGAGGTTCCTATCGACCCAACGACCAACGATCAACCAGCCACAAACGTCGAAGATTGGGCTACAGACCAGCTCTCCGTTCCCGAGACAACTAGCATTCTCGATAATTGGGATAGTTGGGGAAGTTGAGAAGTTCGCCATCCGTCACAATACGAGGAACCACTTGCTGTTTTTATGCCCAATGAGATTTTTCTTTTCTTCTTGCTAGCGGCCCATGTGATATCCTAGACAAGCTGCTACGTTCCATTCCTCAATCTACATTTCGTTTGTTAATTTATTCTTCTTTCTCTTAAAAAGTAGACGAGGATTAGGGCGGATGAGCGAATGTTTGCTATATGTTAAAGAAATCCTCGAAATTGAATCAATCGTATCGATATACCGTTCATCACTCTCGTATCTCCAGATTTTGAAGCCCTATACTTAGCATGTAGTTTTCAACGAGACCTCCGCAACCTTCTAGCTCATACAGGTATACATTGCAACGAACGTGTATAAATGCAACCATCAAACGAAGCACGGCAAGTTCGACTCGCCAACCTGGGAGGGCTGGAAAATCGGTTCGACATGCCAGGAGCAGCTTTGTAGCCCTAATTCCAGATCGGCTATCGGGGCAGAGAGCACTGTCTATGATTTCATATCTTAGGATTCCGGTTGATTGGGACGTTGAGGCTCGCGGAAGGCATCTCTAACTGCTTTAAAATAATTAAAACTTTCAAACCCCTTCTAAGAAACATGAGCTTAAGGAGGTTATAGCCATTCGAATATCCAAGCTGACTAAAACAGTTGAGGGTAGAGAACGAGTTGAGTCACCCTATAGGCATCTGTGGTATTTTTTAAAGCGCATAAGTAGCTCAGAAAGCCAAGCCTGGAATTCTGGTAAGACCATTTCCCCCCATCTTAGGCAAGGCTGATCTCATAAGGGTAAGATGGGATATTTGCAAAAAGATTTTCAGCTAACAAAACATGCATCCTCAAATCTAGATATTTAGATTGTACTCGATAGTTCATTAAGGAAAATTATTTAAATAACTGAACATCGCCATAGTTTGAGTGCGAAATAGTGCATTTCCGGGATCATTTTGCATATGAATGGTTCCAAGACCGCTTACAAATAGCCGTCAATCGGAATCCCAATTTCTTGCGATAGCTTTGCCCTACCTAACAGATTCAAGTTGGATCAACTGGCAAAACAAAAAAAAAAAAAAAAAAAACCGCGGGTATAGAAGGCGGCGCTACCGAACTATCTAAGACGTCGGCAATGCAATGATCTCCACGGGTCTTAATTACCGGTGCCGTTGCAACTGCGGGATTTAGCTGTATTCCTTGAAGCTTGACGGCACGAGACTAAGTACCACAAGTCAACACGAAAGTTCATTTTCCCACCTCCCTTTATTGGCAGGCGTCTAACAAGTACGCCTCGAAGAGTTAGGAAGTCGCAGATCAAATCAATCAAGACGGCCACCAACCCATGCTAAGCCTAGCCAAGGACGATCAAGCTTTAACAGTAAGTCTTGATTGATTTGTAGCCGGGATTAGGATATTGGATTTTCGTCATTCCGCGATTGAAAACTCCGATAACGCATATCTATGCCCCCTCAGGTATCTGGGATTGTCGATTATGGGACTTCATGGAATTTACGTATTATAATAGGATAGTTAATAGGCTGCATTCAGCGACCCACCTGTTTCATGCCTAGCATTATCATTATTAGGTAGGTCCGTCCTTCTGCTATTACCTAGTACAAGCTATAAGCTTCCGTCGAAGAGGGGTTCATTTGAAATCAGTGTAGTGACTTCGTCAATGCAATTAATTGATTGATCAGTGCAAGAAAATACAGGATATGATCACACTGACTACTTACCCCGCGATGATGGATCATATAGAAGCAATACTCTATTCCAACTCCCTAATTAGGGGTTAGGCCCGCACGATCGGAGAGAGGAATGTACATACATCGCCAGCCCCCACGGAATCCACATGAACTTTCGGCGGTTGGAATGGCAGAAATGTATAAATGGGATATAGTTTCCCCTCTTCCTCTTCGCTGTATTGTAACTTTTTAAGACAGAAGATTTGGCCGGTTTATTCTTGTACTACATCACCAACAATGCATATTTCTAAAATTCTCCTCCTTTTCCCGGCCTTCCTGGCCAGCATGTGCGATGCCCACCCTCTCGCTCCGTATAGGACCTTCGAAGTTCTTCCCTCTGCCCCCAAAGGATGGGAAGAAGTCGCTGGCAAGGCCGTAGACCTTTCTACTCCCATCACATTGCGCATCCATTTGGCACAAGAGAACGTTCCTCAGTTCGAAAAGGCCTTAATTGACATGAGCACTCCAGGACATCCGTCTTACGGCAACCACATGAACCAAGCCCAAATCGATGATATACTACGTCCACACGAAGATACGGCTGCAGCTGTCAAGAGTTGGCTCGAATCAAAGGGATTCGAGAACGATCTTACCTTCAAGAATGACTGGATCGTTGTTTCTACAACCATTGGGAAGGCCGAGTCGCTGCTTCAAGCCAAATACAAAGTTTTCCGAAACTCTGAGACTGGAAAGAATGTCGTCCGCACACTCTCTTATAGCGTACCCCATAACTTACACTCAAGTGTGGCACTGATCCAGCCCACTACTCTGTTTGGAAGCACAAGTGCTATGAAGAGCACCATCTTGAAGGTTGAGGATCCTAGCGTTCTCAAACCAGCTTTCTTTTCGAAATCAAAACTCGAAGGTATTGATGCAGCTTGTCAAAGTAGCATCACGCCTGAATGCTTGGCGGACCTTTATAAGTATAAGGATTATAAACCTACTTTGACAAATAATACGCTTGGAGTCAACGGTTTCCTTGAGCAGTACGCTCAAAACGACGATTTATCAAAGTTTTTGAAAAAATACTTCCCAACCGCGAAAAACGTCACATTTACCTGCACCCCTATCAATAACGGCAAATGTACTCAACACCCAAGTGAGGATTTCACTGAGGCAAATTTGGATATCCAATACACCGTGGGCGCCAGTAACCCTATTCCTAATATTTACTACTCTACCGCTGGTAGACCGCCGGTTGTTGACCTTGACCCAAACACCAACGAACCTTATCTCGAATGGTTAGAGTATATGCTGAATCTTTCCAATGAGCAATTGCCCCAAACCATCACCACGTCTTACGGCGACAATGAGCACACTGTTCCACAATCCTACGCCATCAAAGTTTGCAATATGATTGGCCAGCTTGGAGCTCGAGGTGTCAGTGTTCTCTTCAGTTCCGGTGACTCTGGCCCAGGTGACGACTGCACTGCGAAGGACGGAAAGAAGAGATTCGTTCCCACGTTCCCAGCTACTTGTCCCTTTGTTACTTCTGTTGGTGGAACCGTCGGGGTCCAGCCAGAAAAGGCGGTATCATTTAGCTCTGGCGGTTTCTCAAACTACTTTGAACGTCCAGATTACCAGGAGTCAGCCGTGAGCAGCTACTTGTCTTCCCAAGCCGATGCGACAACTTTCAAGAACTACTATAATGCATCAGGAAGAGCCTTCCCAGACATTTCAGCTCAAGGATCTCGGTTCCACGTCTTTGTTCGTGGGTTTGATCAACTCGTCTCGGGAACTTCAGCTAGCTCTCCGGCCTTCGCCGCTGTTATATCCCTGGTAAACAACGATAGGATTGCCCGAGGCGAGAAGCCGCTCGGTTTTCTTAACCCATGGCTATACACGGTTGCGACTGAAAAGAAAGGAATCGTCGATATCACATCTGGGACTAGCCGGGGGTGCTCTGGAAGCATTGTTGGTGCCGGTTGGAAGGCGACAACGGGATGGGATCCTGTCACCGGTCTCGGTACCCCAGATTTCAGTATACTCAAAGACCTGTAAAGGCCTAAGTTGCTCTTATTTGTTCTGACTGTTTTCATTTATATTATACCCATTACACAACTAGTTATATATTTTAGATACCCAACCATATCTTTGCTAGATAAATCAAAATTAAAAATATGTCAAGTTAACTGTAAATACAATCAATAAAACTGTTAAGAGAATCTTCTTGAGACATTAGCCGTAAAGTGCTGATTAACTAGAAATCCAGACAAACAGGCCTCTCTAGACGGCCGTTCCAATATCTAACTCCGTCACAGAGGTCTCCACAGTTGTTCTCTCTTCTACATGACGATCCCAGCTAGGTCCCCTACTACTTCTGCCTCGACTGGGTCTCCTTACAGATTGATCTCGACTGGGTCTTCTTGTAGAAGTATCCCGGCCAGGTTCACCTATATAACCATTTCGGCGAGATTCTCTTATAAAACCATTGCGGTTTATAGTTCTCCCTCTAGAGTTATCACGGCTGGGCCCTCCGATAGCATCATCTCGACTAGGTCTCCCTCTAGAGTTTTCCAGGCTAGGTACTATAGGATAGCTATCCCGACTAGCCATAGGTCTTCCTCTAGAGTGATCTCTACTAGGTCTTCCTCTGGAGTGATCTCTACTAGGTCCTCCTCTAGAGTTATCACGACTAGGTCTTCCTCTAGAGTTATCCCGACTGGGGCCTCTAACAGAGTTATCCAGATTGGGCCTCCCTCTAGAGTTATCCCGGCTGGGTCTCGCTCTAGAGTTATCCCGACTAGGCCTGCTTCTAGGACTATTTCGACGAGACCCCCTAGCAGAGTTGTTATAATTAGTCTCCCTTGTAGAATTGTCCCGACCAGGCTCTCTTATAGAGTTATCTCCACGAGTTCCTGTACTAGAGCCGTTCAAACAAGACCCCTGTTCATTTACCATCATGGGCTCCGTCCCTACCCCAGCTTCTTCGTCCCTCTTCCTGCGTCTCCAATATATCTTCCGCAGTTCCGCTCTTCTTTTCTTTGCTCCTTCGACTCTAGCAGCCCGAATGATTTCTCGATACTCCTTGTCGAAAATAAATTGTACCAGGCCAAGAGGAACATCTTGAGATTCAGGAAAGAAAAGCCAAATTATGATTATAAAGAAGCCGAGAATACCCATACCGACAAAGTAGTATTTCCACGACATCGTCTTCATTCCCATAGGTGCCATGAACTCTATAATATAAATTAGCATGCACAGTTTATACTACCCGCCAGGTTTAAGCGGCGGTACCGGTATCAACATATTGGGCGGCCTATTTGCTTGAGCATCGGTAGCCCATGAGAGGTCTTAGAAGAAGAACTTACGTTGAACGACGCCAAACAACATTACTGACATCCAGTTCCAAGCGAGTCCAGTGGATCGCATTCGATACGGAAGGACCTCAACAACGTATCCGACCTGCAATGGGGTATATGCAATATCGTAGATCCCCCAGAAAAAGTATACAAATGCCAGCAGACACCAGCCCTGAACTCGAGTTGGTTCCCCTGTAGCATTGTTTACCTTCTCCACCTGAGACAGAACTCCTCCAATACCAGCGAGAGGTATCATCATTGCGAAGGTCGTCGTTATCCAAAGTATGCGGCGGCTGAACCAGAGAGTCATAAGTGCACCCACGGTAGCCCAAACTAGATTCCACACTTGGAGACCTATATTTATGGCGGATGCTTCCGTTTGATTCCGAAATCCGAGGCTATTGAAAGTCGGGTAAAGATACCAACCAACGATACCTATTATTGTGTAAGTTAGTCAAGATTCACCAAAAGCCTTGGGGTAGAAAGGAAGGATGGGAATATTTTATGCATACCATTTCCCGCCCATTGAATCAGGATACCGACGGTAATGGTCACGAATAACCTTTTCAAATTCTTCCAAGTCTTGAAAAAATCGAACATACCCTGGGGTTGTTTTTTTATTCCCCTATATTCGTACGTATTGAGCTCGCCAAGGTCCTGTTCACCGCGTTCCTTACGTGCATGGTACTCTTCACTTAACAGGATTGCTTTAATCTGTTCGATCTCTTCCAAGACTGCTAGTTTATCGGCCGAGATTAATCTCCGATCAATGGGTTCATCTAGCATATCATCTATGTCAACCTCCTCGTGCTCGGTGCTCACGCTAGCTGTAGCACTGTCTTCCTGTCTATTGGCTCTGTCGCCCTGCCTGTTGGCTCTGCATCTGTCGCCCTGCCTATTGGCTCTGCATCTGTCTTCTTGTCTATTGGCTCTGCTTTCCTGCCTACCGGCTCTGCCGTTCTGTCTGTTGGCTCTGCATCTGTCTTCCTGTCTATTTGTCGAGACCTCTTCCCGATCCCTCCTCGTCGGTCTAGGCTGTTCCGGTCTTTCAGATCCACGTTTTACAGAAGAACTCGAAAATGGGAAGATACTCTTCCAAATACGTTTGTACCATATATCGGTCGGGGCTCCGGATTCGATTTCTTCATTGAACAATGCATCTTCTCTATGATATCTTCCGACCACGCGCAATGCCCCATTGTTGTCTAATATCGAACATAAGTATCTCGGACTCTCGGGGATACCGGGATAAATGGCGAAAATGAGTTGAAGAAATGGAAAGAGTGCCTGAATAACACATGGTACCCTCCACGCCCACACACTGTCCATTCGGTAATGCGCGGAAGAAAATGTTACCACAGCTGAAATTACCGATCCCAAGTACCAAAAGGCATTGTAATAGATACCAGCAAAATCGCGATGCCGAGGGATAGCGATTTCAAGAGCTAGTGTCGGGGCCGCTACTTGACATACTCCGATCCCTGCTCCAAGTCCTACACGTGTCGCGCTCACGCAAAAATAATTGGTACATACTACGCCCTGAGCTAATGATGCAGCTACCATGATAGCTGATCCAATTAGAAGGGCTGATCGCCGGCCGTGTCGGTCGCTATACCATGCCGCTGCACCCAACGAACAAAAGGCCCCAATAGGTAGGTAGGTGATCATTAAAAAGGTATTCGTCGAAAAGTGGTCGCTGACACTAGCTAGGTTTCGAACTGTGAATTTATTGTTAAAATTTATTGTTAGCATTCAAAGAAGAAAGAAGAACAAGTACGCCGGCTTCATGAATGGTGGAACAGATATTAAACACTAGATGAAGTGATTACACTTACAAGCATCAATGGTTAGAAGTCCTCCAATTACGCTACTACAGTACCCGTTGCCCACTGCGGAGAGATATAGAGTCCCGATAGTAAGATTCAACTTCCGGAGCCCGGGTACTTTCCACCACGGCTTTAGATTCTTATTCCGAATGGTCTGATATTGATTAGAATTTGGGTTATCTATTAGATTCCTATACGTTATATATTGTGACTCCTCGAAATCGGGTGACGAGTCGTTGAGAGTGTCAGAGCTTTCCGTCTGCTCAGCTGCAGTATTTTCGTCAGATGCTGCAAATATGCCAGCAGCCGCGGCCTCTAAAGCTATTCTCTCCTCGGCCTGGCGTCTGGCCATAGAACTAGACTGCCCATTACACTGACAAGGGCCATTGGGACATTCGCAGCCTTGACGTTGTGGGGGCCTTCGTACGACGTAGTCTGTATATGATTCTTCGCGTTCAAAGATTTCAGGCTGCCTCAAGTCTGTATTAAATAAAGCTTGGTTACGAGACTGCATCTCGGGTGCTCTCTTTCTTCTTCTGGGAGTAGGTCCATTTGTTGCCATTGTGGTCGAAGGATTGGCGTCGTACAGTAGTCTCTGGAAATTGTAGACGCACAGGAGCAAAATCGTTTACAACGGGGTTTCATAGCAATAAATAGAGGTAGCGATATATCGGGGATCAGACCATAGCGGCTGCTACCCGACATAGGCATGGTTACGTCAGAGGATATTCATACTCGAAGAATACAATCGCTGAGTCGATCACGAAGTGAAATCATGAAATAATTTACAGGATATGACAAGTACATCAAAGCGAATATTCGGGTCTCCTAGGAAGGCTTTGGTATTTTTTTGTTCAGCTTGATAATTTTCAATGCCGTCAGAGCGTTATGTCCTATTGATCGATATGGGCGATCTTGCGCGATCGATCGCGTGGCACCCAGGATCCCACAGAGAATAAGGAGCTCGTGGTAGCTGAAGCCCACGATCCACAAGCTCATATAATGGCATATCCATTTAGCTGAAGAGCTTGTCCTTATAAATAACTAGGGCAATGATATGATCCAACTTAATCGAACAGTAAAATCTCAGGATCGTACGTGAACTCATAAATAACTTTCCTGATACAACGTTACGTTACAACGCATATCTCAGGGTCACATTGTTGTCTTTTTTGTGTTGTAACCTGATAGAGGACTTCGAATTTGGAAGTCAATCTGGACCGCGAGACCAATCTGGACTCGATCCTGAAAATGATAATTGATTATCTGAGCAAGTAACTGCAGTTAATTTGCAATTTGGAACGCACATCAAATAGTATCTGTAGAGATGTACGATAAACTTCAATGGATCCGGATACTTACCAGGAGTTTCGGAAACCTTCCGGCACCATAGCAATGAGGTTTCTAAATTAACTGTCTTGGATTTCAAAACAACTCTCCGTCAAAACCAAGACATTTGAGGGCTATGGATGTTCGATATCGTGTTTCGAGAAGCTATCAGCTGTACAGTACAGCCGTGTTACACCATATTCGAAAGCTAAGTTGGGGCTAACAAGTTTTATCGGCGAGTTCTGAAATAGAGTAATTTGAAGTAATAGAAGAAAGTATTATGTTATTAATATTAAGATATTATTGGTAGTAGTGTGCGTATATGTGGCTGGTAAGAAATATTCTCCGCAGAGTGGGCGAACATATTGAAGGGGTTAAAAATGAAGGAGAAAAAAAAACCCCCGTCTAACGCCAAAAATGTAAATATAGTACATGAATGCAATGTCATTGAAAATGTCGTAAATTTACAAACATTAATGGAAAAATCATTTTGCTCAAGGGTATCAATCAAGCTAGGAGTATTCTGAGTAGTCGGCCGTGATAAGTGAAAAATGAAAAGGGGAGAGTGGTAAGAGTTGAAGGATAGGAACCAAGGCCCAGTCGATACGAATTGTCTTCACGAAACCGGCTAGGACTCGCCACAAGCAAATAGAGAGAACCAATGCCATGCTCTGGTTTCTCCATAACTAGGTTTCTTTAAAACTCCTATCCAAATACCAATTCTAATGAAAGTGGGCAATAAAAGATGCTGAAAACAAAATCGTTGATAAGTCGTAAGGTCATATCCAGTTAGGCCATTTCGTAGATCTCCGACCATTTGAATAATGGAGGGAGTCGGAAAGCTTGACATCTTTCCAGTTTTCGCTACCCGATGTTAGCGGGGTTACTGAGTCGGCGTCTCTTTCTTTAAACGCCGTCGTGACGAACTCAAGTGGTGGTGGAGCCTCAGCTCCTGTGCGGCGTTTCTTTCGAGCCGCAGACCTCCGTTTTTGGTGTAAATCTGACTCCAGATCTCCAACAGCTCTGACATTCGTTTTAGTGAATAATGGCCGAAGCGCGGGGACCGATGCACAGACTATTCCAAGTGTGCATTCTAATGCGCTGGCGATGTATAAACCAATACTATCCCCTATTGCTCGCAGGGCCCCGGTTAGTCTAATGAAGATCGATATCCGAATTGGTAGAATACTTACAAGTCCAGTCATATGGCCTATCATGGAACACGAGTTTGGTGAAGTAGATCCTGATGACTCCAGCAAAACATACGCTAAGTACGATTGTTAGCGAAACCCAATATCTGGGGGGGATAATGAGAGGGATACTTACATTGCACCTAAAGCAAAGCATGAGACTACGATCCACTTGCCCCTCCTATCAATTCTAGTCAATCCGCATATCTCTCCCAGAGGTACAATCACACAGTAAAAGTCGGTAACACTATTGATGATTGCCGTAGCGAGATGGGCTGGGAAAGTCGGATAACAATGGCCTTCCATGTTGTAGATCCAGAAATGTTCGATGGGGTGGCACTGAAATATTGCCGCAACCAGGGTAGCCAACATGCCGAGGACTGTGATGACCATGCCAGCATAGATCAAACGGTGAAGGTGGACCGATACGACGCCGAGAGGGAATAGTCGTAGGTAGAAAGTCAGAATCGAGAGTTTGGTCAGGTTGATGCTGACGGTGAATACAATTTCCATCGTGAATGCAAGCTGATATTTGAATATATTCAGTTAGCCCCATATTTAGTGCATTTAAATAGTATGTCAGATGGGTAGGCATACCTTGCGAGCAGGTTCAAGAAATTTATCAGCTAGAGGGGCAAAATCCCATAAATGGATACCCTGAAAACATAGATAGGTGTCAGAAAGGCTATCAAAGCGACATAATGTGGTGCTGCAGGTCGTTTCATACCCATCCATAGCTCGTCGATAAACATTGTAGAGTAATTAAAACTGCTGTTAAGAACTGTTAGAAGCGTTAGCAAGTTTGGTCTACTATCAGATAAACACAAAAATATAGAAAGAGGTCAAATTTCTAACCGTCGAAGCTATAATCAACCAATCCTCCCTTCCAAGCCCGTGCTTCGTATACATCCTCTTGGCATATATTCGCAGGCCAACGATGAAGATTGTGATCAAGAGCAGCGGTATCTCCCATGCTACTAGTTTCCATCCTTGATTTTCTGGGTTTATTGTGTTTGCCGGGGGCCATGCCTGCACGACCTCCGGTGGAGCGAGAACTATTGTTGAAGTTGGTCCTAGCATTTGTATCGTCTTCGTAAATTCGCCTCTGTCGAAAGTTGAAATCTTTAATTATCGTCCATCGCAAATTCGGAACAAAACCACCAAGTGCTTCGCAAGACAGGTGGGAACTGCAATGGTTTTAAGCAGCAGGAAAATCATTGCGCCAAGGCAGACGTATGCAGCGGTTGCCTATCAATTGGTCGCACTTGAATTAGAACTAGAAGAAATGAAGGCTTCTTTCGTCAAAGACATGCCCAGACGGCGTTGTTCTATCATGATTCAGACACCATGGGAATTATTCAACGCCCCACACCCGGATCCCATTCGTTTGAGTTTGGATCTTCGTATAATATCCTGCAAAGCGACGGATATGGCTATGCGCGTATCAAGCCAGCGACGTAACAGCGATGTCTATTCTCCTAACATTGGGCTGCAGCAAGTCATAGTTCTTTGCGTCGTGATACTACACAGGGTCTTCGCCTTGCTGCGGTTCAGGTAGCAAGCTAGGGGAATATCTGTATTCTCGGAACTGGCTTGGCTATTTTTGGTCTGGCTTCGAGCAACCGAACCTGCCCAAAATCGCCTAGGCGAGTGTGGCCGCGACCACCAGTTTCAGGTGTCATGACTTCGAGCCTGGTGGGATTCTGACCGTTCGCCTGGACTATGCCTTTTCCTGCGCAACAGGAAATTATTCAACTTCATGCGCAACGCACAGTGGGGCTTGGAGGAGTTCTCACGAGATTCTCGAATTGTCCACAATGCAATGGTTTGGTATCCGGACCTTCTACGGCTATGAGAAACACCAGCGGTTCGACGCTCCAAGATCCTAGCCAGAAGCTTTTGAGACTTTAAACTATTCCGCCTCATGGCTTCGGCACATATATCTTGATGTTTAAAAGCCGGTACGAACACTAGCACTGGAACTTGTTATTCAGGAGTTTAAGCTTTACCCGGGCCACGAGGCACTAGGATCTGGAATCACAAACCTGGACTTACGGAAATTTATCCAAAATCGGTTGTAGGGCTGGCAAAACCGAGAACCCGCTCTCAAGGCAGTCTACGGAGTACACAGGCTCGCAGCTCTTTTGTCTATTAGCTGAGTGCTAAAATGCGATCCCTGCAAGTCCATGCCAATCAAAAATTTACGAGACCGAGAAAAACTAAACAAAATACTCGGCCGCTAGTTAGAATTTACGAAGTCGTTCCCGCGAGGTTTCCACCCTGACGTCTGTTAACTTAGCGCCTCGAAAGAGAGAATATTCATTGATCAAACGGTACCTGCATTGTCTGAAAGTTGAACCAATGCCAAGCAGACGCATAGTGTGTTTCAGGTCCCTATCCGCCTAAGATCTCGGGATGTTTAGCTGCTGAGGGAATCTATCGCCCGACTATCAGTTCACGAAATCAAGTCTATATGAGCATGAGCATGCGCATGAAGTGATAATCATGCCAAACGCCTCCACCCAAGCTACAATCTACAATCTATTTGCCCAAAGTAGACGAAAGTTAGTGTAACGTTTTAGTCGATCATCGCTCGATTGGATGTGTTGTGTGGTATTTCGCGACCTCAACGCGGAAAGCCCGCAGTCTCGTAACCAGAAAGCCCGATTCACTCAGAGAGGGAAGAGTTGCCGTCTGTCAAGTTCATCTCCATTTCATGAACAAAATCTTTCGGGGTCTTCAAGATTTGATCATTAGCTATGGTACGTCTGGCGTCACTAAATCTCTGAGCATGAATATTGTGAATGTAATATTTTGTCTAGCCAGGCCGGCGGGGTATCTTGAATGAAGGTAAAAAAAAGTATATACATGAAGTAAAATGGCACTAGGCCGTTCATCTTAGAGAAAGTATGAGACCTAGCTCTGAACTAAAAGAACGAGGGAGAAAAGATAAATTGAGCATTTAATGCCCACCACGACAACCATTAGGAGCAAGTGTCCAGCCCGTTAGACGGTTTGCAATGTCACTAACATAGCAAGGGGTGGCACCATTTCCATTGCTCAAGTTGCCATCCGAGGATATACTGCCAGAGTTGTATGCTCGGAAAGCCTTGTAGTAGTTGCCGTATTGATTGATCAACTGAACAAGACCATCTCCGTAAGCTGTGCCCATGGTTCCGTCAACAATCATTTGCTTGATTGTTGTGACTGGGCGGGAGGGGTCGAAGGCGACACCATTGTGGGACTGCATGAGGCCGGGATTGGTAACGCCATTGCTTGTGGTAGGGGCTCGGAGACAGCCAGCTGACTAGCGCTGATAGTTAGCATACTTCGAGGCATTTCTCGGAGATATGGTGTGATCGATTACATACCTCCTGCATAATCACGGCAAGAATGGCACGCTGGTCAACCCGTGATGCGCGCGCAACCTGTTGGATGTAGGTCTTCATGTATCCAATCTGACGATCGGTATTATCAGGCCCCCAGTTGTTCCAGCCACAGCTTTTTTTCATGAGCGGCATGTTGGCTTGAAACATAGCTTCGAAAGACATCCAGTTTTTTGTGCTTGGGAAGTTTTCCGGTCCGCCGGAGTAGTATGTGTATGAATCGGTACCGTATGCAATACCGTCGTTTGTATTGACGTTGCCCCAGTAGGAAAGAGCCTTTGCAACCTTGATACCCAGGCCATAAGGGAGTGCCGGCAGTGTCTGTCGAGGCTTGACCTCCTCTGATTTTTTATGAAAGTGTAGATGTGAGAGTCTCTTGGCGAGATGAGAATATTTATGAAGAGGGAGAGCATCACAGGTGCAAAACAGCATCAAGCTGATGATGAGCAACCGGAAGATGGACAACTACAGTTCATTGTCAGCGCTATTTTTTCTATATCCTTTTTAAATACGACACCCATTCTACGTACGATAGAGAAAGACATGTTGATTTAGATATCGGAAGCTGTAACACAAAAAGATATATATATGGATGCTAGATATCAAACCTAGACGTTTTATCAACTAGGGTATATAAAAAAAGGAATGTGGTCGCTACAAGGCGAAAATAACAAGAAACAAAGAAGTTTGAAAGGAGTGTAATTGGAGAAATCTCCTACTTTGACGACGGTACGCTGAACGATATTCAAGAAGCCAGAGGGAAGGCATCATGACTTCTTATACATCTGAAAGTACTATTCAGCCTCCGAAAGGGGAATGATTCTGCCTGACCGATGGAACCGGGTTTGCCGTTAGCAAACTGGGCTTGTATCCACATGCCGACAGGGAGAAAAAAGCGTTGCGCCGTCTTGGGCACCAGCTCAACCGATTCTGGGCTGTTTATTGGAAGACAGGTGAGATTGTAGTGGGTCTGTTGGTCCAGGACGCAAACAGGCGAGCCAATGGCTGTACTAGACTCAGCTCTTGCCACACCACCACCGGGGAGGAAAATTCCACCTCTGAGTCCCTGCCTCGCGATCGGAGACGAGGGGTCAAGCCTTCAGATCAGCTTCTGGACTATTTCGATTGTTTATTCGAGGCCTTCCTTATTTCAGTAGAACAATCAAATTTGCATTAAATCTCCTGCTTTCATTGAAGTTGCGAAGGGGCTTCCTCATTTTAGATTTGATCAGTGAGAGGCTCCAACGACAACCGAAGGTGACCCAGATGCGGCTCTCAAGGGCCGACCTAGAATTGTGCCTGCGCAGCTGCATGCACAGACCGCAAGGCCTTAGGTTGCTATTTTGCACAGATAGTGCCTAACACAGCAAACTTTTCCGTGCCGTGAAAATACAGGCATTGATGCGTCAGGAGTTACATCAGAACCTGGCCTACTTGTCAACGCCGTCCCATCCGTGGAAAACTCCATTTTTATTCTTCGAGCTTTCAAAGCGGCATACAGACCGGCGCCTAAGTCCAAAAGGCAGAACTCGACGCTGGAGTAAGAAGAATACAAATGCGGACGCTCGAGGGTATACTATAATGAGAATAATGTATGGGCCACGACTAATAAATCATATCAAAGTCTTAGCGATCGATCTGGCTGATAGATATGCATGTCAGACAGCGGGCTGCAGCTGAAGATAGACATCAAGCCCGGCGAGCCCTCCAAAGTTAACAGCAACAAGTCCTCCATCGCCAGTTGTTGGGCTTCCACTTGGCCGTGCGCAGTCATCCGGCCGTGCTTACGTCACTTCGAATTCGGACAAATCCATAGCAAAAGGAGTTCTACCAATTTTTTTATACGGAATATACCCGGGATCCATCCCTCGTCGTAGATGCAAAGCTAATGCAGGGGCAACCCGATGAGACTGCAGATATGGCTAGATACTTCCGCACATGGGGCTATTGAGAAGACATCACAGCAGAAAAAGCCGGATGAAACGTTGCAATAAATGTATATCTAAAGCAAGTAAGTATTTATGGCAAGAGAATCTGCCTTTTCGCCTCTTCGTTTGTGGAATTCCGGAAGGTCTCGTGTTAAATTTCCGTTGAATGTATGGGAAGAAGAAGCACCAGTTGTTAGCTAGTATTGTGCGCTTCGGCATTGCGCATCGTTACAATATATTTTGCTATAGCAATAAAATCTCGTCCATGAATTCATCTTGGGGCGCCTTTGTAGAATTTTTGTTCGGGCGTATCATTGATCTGTACAAAAACAATTATTGGCCCGTTCAAAATATCGATGTGAGGTAAAATAATAAAAATAGCTCGTTATAATAGAGCGCTATAGCTAGAAGGGAGCCCACAGAATTAGCCTGGTTATGGGTACCACTACCAATAAAGTAATTAGCATATATATTGTGGTGATTCGCTATTGCTGCGGTTCCGGAATTCCTGCAGAATGCACTATAATTCCAGAATGGAAACTCTGCTAGCGAATTTTTTTAAAAAAATATGTGATAGTTGGTCTCGCTCCAGGCCAGTGATATCTCATAAATTACATGTAAGTACAAAGAACTGAGAGAAGCAGTTAAATTTGGCGGCAGCGAAGTTGAGAAAAGAGGGAGACGAGATGTCGGTAATAACTCAGTCCCGGATCCCCAGTACCATCTTCACGTAGAGACCTGAAGTATAACTTGAAGTTTCCGATTTGGAGTATGCCCTAACTTGCTTCATCCCCTCGAGTTCAAAAGCCACGACAAATCCACAAGCTATTGCCGGGCAAATATATTTTTTAGCCACACCAACCGCATCGCCTAATCTAACAAACAGGATGCTGGACAAGACGACTATTTCCATAACATACTGTGCTAGCATGACGGCAACAGCGCACCGTCCTAGGGCTATGCTCGGTAATATAGTACTCAAACGTTCTGGCCGCGAGAGTTCTGGGCGCAGGGTATACTCTCTTGGGGTCGCTGAAGCCGCGTAAGACGGCTTGATTTCCCTGTATAGCACCCTGGGGGAACCCCATCGCCCATCCACGGGAGGTGTTTCTAACGGCCGGAGACCTAAACACAATGCCAACATGCCAGCGACATATATAAACCAGCTAAACCCACTATACAGCAGTAACAGGGTTAGAGTTTGGTCCGGAGGCAGTTGAAGGCTACCACGGTCTGAGTTCCAATGTGTAGCTGTTGTGAACTGTTATGCCTACTGCAGCGCCGCTGAGAATATATTGAATAGCGGCTATCAAGGCGGTTATTCACGTTCGATCCTTCATAATTTTGAAATCCCACCGGTCTTCGAGATCTAGCTGTGATCGTCCGTTCTGGAACGCTTCCATCGTCCTGTGAGCGTTAAGCAGTAAAAAGGGCTTATAAAATCCGAATCCTGTAGTGCCCATAGCGCACAATACAGCGAGTAGTGGTCGCTCTCTTGATAGTATCGCAAGATCCTTGACAGAGGGGCCGACAACAGCTAGGGTAGTTGGAACAAATCCTAAGAACACTGCGGTGCTCGCGATCGAGGCTTTTCCTCCTTCATCCATTGAGTTTAAAACATAGTTCGCAATAGGGAAGCATTGGCCCAGGTAAGTTGTAAAATTATTAGCGTGGACTTTATAGCCTTCATTGATCTAATCACCCCATGCCCTTTAGAACATCAGGTAGAACATTCGATCTGCAGTTATAGCTGAGGCTTGCGAAAAAAAGGTGGAATAGGGCGAACCATATAGAGAGAAAGTTGAGTTTGTGTTCAACGCGAACGGGCATTCTCGGATCTTCGATTATAATAATTATTTATTATAATTGCTTTATAAAGTATTTGAATTTTATAGTTAATTAGAATTTTATTATGGAGTGATATAGGGGTGAATCGGGAACAATGGGGCTAGTCGGACTATGCCTAATCCGGTGGCTTTTAACTGGGGAAATCATAGCCTTAATGATAGTTGCTGCTCGAGTTATAGAGTAGATACAGCAATTGAGGCTACAACTAGCTATAATTAAGGACCTTTTTGTACGCAAAGATTGCAAAATTGCTTTGGCACAGCCTCGGCGTGCCCAAGCTTGTAAAGATCCCCTCGAATGAGATAGCACATGCACAAAGTTCTTTACTTCAAATCAATTTTGTGTGGTCTCGAGGCTAAATCTTGTGTAAAATGTCCATGTTCGGATTACAGCTGACCCAACCAATGCGATTGAAATAATTAAGAAAAGCTGAAGAACCCGTCTTGGTTCCTTCATCCCCGTTGATTTATAACAAGGATGTCGATATCTATTACATAAGTAGACAAAAATTCGTGACGATATATACCAACCGTGCCACAGCGCTTTGTATTGATACATAATGCTGAACACATAATAATTTTGAATCATAAGAGCCTTGAGCGGTTCCCCAAGCCTGAGGATTTTGCAGTATAGTTTATTTCTTGAACACCAATCACCGCCCTAAATGCGGACTACCTATTGGATGGCTGGATTGTTGGTCGATGCATGAAAGTGGGAAGGCAGACTGCAGGTGTAATAATGCGGTTGCGACGGTGCATGGAAGGCTGCTGTATTTGCATATTTGATACGTGCGTCTTTCTGTAGAATAGCGCAAGTGTATGAACTGCGTATTTAATGCTAGTTACGGTCCCACCTCAACTTCCGACTTAAAAAACTCTCCATTTCCTAATTGGTTTGTCCTTCTGCATGGCTTTCGAGGCATTCGATATAGCGTCGGTAGTTAGCTTGTGGTCAGACTCCCACTCACTGTACTAGATGCGAGAAATATGTTTAGATGAAATGTGTTGTTGCTGTTGTATTTCTATTCATTGGTTTTCCATACCAAAGAAAGCCTGATCAGCTGAGCCCAGCCAGCAGGGAGTACATCATTATCAGGTCGTCTCAAATGGTTAACCTATCAATCAGGGACTGCCTCTGAATTTCATTGTCGAGAACATCTCGTAGGTATGACGCGAGGCTCCTATTCGTGTGAACAAACGGGATTAATATCAAGGCGCTTGTGTTTCGAAAATAATATATAGTAACGATTGAGTCGCCGAAATTGAATTTGCTATTCGAATCATCGATCACTGCACTGAAGGTTATATCACGATTCCAATTTTGTCAATGCCATTGAGATGATCTCGAAGTTTGAAGTTCTGCCGCGGCTGGGGAAACCAATATTCAAGGCAATTTTGATACTGAGTCGCTCTACACTGCACCACAGCCTCGGTAATACATAATTAAGCCAATGTGCATTAATGCTACATGTACAGCCTACGGCCTACACAATTGCATAATTGACAACAACAGGAACAGAAAAACCTCAAAAGATCGGACGAAGGGGGCTTACAATTGGAGGATTTATTTTATCTTTCCCATCATAAACCCTGCTCTTAATCGCCTTGGATTTATCAATACCAAGCAACTAACATCCCCCAAAAAGTACATCTCCCCGTATTCAGTGGAAAACCGGTCCGGTACGCGAAGAGCGTCGCAAGCCCCCAAGCGAAACGTTCGCGGGCCAGAAAGCTAGCCGAACCAAATTCCCAGCACTCTTGGATCATGTCCCATCTCTAATTGGAATATCCCGCCAAATCATATTAAGCTAGTATCGGCAAAAGCTTAATAATTTCTTAGAGCATGCTTAGGATGAACCTTGCCCTCCACATCCAAATTTGGCGAATTGCCTCTTTTAGTGAGTATTGGCATCGGATGTATGCTCCCGAGAGATGCAAGTAGAGTGAGGCATGCTGGGTTCAAGGGCAATGAGATAACTTCACTTGTTCCCTGAACTCCGTCTGTACGCTGTAAATGCCCGGCGGAAGTTCGTCAGAATCCCCATAATTCTGGGGTTCTCCTGGCGAAATGCGCTCAAGGAACCATGGTTCGACTTCTAGGATTCTGACTCGAGCTGTTAAAAAACTATATAATAACTGATCCGTTTCCACCGTTCTAATCCAAGTAAGACATCTATCTATATTGATTTCCAAATCTTGAGATCCGACGAAACTTTCCAGCTATGTACACTAAGGGATTTCTATCAGGAGTCGTTCTTATCGGGGCAGCGGCTGCCCAACAGACGGCCTGGGGACAATGTGGCGGCAGTGGATGGACTGGTACAAACCATTTCGCGAATACTTCTATAGAAGCATAAATTAATAATTACGTTTAAGGGCCAACTACATGCGTGAGCGGATATACATGCACCTACTCCAATGGTAATGGTTTAGTCTCCTCTTCATGAAACTCCATAGCTAATCAAAACCTAAATCATAGATTGGTACTCTCAGTGTTTACCAGGAGCCGCGGCAACCACGACGAAAGCCACGACTACAACTACCAAAGCAGCAGCCACGACATCCGTTGCCTCTAATCCGACACCTACGTTGTATCTCTGTGGCGACTCTACAATGGCCAAGAACGGAGCTAACGACGGTTCCACCGATGGTACGTTTCGTCTAAATAATCCCTACCTTGAACTGTCTCGGTACATTCTGATAATTCGATATTCAACATCGCAAAGGCTGGGGAAATCAGGTTGCCAAGTATTTCACTGGAATCGCAGTAAACAATCAGGCTATTGGTGGACGTAGCGCACGAAGCTATACTCGTGAAGGTCGATTTAATACTGTTATTGGCTTAGTTAAGGCTGGAGATTTCGTAGTTATCGAGTTCGGCCACAATGATGGCGGTAGCTTGAGTACCGACAACGGACGAACAGACTGCCCTGGAACAGGCTCAGAGACTTGTCAAGTCACTTATAAGTACGTCTTACCCATAAGTTAACCGTAGTGCTACGAATTCTATGGAATATACTAACATCCCAATTGCAAAGTGGTGTCGCCGAAACCGTCCTCACTTTCTCCGCATACCTTGAAAAAGCGGCGAACGCCCTCAAAGCCAAAGGTGCAATCGTAATCCTGTCCTCCCAGACTCCTAACAACCCGTGGGAGGGAGTTACAACATTCCCAAGTACTAGCAACCCCGGCCGATTTATCCCATACACCGAAACCTCGGCATCCAGGACTGGTACTACATATGTCAACCATTGGCTCTATTCCATGGACCTTTACAAGAGACTTGGTGCCTCTGCTACCAATGCTGTTTATCCTAAGGACCACACACATACTAGTCCTACAGGTGCCGATCACATGGCGAGGTCTTTTATCAAAGGACTACAATGTTCTTCGAATGCTTTAAAGAATAAGATCAATGCTAGCGCTGCTAGTGTTGTTACTGGAAGCTGTTTGTAAAATATATATCCGAGATGGGGTTGAAACTCCTTTTGCAAATTTGTAAATATAATCAGGACTTGATTATGGAGGTTAGAAATAACTTTCTATACATACTATCATTGAAAGAATTTTCTATAAAGTACTTCATTCACCATACCAAATATCACTGAACACCCTCCATTTCGTTTCCAGGTAAATCGTTTATAACAATCTGATCTAAAGCCAATGTAGACTGATTGCATAGCCGGAATGCCGTGGCAATATATGGAAGCTCCTCATCCGGTAGTTCATTATGCATATTACTATGGTAAATCCGCAAATATTCGAGGTTTCCAGTTAATTCTGCAATTGCGTCGTAATCCTCCATTCTCATCCTCCCATCTATAAGCTGTAACCGCTTAACCTTCGATCTCAGGCCTCTGTAGGGCTCAAATGGAATGTAAAGTGGATAATAAAGTTTATCCTTCCTCCCACCAATCGTAGCGTGGCATTCGATCTCTAGATTTTCGAGGTTTGGAAGGAACAACAGAGGCGCTATATATTTTGCCGACCAACCACTGAGATCGGCCAAATAAAATTGATACTCGGTGTATCCGTTTCTCAAGCATGTAACTTGTCTGAGACCTGGGAGGTAATTTCCGGGCGTGCCCATGTTAACATGAAACCAAAGAGCGGCTTCCTCATCAACTCCCGGTGGCATATGCTTTTCAAAAAACTCCGAGGTTTGATAAAAGTCGTCAGGTATATTATCATAATCGTAAGCGAATTCCTCGCCGTCGACCTCATCCTCGATGTATTTAAATACTTTTTCGTCTAGTCCCGGTCCAAGGCTCACCCGAATATCTTCAGCTCCAGCCCCGTTGGCAAACCACGCGCGCGCAATTAATAAGGCTTGTACGTATCCAAGGTCTAGATCTTTTAGACGAGTGGTGAAGCAGAAAATAAATGGAAGTAGAGATTCCGAGTTGACTCCCTCGAGAATGGCATCAAATGTTGCGGATGTTATATATGAACCGAGCTCTTCGCGATAATACTCAATTCGCTCCCGGTCCTCCTTTTTCCACTTCCATCGCTTGGTGAATGTTTTCGGGTCATCTGCTTTGCGACGGGACCAAAAGACTTCAACCTCCTCAATTTGACTGGCAATTGAGGCGTCGTGAAGAAGGCTACGGCCTAATTTCCAGAGACCTCTGTTTATATCGTCGACTTCGATGCAGAAATTTCGAAGTGGAACATCTTGACCCAGAGCTCTCCACTTCCTGTTGACTTGTCGAATATGGATTATGTCTGCGTTGGCATTTCTGTCTGGGTATGTCCAATTTGTACTCACGCGGTGGAAGATATCCAGAAGGATTTCAGAAGGAAGACTGGTAATTGGTGCCATGGGGTGTGCGAATGAGACTTGTTTCGTTTAAGATGTTCCAATATGTAAGTGCAATGAGAACGCAATAAGATGCTTTTATAATAGTCAACTCTTAGACTAGCGTAGTACCTTCAACATAGAGTTTGTAAATTTGCCTTATCAATGGGAAGGGGAATCATGTCAATTTATACACCAACTTCCAACAAAACTCAGGTGTTGAATCACACGCCTTATTTAGTTAGATCTATTGGAGGAGATCGCCCTCGGCGAACTGTCTGCGAATTCTGACTAAAACTACGCCCTCGACTATGCCTTGGGCTTTGCTTGATTACGAAAACAAAAAAATTTGTATGCAAATACAGATATCGACTCATAGAAGAGTGGAGATAACTAGCCTAGACTGCAGGCGCAGCTCAATTCTTAGAACAAAGTTAAGGGAGTCCTGCATTCGCACTACAAATGACCGCCCCAGCTTAATCACTGAGCCAAGTTCTGGCCTTATTATTTTCCAACCATTCAGAAATTGGCGTAAGTTCGACGCCGTATTTTTCAGCGTTTCCAATTTCTGGATCAAATCCCATCTTGGAGATGATTTCGCAGGTGATATGGAATGGGTTTGTCATTAACGCTTCCTTCAATTCTTCCTCAGGCCATTGATACAATGTGATAGCCTTTCCGCTTGCCTTGGATAGCTTTTCAACTACTTCTGGGGCAGTCAATGCTTCAGCGCCGAACTTGACTTCCTTCGTGTGTAGATCTTCTGGGTCGTTCACAGCGGCCGCCGCAAATTTCCCAGCCTCTGATCCGTCAGCATACCATTGTGGAATGCTATGATCGAAGGTAGATTTGAATTGATGCTTGGTAGGAAGATCTGGATAGATGAAGGCAACTGTCTCGGGAAGGACATGGTTCTGAATGAACGATGGTGGGCGAATTATGGTCCAATATTGGACTCCGGAGTCCCTAACAAGCTGATCGAGTTCAAGTTTCCGATTGAAGTAGAGTTTGACCCAGTTGGTCGCTTCAAGGGATTCATAGATTGTTTTGAACCCTTCTTCGGTGCCTGGGTATGCCAAACTACCGTAGATAAGCTGCTTGACGCCTGCGGCTTTAACGGCATCAATGATGTTTTTGGTTTGCCTGAGGTCGCTATCGCCGCCTTGTAGATCTGGGAAGGTGGTGAAAAAGACGGAATCAATTCCGACTGAGAGAGCTCGATTGAGGGATTCTCGGTCATCAAAGTCGCCTTTGAATACAATGACTCCATTTGATTTCAGAGCCTCCGCCTTAGCGGAAGTAGGGTCACGGGACAGAGCGTATAGTTGGTGTGGGCTATCTTTGAGAGCCTTCGCCATACCGCCTCCCATTCTGCCAGTAGCTCCAAGGATAAGAACCTTCATTTTTTTTTTTGATTGATTGATTCTACAATGTTTGAGAGTCTTTGATATATGAGAATGCAGAGAATCTGTAAATCTAGATATTGCTGCTTGTTGATGATTATTATGTTTTTAATCCATCACAACAGCGGAAATAAGAGACTTTATAGACCTATCTGGCTTCGCATATGGAACTGAAGCTGTCCTGAATCTCCATCGTGATACCAAGGAATGGAGCTTTTGGACGCCATCCTGATCATAGGGTGGTATCTGAAAATTTGTTGGAAGTCATCAACGGTCATCATATTGCAGACCCTACGTAAGCGAGTTTCGTTCAGTGACCCTGAGCGTTGAGATTTCGTGAGAACTTACCTAATGCTACCACCACGAGGGCTGCAGAATGAGATCCGAGATTTCTTGGGATGTATATTAAATTTTTGGCAACCTACAACCATCTCCTGTAATTCCGAACGGATGTTAACATATTTGTGAGTATGAACGCTCGCTTGTCGAGTTGTCTCGACGCTTTTCCACGCAAGCCCTTGTCCTCGATGTTGTATCCCTTCGGACAACGCGTAAATGCCCAGAGTCCAACAATGCGTGACGGAAAGTGAATATATCTTTATGAAGTTAGAGATAACGTTGGTTCTGTTCAGATACCCCTCGCGGGGCCAAAAATGCAGCCAGGAAGCCTGCTTGAACTGCTTTTAATTGCGAGTCTCGACGGTCTCTCCATCTCTGGATAGTATACATGTCCAGTGTACAGTGGTAGTGGTTCAACACGACATGTCAGTCGCAGTTGGATCTTCGCACCCGAGCCTTGAAACGACAGGGGCTGAGATTGCTCAGAGTGTTGGTATCAGGGATATGCTTGCAGGGAGCCAATGAGCGAGGGCTTCTGTATCATGATGGATGGGATATCTCCGCCCTATGGCGGTTCCGCGAGCGGGGTAGTTTGCACGTCACAGCGCAAATTCTGAACCCCGCTGTTCGTTGGCCATGGAGTGTACCGAAGCTGAGAAGAAAAAATCTTCAATGATCATCTGAACCAGTTGTAGACGAGAGCTAGACACTTACAGATAGTTCAAAATTCGATTCCACTGGGATTCGTAATCTCAGAGGGAAGGGATGAATGGCTAAGGCAGGCCAAGCAAAGATACATCGCAGCTGCAGCGTCTTGGGACAGCTGTTAGGGTTGATGTGGGGAGCTTCAGCTGGCGAGCCAGTCGGTTCAGGCCCGTGCCGACAGCCCCTCCCCTCACAAGCCCGGTCACTGCCCTGCACAACGCCTTGAAAGGAGAGCTCGAGCAAGCACACATAACATCGATTCCCCCACCCGATTCACTTTCCCATCGCCTACTCTTCCCAAACTCCTTCCAATTCTTCCAAGCCTTCATCATCACATCACATACATGTATCACAATTCATCAATTTGAAAGATTCTTACCAAAATGTTTTCCTTGACGCCAAACATCGGTCTCTTGGCGTTGGTTATTATCCTGGTCTATACCCGTCCAACTCTCGCGTTCGGTGCTGGTAACATCGCTGAAATTAGCAAAGCTGAAGGTGCTAGGTGTAAGTAATAATGTTTGGAACTTTATTTACCCATACGATTATAGGCGTCTTGCTAATGATAATTTTCCTCTAGGGCGTCATGGCGATATCGAAGATGTTCTCCTTACCATCCTTATGGCTCGAGGCGTGGGCGGAAAGAAATTCAACAAGCTAAACGTCTCTCGTGTCTACTTCGGAAACTGGCTTAGAGACTATTCTCAAGCTATCGATGTTGGAACCGTCAAGTCTGTCTCTGCTGAAGCCATCCGTCTTCTCCTCTCCGTTCTCGGGTTTATGACATTCGGCTACGGTTCTCGAGAGTTCGAGGTTACAGCTGACCGTCTCGGTTGTTACCGTCCCGAAGACCACATTGACAATCCTAAGAATTACGCCGACAATATCGATGCCCGTCAGTACGATAGAAGGCTCCGTGCTCCAGTTGATGAGGAGGTCGAGCTGGCCGTTGACCCTGAGACTGGAATGAAAAACTACATTGCTAACGAAGGAGCTGGAATCATGACCTCTGCCAAGCACGTTCGAGCATTGTTTTCCAAATGTATCGAGCTTGGGCGTAGAAGTCGTGGCGATGATGCCGACCTTCATGAAGCCCTTAGACTGCTCGGAACTGGTCTCCATTGTCTCGAGGACTATTTGGCCCACAGCAACTACACTGAGCTGGTTCTCATTGAGTTGGGTGAAAGAGATGTTTTCCCACACGTTGGTCGTGATACTAGAATTTCTATTCCGGGCGCTCGCCGTCAAGTTTACCCAATTGTCACCGGTACTTTTGGTGGTGTTGATTTCCTCCACTCCGTTACCGGTGAGGTTTCAGACAAACTTACTCAGAACGAAATCGATGAGCTCGAGGGAGCTCTTGAACATGCAGAGGCCAACCCCGAAGACAGTGTTCTCCAGGATGTCTTCAACATGATTCCCAATGGTGGCGATAAGAAGAACAAAATGAATGAAATCCAAGACAACGCCCATAACAGTCAGATGGAGAATGCTTCCATTTCACCCCGGGATCCCGAAGAGTTCACACAATATGCCCAGAATGTTTTCAGGCAGATCATGCCTGCTATTGAATTCCACGACAATCTCATGAAGGATCTCAGCAAGTTTGTTGAGAGCATTCCTCTTCTTGGTAAGATTTTGGAGAGGTTTGAGCAGAGGATGTCCATGTGGGTCTTTACTATTATCGCACCTTTTGTCGTCCCGATCATTAGACAAGTCAAGAACGAGCTACACTCTGGTTCTAGTGAAATTATCGAGAGCAGCAAGAGGGAACAGCATATCGTCTTTGAGGACGACTATTCTACAGATCCAACCCATTCTATGTTGTCTAAGGACCACTTTTCTAATGTAAGTCTTTGGTCCACACATCCGTTGCATCCTAACCTATCAATTACTGACGAATATGGCTAGGTCCTGAACGGCATTTCTGGTAAGACTGCTCAAGCTGTGGTTGCCTGGGTTGTTCCACAAATCATGGAGGCATGGGATGACGAAGGCGTCGATGTCGACCGTCTCATGACTCGCATTGTCAATGGCGTTCTTCATCACCCCGCCCAGCGTGACCAGGGCGAAGATGGTGCCGAAGAGGGTCGCCGTGTTATGTTTAGCTCTATTGAGGACTGGTGGAATAGCATGCCTGATGATGTCAAAGAGGAACACCGTCAATGGCTCTCTCGAGACGGTGTTGAGAGCGGACAAAACCATCAAGGCCAACTTGATACCGGACACGGATGCGCAGGACCATTGAGCATGCACAACAATTTTGCTAAGGGCGGTTCTCTGGAAGATCGCATTGCAGGAAAGGTTGCCGACGCTCTTGTAGACAACATCACCGGTGGGATTTCGAGATATGTCAAGCAACAAACAGGCGAGGATATCCCTGAAACTGGTGGTAGTGGCGGGGCAGGAGGCTATTCCGGTGGCGGAGGGTTTAGTGGGCTCTTGAGCTCTTTCTTAGGAGGTGGTTCATCGGGGAACCAAGAATCATCTTACACTCGTCAAGAGGAGACGTATGTCAGCCGCAATGATGAGTCGGAATCATATACTAGATACGAGCGTCACGAGGAACGTAGTGAAGACTACGGCGGTTACGAGCAGCGCACTGAACGTTATGAAACTCGAGAGGAAAGTTATGGGGGTGGATATGGCCGTCGCCGCGATGACGAAGAGCAAGAAGAGGAAGAAGACCAGGGGTATCGTCGTCGCCGCAATGACGAGGAGGAAGAGGAAGAGGACCAAGGATATAGCCGCCGTCGCCGTGACGACGAGGAAGAACAGGAAGAAGAAGAAGATAGTTACCGAAGGCGCCGTCGGGACGAAGATGAGGGTGGGTGGGGCTATTAAACGAACACGCCAGAATGCGGCCGTTGCGCACCCGATGCAAAACTTTCTGGACTAGTCGCGTTACTAGTTGCAGAAATTTGTCACACGAGATAAGTACACGGAATCAATTTTTTATTATTTTATTCTTTCATCTCAACTGGCAAATGTAATAGCCGCATTATCTTAGCCGTAAGAAACAAGAAAATACAAGGACTAAGGTCACCCCACTGTCATGATATCGCGCACTACGTGTTGCATTTTTCGCGTTGTAGAGGGATTAATTGATAAGGCGGGAACGGGATGTGGGGGAGGGGATTGATTACGATAAATGCGGAGAGGTCGGGGTCCTTTCTGGCAAATATAAAAGCGGGGCCGTTCCGGTTTGGTCTGTGCTATAGATATTCAAAATTCCATGAATCTTTGATTTTCAGAAGCCGGGCACGAGACCATATTGCTGCCGGGCCCGCCTACCAGCGTATCCTGCGACGATTACTCTTCTAATTTATATTTGAAAAAAAAATAAAAATAAAAAATAAAGACTTGATCTGGGCAGCTTTCTAACAAATATATACAAAATGCCATTCGAAGCCAGAGATGATAATGTTGATCCTGACGGTATGCGCATACGCTATGGTGTCGTCGACAGATCTCTGTATCTGCCATTGGGGGAACTGATTTGGAGTATTTCATCTAGCAATCGGTAACTACTACCACGACGACGGCCTTTTATGGCAAACCAACTATGCTGCCGTGGAAGTCTTCGACTACCCCCATGCGACAATGCATATGGTATCTATATCCACCGATTGAAACATACGTGTACTGGTATCCTCTGCTGAATGGATTACTAACATCTTCTTCTTCATATTCTTCAAGAAAATATTCTGCCAAAGCTACTGGGGCGAACTCCACGACCTAACATTCTCCTCCAAACGCGGTAGCACCAAAGAACCAGAAGAGGAAAACGCATGGGAAACCAAATTTCGACAATCCCTCGCCAGACCTGGTACCGACGAAGCCGCAATGATGCATACCCCGCTTGCGGCAGTAGTACGATACGACACCGGTAATCCGACGACGCATTTATTCTACATTAGCACGGGTTTCAAGATCAGAGAGGTCGTTTGGAAGAATGGTAGTCAGACGAATGACTGTTTGGGGATTACGGTTTGCCCGACTAGTAGTCTTGCGGTTACGAAATGGGGGGCGGGGAGCCAGACGCATTTTAGGTAATTGACTGTACTACCTTCTTTAAGCGTCTCTATATTTCAATGAGGTTGGGGGTACATGTTTTAACTTGGGGGGTATTTAGGTTATATTACCAATCTAAAGCTGGTACAATCGAAGAGCACTGTCTCGATTGTAATGCCGGTACTTGGACTAAAGGCGCAACTCTGAGCGGCCCAGTATCCGCCTACGATAACGATTCTCCACTGCGTGGTACATCCCTCACATTCATCAATTTGTCACAGGATAAACCAGAACTCCGCGGGTTTTTCCAAACAGCCAAGGGATCTATTCAAGAGTTCACATACAAGGGTACCAAATGGTCAACGAGCCCAATAGGCATCGAAGCAGCACCGTTTAGAACACCACTAGCGGCTATTACAGTAGAAAAGAACAAAAGAGCTGCATTATACTACGTTGATGCTTATAATAGGGTCAACGAAGTAAGATGGGAAGGCGATTGGGAGGGTTCGGAGAGGATAGATGGGGATAGCGTGGCACCCGGTGCGAGACTTGCGGTTGCGTCGTTGAAGTATATTGGTCATGATAAGATTCATATGTTTTCTTCTGGATTGGTAAATGTGATCACGCAAAGGGTTTGGACGAGGGAAGATGGGACGTGGGGAGATAGACCGACTATTGTGGATTTTGAGGCGCCGGTGCAGGTGGAAGTTGATCCGGGGCTTGATCCTGCAGTCCATGTGAGAAATCCGATAATTATACGAGGTGGGAGGAGGGTTTGAATCTTGAGGATTAAGTTGGATCCATGGAATGAAGTTTTTTTTTACATAAATTTATGCTATATCGATTCTTATTTCTTGGGTGTTTAACCCTGGAGGATGAAAGTCCGGGGGTGTCTTTACATGTTACCTGTCTTGTACAATTTTATTGGAGTCGAGTCGCAGATTGACTAGTGTTAACTAAGTACTTATTCCTCGTTTTCCTGCAATTAAATACTTCTCGAGCCCGCGCGGGAAATCGAGTGTGGTTCGATTGATATCATTATCGAATTCTGTGCTTAAAGTTCTGACGTGAAGCTGCAGGTCTTAAACCCGGCCAAGCAATCCCAAGCTTCAACTCCTGGTTCTGACGAATCGTATTCACGATTTGAATCTCGTCAATCGACAAACTAATCCCCTTTCCGTTAGACTTCATAACCAAGCCTCCTTCAGACCCACCCAAGCATGAAGCTTCTCCAACATCTGAGAAAAGGCAATTGGGCGCGGGGATATCGGTCTCCTCGCGACCCCTTAGCGTCCAGGTAGTTTGTGCTTCCAGCCCCGTTGATAAACTTGGCAGCTGCTATCAAGGTTCGAGTATATGTATTTCCCTCTAGTCGGGGATTTTCCTGTGGAACCCCAAAAGTTCTCTCTCTCTCTAGCCAGCTTTAGTTTTCAATTTCAATTGGCAGTAAACCATGACGTCAAATCACCAGAACGGCGTCGGTTCGCACCTTGGGGAGTCGGAGCCTCTGCTTCCTACCATTGAGGTCAACCCAGAAGGCGAAAGCGGTCGTAGCGGTTTCCATCCTATTCATTTCTTCAATGTCCTCTGGAGAAGTTCGAACAAAGTCTCCAGCGCCGTGAATTGGCTTTGGCCTTTGGTGCCAATTGCTATTCTGGCTCGCTATGTGTTTCCTGCAACGCCGCTCGTGGTGTTTGGGTTAACATATGTAGCCATGGTTCCTGTTGCTAATTTACTCGGGTTTGCGGGACAGGAGTTTGCGAGAAAGTTACCAAAGGTCTCGGGGATTTTGATAGAAACGACTTTTGGGTCTATTGTGGAGATTATTTTGTTTTTGACACTTCTTGCGAAGCATAAGGTCGAGAAGGGGCATGCGGGAGATGCGAATATGATCCCTGTTATTCAAGCCGCTATCTTGGGATCCATAATCACTAACCTGCTACTCTGTTTGGGGCTGTGTTTCTTTGTTGGTGGTATCAGAATGCAGATTCAGACTTTCCATTCTGCGGTCAGTGAAGTTGGAAATGGTCTACTTTTGGTAGCTGGGTTTGGTCTACTCATCCCCAGTGCATTTTACTCTGCTCTTAAAGGGTCAGCAGTACCGGATCTAGAACTCTTCAAGGAACCAAAATACACCAACGGCAAGCTCCAGCATGATGTCCTCAAGATCAGTCAAGCAACTTCAATCCTCCTCATTATCGCCTTTATTATCTACATATGGTTCAACGCCAGGACCCACCACAGCATCTTTGACGAAGTCATTGAAGCTGACGAACATAGAGATCTCGACCGTCACAACGATGCTGACAAACCGAAGTTTACGTTTACAGAATGCATACTTGCTTTGGCTGTATCAATTGCATTGGTTACGCTCTTTGCAATAATCCTTGTGGAGAAGATTGAGGATGTAGTCGAGGCTGGGATTCCTGACCAGTTTTTGGGTTTGATATTGCTCCCGTTGGTGGAGAAGGCTGCTGAGCATTTGACGGCTGTGGATGAGGCTTGGGATGGGCAGATGGTATGTATTCGCTCGATCATGATATCAACTATTAAAAGTAATTGAAAGAATCATGCTAATATGTGTATCATTCTGATTTAGAATCTTGCACTTTTCCATTGCCTAGCACCGTCGATACAAACTGCACTGTTTAATGCGCCACTGGTTGTTATCGTCGGCTGGATCATTAACAAGCCTATTGACCTCAACTTTGAGATATTTATGATTACCCTCCTAGTGCTGTCTATTCTTGTGACTGGGAATTTCTTGAGGGACAACGAATGCAATTACTTGGAGGGAGCTCTGCTAGTGGTATGTCTACCCATATATTCCGTCCCCCTTTCCTGGTTTGATATTATTATGCGTCAATTCGCCGATATTAACGAAATGTATAGATCATATATCTCATTATGGCGGTTGCAGCTTGGTATTATCCAAACCCGGATGTTGCATCGTCGAATGGGAATGAATTTCTCAGATTCTTTGAGGCCATGAAGGATTCTGGGATGATGAACCGGGTTGAATTATAGCCAGGATCCATGGATCCAAGGACAGCTTTTGAGGTGTGGGTGTAGGATAATGTGGCTATACGGTATTTTCTATCGGAATAGTTTGAGGCCAGATATGTTCACTTTGTAAGTTATAACGGTGGTCTACTGAGGTTTTGCTGAGGTTACGAATCACGATTATCGATCTGTGCATGCCATCGCCTCGAGCTTTCTTTTTTTTATTGTAGGATTAAATGTTAGTACAGTAATTCGAAAGTTGCAGCCGGTCGTCGTCCTAGTCAGAGAATTGAGATATCTTATCAATCAAAACCAAACTGATTGTAACCAATTGTAATTATATTAGTATTCTAAAAGAACAATTAGTGTGTGCGAATAGATAGAATACTCTGCACAATGGCTAATATATGAATGGAAGTTACAGAAGCCGGTACCGGGCTTTAAGGACTAGGTCCATTTGCATTCAGCCTTAAGCTTACGTACCTCAAAGCCAAGTTTCGACCTCGACTTCGAGTATTTCTAGCCGCTGCAGCTGCGGCGGGCCAATTAGTGCAGAACCGGTGATACAGAGGGTAAGAGGCTAGAGCTCCGGTCTGCGCTGCCAGGGTTTGGCTTGGCGTGGAGATTGGCTGTGTGACCAACACACCCCGTTGAAAGCCCAGCCCAACCAACCAACCCAGCGACCGAGCCAAAACCACGACCTACTAGATGGAGCAGGTATCAGCAGTGGAGAGGGCTGCAATGGGAAGCTGCTACTCCCGCAGGACATCATCGAGCATCTATCATCTATCAAGATACCCAAATCCAATATACTTATCTGCATGTTAAATCTCTAGTCACCCACGAAATGCCTACCTATATATGGCAGAAGCTATCATGATCATGAACGATGGGACATTAATCAACATTTCGTATGCGCGGGTTTTGTTGGATCCGCTCGTCGCTCGGAACTTCCCTTGTTGAAATGATGGCGTCGTCAGAATGCAGAATTATCCTGAACGGCAGCACACACACAGCAAGGGACATGCGCAGCTGAAAAATGAACACCAGCTGAACGATTGAACAACATCATGGCCTTGGCCAATTCGAGCATCCTTCCGACAATGGGCCAATCACTTATCTTAAAGGACTGCAGGGTCCTCGTCACTGTTTTTTTTCTTCTCCTTTCTTAATTTCCAGCCTTTCTTTATCTCTAGCATGTATGCAATATTAACGGCCGGGCAAAGGTTATCTATCATAAAGGGATCGTCCGCCCGCCAGCAAGAAAAGGGAAGGTATCCATTTTCCTTCGCGATACCAGTCAACATCAACCCTGCCTGCCCAGAATGCTTGATCCTATTCAAGCTTTCTGATTCTCCACTCTTTTTGTCTCTTTCCAGGCACCGAAGATGTCGACGGCCCATGCTTGACATTTCCCGGATACGACGGATAAGGCGCTACCTTCCCGAAAGGGCTGCTTGATTGCACTGCAGCTGCGAGCTGCCCGTCGCGCACAATACTCTCTGACGATCACTCACGTTCTGCTCGAACGTATAAATATACGAGCGCAATGCGGTATATACCCACTTATAATATGGCTACGAACTCGAGCGCGAGTAGTCTTGATCTGTGTTATTTTTATCTTGATTTTCCATTGTTATCTTAGTTTCAGTTTCTTCGCTCCTCAATAGGCGGTTTTTGGGCTGATTGCAAGTTTGTAAATGCGCATTGCACGTTACACGTTGCCATTTTCTATTATTATCTAGCCCTGAAATTGTTCATACATCACCGTCCAAGGTGACCCGGTTTGTTATAATGAAGGTCGTCTTTTTCACACTCCTTGGATTTCTTTTTGCTACGGCGGCTCTGGCCTCTGCGGCCTGGAACAAATCCCCACAAGCTATCAAAAAGCTTTACGATGAATTGAGAGCAGAAGGGTCCGACCAGAACCAGGAGCGGTATACTCCTCTTAAGGACCGAGTCCTTCGCAAAAAGTTAAAGTATTATAACAAGAAGACGAAAGGTATTTTCACCTCTTGTACTTCTTCTTGTCTAAATTGTCAATGGCATGTCTAACGATTTTAAAATATATAGAATTCTGGGTCAATGGCACTCGTGGCGCAATCCCTGACGTTAATTTCGACATTCCGGAGTCTTACGCCGGTCTTCTTCCGATCTCTGCCTCCAAAAACGAGTCTAGGAAACTATGGTTCTGGTACTTCCCAACCACTGGTGGTCCGGAGACGAAAGATGATTTGGTGATTTGGCTCAACGGTGGCCCAGGATGCAGTTCTCTTGAAGGATTGCTACAAGAAAACGGCCCGTTCACATGGCAATACGGAACCTATCGACCGGTGCCGAACGAATACACTTGGGTCAAATTGGCGAATATGGTCTGGATTGAGCAACCTGTTGGTATGTTCGCCTCGAATATATTGGGATGATAGAATTTACAGGGCTGACAAAAGATCGTAGGAACCGGGTTCACACAAGGAGTGCCCAATATCAAAAACGAGGAAGAGCTAGCAGTGCAATTCCTTGGCTTTTTGAAGAACTTTGTGGATAAGTTTAGCCTTCATGGCAAGCGTATCTGGATTACTGGAGAATCTTATGCCGGGTAAGTTTCCCTATTCTTCAGCACACTCAAAATCCAAGATTGATATTGAATGCGAGATCATATAGAAAATACATTCCCTACATCGCCGATGAAATGTTAAACCGTACCGATACCAAGTACTTCAACTTCAAGGGCTCCATGCTTTACGATCCGAGTATCGACAAAGATCTCTATCTGGAAGAAGTCCCAGTAGTTCCGTTCCTTGTACGCAACAATGCAATTTTCAACTTTCCGGACGAGGATATCGCGGAGCTTCAAAAATCAGCCGATGCATGCGGCTTTACAGCTATCTACGAACAAGGCCTTACTTTCCCACCTGCTGGGCCTGTCAATGACACTTTGATCCCGGCTAGATGTCAACTCTGGAATCGTACGTACAATAATTCATGATATTCCTTCTAATTTTTTAAGTGTACTAACTATTTCATTACAGAGGTCTATAGCCGCGCCGCAAAGATCAACCCTTGTTTCAACATCTACCACATCATGACAACCTGTCCAAACCTCTGGGACGTGCTCGGTTTCCCAGGATCGTTCGGCTACCTCCCCGAAGGTGCAAAAATCTACTTCAACCGTCCAGAAGTCCAAAAGGCCATCAACGCCCCTCGAGTCAAATGGGAGGAATGCAGTTCACAGGATGTCTTCCCCGCAGGGGACAGATCGCCATTCCCCGTCCCCGGCGGTGTTCTAGCCCGGGTTATAGAAAAGAGCGAAAGAACTGTTGTTGCCCATGGATTGTTGGATTTTATATTAATTGCCGATGGAACCTTGATTTCCTTGAATAATATGGTTTGGAACGGACAACGAGGGTTTTCGAAGAGGCCGAGTAGGAAGTTTGTGGTGCCTTATGATAGTCAAGGAGAATTGGGGGTTTGGCATGAAGAGCGGGGGCTTACGTATATTGAAGTTAGATTGGCGGGACATATGGTGCCGCAGTATCAGCCTGCGGCGGGGTATAGGCACTTAGAGTACCTTTTGGGACGAGTTAAAGATTTATCGGTTTAAAGAGGGGTTTTATTTGGGTTTTAAGTATTAGCTAGATAACCCTTTTAGGGGTTGATAGGCTATTGTTAGGGTATACTGCCTAGAATATACGCATGTGGGGTTGTCTTTCTTACTTCGTGTGGGCTTCAGGGTATTGCATTGTATGATTAAAACGGAGTGGAGTATCTGAGCTTTTTTCTTATACCCAGTTTGGATTAACCAACCGGAATGGAAAAGTATCATTATTTGTTATCTTCATTGCATTCCCGTAACATTCTAACGTTAATACGACCAAGTCGAAGGCAACTTTCGTATACGTACGTCCGGCTGCAGTATCCGTCATGATCACCTTATTGATATCTTACAACCAGGTTTCTCTGAGGTCTAGAAGTACCTCTTAGTATCATGATCGTCATGGAGGGCATGGCCTGTGACATAATTTTTGTTGGAGAAGTAAACTCTATGATGACGGGTTTGCAAATGGAACTCGGTTATCGTATAAATTTACCCATGAGGAGACGCTCATTCTTTAACATACAATTGAAGGAGAAAAAGTAGTTAGTGGAAAATGGAAGTAAAAGAAATGAAGAGTAAATAGGATGGTTGGAGGTATTCGATCCGTGTTTTGTTCTAGGCCGTGTAGATATAGATAGAGTTGGAAATAAAATGAAAATTTGTGATATAAAACAAGACAGACACCGCGCATTACGCTTTATATATAACCTCTAGGGAAAAACTGTACATGCAAAGAAATATGAGACAAAAGAAATGTAAGGAAATGAGGCTCGGAGTGACAAAAGAAAATGGAATGAGATGATAAGGAAACAAAAGGTTGGGTAAGAAGCCCCTTCACCGGCACTATCACCGAGGAGAATAGAAATGAACCGATACTAGAACGATTAGAGAATCAAGGTATAAAGAATCATGATGTATAATATCTGATTCTATGCGAGTTCTCTGTATGAACTAGTATCATCCACTGCTGCATGACGCTGAGGAACCAAGTACGAAGATCTATAACTAGAAATAACCGGAAAAAGGAATCCAGAGGAGAAATATTAACAAATGAACCCGACAACAAAACATCACCGAAATTGCAAAGAAGGTTTATATTTTTTTTTTTATATGCCATCAATCGTAAAATGTATAGGGGGAAGGGTTTTGGTATATATGTTTGTTAGGATATATATATACCGGCCGTCTATGGTGAAGACGAGTATAGACATAGTATCTCGAGGACGAGGATACTATCTGCGGGAGCTGCTGAGGGGCTTTTGCTCTGCAAAGCTTCTGCTGGATAGAGCAGATTCGATATCGCCGCTGGAAGTCACTGCTTCTCCATCTTGGGGTCGGTCTCTGGAGGTGGCCAGGAAAATGTTATGTTGGCTATATGCTCATAATTGCGAAAGAGAACAGGGGGGACAGAGCATAATCGGAAAGGAAAAATAGAGCTCCAGGGGAAAGGAAAAGATATTACGCTTACCTTCTAGTCAATTCCAAATCTCCAAGGTCCTTCCTTCGCTTCCACTCATCAAAGATCTCGCCGTAAGGCTTAACAACCAAGTAGATAACTACAACAGCGAACATCAAAAGTGCGTCGAAAATGTAAAGGTAAGCTTCGTTTCTCATGAGAGGGCCGTCGTGAGGCATGATGTATTCGATAACTCTGAATAGGGATCGAATGAGGATGAGTACGTTGGCGAAGTACATTGTGAGAAGGTATTTGCGACCCTTGATCTTTTCGTGGACATGGGAAGGTGATTTATTAAGACGGAGGTGGAAGAGAGAGGCGATGATGATAAATCCACCAAAGAAGAAAATTTGGATGAAGAGACCGCCCATAACAATTTTTTGTCCACGGTCGGCGCTATCTGGATCTCCTTTGGCCATCAGGCCGCCTCCTATTGTTGTTAAGATATTGGATTAGTTATGGATTTTATACACCAAGGTGGGAAGACCTTAAGATCTCAATATCTTGAAGTGAACGTACCTGCACTCTGCGCGAGGAAAGAAAGAACGTCACCAGTAACGAAAAATGTAGTAAGCCATCTAGCTCGAATGATAAGAAGGTTTTCGGCGTGCAAAGCAATGGCGAGACGGCTAAGGGTCATGTAGATTGATGCGGCGAAAAGAGCTGGAGCGAGCAAAATGAGAAGAGATTGCATAATAAACCAAGTAAGAGAATAGAAGTCATAGTGGTTTCCGATACGCCCGCCGTAACCGACCGCTTGGACTATAGATTTTTCAGAAAGAAATACGAGGTTAGCTTTCCAATACACGGGCAATCGGGTATATGGACTCATGATATTCGGTCGAAAAGCTAGAGGGTGGTGACATACAGATTACACCGATAATAAAGGGAATGAAGTACCATCCCTTGTACTTGAAGAGACGGTAAACGTGGATGACACCGCAAATCGTGAAGAGGGCCACAAAGATGGCTGCCGCGGGCAAGCTAGGCCAGTAATAGTATGGAACCCAGCCGCCGTGACCATTGTCTGGCGAGGTGTCGATAACCGGTGCGCCCATTCTGCGGACTTTTGTATATGTTTCGAAGCTAGTCGATATACGTAATCTAGTTGCGTAAAAGAAGCTTCTGAGTCGATATGAGCTATGCTGGGAGGGAAGCTAAGGCGGTAAGGGTGGAGTATCTAATTTGTAAGGCTGGCTTAGGTGTAATATGAATTGATAGCAGAGTTTTGAGGCTCAAATATTGATCAAAGGGGTAAAGTATATATCGAAGTTAACCGTGGAAGGTGCAACTGAAATCCCAAAGTTACTAGCTAAAAATATTAGTAACGGGATGGTCTACCAAGCGATATTGTGTCTTTGGAAGATTTAGTTGTAGATTTGTAAGTAAAAATGTAGAATTCAGGAGAAACCCAAGATCTGACAGGATACTTATAGAATCCGAGGATAGATAACGGTTAGTTTTCGACTAGCGTCCGAATCAGGAATTATTCTATACGAAGACCGAAGACCAGACCGAAGACCGACTTAAAACAAGGTTGCTAAAGTAAAACGAAAGCGAAAGCCTACCCGCCACATGGGATTCGTAAGCTTTTGAAGGAAAGGGAATTAGAAAGTAACTACATTTGGGAGCATGCGCAGGCGAGAAATCCGCATCTATATGAAAAAAGCCTTCCGGATGCCTGATGGGCCGGTGTTCGATTCATTACATATCGGGGGCTACGGGGCCGGGGCAAGTGCAAGTTAAGTTTTGCGTCGGGTCCGCAGCATACATGTACAGCACTGCACAGCGAAACGATATTGAATGCGGCTTGGTCGCATATTGATCCACCTTAATTTCTACCAATGGACAAGAATAGCTGCGGATGTAACTATGGTCCGGAAAATTAATTTCAGAGAAAATCCGGAGCTATGCTTGTAATCGTGGCCACTGTTTCTCGAATAGAACACTTGCAATCAATGAAGGGGCGGCTTTACGCGTATAGAAACGTGTTGCGGCCTCTATACGGTCCCAAAGAGGAAATTTAGCACTTCGACGTTTATACGAGACAGGGATGTGGGTCAGAGCTTGGAGATTAGCATAACCTTCGACAACAAAGCTTAAGGCTGAGCTTAAACGGCTGCCGAGGCGAATTATCTAATCGACACGGCATATTCCATTCTTCGAATAATATCCCCCGAACGTAAGCAGTTGCGTAGGCATTAGCTTGGCTGTTTTAGTCTTCGATATGTCCCTAATGCGGAAGTCTTTGCGGCAACATTTATTCCAGCTTAGTCCACCGAATCCTGATCGAACCTACTGCATTGTCAGCAGAAAAACCGCACAATCTTCCAAGGAAATCTTCTTGCATTGCATCATTGGTCCTTTTGTTGTTCGATACCTCCTTCGTATATCGCATAGCGTTCTTTTTTCGTCTTCTGGTTACTTAAGCTTTTGCTTGTCTGACGCAGGAACGCAGATTGTGATTTGATTCCTGGTCTCGTTTCCCGTTTCACGGTTTACTCAGGCAGTCCCAATACGTTTCGCTCGGCAGGTGCCATTACGAGAAACTATAACTAGGTGGCTGTACGATATACGAGCTTGCTAGAGCCATGTTGCCGGCAAGCCCTGCCGATAGCACCGGATCAACCGTACCACGGACGCGGCGCTTCCACAATAAGAGCCGCACAGGTTGCAGGGGCTGCAAGGAGAGGCGCATCAAGGTACCTAATTCCGATCCAGTCTTTCGAATTCTGCCACTTCGTATTTTGCCCCTTTTGCACGCTTTACAACGTGTCGACGACAACGCAAAAATGCCACAAAATACAACAGAACAAAATTTCGACGGCTGCCGGTTGTGGAGGTACAATTTCAAAAGCTTAAACCGATAATATTTTCTGCTAGGGAAAAATTACAAAATACAAATAGAATCGTCATTTGAATCCATGGCTAACAAGTATGTTAATAACATTGGCAGTGCGATGAGGGACGACCAATATGTTCGAACTGTATCCGTCGAAGCGCGGTCTGTGAGTACGAAAAACAGGTGGAGAAAATAAGTGATACTCCAACCCCGCCGCCTGCCGAAAGCTCCAATACAAAATCTACGGGAAAAACAAGAAAATCACGAAGGCGGAATGACGGCGACTCTCCTTCGAAATTTACATTTGTAGATGTCAACAAGTTAATCGCCAAGAAAAGAAAACGCGATGGATCTGAAGATGGCACCGTCGAGACAACGGACGCGAGTCAAGGTAATAGCCCGGCGACAACTGACGATACCGAAGTCGTTGTGAGCTCGCTACCTGTTCTTACCGGCGCTGTGGAAAGGGCATTAGAAAGAGGGCAGAGACTTGCGGAGATGATTGTTGTATCAAAACAGTCAAATCTGCTACGAGGGGAGAACGAGTACATCCCGAGGTCAAACAAATCACATTTTACTCCTAGTGGGTATTCAGACTTTGGTAGTGTTGGAATCGGCGATTTTGCATCTCATACTCCGAATTTCGGCCACCATTCTCCACAGGCGACGTCTTCAAGTTCACCGTCAACTTCAATTTCGCTATGGCAGTCCTCACTGTCCACAGGCTTACGGCAAGGTGGTAGTGATGTGAAAATAAGCCTTCAAGATTACAACCTCATCAATACGTATAGAACTTTTACTTGCCTAACCTTCCCTTACGTTACCCCAAAACGTAATCCGTGGAAGACGTTGACTTTCGACCTCCAGTTTAAAGTATGCAACCTTGCTTCACAATTTGCGATATTGCCTTTGAGAAGGACACTCGCCTGTGTATTCTTATTTAGGAACTAATTTTCAATTCATCTCTTCAGAATCCATACCTTTATCACACAACGATTGCGATAACTGCAGCCCATATTCGGTATCTACAAGGCGTCGCCACTCCTTCTCTGTTGGAGGTTTCGCACTATGTCAAAGGTCTCGCATCCTACCGAGAATACCTATCAATGAATTCTGCACTAGCCCTCACAGTCTCAAAGACAGGCGAGATTCCTGTTGAGAGCCAGGGATTATTTGCCACATCGGCCTTACTCGGCGCATATATGTGGACGGCTGAATTAACCGACATCCATCATTGGCTCATCGCAAAGTTCTCGATGACGGTAGGGACACGAGAGATTATCAATGGTGTCTGGGAAGCAAATCTGTTTACGGAATTTCGGGAAGCTGTGGGGGAGTCTTTACAAGACGTGACGACGAGACTTCATGAGGTAATAAAACTGGGTGCGGATGGTGGTGTTGTCCTACCAGCCCTCGAGGCTTTAGCGACTGGCCAGGCAACATCTCGACTGTTACTCCCTGCCGCAACAGGGGAGGTTGAGGACATCGATGCACCCGCCGAGGATGACAAGATGGCAGTTGGCGCCCTAGGACCGGAAATCTACAATCCAGAGTATGCTTGGGTGGATCGAGAGGAATGCCCATTTTATAAAACTTCCAACGGATCCATGGTATCAGATATTGGCAGCCTTCATCGCTTAGTCTGCATAATAACTGCACTGGAAACAGAGGGGAGGATATCGGATGATACTATGACAGCATTGGTCAGAATGATATTTATGTGGCCCGGGTTTGCTTGCCATACTGTTCTTGAAAAGTTGAAGGAGAGTGATAAACGAGTATATCTATTGCTAGCGTATTACTACGCTGCTGTTGTCAAGATGAAACAATTGACCTTGCCGTCAATGGATGCTATCTTAGATGAAAATTGGTCGCCACCTGTGGATGAGGTATTAAGATCCTGGTGGCTGATGAAAAACCCGCGGCTTTTGCTTAGGGGAATTGTTGACTGGTTAGGGAAAGATTGGGTCCATTGGTTGGACTGGCCGCTCAAAATCTTGAGGGATGAAGAGGAGTTAGAACGGACAAGAATTGAAGGGCTGTGGGAGCCTGCGATGGCAATGTGAGTTTTGCTTAGTTGTGAGGATGCGGATGCGGATTCAATTATTCATCACACTTGGGTCGTCTTTTTTGTTTCTCTCTTTCTTTGTTTATCTTTGAACAGAATAATTTGTATTTAATTTGCCTGAGGGTTTTTGCTTTCGTGTATATACAATTTGGTGGGCGAGAGACCTCGAGATGATGCCTTGATGGCACATTCATATAGATGTTGCTATTCAAGAATACTGTCTTATAATCGGGTCTAGGATATCTAAAAGGTGTCACTAGGAAACCTTGCTCCGCCCTGTTTTCGAATCTCGTCCAGGATGCCCATTATCCTTTCCGTCTCTGCGAGTGGTATAGTCTCATTCTCCTTTCGGCCATTTGCGACATCAACAGCTACAGCGTCGGCTTCCCAATAGAAGCCCCTCCCTGGTTTCTCAAACTCGTACACCTTTCCTTCACCTTCCTCGTCATGCAACTTAACCGTAAAGCTCTCGGGCGATGAAGTAGGACCATGGATCGTAATGACACCCTTGCTACCCTCTACCCTCGCGAAAGTATTGTCCGTTTTAACATTTGTGGTCGACGTCAATATACCATGCTTGCCCGTTGATGGATAGCTCAAGATCCAGCTACTCAGCGTCTCAACACCACCTTGTAAGGTCTGAGCTGCTAGAACCTTTGGATGTTCGCCCTTGCCGATATTTTCTTCCAGCGTCAAAATCCCCCATGTGAGACTGTAAATGCCAATGTCTAGGAGTGATCCGGCTCCCATACTTAAATCCTTTAGTCTGCTACTATCGGGCAAGCTAGCAACATCATACGACAACCCAAAGTCGGCAAATGTACGCCAGACTTGTCCGATAGCTTTTTCTTCATACAAGAGTCGTCTTAGTTCTTTGACCAATGGATAGAATCTTGTCCACATCGCCTCCATCAGAAATACACCTTTCTCCCTCGCCAGAGCAGTCACTTCCTTAGCATCGGCTTGGGTCAACGTAAACGCCTTCTCACACAGAACATGCTTCCCCGCGTTGATAGCATCAATACAATTCTGTTTATGGAAACTGTGTGGTGTTCCAATATAGACGACATCCACATCAGGATCATTGTAGACCTCTGCATATGAGGCGTATATCTTAGGAGTGACACCCGAGTTGTTGGCTAGATTTGGGTGAACGTATTCGTCGTAGAATTTTTGACCTTTGGGAATTGAGGATGAACCGATGGATTGGATTATGTGGTTTGCACGTTTTTTCGGCCAAGATGGAAGGAGAAGGTCGCTGATGAACCAGTTGGAGATCATACCGGTTGCTACTATTGTTAGTATGAAATTTAGAAGACGAAGGGGGTTATAATCTGGAATTACCAACGATGCCCCAACGGACGGTAGGAAGGTCTTCTGCCATGGCTTAGGTCTGTGAATGGTATCTCGTTCTGAAAATCGATTTCGTGGTATCGATGCAGTGAATTCTAGAGCTCTAGCTGGAGTTGCATCGATCAATGGTCGATGGTACGAGTTTCTAGTTATAATTATATGTGGGCAGTTGAGGTGCTATCGATATCATCTCCTCTAAACTTATATAGGTGCTCGTCGATACCCCGCGCCATCCAGGATTATGGAGCACCCCGACACGGGCCTTCCCCATCCGAAGCTCGAATACCAGGTTCGAAACGGCTTAGCACATCAGATGCGACGTTCCGCGACCGCGACCGGATAAACTTCGGCTAAAAGGTAGCTTGGCTTGCACCACTTATCGATTACATCATGCATCATGGTACCATGGTTAAAGGTCAACACAAGAAGGTCACCGACACCGCGATGCACCATTGGATGTCAAGGCTGATCTGAACACCAAACTATCGATCTCCATTGCAGAGCGCTACAAAGTACTTACTTAGTTGCTGTGGCCAAGTGAATACCCAAAGATTTGATCGTCAGTACGAGACTCGGGTTCAGCTCGCGACTATGTAATTGTGTAACCATAGAATCACACAACTCTCGCAACACAGATGTAACAACTGTTGCAAGTCGAGTGAATTCCTGCCTGCTCAACGTAACGAAATTTAATTACTGCATGCTAAAGCTATATAGCTATACACTTGTCTTGATATCTCTTCAATCATGATAATATACTACAAGTAAGTCAGCCAAATCTGAGGCCAAAATTATGAACGTACGCCAAATCATACGCTTAGTGCATATATGTACTCATATCTCGTGTTCTTTGTGTGCTCTTTCACCTTACCCGTTCATTAATTATAATTGTTTCATTGTGACTTTATCAAGATCACCATCCAACAATATTTGATTATTAGTTTTTGAACAACTTCTCAAGTATACATAAGTATCGCATGGCTGCGGGATTGATCTTCAATAAAGTGATCTCCCAAATCATCCCATGAATCTTGACCATTCACCGAGCATGTGGTCATAATCAAGAAGCTAGGCGGCATGTAACTGACCTCGAGGCATGTACCTCTTTGTTGGCTGTTTTATAAGGCTCAATGATGTAAGCAGTACCTCAGAGCTTCATTTCAATATCTTTTTTTGTTTTCTTTTCTGTTTCCCCCCTTTGTAGATCACTTTAGTTATCATCAAACCAATGTTTCTTATACCTTGTGAGCTTTTATCACAGTTTTAAATTTTGAGTGCCTTCATGTATTCATTGCTGGTCTCAAGCATATTTCTCCGTTGTATCTCAAGCTAGAAACAAAGAATAAAGGCTGTATATCAACTATCGAAATATGTTTCATAGCTGTCGTTATGTGCTATCATATTCATTGATCGTATGAGCTCTCGCCTTGAAGAATTGTGAGCCGGTCTTGAAATCAATATTTAAATCCGGAAATACACTGGCCATGGTCTAGACATCGTCCCTCACCTCAGCATCATCGAATATCTTTCCCTCAAACCGACAGAATTATAGAATTTTCCACCGTGCTACAAAGATCTACATTTCGTATTCTAATCTGCATCAACTTCCTGACAACCTCACTGATCTCATAACCAAGAAAACCTTACATCCATTATCATCGAGATCCAACTATAAACTCACCTACGGAATCTACGCCAAGACATATACATCAGTGAAATCTGTCCTAGCACTTGGATTCCTAAGCTACACAGAAAATCGGCACTTTCATACCCCATTCGATCGGTTATATTCGACAACAAGCAAAATGCAGTGGATTCTTAATGTCATCTACTTCTTGTGCATCTTTGTCCTCCTCATATTTATTCGGGATGTTCTCAGAATTTTGGGCTTATGGAGAAATCGTCGCTAGGGTTGAGGTTCACTAGAGAGCTTCTGGAATCCATGTGGACTATACCTGTGAGCTTGGATCCTCATTCTTGATTAACTGGCGTATGAATATAAATTCAAGCTAACTTTTGGAGAAACTAGCTCTAATGGTACATAGAGAAGATGGAGTAAACAAGTCAAGTTTTAGCAAGAGAAAGCTCGAGTCACTGCTATATATTAATCGCAAATAAGTACATCGAGGGAAAAATGACGAGCTTCGGGACGAGAAAACAGATTTACTTTGGCTTTGGAAGCCTGTATTCTCATTGACTCTCATTGACTAAAAAGGGAATCTTCATGTTAAATCGCATATTTGGGAGATCTCGAGACAAGTCCGAATTCTGTACTGAGCCGCCAAGGAATCAAAACTACAATATAATATTTGGCTAGTATACTCTGCCGAAACTGTTATATCATGACCAATTCTCGAGAAGGTAGTATTTTGTGAACCAAGTTTGGTGAAAGTAGACCTAGAGTTCATTTTTTACATCTGAAACCAACTTGATGTAGCCGTGTTTGCCCTCGTAGGTCGTAGCATCATCTTCTAGACTACATATTATATGGCAAGCAACCCCTTATGAATAATCTACGCCTTTTTAGCACGCTCTCCACTTTTTCGGTTACTGTGTTTTATTCGATTGTCTCAACATCTGGTCTGAGTGAACGCCATTCGTTCCATTTTTTGAGACATGGCTCACAGGAGGGCACAGGCTCGCCTGCGTATACTATCTGGGTTTCGGCGACTTTGGAGCAAATGCACATTATCTTAGGGTGGTAAATGGGGAACCTTGTTTTACAGTAGTCGTGGATGAGCACGAGGAAACACATTGTAGCTGTTGATCTGAGGCTTTACGTGAATATAAGGGGAAGTTTGTTGAATTTGAGTTATCTAGATAACTATGTGGATGTGTATGGTATGGGGTTTGAAATAGTGGTTGGGAATGTAGGAGAATTCAAACCAAAGGCTTGCTAGGATGTATGGATGATGTGTGATTGATGGGGAGAGTGAAAGTAGGCGTAAGAATCTACCTCTCTAGATTAGCTTTCTATACTTCAAAGGTAGTTATCGGGTTGCGAGACTTAATACATACGCACGAGGATGAACATTGGGTTTGAATTCCAAATCTTAGATAACAGCAAGGTCGAGGTGTCTGCAACAGATTAAGTAACGGTTAGCTATAAGGTTTATGATCTCGAACTCGAAACTTGTAGACTCTTGCCTCAAATGCAGCCGAGTGGAGTTGCCAGGGATATGATTCCGTAGACGCGTCTGTTCAGAAACATATTTTACTTCCCGAGCCGCTTCAAGAATGCCTTGATCAGATCCGTGGCACGAATTTTGCCATCCTTATACTCTCGAACTGCTGTTCTGAGTTGCTTTCGTGGTTCGGATGAGATTTTATCTTCGTGTGGGACGGAGGGTTGATACCCTTCAGCGAGGGCGCATGACGCGACACAAGACTCGACTTCAATCGAGTCGACCTCGTTGCCACACATGCAGTCTTCAAAAGGGCCTGGGACCAGTTTAACCCATTTGTTGGTGGTTTTCTTGCAATTGTGAAAATACCTCCAGTGACACATTTTGGGACGTGTATCTTGAGGTGTAAGAACAATATTTTGTAGGTGAAAATTTTGTGGATTGAATTGATAGTTGTTGAATATCGAGGACAATGGTGTAATTAGAAGATGCTGAGATGTAAATTAATGGGATGTAGTTTGGTGGTATTAGAGCTAGGATTTAACTCGTATCTTGAGCGGACGATATCGGAAAGAAGTCTTGATTAACAGTGACTAGCTGTATTATTGAGCTAATCATCGGTATTCTGATGTTCTTGTATCTGGTCCTAGTAGCGTAAAGGGGTAGAGTCTATATAATTACTCGAGTGGATATAACGAACTTCTCAATTGAAACGTATGTACTCTCGTAAGCTTAAAGCGACTCTGTGTGTATACTAAATCCAGCAGATTACTAGTATCCTCCTTATATATCAGACTTGATATTTCCTCTGAAAACAGTGTTTACCTAGTAGCTGAGCTTTATAGATCTCTAGAGATCTCCTCTACAATATCATTAAGGTTGGGAAAGTTCTCTGAAGTCTTCCAGAGAGGTAATATCTCAGAGGATCTGCATCTCATCCAAGCATCTATTCCAGTTATAACAGACTTTAGGGTCATTTCCTGCCCATTAGGTAAATCTGAAAATAAGATTTTAAAGCCGTCAGAGTTTGATGATTCTAAGCGTTCTTCCCAATCTACCAAACTATCAATAAGATTCAGGTGTAATTCGAATTTAACCCAAATCTCTTCAAGTGCGTCGATGAACTTCTGTTGTGCGTCTTCATAAAATCCAACCCTGTATCTTGCATCTACCTCATTCTTCCGCAAAGACTCCCCTTGCCTATTATAATAAGTGCAATCAATTATTACGCAAAGCAAGGCTTGTTCTCTTGTCTCAAATTTGTTTTCTAGGTAGTCGTATGCCGGAATCCGGGCTAGCCACAGACCCGCACTTTCCAATTGGGGGTATATCTGTTCAATAACTCCAAGATATGCTGAAATCATGTCGCCGACTTCTTTCCAGACCTTCAGATCTAATTCGTTACCGTTCTGGGAAACGTATGGCAGTGTTTTTTCGAACTCCAAACGGGCTCTTAGTAGTATTTGGCCATAACGCTCTAGCGACTCCCCTGTTCCTAGAACATCCTCCTCCTCGGAGATTGGGCAATATTCAGTGTCGATGTAATAGTCATTCATAATACGAAGGATACTTGAGATTGGAGTCTCAAGTCTGTTTATAGTATCAAGCCAGTAGGGGTTATATTCGACAATCAATTCTTCGACCGCGTCAATACTAGTTGCTAGTGTTATTACAGCCCTTGAATATTGAAAAGGGAGTAGTTACCTTGGTAGGCTGCAAAACAGAAATAAAATCGTCCATAATGCTCCCTTCAAGAGAGTCAGAGGTATCTTAATCATCGTATTTGTATCAGCTTTGTAGCTAGAGACGACATTAATATTCCCATCTATGATGTTGTTAAGTCGCTATAGCGCTAGCTAGCTTAGCATTTTTGACGTCCGTTTAATTAGGGGTATATAGGGACGTATTTTCATTAGCCTTCAATGAGAAAATTGTACGTCGTAAGAGCTTGTTTCCAATTTCCTTTCGTTTACATGCATAGATCAGTGAAAGTTTATTTCTCGGGCCTTGCCAAAGTAATTTGTTTAACGATAATTTGGCTATGTTATCCTACGCTAATACATACGTATGTATTTTATAACAACTTTTTATTATAATTGTACCTAATTGCTAGGTTGATCCTGAGAAGTATTCAGACACCCCGTCTTTGATGCTGAATCAATGGATTGCATATGTGAAGTATAGTGAAATTTACGGTGCGTCATCAAGGTGGGTGTTTAGTATATTAATAAAATGTCTAAACTACTCTCTGAAACCCTAAAGCTTCCAACTAGCCCCGTAGTACCTGTTATTCCTGCCACGGCCAACCCCCTGCAGGTTTTGCGACTAAGATAGTCTCCTCTCTAAGAGGGAGAAAAACGTTCAACGGTACCAAAGAATCGGCTGTCCTGATTAAGTTATCAAGGGGGGCCCAAATCTTCCAACAATAAACCCAATTGTCAATCCTAGAAATCACGGACTCGATTGTATCGCCATGATTATCAATCCACCATTCGGGAAGTAGACCTTGGAAATTGTACTTCTGATTGTCGATATTCGTGGCGAACCATTCTAGGATCCCTTGGTTGTTGGCAATTTGGCTTACTAGAAGTTCTTTCAAAAATTCTAAAGGCCTTTTGAAGAAATTCCTGCCATCTGTATCTACATTTACGGTTACTGCAGGAGCGTTCCCAACTGCATATATGTCCGCCGGATCGGTTCCAGGAAATGGAATAGGTCGCCCGTGAGTATCGTAGAAGACACACATCCATACGATACAGAGGAAGGGTGATAAATTCCGTGCCGATTTTAGGAAAGGCCTGTCCGTAGTTGGAAGTTTGTTGAACGAGTTGATTAAGAGGGTTATACTTTCTTGGAAGCCAGATATAAGCGCATAATATTCTTTAAGTTGATCTCTCAAATCCGAAGCTATTGCAAGATCTTGAGGGGCCGACTCTGTAAACCCAAAATCTGACGAATCCTGGCCGTGGTTTATGTCATCCAGCGCGCTTTGGACCAAAGATATCATCTCATCCAGTTTTGCAACGATCTCGCCGATAACGCTAGTTAGAGTCGTGAGGGTTGGCGTCCGCGGATCCGGGGTTTCGTCAGCACTACCAAGCTGACAGTATTCATCCTGCAGCCTATGAAGGATGGTCGAATTCTGTAATAAATACTTGAGCGGGGTGAGGTTGGCCTGAACCATTGACACCCAGGTTGGACGGTAAAAAATTGTTTTTTGCGAAGCTGTTACTCTAAAGGTCAGAAGATATTAATTGCATTGCGCTATATGGAATTTCAAAAACATCAAGCATCGACTTTAAAATTGATTTGGAGCGAATTGGGGCACGCAATCTGAAGAATTCAACTTACAAAGGGAGGGAGAAAAGTAGGGAAATCAAATTGAATAGAAGGGCTAAGAACCCCGGTGAGCGGGCTCGCCGACCCATTTTGGCCGAATAATATTAATTGACTATCGTGTTCTATGGATTGAGGGGCACTGAAGTGGTGACCCTTATATTAAGGGCGATATAGTAAGTGAATCCGCATGTACGTACCTAGATATGTGTCGCCGAAGATGCCAAGTTCCTTCTCCCTATATACTATAGTACTGACTTTAGAGTTTTTCATAATCTAAGTGATATCGCAGTTGGAGACCTTAAGAGTTAGTTTCATACTTGCAAGGGAATATAGGACGATGGTGCGTGGTTTTGGTTGCCTGTTTGTGACACTAAGATCTAGATATATTAATGAGCTCAAGGTACATCTCCTAGACTTAGAGACAGACTTAGAGATAGAATTTATCAAGTTAGGTGTGGCTGAATCTCGGGATAACTTGAGGTTTGCAGTGAATAGGGGTGAATTAAACTATGAACGTCTCGTGAGGTCTGAGTGTGAGGGTTACATTAGTTCAAATCTCTAACGCCAGGTTTTTAGCTTCACCTAATCTTCGAACTCAGGAAATATTGGTAAACATGGCAGTTAGTAGGTAGCATGGAGTCTCCTCAAGTCTTTCTAATCTATCTTAATGTTGAGGAATTAAATCTTAGTTGGAGCATGGCTATCGTTTTTCTCGCCACTAGGCTCCTCAACTGTGGGCTATCATAGAGTTCAGATACGCCACAATGCTTTCCTATTGCGAAAATATTACGCTGGACGGTAGAATAATGATCTGGGATAGCTTATGGAGGCGTTCTTAGCCGCTCCATAGAGAAAAGTGACTGATTGCGTAGTTGGCGATATGCATATTTGCATCTCCGAGCGTGACGAGAGCGATCATATATTAGTATGGCTTAGCATGAAACTTAACTTTTCTCATCATCTATGAATTTATAGGTAGGTCGAACGAGAGAAAGCCATTTCATTCTGATACACTCGTGATACCCTTCCTCCTTTCTAAGTGACCGGCTCGTCAGGCTACCTTTGAGACTAAGAGTTTTTTAAAGCGTTAATTTCAATTGGTAATTTTCTAGGAACCGAGGAAAAGAATGAGTAGAGGGTGGTCTCGAGGCTAATAGAGAGTATGAAAAGTGTTGCATAATTAGTTTATGCTATGGTAAGAGAGACTTATTTGCGGTAGTGTGAGATAGTGTCAGCCTATTGACGTATTCATAAGTCGCATTGAGTCGTGTCCGGCATTCTTTGATCGGTATCCTGTGTCTGTGACGTGATAGAACATCGTCGTCGATTCCACGTACTCAGGTGATAGATGGTGAGATCCAGGCTCCATAATTTGAATTGCCTAGTTTCTAAATACAAACCGCCATTAGAACAAGGCGACAGAGAAAATAAAATTAGTCATAGTCCCAAAGGTCAGAACGTATCAAGGTAATGGAGTCATCCATGTGGTCTTCTTCAGCCGAACGATAAGTTTCGGTGACGGTTCTGTTGGATTTAGATCCCATGAGAGCGCCAACGGTGTTGAAGTTTTCGCCTTCATTGGTTCTAGACGGAGTCAAACCCATTGTGTGGATGCTTCTTGTCTCCAATTCCTCCATTGAGATCAAGTCTTCTTCTTGCTGGGCCTCCAACTCGAAGGCCTCAACCTCAGAGAGTGTCATACCCCTATCGTCGTCATCGTCGCTCTCGCTGACGGGTTCGAAGAGTGGGCTATCGGGCGGAATCCCATCCCAAACATCGACCAAGCGTTCAGGGGCGTCTTCTCGTGGTCGGCCATCCTCCTCGGATTGAAATGACTCCCAAGCACGGACGAAAAACGAAAATATTTGACGGATGTATGTAGTATCGTCGGTGGCGACATGTTTGTGAAGAACTGGAGCAGTTGGGTCGTCGAAAGTATCGAGGTCGACAAGATGGTAGAAGAATTCGTGAAGGTCGAGGGGCATATCGGGAAGGATGATTTTGATGAGCTTATAACTACTCATGGTAATCAAACGAGGTGGGAGAGTGGCTTCGGGAAGAAGCTTTCGCAAAATATCGTAGGGTCGAAGATTACCATCGTGGGTGAAAAGAATCTTGTGACGAAAGGTGAAGGCTTTGAGATCGTTTTTCATTTGATGAATCGTGCGACGTGGGATTTCAGTTGACCAGAAGTATCCTCGCATGTTGGAAATGGCTATGTCCATTCGTGTAACATCATACCAACGACGTGACATAGCGCCAGTGCACTGGTAGTCTAGAACAAGGTCAAGCCATTGGATCATCGACAAGACTTCCTTCCCGTTGCGAGGATCGAACATCGCGAGGTTTGCCTGGTAGATGATTTCACCGCTATACTTCATCAAGCAAACTTGTACGGGTGTTCGGGCAAAGCCAATTTCGAGGTAGTCGCCGATGTGGGTGTATTTGACGTCGAAGAAGATAAAGTCGTCAGCGTTTTGAATGGTAAGGGAGTCGAGAATGCCATTATCGAGTTTTTCCTTGTAGGCATATCTCATCTTAGCTTTCAAAATTTCCCAATCCATCTGAGGCTCGCGTTCTATATCGGAGGAAAAAACATCTGGAGGGGGAAGGGGTGGTGTCGGACCCCTGATGGCTTCTGAGAATGACCCAACACGATCACAGAGATTATCAGAGGAGGTACTTGTGGTCAAAATCTCGAAACGGTCGCTATCATCAGTGGGTGCCGAGTTAATCGCTTGCAGGTACAACTGCTCAAGCCTGCTGGCAAGATCTTGACCAGTCGGACCTAAATCCGAGGATTCGGTGTTACCCGAGACTCCTGCTTCAGGAACCTCGGTGGGGTCCCGGTCAAACTCCTGAAAATGCTGGAAGACATGTTCCGGAAATATCTGACTGGCTAAGCCCGAGGAAGCACGGCTAAGTGGTGACCCGTCAATGTGACCAGGCCGACGTATGCCCTCGTGAATATCCTCATACTGGCCGAGGAACCCTCCAGCCTCAAAGCTATGGCCACTAGCCAAAGCTGTCAATAATGGAGACTCTGCCTCTCCAATTGGCGAAGGCATCACAAAGGGTGACGGAGACCGAGCCTCATCGGGACTATGTTCAGGTGGCGAAGACAGGGAGATCAAGTCCGAGCCAATAGCCGGGAAAATGGAGATTGTTTCTTGATTAGACATATTAGCGGCGAAGTGCGATTGGTGGCAGCAAGCTACTTTCTTATCGCTCCAAGTGCCCTGATGAAGCTCTAGGACCAGGACCAAGTGAAGAGGCTTTCGAGGCTTTCAAGGAGAGAATGTCCTAGTAAAAGGGTTTTAAAAGAAGACAAGAAGCACCGTGATAGGATGGCGATGACGAAGAAGAGATCTTGGAAGAAAAAACGATGCCGAGGGTTGATGATGTTGACGTGGTTGATGGTGGAGGGTGCTGGAAGGGACTGTGTTTCCACTTTGATAAAATTTGCTAGTCGCTGCACCTCAACATCTTTAATAACCAAAACTACCATCCAGCCCTTCCACTCTCCCATCTCAGCAACAGTCGTATGACATCCCCAACTTCCAAGCCTTGTCTACCAAAAATCTGTAAAGTAATTCACCTTTCCAAGACTAGTCCAAGCTTTATATTCTCGAATTCGCCAGCAGCTTCTAAGCATGTGTGGTATTTTGCGTGTTGACCGACCCTCATAGCCTCGATCTTCTCCCCGGTGTAACGTGATGGTAACGCTGGCCCCGGTGGCCAGCTTCAATTGCTTCCCAATAGCTCCTAGAAGTTGCAATGACGATGCCATCTTTCATGGACCCGTGACGAATAATAGGTCATCTGACCGGGTCATAGCCGCTGCTAGATGGAAGATAATATAGTCACCGATCATCATTCATCACAACTCCGGCATGAGGCAAGCGAAGCCAAGTTCGAAGCCACCATGACTATCGCAGCGGTGGGCACCAACTGACGTCGAGGCTGTACGTATTCGCCTTCAGAGAATTAATTAGTACGAAGATCTAGGAGAATTCGAGTTACAATCCGGGAGCCCACCATTCTCGGCTTCGAAATTTCGACATATATTCGATATCCACCCGGCCGAAGACTGCGACTTCGAATCCAATTATATCCTGTTAACTCAAAAATTTCCTACCACACTGCTTCCATTATTTCGGTAGGGAAGATTCCAGCGTTTTTTTTGGGAAATACTTTGCTTCGTCGTGTACGTGGACGAAGCTTCATTTGCCAGACGAACCGATCCCATTTTAGATCTCGAATTTATATTAAAGGGCAGTTCTGGCTCCGAGACTATTCCATAAAGAAAAACGTGATTCTCTCACGACTAGTGATAAATTGGTCGAGTGATCTCTGCTTCGCTAGAATACTGAGATTATCTAGAGACTGATAAATATTCTACTGACTCTTGGTGGAAGCTGACATAGGAGCAGGCTTCAAGGGCATTCTAAGTTGACTTTAGGAATTTGAGTAGTTCTAAGCATAAGTCAAGATCAAGCTAGGAGTATGTATCATATAACCTAGACTTGATATGAGACATCGGCTACTAGTACGCCTATTTCTACGCCTATGCCTCGATCGTATAATTGACACTAGGCTGAACTATGATCATTAGCGAGAAATCCCATATATTAATATATTTTAGCGGGCGGGTTTATAGAATTTAGGAACTCTGTCATTGGACACTTCCATGACTAGTCTTTTTCTTACTTCACGTTTAAGTCCGGGATCGTCAGAATTTATTTAATAAACCTCGAATTATTATCATTAAGTGTATACTAATATGTAAGTAAGGAATTCGTGACCAAAGTCAACCAAGGAAATCTCCAATCTCCAAAGCTGACAGAAATAGCACATACAACAAACATCTACAGGACTCGTGAACGAGAACATATAATGAAGCGCTATATACGGCTATGAGTCTTTGCAAAGTTGAAAAACTTCACTCATTACTAATGTGGAGTGGACTTTTTAAACGGTCCGTTTAACAAGAATGATCGGGGCAGCCAACGTTGGTTCCGAGTGTATTACCGGAGATGTTGACGACTTGGAAGAGAGCGTTAATGACACCTCCAATACCCTCACCAGCAATCAGACCAGCTGCAATGCTGAAACAGTAAATTTCAAAGCCAAGAGGCCATTTCTTCTGCCAGACGTAGGCAATAGTGGCGCCAATGCACATAGCGGTGGAGTATTGTGTCTGTGGTAACAAGAAACCGAGACCAAGAACCATCATATTTGGCATGAATTTCGCGGCCTTGGTGTGGCCAGTCGAGTTGAGGTAGTGTCGGCCGATGACAACGAGAACACCAACAATAGAAATGACGATGGCGAAAATTCCAGAGGAGGTAGGAATAGGGAAGCTTGGATCGGTCATGGCAACCGCGACCGCGCGCCAGGCGGAGACAGATGGAGCAAGGAAATCACAGGAGTCTGAGAGCTCAAGGTCGACAATGCATGGATAAGCTAGAAAGACCTGTTAGTTTAACTGTTTTAGAAGGTAGTGGGAATCTCGGAATCTTACCCTTAGTGAAAAGGACGAAAATCGAGGGAGCAAGCCAAATGCTGACGAAGGAGCCAACGCCCTGAGCGTACCACTGAACACGTGGTGGAGTCCTGAGCAGGAAGCCGACTTTGAAGTCATTGACTAGATCGGTGGACTGAGAGGCTGCACCAGCGGCAACAGCGCCAGACATTAAATTGTAAAGCTGAGCGGTGTGCATGGCGGTTCCTTGGCCCTTAGTTACACCACCCATAATGAGCTGCGAAGCCTTAGAGACAGTGGTGATAGGTGTGATATCGGTAGCTCCGGTGCATTGGATAGCCAGCAAAGCAAAGAACAAACCGAGGATGAGAGATAAGATAGAATATCCAACTGGGAACTGATATTGGAGGCCAAGGACGACGCAAGTTAAAATGACGACACCGATACATCCAAGACCCCACATCCATGCTGGCACCTGGTCTTCCTTGGGCGAAGGGTCTTCCATAGTATCACCAGAGATTGGCCTAGCAGCGATCTTGGCGATGAACTTGTTAGACTTTCCGTGTCGTTCGATCAAAGAATTCAGACGCTTAGCACCCATAGTTGTGGCAGCACCGAAAGCCTTGCCGATGATCTTGTAATTGACTGCGAGTTCGGCGAAACTGACGGCCATCATGAGAAGAACACCAGGCCATATCATCCAATAACGTGGAGAAGGAGCGTTCTTAGGGTCAGAGAGACGAAGGCCATTGCAGTTCCACATATCAGGATAGTTTTCGGACGCCCGTTGGCAGAATGCAGCATCGTATGCTACAAGAGTTGGCCCAATGATACCCCAAGCGATGATGGAACCGGCAAGGAAAGAGTAGGCAGCATTGAGACCGACAAGCATACCGCTACCAATGAAGGCAGGAGTCCATTCGAGGTACCAACCCCAATTGACCAAAGAAATGGCGCCCTTGCCGCCCCAGGTGTAGATCCACCAGAATACGTGCCAGTCCCAGAGGATACCAATGGCATACTGGGAAACAACTCTCTGGATAAATGCGAAGATGAAGGCAATAGAAAGACCCTTAATTCTCTTCTTAGCGCTTTCGAGCCCACCGGTGCTCAAGTGCATGCTGCGAATTGTCAAAGCGGTGGCGGAGGCAGTCGGGTAAACCAAATTTAGTTCACGAGCGATGTGGATAATGAAAAACTTTCGCACTGTATATAATGTAAGCAATCATCTGGGAAAATGTATTCATCCATCGTGGTGTTCTTACATGGAACAGCGAATGTAAACCCGAAGTAGGCAGAGACGGCGGTAAAAGAAATGAGCTTCCAGTAGTCGTCGGCGGGATCCTTGGAAAGAAGATTCATCTGATACAGAGCAGGAACAGCGGAAACGAAGATTGTTCCAAGGCCACCAGCAGCTGTAGCAGCTGTCTGAACGATGTTATTCTCCATAGGCCCGAAGTAACCACCAATCCATGGGATCTTGGTGAGAGAGATGAGCTTGATGATGGCGAAGCCACCCAAAGCCCCCAACATATTGGCAGTAAAAGTCCATCCTAAGAAAAACCGTTAGAACTTATTGCCTCCATCTAAGATATCGGATTTTATAATGTCGAGATTGTCATGACCGTACCTGTCTTAAGACCTATTATACCACAGCGGACCGTTAGCTATAGTCTGACCGTGTTGCGACGTCGTTGGATAACGTTACGACTAAACTCACCAAGGTAAACATTGCTGGCATTGACCAAAGCTCCCAGAACACATCCCACAAACAACGCTCGGATGGTCAGGATATTTCCTTCTTCTCTTGCATTTTCGTCGATTGGAAAAGGAGCATAGACGTCTATATGGGCCTGCTCAAGTTCTTCTTTGAGCTCATCCGGTACACCCTCCGACGGCACGATCGAGTCGCGCTTCTCAATGGTAGGCTCATTGACGGTACCATCAATGGCCGGACCCGAATAGGTGGTTGGTAGGCGGCTTGCCTCGATATCTTCGACCTGCTTTTCCGACATGGCTAGCGATGTCCTATACGAAGTAATTGGAAAGGGAAAGCACAATTGTCAGCTCAGGACAGGAGGGCCAAAAAAAAATTTCTAGCATGGCGAGCGGCATCGTTTTATGTTTCTCCCGCTCTATCTTGTCTCTCATCGAAGGGGCCACAGACAAGAGAACAAGGTTCGAGAAGAGGTGTATTCTGTGCCTATCTTCCATCGAAAATAGGATGGTGGACAGTGACACCAAGTGATCAGACATACCTCCAAATCCCACCCCTGCATTCGCATTCACTATCGAAGGTACCAGGACGAGCGGTCAAGATTCGAATTCATATGAAAGCTATCGGCGGGGTATGTGCGAGGCAAAACGATCAGGCATCAGAACACAGAAACAAAATCGATACCTCGGGCTTGAGGATTGGGGGCCGCCATTTGGTTGGTTGCAGATGACCATTTCGCGATGAGAATGATTGTCGCCCGCGCCCTAAACCTCCGCTCCTGGCTATTTTTCGCCGCTATCGATTACCCTGCACTAAAATTATTTACATGGGTTCCCGAGCCATCTTAGCGCACCAAATAAATGTGGGTACCGTATCCACAGAAATGCGAAAACCACCACCTTCCAGATCAGGACCTTCCGTGCTTTCGAGGTTTTATGGTGTGGTGGGATTGATTCCTTCGAGTCGAAGCATTTCATCTGGAGGATGTACATGTACTCGACCTGCGGCCAACGTCGAAAATCAAGGTCCCGAACAAACACCCATAGCCAAGGCGACTTGCCTGATATTTGCAGCATCGATCTCCCGTGACTGGCCAGATAAGAAAAGTCTGTTGTTCAAATCCACTGGTCTCACGAGATTGTTGACCCATTGTGGTCCTGGTTGTCTTGAAAAGGTTTTTTTAACTTTTTCAATGGATAGACATCTGACCAAGCAAATGTTTCCAATCGTCAAAGTCTTTCCGATATTCTGCAACGCCACATCTGGCTGCTCGCTCCATGCTCCCAGACGGGAACCTTTACCGCGGAAAACATGTCAACCAACCGGTACCGAGAGGGAAACGCCAGTCCCAGGAACAATAACGTGCTTTGTGACTTTCTCTATTGATGTAAGTTTGAGGGTTTGAGAAGGTAAAATGGAGATATCCAATCTAGCGGGCCCTCGCCTACCTTGAAAGGCATGTGCTGGAACTCTAGGAACATCTTTTCTCAAGAAACGAAAAGGTTAGAGTGGCTCGAGGGGCAAGCTTCCTTTGTCTATTGATACGAGACATGAATCCCGAATAATACAGAACGGCGTGATTCTTAGGTAATTCATCAATGGTACTTTTCCGATCAGCATTCTTGGGTATACGCGCACTTTGAACAACGTCAGAGGAACATTCAAAATCTCGGCTTCTTCAGTAGCATCTACTGACATCGAAGTTCGCAACTTCCCGTTGTGGGCAAAAGTGGCGAGCAAGCCTCGGAGCCCACGAAATTCAAAAGAATGTTCCATGGCCCGACGCTAACCCAAGTAACTTCCCCGCCTGCCACGAGATTAAACGAGCCTCATGCAAAGCTTCGGCGCAAGCCACCGCATGCGCCAAGTCGGGAGACATCTGCAAAGCATTTTGCAAGAACAAATCATCGGGCATCTCCAGCTCCATCAGAAAAGAAATATGTCCAATGTGCAAGTGAAGATCAAGCCATCCAATCATCTACGGACCACTGGTTGTTGAACTAAATGTCGCCTATGATCAACCCTGCGACTTCAACATATCCTGTTTCTAGCCGGATTAAACCAACTGACACCAGGACCGATCTCCACAGTTAGGCTGCTGCCTAATCCTGAGTTCGTCAACATCAAACCACAACCAGCTTACTACGTCTTTGCAACACAACAGGACTTGGCTCGTGATTTGATATTCATGATTCAATGTTCGGAACGATGGCGTTACTAGCTTTGCAACATCGTATTCGATTAGGTCTCCACAGGAAGACATTGTCCGGTGGGTCATTAGAATTGCCTCGCTATCTTTCGTTCCTGCCACTGAGCGATCGCCCTCCGCTATTATGATCAGCTTTACTTGCACACCTTCGGATATCAGATGCAGATACAAAACTGACCGACCCTTGAAAGCTTTTCTGGTTGGCTCAGTATCCTGTCGCGTGGACTAGGACCCGTAGTCTAAAGTTTTTTTTTTTCGGCCGCACTATATAAGTGGGTCTTACCTTATTCTGACACCTTGCCTTTGTTTTAGAATTTATTCGGCATTTAAGCCGAATTTCAAGTTTAGGACGTTCCTATATACCACCATAACCATGCAATGTTACCCTTGTGAGGCGGCTGCCTAAAGACCCAAATCTTCGAGTTATTGCATTGGTGCCCGAAGCTTGAGTTCGACTAGGTATGGATAAATGCCTTTGTATCAGTATATGCTTTCTTAGGTTTGACAAGAGGAAGATAAGCTCCATTCGGTTGACATGCCACATCTAAGTGGGGGGTTTGCGGAATTCAAGCATATTGCCTGTCTCGACAGATCCAGAACGGCTTGATCTTAGACACCGGCCCTTAAGAAGCCATGATATGAGATTTGCCGGTAACCCAGTCGGCCAATACAGAGACATGAATTGAAAAGCCTATGAAATCACTTCGACTTAGTCTCACAGCAAGTTCGGATTGGACCCCCCAGCTAGTATCAAACTATTTAGCTTATGCTAAGACTCGGAGGTAACCTCTTGATAGTTGCTAGCATTTTAGCCAGGATGTTCTCGTATCCTATACGTATTACATATTTCACAAGAACGTGACATTCGGACTAGCCCCAGGAGCTAGCGCTCTATGGATTGCGCTGAACCCAAATCATGTATTGGTACCGGATGCACGGCTGATACTAGCCCTTCCCGTACCGATTACGATATTTGGAAGGTACATTCTGTTCTGGGCGCCACATCAAAAGCGACGATTATGAAATGATTACGGGAGTGAAAATTCTTTATAGTATGGAAATGGGCTGTCGAATTCAGCAATTCACAGATAAGGTGATGTTTGTTATCCGCTATGGCCACCCAAACTTTTCGATGTAATCTGGAGGAGGTACCTATCTCTCCTCACACAGCTGAACCCTCGCCCCTCATACTAGAGCTAGCTCCCGACAGGAGTCAAAAATCAGATGCTATCTTTCCATCTTTCTCCACTAAGGAATGATTCCATATCATATGTGTTTGATGTGATCATCATATAGCCCCACGGGCAAATTGCCACATGATTGTGTTTTGAGGTGTGGAAGCCAGCTTATTATCACAGTTGTATCAATACACTGATCGAGCCCATACCCGGTCCTAACCGTCCCCATGGTATGGTCTAGGAAATTCAAAGATTGTCTCAACCCATCGAGTCTCTTGCTCCTGGTTTGATTCTTCGCTGCCAATATGTCTTATCATTGTCTAAGAAAGCTTAAGTCTAATCTATTGGCGTACACCATTTGCTAGCGAACCAGGATACTTATCAAGACTTCTGGACATCTAAATTTTAATGGCAAACCAGTCGACACGGTCTACATGTCGAGAAGCCTACTTAGATTACCTGGAACCCTGTTTGCTAGTCGTTTTTTCCAATAATAATATATGGGGTATACTGCAGTATTTCGATAAAACTATCTGATTTTTGGAAAAGTTATATCCAATTATTCTTTGTAAGAAGCCCTCTCTGGACTTTTTTATAGATCTATAGATCTCAAGGTCAAAAAATCTCGACGGACCTGATGTCTTGCGCTACGATCTATCCCCGCGATACTACCAGTATTTCAACCCGGTAACCGGATTTATTACACTGTATGTTGTATTTCCTCCAGCGATATTGTTGATAATGTTCATAGTTGTCTGGAAAGATACTCAGCTGTCAGTATAGTATCTAGGATAATGAAACAACATGGCAAAAACAGGCAGCAGCGAATATGCTAGCAAGTTACCCCACATTTGCTTCAGGGATAGCTAGGAGGGTACACACCACGTGCTGCTGGGTTAGCATATTGCTATAGTATGATAAAGGCATTTGAAATTTCGGTGGATTCCCTGGGGTAGTTGGGCCAGTAGATGCGGGATTGTTGGACGTTTGAACAGCGGTGCTGGTATTATTGCCTCCGGGCGGCAAAGGCGGTGCTTGTATACTCATTTGGCTCGCTGGTGCTGAATAGTATTGCGGTAAGGCGGGCACCATTGCGGAGACACTTGAAATAGCAGGCAGCAGCGATTTGATAACCCTGGCATCGTATTCTTCTTCAATAGTTCGTATCGCCTCCTCTTCCATTCGTGTGGCCCTAGTTAATGATGTTTCACATTCGGATTTGGCCGCTATATTATTTTCTGGTGATTCCGATAACCGGTAAGCTAGATAAGCATTTATATGTGCTCTTCTGAAATTTAACAGTCGCTCTTCTAATTTCTGTCGTATGTCGTAGTGGTGTTTTAGAGCATCGGTTGCTTTCTTTCTTTCTTCGTGTTTTGACTGGAACTGGCCTTTCGATTTTATCAGATCTACCTCTGCTGATACTTTAGCAATGAAAGCATCACAAGCATACTTTTCAAGTGCCCGAGCCTTTTTTACAGCGATTTCCATATCCTTCAGCGTTTCCGTCAATCGCTCATATTTCGATCTTTGAAAGTTAACCGCCTCCTCCCTAACCACCTTCGAAAACCATTCCTCGCAGACAGTCACATGTTGATGGTTTCCATTTTTCCGCGCCTCATAAATCTCTTTTGCCGCCCACTGCTTATTCATTTCGTCGACTAGATCGGATAAGTCTTTATGGGTTTCCTCTAATTTGATAATTAAGTGCATCACGAAGTCCAGAGTATCAACTACCTCCCCATCCGGAGTTTGATATTCCCATCCTCTACTCCCAGATCTAGCATTATACTGTGCAAAGTGTCTCGTTTCGCTTAGTATTTCACCAAAATCGGTAAACTTTTGTTCGTAATATGTTTTTTGGGGCTTATAGGATTCGTTTTCCCATGCTTCGTATTCGCAGGTGCTGTTGCACAAGAATGTATTATATGGAGGATTTCGATGAGTGTCTGTATATGCAGCGAAACGTTGATAGTAAGGTAGCAATTCCGAATTTTCGAGTGGGTCGTTTAAGGACAGATTAAGAGGCAATAAATCCGATAATGTCGTGCCTGCAAGATCTTCTAGATCTATATTCGCTCCTGTTCCAGCTATAGTACCATATTTTCGACCTTTTCCTGGGATGATACGTAGGGAAGTGATATTTCCACCATGGCCGCAAAAGCAATTGCGGCCCTGAGATTGGCATGATTCGCACATGTCAAAGTCCCCGTTGAGACATATATTGCAGTGGTATACCATTCCAGAGAAATTGTGAGATTTGCAGATATCGCAGATGTACTCGGAGTTTTCGTCGTACAAGCCGGTTTGGCTAGGCACTTGAGCTGTAGCATCGGGTACTCCTCTGTAATCGGTTTGGTATGCCCCATAAGTGTTATACTCGGCCTGGTATGCCATCCTGGCCAAGGGGATCGAGAGTTACTGGTTGTTGTGGTATGTAGAGAGAGATCTGCTGGGGCCTTCAGGGAGCTTCAGGTACATTAAACTAGATTTTCAATGCTTTGATTTATCTTTGCGGAGCAGCTATTTAAATAAATTTATTCAATGGCTACCTCAAAGAACAGTTAAATTTTTGGCTGTGGTCTTTATTACTTAATTTGGCAATTCTGTCCAGGACGGTGGCGGTGCTGAAAGAGGCACCAACAGAAGGACTAAAAGGTTTTAGGCACTAAAAGCCATTCAAATGGGCAATAGAAAGATTTACGGCTGAAGACACTAGCTGACCAAACCTCTGAGCATTGTTTCCACTTGCCCGCGAGCTAACATTAACTAGGTAGATTCTGACAATACTTTTTTTGGGCCTGCAGAATATATTGATATTCAAATTGTGGAACTAGACATCAAGAATGCAACAATGTGACTGTGTTGTTCATCTAGCCGCGAACTGGTAAATTGAGCGAGCTGTCCCTTAACCGTAGGTGCCCGACGTAACATTTTTAAATGGAATCTGTATGCTCATTTTATTTCTATAAGCTGATCGAGTATGGGGGATTGAAAAAAACGAGGCCTCCCGTCCATGCAAAGCCTATTTCTTCATGTTGCATCGACGTTGACGCGTCGAAGCCTCGAGGTCAGTACCACCGGTATATATATACCGCGTTTCAGCTTCACGATTCACTTTACAGTTTTCAGTTAAACACTAGTTAAAATAAAGGCCAATGCTTATGGTATAAAGTGGATTTTATTGTACCAAGAGCCGGAAAAGATCATACAAGTAAGCCTTAGGGGCGTTTTGCGCTGGCGCGCATATATAGATGTATACATACAATATAGCAAGTATTAGCCTTGAGTCTCTGAAGTTGAGCACGAGAGAGAGGGTAATCGCTTAAGATCTCGCAAGCTTGACGATGTACTTTGTCGCATCTAAAGATGTACACATCAGCAATTTATAAAATTTGTTCCGTTTTACCGTCATCTACAGAAAGGGGTTCAGCTCTAAGAATACTCTATAGAATCAATGGACAGGGTTCTCGCTCTATTGCATTCAGGGCCACCAGTCTCAGGGTTCTTTCAATTTGCTTTAGCCCTTTCTGTCGATAGTCGGTTCGGTTAACGGCTAGCGGCGAACCATGCCATTTGTTGGAATACTCCAAATTTCATGACTCGAAGTATTTGTGGGTCGATGCTCTTTTGGCCGAACGGCTCTGCAGACGAGATTTTTTGCTACCCTGATTTTCCGCTTTTTTTTTGAAAACGATTCAAGCAGAATGCGGCAGAACCTTTCACGGCACTAGCTTGGTGTCATTATATCAATCCCTTGGCCAATATTGGTCAATATCATGCACGCCGGTATATCTACAGGGTATATTGCTGAGTGGTGTTGATAAACTTAACTTAACAAGCTAACTTGATTGTCATGTTCCCTCATAAGACGGGTAGTTTTGGGGATTTAACAGCATGCATGCCGGCTCGCGCGCACAGAAGGCTGGAATTCATTAATCTTGATTCCAGGAATTCATGTTTCCATTGACACATTGCAAATGTGCGTGAATGTACAGAACATCGAATTCTCTAGCCGTAAACTCCTTCTTGAACCCACTTTGGATCCATAGAAAAGCGGAAAGTTTTATATCTGACTTCCAAATGGCTTCAGATATTCAGCATAAAAGGACGCCGGTTCCTGATGTTCTCGATGTTTTCTTTCAATTGACAGTTACGATCTCCTGGCATTATTATATTAGCCATGCCTTCACTTCGTACATTGGTGGGCGCTGCATTTTGCGCGTCAATCGTGCAGTCGGTTATCGCTTATGTTCCTGGGCCCAATCCGACTTACTGCTATGCTGATAATTGCTTGCGAGGTATGACTATTCGAAATTTTTATCGGTAACCTTGCTCAATAATTCTAACATCTCGGATAGCATTGAGACGCCACGGAAGTAAAAGTTACTCCCTGATTTCGACAAATTGTGCAAATATTGGGGAATACATCGGGCCCACCGCTACTCAGGCCGTTGTGTAAGTAGCCTATCCTCTTTTTTTAAGAAAAAAATTTTGAATTTGAATTTGAATTTTCGTCTTCAAAAGCACAATCCTGACACTGATTTGACAAGTACCGTTTCTGAAACTTCGACCTTGACAACGACTCTCCCAACTGAAATCAAAGTTACTGCGCCTGGGGAGACCGTTTTTGAAACTACCTATGAGGTTGTGACGGAAACCAACCTCGAGAGCACAGTAATCGTCACTCAGACCTACCCTGATCCCTTTAACAGCATCGAAGCCCGTGCCATTGCCGCGAGAAGCCAAAGCTCTCAGAGTCCTTTACCAGCATATGCATCTCCTTGCACTAATGGAGAGCGCTTTGCTAGTGCTTGCTCATGCTACGGGATTTCGCCGAGCGCTGCTACCACTGTGGTGACCGAGATCGTAATTACAACGGTTTATTCCTCGTCTTCAAATACCGTTGCAACTGCAGAGGGTGCGACGGAAACAACAGTTATACCCACAACTACAGTTGTGAATGTCGAGTACACTCATTTCGCTGTTGCTGTGACCGACGCTGATGAGGGATTTCCTCGCGATCACTTCGAACCAAGTCAAACGGCACTATACGTAGACATGACTTATGGTGTTTGGGAAATTTGGGGCGGACGTGGAGGTTCGAGCATTCGCCAGCCTGATGGGAAGGTATACTATCCCAATACACTGCCAGGCCAAGGAGGTCGATGGTATCATTACTGTACATCTACCTACGACGAAATTATCCGCGGTGCACTTTTCCATAGGATTGCGCCCGAAGGCGCTATGTTTGTGAACTCGTTTGGAGCACCAACTTCTTCCATCACAGGAAACGAACTTTACTGCAATTGGGGCGCCGATAATAGTTTCCGTTGCAGCTGTACTGTTGATGGAGTTGTTTACACGAAAATGACATACCAGGCTGATCTCACCCCCAAAACCGAGCTCTTGTTAAGGCCGAGTGACGGTACGCTTGATTCAGGGATCGGTGAATGGGAGGTATTTGCGAAAGCCATCACCAGCAGTCATTGTCCAGATCCTATGGCGGCTAACTGCCAGCCTTGGCACGATCCAAATGCTGCTGCGCCTTGGACTTCCTGGAAGAATAAACGTTCATTGCGTCGCAAAATCTAAAGGGTTAGCGTGTCATCACATAAAGATGTATATTAATTTTTAGTAACTATATAAGAAGTCAATAACAGTTTATGAGGCCTTGACGCAGCATTTCTAAACCTACCGAGAGCAGGAAAAAGTAGCAGAGTAAATTGTTTACTCCGTTGTTCGGCGCGTCAGCAGATGTGATCCACTTAGCTCCATATCTTGGCTCTCTGGGCCCTCCGTATACCGTCGGGATATTCTGACAGTTGCTCGAATTTGCCTCATGGATGGGAAACTGAAGGTGCGAATTAATTTTGGGCCATTCAGTACTAGTTTGCATCGATGGCATTCAGCCTCAGATCTTTAAACGTCCCGACCATGCAAATTAAGGCTTTTGAAGATCGATATCCAAAATCTAGCTTGTGGTGGAACAGAGGATTACTATAATGTTTGGGAGGTCACTCCTAAGCTTTTCGAACGTTTTATTACATAGTATCTCTTTAGCTTAGCACTTATTATGGTTCCGGCTTTCCCCGGGTTGAGTCGGTTCTTCGATCGAATAACGTATATAACCTCGAGACGCAGAGGCTGGGCTATGCTGGTCTAGAGGCTATTGTGGATACCACAGAATGCCTCCTGGTATTTTGTCTATAATCCTCTCCCTAGTTCAAACTCTTTTTTCACATTCGGGTTGTACTTGTCACTATCGAAGAACATGCTTTGGCGGTCTAACACGGTATGGCGGTGATGTCGCCATGTCAGTCTACGTAGATGTCTCCAATTTGCGTTGCCCATATCACAATACCACACAATAAACTCGTGTACGCGTACGTTATCAGTATTAATATGTTGATGACAATATTATCATAGTTTCGCTCATCGATCACCTTGATAGATATTGAGCCATTTGGTGTATTTCCATTGCGGCAATGGATAGAGAAATTTAAGCGCCGATTTGCGCAGGATTTGAATATGGAGATCCACGCGGGCCGCCCTCTCAAAACCACGTTATTGAGAATTCAAACCACTTCGGCAATTGCGCACCAAAGATGAGAAGCCAAAATGAAGGCTTGCAGTTTATATTTCCTCAAAGTTACTTTGATCGCCTTATGGGCATTACTCATCGAAGTACCAAATGTCAGTGCCCGACGGATCACTGCTACGCAGGTGCAGAAAGCGCCCCCAGACGACAAGCTGCTTGATTACGAATACGAGGTTACCGAAGATGATATATCGGTTGACATCAGTATACAAAGGTGGACAGATACTTCAACTGAATGGATAGATGATGGATGCATCAATTTGAAAGAATCTGGGGATGACTGGCTGCTCGAGACGATCACGTATAGCCCTGCTAGGGCAAACCGTAAGCTGGCCAACCTTGACTTAAAATACTAGAAACATATACTAACTCCGAAATCCAAATCCACAATGTAGCATCCCATCCGTACTTTCTTGATTCAATATTAGTGTTCAATCAACACTTTTGTGAAGGCGAACCTCTCCGTCTCGACCTAGGAGACTTTACTGACGAAAGGGACTTCGAACCTGGAAGCCCATGGATTAGACCTTGGGAAAATCCTCGAAACGGAGGGGTTAAAGAAAATCCCTATTATATACCTGGAACACTCAACTCGGACCACAAATCTTTGGATGTCAACTTTAAGCTGGAACTCCCCGAAAAGCTGCCTGAAAGGGATCTTCCAGAAAATGTCTGCACCCCGTTAAGGGAGGGATACACGGATGAGCTTCAATTTGACCTTGACACAGCTGTTGTTTGGCACCAAGCTTCAGCGCTCAGCGGGTTACAGTATATGGCGAATCTTGTGGGGGGGAAACCGAAGGCTGAGGCCATGCCGGCCAATAAGCCACAGGTAAATTTGCAGCAGAACAATGGGAAACACGGAAAGTATAATCCGGGGTCGAAGAACTATGCACCAAGTCAATATGATGACGAGTATTTCGACCAGATTAGGGAATTTGGGCGGGATATCTCTTTGTTTGGGTACTGGGGACCAGTCAGCATCAGGTTTGTAACCGATTGTTTCCAGCAGTACAAGGTAAATCTTGGACGCGAAGTACTCTAGACCAATGTTCTGGCCTTCGTGATACAGCTTTCTGGTTTGGCCTAAGTTTTATTTTGATTTAGTGCCAGAGCTATGTTCTAGAAGAATATATTATTAACCATGTAGGTAGAGAGGAGTCTATCCATATATATGGTATTAACGTATACTTATCTCGCTGCTTCTACCTACTTACCTAATTTACCGCCTACTTGCATAACTAAGGATCTATATAGGTACTTATAGGGTACCCGGGTCCAGCACACAAGAAGGGTCACCGAGACTATCATAAACCATGCCCAGTTGTAGTTTTGGTTCAAGACTGTGTTGTAGACCAAATATCCAACATTAACCGGCATGTTGGCGTCGACCAGCCTTAAGTTTGCTCGAACAGACATACAAACTGTATTGGTCTGGTTGATTTCCTTGCATTGTAGACGTACAGTAGACCATGATTCCCACCGGCGCCGGCTATCACAGGCGCCGTAATTGATCATTTCTAGTTGGTAGACTAGATCTGATTTGGGCTGACCGACTAGCTTTACCCAATGCGTCTGAAGCTTGATCGTGGCTGGGTCCAATTAAATGTTGGATTTTCTACCAATGCAATGTTGCACAAATCCCCGCATTAATACAGCCCAAGATCCCCGCGAGCATGAGCCCACGCCCATCGATTCCAACCCGGAGAATCATCGAGCCGGCTTCGAAGTTCATCACCTAAGTTATGCGCAGTACAGTCTGAGAACTATAGTACTATAGCACATGCACCGCATCTTTATTCATGAATTCAACCCGTCATCGATAACTACCTGTCTCGCCAAAAACTGCCCAAACCGCTGTTCTAAGCGACCGACGTCCGCGTGATACGTAGCTGGACTTATCCATGCTACAGTTTGCCGTTTGTCGAAGTCTATAATTCCAAGAGTTTGGCTAAGAGTATTTTGGGACAAAACTCAGGGATCTAGAGGATATTGATATACCTAAGTACTTAACAGTAGGAATTGTATATTTGACCCGCATGAACATGGCAGACCGACAACCCCTCGAAATAACCAATCTCCGACTCTCAAATACCTCGAATCTCCTGGGAGTTGACGACCCAACTCCTCCGATTTCCTGGTCCTATTCTTCACCACACTCATCACACGGTTGGTGGCAGCAAACATACGTACTCTCGCTCCGTAGCTGGGGTATAGGCGATACACCCGAAGCCGACTCGCTTCGGCCGGTTAATATCCTGGGCCCGAGAACATCGAGTAGTGAGAATATACAATGGCCGAGAGCGTTTCCAAAAGTCGAGGCAGGACGAGTGTATGAACTTTCGGTTGTAGGGGTACTCACTCGACATGATCAGCGTGAATACTTCACTTTAAAACTTGGCGATGGCTGGGAGTTTGGTACTCCAGAAGGCGATTTACCACGGCGAGGAGAGGTATCCCCAGTGGCCTTAGCAGAAGAGTTGGGAAAGCTTGATCACGCGGCATCTGACACGGTGATGACGACTGCCGTTTTAACTTTTGAAGGTGCACTTATTGGTGGCTTCGGAGCCTGGAGTAAAAGGGCGATTGGAGTGATGCCCATATCTACACCATGGGACTCTGAGGGCTGGGAGAAACCAAAACCTGTTTCCGTTTTCCGAAATTTTTTCGATATCGATGCTCTAAGCGCCGCTCGACTTCACATCACCGCTTTTGGAGTTTATAAAGTCTTTATTAACGGGAGGGCAATTAGTCAAAGTACCATGGATCCAGGGTGGACAGAGTACAAACTACGAATCTCTTACCAAACATACGACGTATCCAACTACCTTACACCAGGGGAGAATGTCGTCACCGTCTATGTGGCTGATGGTTGGTATCGTGGCCGTTTGTCTAGTGGCTGGGAGGCAAGACGAGGCATATTCGGGGTAGAAACCGGGTTCTTGTCTATCATCGAAATTTATAGACCAGGAGAGGGTAGAACAATAGTCAGAACGGGTTCAAGCGACTCCACCGGATGGAAATGCACAAAAGTATGTCCGATTCAGCAAACAGAGATCTATGATGGAGAGCAACACGATTCCCGTATTGATATCGAAGATGGGACGACTACTTGGGAAGACGTCAAGGTCATGGCAGATATTTGGCAAACTGGTTACTCCACCCCAGCTCTTCAGGCCTCTGTAGCACCGCCTATTACGTGCACGGGATTGCTCTCTGTGCAAAAGTATATCGTATCTCCATCCGGGAAAAAAATCCTTGATTTTGGGCAGAATACTGCCGGAAGGGTAGTTATCAAAGGGTCTGCCCCTTCCGGTACTAAAATCACCTTCGTTCACGTTGAACTCCTAGAACCAGACGGAACACCCTGTACTGGGCTTCTACGGGAGGCGAAAGCTACAGACTCTTATATTTTCAATGGCTCCGGCGTTGAAGAATGGGAACCACAATTCACTTTTCATGGTTTCCGCTACGTTCAGGTAGACCCTTGGATTGAGGGCTTAGAAGTCACAGCAAAAGTCTATGGTAGCAACCTTCCAATTGGGCTAATGAAATTTAACAGTAGCCACAGGGAGCTGAATAGACTAGTGGAGAATATTCGATGGAGTGCCCGAGCAAACTTTCTATCTGTATGCACAGACTGCCCCCAACGAGATGAAAGACTGGGATGGTGAGTATTAAACAAATTAAACCCATTAATAAAGCATTAAAATAGGAGGTCTAACCTTTGCTGCTTTTAGGACTGGTGACATAAATGTAAGCAACGGATTTGTTCCCTGCTAATTGATGTAACAATTTCGGGGTTTAATGGAAGGATACTAGGCATTTGGTCCAACGGCTGTCTACATCTTTGATTGTCAGACATTCTTACGCTCGTGGTTACAAAGCTTAGTCGATGGTCAGAAAATTGGCGGTAAAAACTGCCCTCCGTTAGTGTAAGTGATTTCACTAACTGCTCCACTTTAAATATCTGTTGTATGACCACATCATGACTAACTACATATACCCTTATTTAAGCTCTCCAAATGCACTTCGTCCGCCTGGTTCACATAGGCCCACCGCTCTATGGCAAGATGTGCTGGTTACTTTACCCTGGTATCTTTATCAAACTTATGGAGACATAAGTCTTTTGAGAGGCCTTTACAGCTCCATGGTAGATTATCACACAAAAGGCATTCCAAAAGATTCCGGGACCGGACTATGGGCACCCAGCTTTCAGTTTGGGGACTGGTTAGATCCCACGGCCCCACCAGGGCGTCCAGATCTACCGGCCACTCATCCAATGTTCGTCGCGAATACTTGGTTGTGCAATATTACCAAGACTCTCTGGAAAATTGCAGCTGTTCTTCAAGATCAAGAAGGCATCCGTCAGTGGGAAGCAGAAGCACTAACTCTAACATCAAAATGGCAGTCGCAATATATCCTTCCCACTGCGGCGCGGTTGGCTAATCCGGGATCTACTGAGCCTCCCAAAATATTAACCCAAGATACCCAAACTGCACTCTCTCTTGCCTTAAACTTTGGACTTCTCCCAGAGGACCTCATCAAGCCAGCGATCAACCGACTACACCACCTCGTCGTAGGTAATAACTACCATCTTTCTACGGGCTTTGCTGGAACACCTGAGCTTTTACATGCTATATGCGCATCGCCTTCATCACCCCTCTCGCCCGAGGAAAATCTTAACTCTGTATCCTTAGCATACAAAGTTCTCCTGGGCCCACGAACGCCTCCTTCATGGCTATATCCCGTCACTATGGGTGCTACAACCATATGGGAGCGTTGGGACGCAGTCAAGCCTGACGGGAGAGCCAATACATCAGGAATGACAAGTTTAAATCATTACGCCTACGGTAGCGTAGGTAAATGGATCTTTGAAACCGTGGGTGGGATAAAAATGCGATACCTGGGAGGCCAAGATGGAGGGTTGACTTTCATTTTCAATCCTATCCCGAACCTTGAACATGGGATAACCTGGTCGGAGATGGTATATAATAGCCCGAAGGGAATCGTTGCGTGTAATTGGAAGTATGAAAGTAGCGGTCAAAAGATAGTTATAGAAATTGTATTACCAGGGAATTGCGAGGGCGAAGTGATGGTGTTGGGGCAGCCGCTGAAAAAGATTGGTGCAGGAAAATGGGTTTTGACGACATCCGTAAAGGATTCTGAACTACGGTTCTTGCAAAAGAAAACCGATGGCTTATCGGAGGGCTGGGTTATGGTATAAGCATAGACACTCAGATCCTCCGTGCTTTAAAAGCAGATGGCACGGTATTTTGGATGTCACAATATAAAAATAGTTTTACGAGTAGAATCCTGGCAGGGTCTGTTTCATAACTGGTCGCGTTGCCGATGGGCAGCGTTTGCGAAAGAAACGCCTACTGTCAGTTACAACATTAAAAAGGTTGGAGCAGAATGGACAAAAGGTTTCAAGTTATAGCTCGGCGCGCTTGATGGTTCTGTATCTCTTCTACAAGAACTTTCACGAGTACGAATTTTAAATTTTGGGAAACTTTCAAGTCTTCAAAATCCCATCTATATCATGGGGCATGTATAATAAAATTCTGTTGTATCGTATATCGTCAAGATTGAACTCCTGCTAAGAATAGTAAAAAGCGGCGACCCCTATACCTCCAGTAAAATAACAAGTTATATATACACTCAATGAAATGAACATTGTCTCGCATTTTAAAAATGGGCACTCCCGAGGCCTCCTTGAATTCTAGAGAAACTTTGCTAGCACAGCTAGGTCTCTCATTTCCTCAAAATCTGCTTCCCATACGCCAACCCAAAAATTACAAATCCCATAAACAAAAGCGATCCACCAAACCATCCCATTAAACTCTCAATAAATGGCAGCTTGGAGACGTAAGGTAGGCCATCTGATTGAGCAAAATATCCAACGGTGCGCCCGACATCGGCCGCATTTAGTTCTGGAGGAATTTCGAAGGACTGATCTCGAATGATCAGGAGCGAAGGTGCCATGTTGTTGTATTTTTGGATCGGTCGCTGGAAAAGAGTTGGGTGGTACTTGGATTTAACTTATATATATTTTTATCTGCCAGAGTAATAGTATATAGAGGATATGTCGCGAATGTATTATGAACAGTGTTCCCAAAGGCCGCGGACGAGGTAGATATTAATTCAGACGGTCATTGAGGGACTCGAAGATTGGACTGAAGCAATAATGTGTTGCAGCTTGTGGAAGGGTTTGTGTAACGGTGGGAAGAAGCGACTGTCTCGCGGCAGAAATGGGAAGGAAGGTTGGGCCGGGGCCAAAAAGTAAGGAGCGTGTCAACAATTGCAACTATCTGCATGAGGAAAGCAGAAACTTCGGGTTCTGAAAGGCTTCTCCAGAATACAAGCTAGAAGAAGGCTTCGTTATTTAAGTATTTATACGGTTTTTGCCTACACGGGCCTCTCATTTTCAATCCCAACAATCATATTGTGAGGTCCCTACAACTCACAAAAGGACACAAGCATGGCTCATAGCCGTGCCACACCCTCACAGAAAAAAAGTGGTGATGAAGCACGGCCAAGAAATCCAGCGACCCGGGCGGCTAGCTGGAACAGGGCATAGCATGAAAACAAATCGTTGTTTGCAACCGATCGCTTTTTGTGAATTTAAGCTTAAAATTTGGCCCAGATATCACTCCTTTTGAAAAGCTTGGTGTCGTGAATCGAACCACGAATCTCGACTTATGCTGTGATATATGTTTCTATTTCTGACTGAACGTTGACTTTATTAATAAATGCGAATATTATTAAAACCGATTTCAGAGTTCTAGGCTTTGAAGCTCTAGCGCTTGGTCTGTCGCGTCGAGAATCAGGGAGGCCGCGGTACTGCAATGATCATTGAGGCTCCTGTCCCACAAGCAATGCACCGCCAACCATTTACACCCATGCTGGTGGGTCTAATTACTGGGATTCGCTTCCAGCCGCTTGAGACATTTCCCGTTGCGGTTGAATGCACCATTATGCTGGAACTTGACAGCGAAGTTTCATGGAAGACTATTTATTGGCTCCTAGGACGAGGGAAATCGACTGCGCATTGTGGGGATGCGGCTGCTTCTCTGGAAAAGAGTAAGAATATGCGACCACAATATTTGATAGGGTCACCTTTTGTGCAAATATTTTCCAAAAAAAGATTATTGGTGAAAGTGCAGGTCTGGTGTCTCCACCCGAGGGTGTAGACTGTGGAAGCGTGGAGATTACTGATCCACCGTACACACCACACTATTTTGAATATCTCTGAAAGGCCTCGAGGGCTCGTGAAGTGAAAATTATGCTTGAACACCAAGAATAAAGTATTGACGAGATACCAAATTCAACACTATTGGTTATTATCAAAGAACTTGACAACCATATTCTTACGTACAAAAATATTTTAAGGTCAAAATCCGCCCCAAAGCATAAGATAAGTTCCTTTTAGAATACCTCAAGTAGGACTCTCAACATTCAATGTTTGACCAAACAGGCCCACAGACGCTTGGTCATTCCTCAGTACCGTCGCATACCATTTACTAAAGCTGTTTTGGTTGATCTAGACATGTAGTATTGTCTTTTTCTTCAAAAATAAGTTATAGGACGTATCTAAATGTTGTATTTTCCCGGTCCGTCACTAAGGGGCAAACGATTTTGTCAGTATTTGGTGCTTGCATGAGTCTGGAATATATTTCATCGATTCGTATGGGGGCATACGGTTCATCCATTCGACGTTACTCATAGTTTCACTCTTATCTTCTCCTGCATTTTCTCTTTCGATACGATCTCGGCGGCGGTTCTCAAAGTCATAATAGAATCGAAGGGCCAGTGCTACCACCGCAGCAGCCCCTTGGGTTGCTAAAACTGTGACCTTTGCCGGGAAGTACCTGTAGAAATCGATGTGCAGGAATTAATTAGTTATTCTCTCCGACTAGTAGAATGCTCCAAAGCCAGTTGCAATTATAAGCCTACCCAGGTGCGTCCTTGGCCTGAAATGTCATAGGACCAATAATACTTCCAATTGAGAAGCTCCCAGACACCACTACACTTGCGGCGATCCGTTTTGTGTGGCCGGCGACATTTGCCGCGAGCCAGGTGTAGATTAAAATAAGAGTTGCAGTGATCTACAAATGATTTGATCAGTATCGTATCTTGATTATCTAACTTGAAAGATATTCAGAGTGAGGCTGGAATTTGCACATACGGCGTTTACTAGATAGATCCCAATAAGGTTCCCCGCTTTCTGTCCCATAGGTAGAAAAGACATGAGAGAACCTCCCACAATCCCGGGAATACACAAGCCGGCAATCCATAGAGATCTCGTGGAACTTCTTCCAACAATAATACCAGACAATATGGTAGACAAAATTGATACAGCCCCTGACGGCATATTGAGCAGGGCCGTGAGCCTAGGTGTGTATCCAAAGTTTCGGATCACCGTAGCTGAATATGCCGTAATCACACCCGAAGAGATCGAGATCTAAATTAACATAATTCGTCAGCATTTGTTGTAGCATTTCTGTTGTACTACTCGTCATGAGTAAGTCATACGAGAATGGTAAATAAGATAAGGGCCCATATCTGCGGATCTAAGAAGACCTCCTTAAGTTGATTCGGCTTAAACTCTGTGCTGCTAACGCCGGTTTGGTTTTTTTCCACCTTTTCAAGAACCGCTAGCCTTTCTTGTTCCGTAAGCCATGTCGAACCCATTGGCGTATCAGGCAGCTTCCAGAGGGTCCATATCCCGATTGCTATGGTTACACCACCCAGCGCAAGAAACATGACCCGCCAGCTCGCAAAACTGCTCTCAACATGTTGGAAGCCTATGTCGCCAAAATCGAGTTAATCAAATATCTAGGTAAGCCAAAGTCTCCTATAAAAGGAGTAAAAGAAAACGAGAGCAGACGCCAAATTGCCCCCGCTCCAGATTCGAGGCGGACATGGAAACATACCGTAAGACACTAGACCACCAAATATCTGACCGATACCAAGCCCGCTGTACCACAAGCTCATGCGGGGGACTTGTTCCGACTTTGTGTACCACATACCTAAGTTCCGGAACCTTAGTCAGGAATAGCCTTTGAAAATCAGGCTCTAAGGCCCAACATATGGCAGGTTCTCGAGATGGTCTGGAAAGTACCTACTTGTAATCAGAATCAAACAAGGGGCAATCGCCGCCTATCAAAATTTGTTTCTAATGAACATCATTCAATACCTTATGAATATTTAGGGTGTTGAGCTTACCTCAAAAGCACCGAGAACAATCCTGACTATCAATAGTCCAGTGAAATTATGACAGGCAGCGGTACAAGCAGTTGTGATACCCCACATTATGACGCTAAATCCTAGGTATTTCGCCGTTGGAAGCTTTTGTAAAATGATGCCTAGATCGAAAGTAGGCGTTAGATACAAGGTATCCCGAAGTTTTATCAAGTCTCCGGCCATCCAGAGAGCAAGATAAGCGAGCCTCGTCCATGGTAGTCAGAAGGCGGGAAGTTTTATGTATGACAAAAACATACCTGTGGGTATTTCAGCGAGTAGGAAAGCTATGAAAAAAGCGGTGGCACACCATGAAAATTCGTTTCCATGTAAGTTGAGGTCCTCATTGAGACCCATGACAGCAGCATACTATGGCGCTCGTGGAAAAGAGCCACCTTGTTAGTACCGCTCCAAGCTCGAGTTTGATTATGGTCGTTCAATCGTAGGCTGTGGGAACGTTAATCGAAGATACCGGTTGGGAAGAAGCTTACATTAATGTTTACTTTGTCAATGAACTGCATCGTATAGCAAGCGAACATAATCGGCACTATTCTATAGTCTATCTTTTTAATAAGCTGTTTTTCGTCGACTGGAATTTCATCGTTGCGAAGAGCCCTCTGCTGGCGAATGAAAGCCAAAGCAGCGTCTCCTGCTTTCGGATCCTGGGTGGGAGAAGATGCATGTCGTGTCGATGGCTCGCTCTTCAGATCCAAGTATTGGTCTGTAACATTGTGAGATATCAGCTCCATGGCTTTACTATATTAATATACCCTGAGTAGAACTCTTATATATATATGTGTCGATTTTGTTTTGTTCGATATCAGAGAACGTGGGAAGTAATAGCAATTGAAAGAAATGCGAAAGTTTTTAAGGTTAAAGTAGTAGACGATTTGTTTAATGGAGGGAGGTAAGCGTAATATATGTGATCGGTCAACGCTGGCCGCTGGATCTGAATCCGTTTCTGACTGCAATATCCGCCCGAGGACTCGAGCTCGGGAGATAACAGATATCTATGCTGTTAATTCAATGGTTCTTGCATGTAGCTTAACCAATCGGAATCTTCTATCCCTTTGCCGTTTAATCAATGTCTAGGCGACAGACTATGATGTAGCTTCGTGACCAGAAGTTGAGCCCAGACTCTTGATCTGTACGATGGTGGCGTATTTAATTGGAAAGCTTTGTTCGGGTCGATAATGAGCTGAGCAGCGCCGTTGTATGTCGTTAAACCGATATTTTAAATAACTCTACCGGTATACCGCGACCACACCAGAGGGATTGGTGGGGGCTGAGTTTCTCACAAATCCACTCCAGTTTTCATGAGATTAAGACGATCCGCAGAAAGATGGACTTCGGTTCTAAGCTGTCCGCTTAGCTACCTGCATTCGAATTAATCGAATTCGACCCTTGCAGATACCTGTATATATTAGACCCTAGATATATACGGGATATCAGCCATGATGACGTTTAAATTAAAAACACTAGGAATATCAACCAGACGGAGGGTCAGTGTCTCAAGGGGTATAGGCCTAAGGACAGGAGGCTATGGTATGCATTGCATTCCAGGGCTCAATCTGGCCAAGCTGTAGTTTTAAATTTTGTGCGTTTTGATTATCGCATACCACAGTGTCCACAGAGGAGTCGACCGAACGGTAGCAATACTTTTTAAACCCTTCGAAATCATATTGAGACTCCAATCTAGACCTCCATACCAATTTTTATAGATCAGAAGAGATACTACTTTGACTTACAGCACGTATAATATATCAATAGACTCTCTGTGGACGAGAAGTCTGGAGGAAATGTTTAAATTTGATAATTTGAATACACTGCAAGGCGATGATGCAGCGATTTTTTGGGGAATATAGCGTTCCTAATTATTTCGATTGTGTGGAAGAGAAGGTATATAAATAATCTATCTAGATATTATATACCTAGGCGTAAATCCCAATATTGGATGAGGAAGGATTAGGGCTCTCGCAGCGTACCACCGACAGAAGCACAAATGTATGTACCAGAGAATTCCACAGTATACATAGGCGTGGTGAATTTATAATGTTACAGGCCAAACTATAGCTACACATTTAAAGATTAACTTGACTTGAAAAGTCGTTCAAGAACACCATTTTCTGACTATCTCAGTAGTGTCTAAAATCGAGGATTTCGAGCGTTTGATGACATTGGATTGTAGTCCGACCTTTCTCCAGAAACGAACGTAGAAATGCACATAGTATGGTTCCTCAAAACAGTAGTAATAAACCTTGAACCATGTAAAAGCCAGGTAATACCATGCTCTCAAACCTCCTTACCTTTCCTCAAATCCAAAAATCTGCATCTCGCCGCCTTGCTTTCCGAATGTTGGCAATTCATGCACATAACTACTCAGAACAGCATTGGGTCCCCCATATTCCATCTCCACCACTCATCTAACGTTATCAAGAGTTTACGCTAGAATTTAGCTGCTAGTTTCAGCTATGAGCTAAAGTTTTATGTAAAGGAATCATATGATCATTCCATGCAATTGATACTTAACTACTCATGGTTGAGGCTTCTACCCCAACGGGGAGGGAAAACTTAACCCACAAACCTTCTCTGTGGTAAAATATACAAGCACGTGGAACCTCTAGTGTTACAATTTCTTGAAAGGCTGAATAGGTCAGCTATTTAGTCTATCAAAATTTATGAACACTAAAGCTATGGCTTTTCAGTAGAGTGCTCTCAATTGTCCCTGTACGATCAGGTCAGAAGGTAGCTAAGCGATATGTAGTGTTACAGAATCTAGTCTCACTGTGTCTCAATTGACAAAAAGTCCCGAAGCGCATCGAGTGAAGATTAAATGCTTCTCTAAACTTCTCAAAGGGTTGCAGCAAGATTGGTTGAACCCTCTGGAGAGTTTTCGCCGTTGCACACCGGGCGAAGGACCACCTTCCTCCCATTACGCTTATTAAATTAATTTTAAATCGGCGATAGAAGCTATAGTGTATGTATGTGGTGAAGTTCGAAAGCGTCGTTACAAGGCAATCGCGCGAAACCCCGAAGATAAGGATCTAGAGAACTTTGGTCGTCCTTTCCAGGTGAGTATCGTTGTAGCAGGAGCCGTCTAATTGTATTGAGACCTCGCAGGTGGGCTTTTACATAGTACTATATCAAGCTCTGCACAAAACAGGGCTGGAAGGATCTCTATGCCACGTGCACACATAGCTTAAAGGCCTTTTTATAGAGTTTAAATGTATGCGTACTGCTATTGATCTTCTGATAACAGCTGGGCCCTTCAGCTGATCAAATTATACCGAGGGAACGACTTCCAATGAATATCTGCTCGCGTGGCGAAAAGGTTATTCCGACTTTTGGATCCATGGAACCCTTCAAAAGCTAGTGCGGATACCTCTTTTTTTGGACAATAGTAGATCGAAAATTGTTACGTGTCTTTGTACACGCAGGGTGGTTTTTGATGTTGTACTATTCCTCGCAAGTTTGCGGAGGGTGGTACGGGTTCAACATATACCCTTGTTATGCTCGGGCTCTTTATTAACCCGGTTCGCTGTGGTAATATGCTTGTTGCATTTTGCATTCCTGCAGCAAAGCGTAATGACTTGCTTTGCAATTGGCACTGGGACCTCGTCAATTGATCAAAGGTATATCTAACTTCAGTCCCGATACGGTGCTTGATCATATCATGAGTATCATAGTACTATTGAGCAACCGATGGCGATCTCGCACAAAAAAATCTTATGCACACCTATGTTTCATTCATCTCAACCCCTCCAATTGTTCTCCAGCCTTCGTTCAGTTGCCCACGCGCGCGAGCGATTTCACTTTTTCATCTTATCCCGTAAACCAAAATTCCCTGCGAAGCCTTGATCCGTATTCGATTCGTAAAATTTCCCGTTCTAAAGATCTTGCAAGCTCTGTGCTACGTATCAATCAGTAACATGGTAAATATAATTCGGCGTTGAAGCCCCTTTGAAAACGTAAAGTGGTTGTCCGCATAAGGTGATTCCATGTGCAGACTTGGACAGCCCAGCTTCTTGACTCGGTTATAGAGCTTAAGCCAGTATAGCTGAGGCCTATCAGGCGTAATAGGGCACGTAAAACGACGGCCTAACTTCAATATGGCCACCAGTCTAGAGCCATTATTGAAGGTGTCGGACTGTTTACCATCCTAGACATGATTCTGTCAGTGGCTAAATAACACAATTATGCAAAGTAGCTTCTTTTTCTTACATTGATGCGTTTGGGTAGCTATCGATATCAGACCTGGGCTAAAATGTAGTTGTTGCTATTAGTTAGAGTCATGACGCTTTCTACATGTTTAATTCTTGTCCTTGATTTGATCAACGTAAGTACAACCACCACCGCTCGAATAACCACGTCACAGCGAGCCCCAGAACCTCAAAGAACTTCCTACCTCGGATAAATCCTCTCTTGGTCTCTTTGCTAGGCCTCATCCCTCCTAAAGATTATCTGTATTCCGACTGTCGGCCTAGCCGATGACTTTCAGCAATATGGCGCTTTCGACGCGCTATATCCTCGTGGATAGGGATGCTCCTGCCTTCTGGGATCCCGCTTCCGCCTCCGCCTTTATCTGTATCCTGACTGTTGGTATCCTTGGTGCTATCGCAGTTACCATAAGACTCTATGGAAAAATGAAACTCACGGGTAGACTTGCTTGGGATGATATGCTAATGCTTCTCGCGGGGGTAAGTCAATGAATCCAGCTTCCTAATCGATCAATTCCCAGTTGGTACAGCCTCTAATAACTTTCACGACGCGTCAGATATCTTCGATCTCCTACACTGTCATGGCTCTGCTCCGTAAGTGGCCCATCAAGGTGTTTTGCCTTGGTACCATATAGTCTAATGCAAAGCAGAGGTCCGCTACGGTTTGGTCGTTCCAATGCAGGAAAGGCCTTACGAGGTACAGTTACGATACCAAACAGTAAGTTTCCCGCTTTATTTTGTCATATCCTTTTCTTCTTTCAAATTACGCGTCAAACCTATGATTCAATATTATAGAGTGTTAACTTTCTTTCGTGGCCCTAGATCAATTACACAGCTCGTGTTTTCTACCTTACCGGCCTGATGTGGTTCAAAGCAAGTTTTAAATCCCTGGTTACATAGGATTCAACCTCCTAATAATCCGAGTTTAGCTTTCTTTGTGCATAACCTGTCATAGGATGTCCAACGGCCGCCTGGAAACGAAGTTGTTAGTTGTGTCAGTCTTTGCATCTTGCTCTGCTGTTGGCGTCACCAGCATTGTTGCGTTAGCACTGGCATTCCCTCAGGTACCGCTTCTCCGATCATCTCCCTTGTGGGAGCTACCAAAGGAAGGCATGGATTAAGCTAACAGAACTTCTAAGGGAGCGGTTGAAGGTGTGACATTACAAATTGGCATCCTACTACAACTTATGTATGGATTCATTGCAAGTAAGGACAGCTCACTTTACCAATTTTGACTTTAAAAAATATCTAACCATAGAGTCCCCGAGCTTACTAGTAACTTCAACCTGCTTTGATATCTTGTGTTTTGCGCTACCATTCATCTTCCTTGATAATCGGTACTTAAATAGAGCCCAACAAAATCATCGAAGGGGGTGGATGTATGTAACATTCGCTACCACTTTTGCATCGGTCATGCGAGCATTTACTATTGCGCCTGCCACCTCCATCTTCAGCACTGAATCAGAGGCTCTCGTCATTATGGGTACTTTGGAATTAAACATGGGCGTATGTATTGAAGCTAAAATACTTCTATATGCACTCAAATGTATCCGGCTAATGTGATTGCGCTATAGATTATCAGCACATCTCTTCCATCCTGGTACATGTGGATGGATATTTCCAGAAAAGATAAACGAAAATTCCGTGAATACCAGCCTATTAGATTTCTACGCAGGCTATTTTTGCCTTTACTCAACCCCCTCCAACGATGGTTCCGTCGATCCTATCACAACTTTATCCAAAGGAACGATGATAGGGCGACGGCTTCGAGAATCCTACGCCAGCTCCAAAAAGTCCAACGCTTACCGTACTACCAAATGTTATTCTGGAACGCCGAAGGAGACCCCTTAGAGAAAGCCATAGGAATACGAGCAAAGTTCTGGAATATAGCTTTCAGGATCCGCAGGTGGTTTCGAATCACTGAGGCTGATCTATCGTATCGATTGAGAACATTTATGACATTGAACAAGGCTCCCTCTTCGTCTGACGGAATAGAACTTGATTCCACCGAAGAAAATGGTAAAAAACAGAGGGAAGGTGAAAAAAAGAACAAGCCGGATTTGGATATCCCGACCAAAGAACAACTCAATGGTGCTCAAGAAATGGACCCCTTGCTCAAGGAGCAAAGAGCCTCATTTCTCACTAATCGCAACTACAATATTCTGTTCACTTCCGATGAGACACTGACTGATATTATACGTGATCAAGAGCTTGGGTACATTGAGAAGGTTCAATGGGAGGCGATAAACGAGGAAGAGGTTGACTTCAAGTTAAGGCAGAACTTATCAGCGAGCCAAAATCACCATCTTGATGGTTTACTTTTTGATGAGGGGTATACGGACGGTCGAGCAGATGGGAAAGCGAGAAGACGGCGTGGAGCACGTCGGGGAGTCTGATTCTAAGATGCCCTTGGATTACCTTACAAGCTATTACCCTTGCAAATTCCGAGAAATCCGACTTCTCTATCTTTTCGCACTCTGATACAGTAGGACGAAATTCAATCTCTACTGCTTAATAAAATATCATAATTCAAATTCGCGGGGCCCAAAATTTGTAAACTTCGTCCTGATCATTTTCCATCTTAGGCGTATCATAACCATTCGGGACACAGCATATCACACAGGCTGCCGATTCACTTATCCTACACCGGATCTAGCATAACCAGATCTCTTTAACTCTGAACAATGGCTCATATGTAGCTAGTGAGCAGCTACACCGATAACAGAACTCGCAAAGCATCCCGCCGCATCCCGCCGACAGAGCTCTATCCTAGCATTTAAAAGTCCCTCAATGTGATGGATTTGTTAACTACTCGTCGCCTTATCGGTTGTGGGAAACTTTTGAGCTAAAGTAGTGATACGTTCTACTAGCGCATTGTAAGTACGTGAACGCTTATACTAGCGAGATGCGCAAATGCAAATCTACTGCGGACGTCCAGCGAATCAGAGCCGCTCGATGCCTAATATCCCCCCGATCCATTGACCACTATATGCCGACTATCCTATCTCGCATGGCCCTCGTAAGACTATTGAACCTATAGCGTCTAAGCGTTTTCGGCCGGGGCAGTCGAAGTCGGTGTCGGAATGACGGCTGTCGTTCAACGTTCCATTGGAATCTTCGAGATTAAGAGGAGATACAATTTGAATACAGATCGTGGAATCTATCTCCCTCGTAAGAAAAACGTTTTAATCCAGGTTTTCTCGAAGAGCAGTAGATCAGACTGGGGGTCGTAGTTATATACAGCCCCACCCCTGCTTTGAACTAGGGATGTAACCAAAGATTCAAAAGTTTGCCCATCTGGCCAGGAGGATATACCAGTAGTGGAAGCTAGATATACGCCGGGATACGACATCTTGTGGTTTCCCGGGATTTAATTCACGATATTGCGTCGCATATAGCAGAAATCTAGATATTAAATCCGAACAATTCACCAAGCATGTATATATACTTACATACTTATTTGCTGTTTGAAGGTTGCTAAACGAGAATCATCTGTGTGGAAGCCCTATTCGTATGTTTTTCAGAAGAAACAAATTTCCCGAGACGGAGATTCAAGGTTGCTTTTGGAAAGTGGTAGGCAAGGCACACCGTTGTATCTGGTCTCCCGTATTTAGTACAACGTCTTCACGGTACACAGTGAAGTCGCGCATTGCGCGGTGTGTAATAATATTGAATCAATGGTAGGACAAAGTAAATGCGTGGGGGGCTGCCCATATGCGTAAATGCAATTTAACAGGACAAAAGGTTAAACGTGATTGCAAATAACAAATATTTCGGCATCATATTATTGATGAGCCTGTTGAATACTAGACTTGAGGAAGCCGCTGTACATCTTGGTAATTGTAGAAGCTTGAGATATAGAATGTCATTTCTTTTCGCTATAGTCAGCTAGTCTAAATACATGATGGGTGCTAGACCCGGACGGCTATAACGCTAGCATTCATCTCATATGTAGCTGACTTAATAAATTTGTCGTCGCATTCATGATAAAAGAGCCAGAAACATTAAAGAAAACTAAACATGAAGTCTACAGAAGAACCATATGCACGGCTACATTGTTATGCGCTAACGCAGCCTGTACTTCTAGTACAGATTAAGTAGCTAACTCTTCAACAGGAATCCTTCAGCCCCCAGCAGGTTCTTCGTTAAGATGCCCCTCATTAGTGAGGTCCACCCAGTCTCCATCCTCCTGTTCGTCGGTGTTTCGCTTCTTTGAGGTCCTCCAGTAGACCATATACGCACCCTGAGGTCTAACTCTTGTCTGGAAGGTGCCAACAAGATTGACATCTTGAGGAAGAACTTGGTCGACTTGTCGAATTCGCCTTCGTTGGTGTGCACGGCTGAATATCTTGTATTGATACCCAGCGAGTGTATTTTGTTGATATCTGGTTTGTCCGTTCTTCCTGTGCTCAATGATCTTTTTCAAGGCATTACGAATCTTGACCCTAGTCTTCCCATCCTCCTCGGTTGGTAATCCGAGTTTGAATCGGGCGATATGGTTAAGTATGTAGGCTGCGCCATACGAAGCTGTCTGACGGACTTGAGTGCCAGCAGGCTGTTGTAGAAACCGTGGGTAGTACCTTTTACATCTTTTTTAGTACATAGATCTTCAATATAAAAATGGGGAAATAATGTATCAAACATACTGTTCAAAGCCTCTGATTCTCGTATGTTGAGCCCTGACACTTGGCAACATCTCATAAAGCCCTCTTTGTCTAAAGGCTTTTCTGAGAATATATTGCTTCTTTTGGGACCAACCATTTGGTCTGGGGTGCAATTTGTCAGTAGCATCCCTTTCTTCCGGCATCAGTTTAAATTTTGCCCATTTTTCGATTCGAGCAACAGGGCGTCCCCTACGGGCACGCCGAAGCTGGTTCAGTGGCTTCATACAAGACTTGCGAGGAATCTTGTCCTTTCGTACAGGTGGTGGGATGATAACCATTTCTCCCATGCGATTGAATTTGCGCTCAGTTTTGACGTAGTTCGGATACTGGTTGGCTAGAGTGCAATCCATTTTTGCGAAGTGTCGGTTCGTGTCCATTGTGGGAATGTCGAGCTCTTCAGGGTCATAGGAGAGATCAACGTTGCTTCCATTGACAGAGTTGCAGGTAAGAAGCAGGCGGTGATTGAGAAGTCTGCTTGACCAACCAATTTCTGATTCGTCTGAATCATAATCCAGGTCGTCGTCAATTCTAATATCCTCATACATATTTGTTAGAGAACTACCCAATTTTGAAAAGTGCAAGTAGAAATGGAACTTACCCTGACATGTACATCCCAGTTGGCGAGGCTTTCCAGTTGTCCTCCAGGCCCAGCAACTTGAAAGATATGTCTTCATTGATATGTTCATCATCGCTACCTGTGGCTCCTGACCATATCGTCTTTGGCACGTCGGGTGCCTCGGGTTCATCCTGCTGCTCGCGGAATGCAAATTTCGGAATTACACCAGCTTCGACACACTCGTATCTTCCATCATGAGAAACCCATCCCTTCTCGACTGGTTTCCAGCCTGGCGTGCAAGGGAGACGCGGCCATGGTCTATTTGGGGTAGAATCGGTGTCTTCATCTTGCTGCCTGGTGGATTCAGCTTCGTTTTGGCCCTGCTGTTGTTGGCGCCTTTGCTTAGAGATAAATTCTTTTTCATTGACTTGTGCCATAACTTGTTCCACGCTAATTTCATCTCGGTTCATTAGTCGAAGGAATTCGTTCGCGCTTTCATCATCAAAATCTCCTTCGCTTTCAATTAACTTATGAAAGCAAGCTTCAACATCCTGCTTCCGATTTATTGCAATAGGTGTAGCCCCAGAGCCTGCGAGATGCTCATTCCAATTACGCTTCCAAGCTGTGACCGTGTGATTTTTCTCCAGCTTTGTAATATCCAGATCGTTGACATACCGACCAAAGCTCTGGCGCAGAGACTTTAGCTTTGCTTCTTTTTCTTTGGCTTGAGGTTGCCCCCCGAAAGAGAAGTTCCCAATCTTTTCAGTAGGTGGAAGGTATTTTGCAATAACGGCTCTAGCAGCCATCTCTTCGGCGCGGGCAAGATCATGTTCATCTAGCAGCGGAATACGGCGATTTGCCCCATAATTTTGGAGCCTTTGTAGAGGAGAATCTGGAGTATCGGTGTGCTCTGGGCTGATCGGGGAAGTTCCTGAAGGTTGTTCGTCTTCCACCACGCCGAGGTCAGTGGCATAGGCGTCAGCGAAATCAATGATCAGATTTAGAGAGGATTCTTCGGAAACTCTGTCTGTCTCAGAAGTTTTGTCCGCCTCGCATACCTCGGCTTTGGTATTGACGGGTTCCAAACTCGATGCCGGTAAGTTGCTCAGAATGGAGGGTTCGTCGGATTCAGCTGACGTCGACTCTATCATACTAGAAGAGATATTACCTGATTCGCTAGTAGGTAATGCCATAGCTTCAGACTGGAACCACTCGTTATCAGGCTTTGTTGTAGAGTCTTGGTTATCCTGTGCTAAAGAGGTTGTGATCTGGTCGGCATTTATATCCGAGTCGCTGTTCTGTTTAATAAATTTCTTGTTTATATTCTCAATGCGAAGGGCTTTCAATCTAGCAGAAAATGTGGTCAATCGAATTCCCTGTGGGTGTGTGCTCGCACCAATTGACCGTTTCTTCGATGTCTGAGGGGTTGAATCTGCTGTTGACGGGACAGATGCACTTTTTCGAGATGGACTCCACCCGAATATCTTGAACGGCATCGCCCCGTCTAGTTCGTCTACTTCGCTTCCGGATCCCTGTGCGTCACTAGTATCGGTCAATCGCCGTTTATTAGGTATGTATACATGCCTTTCCTTCAGGAGGACTGGAGAAGGAATGTCTTGGTTATTTGGGGTGATAGTTATTCGTGGCGAGAATATTCCTGTGGCTTCTCCTTTTGGTAATTCGTCTTTTCCGTAAAGAAAGAGGGCTTGTTCTCGCTGAGGAGTGGAGGTGACGTCCTTAATGACCCGAGGGGAGCTCAAGGGATGTCCCTGGTCAGGAGAATCGGGGTTTTGGTTTGTATTTGCTAGTGGAGGAGGCAAAGAAGTCGTTGCAGTGGCATTATGAGCATCATCTGTGCAGCCAAGAACTTGTGTTAGGAAACTTATGGATTTTTATTGCTTTCCACAGAACCTAGCAACTTACCATATTCCTCCTTCTTTCTTTTAGGTGATCGATAATCGCCATCCACCATCCTCCTCCTCCGTAGACTCTTCCCATCAGGAGTTCGAATATCTTAAAATTCATCACGGTAGAGTAAGCCTGACGCGTCGACAGTGTCCCAACTGTCAGGATTAGTTATTAGAGTCATTAACTCACCAACTGCTAGTTCTCCAGAATCCTCAACGGAAGGCTCGTCTTCATCATCTTCATTAGTTATACCTCCAAAGACATCTTGCTCGCGATGCTCGATATTCACGGCGACCTCATCGTAGTCATCGGCAACACTCTGCTCCCACTGACTGATTGCGTATTCAAATTCCCGTTTTCGGGCAGACGTGCTGACGCGACGAAGAAACTCGCTTTGGTTTTGCGTATTGTTAGGCATTTCGGATACTTAGGTAGTCGACTTGAGCTATGCTACACGACAACAAGACATGATCAGCTCCAGTACCGACAAGATAATGTTATTGAAGGGGTTTCACGAAGAGGATACTACGCTGGACTTGATATCTTATAGATTAGAGCTCGAGGCGAAGTTATACGGTTATGGCACTGATACTGAGGTTCAGCAGAGTCGTTGAAAGGGTTGGTTGCTGGATCGAAGACCCTAGGGAAAGAGGTGTGTGGGAGGTGATGGCTTCGAGGTAAGGGTTCAAGACTGGAAGAAACTTTTTTTTATTTTATCCTCGCCCACAACTTACCTACGATTCCATGCACGCACTAGGCCTATATGACATCGTGGCTTCGGGAGGTCCTACTGCTATTTGCGCATCATGGCGGTCAACCAATTGTTGAAATGGAGGTCAAGCGGTGCACCGATGTACAGGTGTCTGCTGCTAGCTCCAGATTATATGTGGTCAGGGCTTGCTATCAATTTGATATCACCTTGACTAGGGTGTTTACAGACCCAAAAAAGACCACTCATTAAATCAAGGATATCATAATATGCGGAAGATATATATTTCGAATCACTCTTCCCGAAGGAAGGGCATTCAGATATCAAAAGTTCGCTCGCGGCAATCCGTTACGGATTTTGCGTTGACTTTGTGGTTAATTGTTTCCTATGTTTCACCGATCTGCGCCGGCTCCATGGACACTACGGCCGAATCCCTGTTGATGGTCTTTGGTTGTCATGTTACACAATATATTGGTGTTTCTGGAAAACCCATGCATGGGATTGGTTGGAAAGGCATGGACTTGGGCCGGAATGCAATAGTATAGCTACTAGATAAGTAAGTACTTATGGCCTACGAATCATTGGAAGTGGTTCAATGGTATAATGGTTTTCTATACATTCCACCAAATATCTACAAAAGAACTGAAAGGTTTGACCTTCAAACTAACTATACAAAGTGAAAAGGCAAAAGAAAACTCGCTGCATCAGCTTTGTCATCCTCGAGAACTATCTTACACATACAACTTTATGCAACGGATCAATACCAGGTCTAACTATGGGTTTAAATCCTGGCATTACATCCATTGAAACCCTGGACACAGACGTCGCGCTTGAACTTCTCGCAGCTTCGGGTCTGCATACCGCTGCGCTTGGCACGCTTCATGCATCCGACAAAGCTACGTTGGCATCTGATGAAAGCATCATCGCAGTCACGACGAGTGAGTGCAGATTCGTAGCCATTCAATGGAGTACCAGTGCCGGATGGGTCCTCAGCAGTGGCAACGCCGGTTGGGATCTTTGGAGGTTCAATGGTGGTAAAACCAACTCCCAATGGGAAGGTCGATGGCTTAGGATAGTCGGGGGCGTCTGAGGTGACAGGATTGGGGGCAACAGTTGTCTGGGCTGGAACATTTCCTCCCTGAACAACGGTGACGGTCTTCTCGACGATGGTGGTATAGAGGCTGGTAACAACGCTGGTGGCGATGCTGGTGACAACACTAGTCGAAACTTCCTTGGTAGTGACGGAAACGGTAACAGTCTTGTCAGAGCAAGCGGCAACTGGGTCAACGGTTGGCTCTGGGGCAAGAGTTTTGACTCCAACATCACCGTCGTCCTGCTCGTCACATGGAGGTGGAGTAGTGGTATAGGTTGCGGTCAAAGTGACTGATTGGCCTCCAATAGTGGTGACAAGAGTTGTGGTGAAGGCGGTTTCTTCTGGCTCGTCTTCGTCCTCGGTCTCAGTCTCAGTAGGGACTTCGTAGGCACCAGTCTCGGTAGGAGCTTCATAAGCGCCAGTCTCATTTGGCACTGGGGAATCAGTAACAGTTGCGGTTTGTTCGACACCGGCGGTACCAGCTGGGTAGTCTCCGGTTGGGAAAACTCCGTCAACGGCGGTAGGAACAAGAGTGGGGAAGGAGCTGATAGCGTCGGCTGGTGTAGAGCTCGATGGAACCTGGGGATTTGGGGAGGATGTGCCATCTTCAGTGTAGACAGGTGGACCAGGGATGGCATAGCTCTCAACCTTTGGATAGTAGATGTTGATGAAGATACCAGGATCACTGGCGGAGTATGCACCAGGGATCTTAACAGTGTCTGGAGTATTCTCACCGGTGGCACCAGTGATCTCAATGTTGGTACAAGAAGGGTAGAATTGAGCACCTTTCTGCTCGTGAGCAGCATGAAGGGCAATAATCTCGTGACGCAAGAGATACTGTCCGTTCTTGATCTTGCTTGGGAGAGTGAGAGTATAGGAGTTATTGTTCTTGATAACGGCCTCGGCAGCCCATGTCCCATCAGCAAGGAGGCCGGCTTCATCGATCTTGAACCAGTTCAACGAAGAACCGACGGCGGTAGTGCAGTCTCCTCCACAGTCAGCGAGGTAAGTGATAACTGGTCCTTTGTGCGATTCTGGCCATTCGGACCAGAAGAAAGTAACTTCACTACCAGCTGGTGCTGGGGCGACAAGCTTAGCTGCCTTGGCTCCTTTGTTACAAGCAATCTCAGCGCTAGTAACATCGTCGATGAAGGAGTTGCCATTTTCCCAGAAAGCTTGAGTGATACGATCTGGAGCTGGGTTCTTGTATTGATCCTGGAATGGCAAAGAACCAGTATATCGCTGGCCGCCGATGAGGAATTCTTGAACGATTCCATGGCTCATAACCGTCGAAGCGGCGGAGAGGAGGGTAACTAAAGTAGCCTTCATTTTGAATAGGTGTATATGAAGTGAGCGTTTCAGGGAACTCCCGTAAATATCGAATATCCTGCGGTAGAGTATAGAAATATATATAGCTGCGCTGCAAACTGTGAATGACCCAGTCTTTCCTTTAACGATGCTGAAGAGCACAAGATAGAAATCCAACTAGTGGAGTTTCTGATATATCTGATCAAACAGATATCTACAAAACGAATGTCAAATTCGTTTCGGTATGATACAAGCAACTAGGCTCTGTATCTTTAAGTGACGTTTGTTTTGGTGTAGCAAAGAGAGTGAATGGTCCTCTACAAGAGAACGTGTTGTATCTAACAACCAAAAGACGTTAAGAAAAAAAGAGTGAAGGAGTGTGGGCGTCCGTAAAGAACGAAGGTATGAACTGGGTAGTTTCAAAAGCACAACAGCCGCGGGCTAGAGATAGAAGAGAAAAAACCATCAGGAGAGTGTGGTCATTGAGTCTATTATATGGTTTTCGAGTTGTTGCTGTGGTCTGTTCTCAATGCAATATTCCGGTGGATCTCTCCACCAGTTGCCCAGATCTCAACCGACATGGTTCAAGGGACTTGATAATTAAGTTAGATTGCATACTCCTGATCGCCACATTACTGACCCACCCGGGCCTGCATCAAGGCGGCGTCTGGTAGGCTAATGGGGCTTGTGGTGTATCTGACAGCGGGATGACAGGTGCTCCTTTCGGGATAGCTGTGAGACTTCATCAGTTCGAAACCGCCAAGTTGTGATTTTTTGATAGGAGCCCCGCTACACTCGCTCTCGTCATTGCACAAGGACGACCTCAAGGGCGGCTTGTTCTTGCCGTTCGGCCAACTCGGCTGGTAAAAGTCAAGCTGATTTTCTCCACATCAGGGATGCGGGCCTGTGTCGTGTCGGACAAATCTCGAGGCAACAATAAACGCCAAAAGTGATTCGGAATCCGGAAGCAAGGTTGTCAGCGAATACCGTTGCACAGCGTTTCCATACATAGTAAGGTATGCAGTCAGCGCTACCGACAACGGATTTTTCTTCGGCGCGTGGTGGTGATGTAGAATCTAAAGATATCACCACCGCAAAAACACTGAACAATGCGATACACTGCATCTTGGTGGTTCGTAATGCAATCATCTTCTCTTCTCGAATAGTCTACCAGCTTGGAGCATGCAATGACGCCTGGTTCGCGCCCCACGGTACCATTCGTCATTCGAAAAGGGGTACCAGTGTTGTCCGGGGGCCTATTTAATATCTTTAAAACTCCTGGTGCTTCAAAAATACGGACCCGACAAGAGGCAATTTCTTGCGAGCCAGGCTATTTGGAAGCTCGTCTCCCCTTTTCTTTGTGTTAACGCTGGGTCTTCCCAGGCGTATACATTGAAACCATGCAGGTTTGAAAAGGGCCAGGGTCCGATTTCAAGTCTTGACTAAAGAACCACCCACCAGAGAATTAGCAATGATGAAAGAGTTTTCCCTTTACTTTTTCAAGTCCCAAGTCGTCTACCGAGAAATTTCGAAAGCGAGATTATTCAGGCTAAGGGATTTTGAGTGTTACATGCCAGAGCCTGTCAGATCCGCCCAGTCGAGCAGTCTACAGTCCATTGTACTTACGTACACATAGTAGACTGCATGTACATATAGAGCAGGAGTACTATACCTATAAGATGTAGTGGCTGATATATTCGCGGGCCGATTATCACGCTGAGTTTGGACCTTGATGCAACCGTATTCGATTTGTCGATATTAAGATCGCGATCGATTGGCGTTCTGGTTTCTGTTGCTGCATTGCCTTGATTCTGGTCTCGTAAACCAGACAACACACGGAGTTCACCTTGATTCCCCTGCGAGGTCGTCTGTAACAACACAAAATAGTACGGGATAAAATACCACGCAAACAACACGGCAAGAACCCTCGGTCAAAAATGGTCTGAGCATTGAGACTGCAAGCGCTGTCGGGTTTACGAAGTCATGCACTTTATGGATCTCTTGGGGGGAAAAACGAAACTTATTGACCACTTCTTTGCTCGTGGGGGCGTCTATCTCAAGTACACCATCCAATACTTATATTCCGTAGCCATCCAAAGCCAAAGAAGAATGGCTTACCGTCTCGGATCACTAGTTTTCTAGGTATATAATATCCACAAACATGTATTATTATATTATCACTAAGTATTAATTAATCGCTAGCAAACAGAATAATATTACACCACGCTAAGAACTGTGGAGCCCGGAAAATCATTGCCTCGACTTCTCTTGCCCTTTTTCCTCATCAACGCTCTTACTTTCCCCATCAATCACCACTTCCTCCGGTCCATTAAACGTTTTCCTTCCTCTAACCGCATACCAAACCACACTGATACCTGCAAACCCCATGAAGACTACAGAAGCATAGTTCATACCGGCAGCAGTGACAGGAATACTAACAGGCATGCAAAAAAGAACCACACTCAATATGATCCAAGTTACTGTTGCGATATTGATTGCATAACCAAATTTCCCCAGCGAGAACGAGGAGTTCTTGACAGCGACACGACGGTTAAGAATATTGACAAGGATCGGGAAGCCATAGGATGTAGAGAGGCAGATTGTGGCGACGCCGACGAAGGATTGGAAAGCGGCTGTGGAGCCGAAGTAAATGAGGCCAAGGAGGCAGCAAATTGCGGATGATAAAAGCAGCCCGTTGAGTGGGACGTTGAGTTTGTAGTTATATTGGGACCAGCTATAAATCGGACGGATTAACTTTTCGAACCATAAATGAAGATAGCTCCGATATGACTTACTATCTAGATCCGGGGATCGCTCCGTCTCGAGCAAATGCAAATGTGCATCGACTTGCAGCGGTGAGGGCACCAGTTCCCGCGAAAAGCGCAATGACAAGCACTATAAATTCGTTAGCAAATAAATTGTTTACCGATTACCAAGAAATGAATGAGGCTGGATGTACCAAATATTAATAACCCCATGCCACCAGCCTTGCTCCCAGTGACTGTGGTAAAAATCATTCCAATCGGCTGGCCATTCGCCACACTGAGCACGGCTTTCACCTCAGGCATTACAAACAACAAAGGAACAATATATAAAACACCAGTCAATCCTGCCATGAGAACACTGAGCACCATTGCTTTGGGAACCTCTTTTTCGGGGTTCTGGACCTCTTCGCAAAGCGATGCGACCATGCCGTACCCGGTCAATGTATATGCAGCTTGCAAAAGACCGACGAAGAAAGACCAGCCAGCTGGATATCCTGAAGCAGTCGGGTCGTAATGAGCAAACACGTACTCCGCAGTGTTTCGATGTCGGGCAGTAGCGAGCAGCACAACAAGAATGATGATAACTGCGGCCGCGGTCCAGATCATGCCTAATCCATTTTTGTTAGTATCCTCCAATTTGGCTTCCACTTATTTGAGGGTGTTCTTACATATCGTATTTAATAGATTTAGATGTTTGCTGAAGAACACATTGACACTTGTACACACGGCCATTACACCCCAAAACATGAGCACGGTTTGCCATGTGTTCGCGACGAAATCTTCCTGGAAGATCGAAACGCCTGAAAGAAACAATTGACCAGTCGAGAAAGCAATCGAAAGAGTTACACTAAAGCCATCGTTAGGATAAAATTTGAGGCGATCAATGCTATATGCATAGATTCTTGAACTTACGTCCAATTGCCAACGAGAGTCAACCATCCCGTAATCCAGCTCGCCATCGGCCTATATTTCGGGGTGGATAACATTGCCGACCACTATAGGTTCTCTGTTAGAATATCATCTTTAAATTCGAAGTAGCATCGATCTAGTATCAAAATGCAACAGCATATACGCACATAATAAACCCCGCCAGCAGTCGGGTACACAGCACATATTTCCGCTAAGCTTGCCGCGATACCCATCGATATCAGCGAGACAAGAACCCAGCCCCATATGACTGTTACACTCTCCCCATTTGTTAAACTCAGTGATAATGTTGTCGAAAGTCCACACGGTACCGCTATAACCCGGGGGAATAACCTATTAGCTACCAGCTACTCAAATTGCCTCAATAAAGTGGCGAAGAGCATGTATATGCACACGAACGGATCAATCATACCCATAATCGCGAAGGACCTTTATTTTTTTTAAAAATAGATTAGCACGCCATTGGACTGTATCAGTATCAAGCAATGCAAGGAATCTTACAATCCCATAATAGACACCATGCTCAAATTTTTTGGCAAATCTTCCCGCTTATTCCCTGAGCTCATGCGCTTGAGCGCATTTCCGCCGTCTAACCCTCCAGGACTCGAAGCTCCCGACATCTTATCCTTCCGCCCAAAAAGTTTTTTGACCTTAATTAGTCTTCTCGTAGTAATAGTCTATGTTAATCTTTGCGAATGTTTGATATAACCGCGATATAAGTCTCCGTCTTGTAGGGTTTATGAAATAGCGCTGTGTTGTAGGGAGACGACGAGGTATATATCCAAGTTTAATCGCCACAATCGTTACACGGCGAGCATCAATGGTGACGTCTGAGTTTTCAGAATCACAGGGACTTAGAACCTAGGTTCGGTTCGGGATATATGGTATGGATATCGGCTTATTCGGCGACCCATACGGGTATACTATCACCAGAGAAGCTTGAAGTCTATCGAGAACTGGTCACACGACACTGCCGCCAGCTTTATCGCAAAGGTTACGTAAAAACTCAGAGTAAAGGAAGAAAACCTTGAATTAAGCTAAGTCGAGAGCTCTAGAAAGAAAAGTAGTGGGCCATCGGGATAGTAGTATAGGAGGCGGACCGTTCCTTATCAAAGCCTCCAGTCGTTCAACTACTTAAATCTCGCATGTCATGATTCCTTATTAACAGCCTCAACAAGTTTCCTTCACCCAAAGCCCCAGAGTCTTGGTCGTCGCACATTTCAGTGGGAGCATCACAGCTTCTTCTTTTGACAGACCCCAGTCGCAAAGTCTTCAAGTTTGGCATTAGTCTGAAAAAAATCCTGGAACCATTGATATACTTTTGGAAAGTGCCCGCCGCCTAGTTCCTAGCAATGGAAGGGAAGCCCTGTTCTAGAAATGATCAAGATGCAAATCATAGTCGCTGCCTGCCTAATGCCAGTCATGTCAAGGCTTGCAAGGCTTATGCGGACCACTTGCCTCTCCTGTTTCGGGCAACTCGCCAGATTCGGAACAACACAAAATCTCCAACACACTCAGGACTGAACGATGACGTTCGAGCAGTCTCCAACCATTGAGCAGTCGCAATATTATTGATTACAATGTAGGGAAAGGCAGCAATTGGATAAATATTGTATCTTTAGAAAGACGACTAGAAATAAGCTAGAGATATATCCAAGACATCTTGGAAAATACTGTCATCCAAGTTAAAGCGTTATGAGAGTTAAATGTTCTTGGGATGCCCGTTCTAGGAACAATATAGTATGGCTCCCTTGGTCTCGTATCCAGAGCTCACGAAAGTGTTGTCTCGAAGTATCAAGACGAAGCTGCAATAGTGTTGACTTCCGATGGCCACCGGAGGCTGACGGACTGATATACTGTACTACCCTTCACTCGTTAACGCGTTGCTTGTCCGTGCTATCAATATGTAGTGGCTAGTTATAGTTGGTGTACACGTGTTATACGTTACGGCCCTGGGGAACTGAGGCTCTGAAGATATGGCCCAGAGAGAAACGAGATTCTTGGAAGAGTCCTTGGTCTCATTGAGTGTGATACTTAGCACGTTAGCGTTCTATAGATCTAAAACTTCTAACTTCTGAGCCCAGCTCCTTCTATTGAGTGTCACGGTTCCTTAAGGTCTAGCTTTGTCAACCACCTAACCAAAAATAATACCACCAGGGCATACATGGTCTAGACAAAGGTAAGTGCTATCTCGACCCAAACAAGGGCATATATTCCGAAGACATCGTCCATTTTATCCTCGTCAAACTTTAGAGGTATGTATGTCTAGACACCCATTGGTAGAGGGATAAGGATATTCCAGGGAGTTCTCTGATACTGAACTCAGGGGTTCTTTTGGTTTGATGGCGCGTATCTAGTCAGTATCCTCGGTAGGGCTGAAATTTAGCGGTCTGAGAGTCGAGGTTTCGGACGTCGCTTAGTTACTTAATGAACAACGCAAAAATTACAACATCCAGAATATAAATCTCCTGACATACACTATGTACCAATATACTTGATTGAACATGTTGCTAAAAGTTTAGGCCAAAAGGTCTAGATCTAAGAAGTTCTATGCATATAATATAGTCTCTGCCTCAAGGATACCTGGACCAAAGCTAGAGTGAACTATTGGGGCTATTCGGATTATATTTGCCTTATGGTTGTTCAAAAATGTCTACCGCCGCGAAACGACTGGCCGAGCTTTAGACCTATTTACTCGTGCGTGTATGTGAAACGATAACCAATAATATTATACACGTCATCGATAAAAAAAATGCAAAAAAAGTGCAAAAAAATTGTCTGGTGTGGGGTTTGAACCCCAAGTTTGGTTCCAAATATTAGAAGCTGAAGTGGTAGCCTGTGGGGACTACCACCCCTTTGGGGGACTCCGGGGGGGGCGCCCTCCCCCAGAGTCCCCTACCGGACCTGGGTGCTATGGTGTATCCGTGCAGTGCAGAGGGTATACACCATAGTAAGCAGTGCCCGGTGCTTCTTTGGCTGTTATAAACGCACAGCCAAGGCGTTTTAGCAGAAGTTTGAAGTGTTACCTTCATGACCACTGCACCATGTAACCCGAAGGTTATTTTGAATAACATTTCTCGAATATTTAAGGGCAAATTCGTTTTCTATATGGGTAGTAGGAGGGGGCTGCGTTGTATCTTAAGTCAATGCTCGGCTTTAACTACCACTCGATCAATCAATCAATGCCAAGTAACCATGATACTAGATATCGGATCCTCTGATGGCTCTGCTCAGCTGGATCAGACTGATCAGCTGAAGTCCTCTACTAGTATACACGTAATTTTTCCCACCTTCATCCTATCAATAGCTTGTTGAAGATTGTATGCTAATAGCTATATAAGGTTTCTATATAACATTTCCCTATTCCATTCCCTGTATATACTATATATCACCTATCAATGATCAAGAGAAAACCTCTATGCTTGCGCCGAGCATGTTTAACCGTGCTGCCAGATCCTCATAACCCCTATTTATTACGTATATGTTCCTCAAAACTGACATTCCATTCGCCGCCAGCATGCCTATGAGGAGTAAGCTCGCAGGCCTCAGCGCTGGTGGGCATGTCATATTTGCCTTTACCAACTCGTTGGGCCCGCGAACATGGACTCGATGTTGATCTAGAAGCTCCACTCTAATACCCAGTTTGGATAATTCCGCGTAGTATATAGCACGACGCTCATAGATCCAGTCGTGGATTAGCGTTCGTCCCGTTGCAACGCCAGCTATAGGAACGAAGTATGGTAGACTATCTGGGTTCAAGCCCGGCCAAATGTTGGGGTGTAGTTTGTCAGGTAGAGCTGAAAGTTTTCCTTCATGACGGTGGATAGTCAAGTCCGCTAAGTCGACATAACCGTTTGCTGCTTTATAAGGCGAAGACATCGTATATCTCAAACCCATTTTCTTTAATTTCATTAATTCAAGTGAGATCCAGCGAAAGGGGACCCGTTTGATTGTGATTTCTGAGTCTGTTGTGACTGCAGCAGAAATGAAGAACATAGCCTCTATCGGATCTTCTGTCGGAGTATACTCGATATTCCTCTTGATTCTTGATAAACCTCTGATATGGAGAACCGGAGTCCCAATCCCTTCTATCTCAACTCCGATTCCCTGCAAGAAATAGCAGAGATCCTGGACCATATAGTCGCAACTCGCTGCTTGTATAAAGGTAGCTTCCGGCATGCAGGCGGCTGCAAGAATTGTGTTGTTTGTGACAGTATTTCCACTTTCGTATAACGTCATTTCTCCTGGCGCTTTCTTATCAACCTTCACGATATATCGATTATCGGCCGCTGTGATACTGACGCCGAATTCTTCTAGTGCGTATTGGTGCGGCTTTACTGTTCTCTCTCCCAGTTTACAGCCGCCAGCATACGGTATATCAAACTCCACATGATCCCGCATCAGTGGCCCAATAAGCATGAGGACTGATCGAGTTTTTCGGGCTGCCTCCTCATCCAAATTCTCCAACATTAGTTTCTTTGGCCGACGGAGCTCGAGTGTATTGTTTTCCCACCAGGTAATTTTGACACCGATACTTTCTAAAACTTCTATCATTCGGGTAACTTCTTCGATGCGAGGGAAGTTCGGGAACTTGGTGACACCATAATTTAACAGGCTGGCGCAGAGGAGCGCGACTGCTGCGTTTTTGCTAGCCTTAAGTGTAACTTCGCCATGGAGCCTGCGGCCGCCTTCAATTCGAAGGTGAACCTCTCTGTTGGTTGGCCGAAGATCGAGATTGGGAGTATTCGAGGTTAGGGAATCTGTGTGATGGGCGAATGGCCTCGGCTCTGAGTCTGAGCTTGGGACGTCAGGTATCATCTTGAGATGATCAGGAATACAAAAATGCATTCTTTAAGGCCAAAGCTAGCAAGCAGGCACTTAATGTAATTATCAAGGATTACAGAATAGAAATATCCGAGTGATGCAATACCTCGTGCTACACAATTTGGTTCCAGGTTTTATTCCCTACTACACACTACAGGTTAGACTCGAATTCGCTACAAGAGCGAATTGTGCGCGTGTGCGGGCGGCGCATGTATGCAAGAGGGACGTCAAGTCCTAAGCCGGCATAACCGTCAGAGCGCACTTGGTGGAGACCATCTCGATATTTTTCAGAATGCGGGGGGGTTGGTATAAAATTCCTCTGCATTAAGCTTGTGCAACTTAACTATATGTAGGGGAATCAAGGAAGCAACTCCGGCTCTTGTTCTAATAAAATACTAAATCTGAGATTAACGACATGTGCTATTCTATCCCTAAAATCGAGAAGTTGCTGAGATGCCTTAGCTCCTCGATTTATTAAAACCAAGGGCTGATTCACCCATGTTGCTACCCCCATCTCAATATCATGAAAATCCTTCATCCCAACCTCTTCTATAAGCCATGCGGCAGGGATCTTCATTTTCCCGTCTCCAAAAGGCCAATTAGGAAGGTTTGGGTGAGCAACCTGCAATCTTGCATATTCGCTTTCCTCGATGACTGGATTGGCGAAAAAGGAACCACAGTTGGGCACTAGCACTGGATCAGGCAATTTGGCTTGACGAATCGCGATAACAGCGTTCCTGATTGTCTGAGGGGTAAAATTCACGATGCCAGAATCCGCCAAAAAATTCTGAAGTGCGGGGTAAAAAGGTGGCTTAGGATTCCCATATCGAAGTTGGATTGTGATCATTGTGATATAAAACCTTCCTCGGTCCACGGTCTTGAACCGACTTGTGCGGTAACCGAATCCACAATCTTCTTGATTGATGATGACAAAATCTCCCGTCTGGTTATCATATGCCTCGACGCTCACAAGTGTATCTCGGATCTCTTGGCCGTACGCTCCAACGTTTTGTACAGGCGTCGCGCCGGCCGTGCCTGGTATCAAGCTGAGCGATTCAATACCAGACATACCCCGAGAGACAGTGCGCTCAACGACCTTGTCCCAGTTCTCACCAGCACCGATCTTGACGAGCACGGTTTTGTCGGCCTTGTCCCCGATTGGTTCTTCTTGGTAATACAATATTCTGTTACATATGACCAAACCGTCGAATCCTGAGTCTTTCCAGATAATGTTGCTCCCTTGCCCAATCATGATAACTGGTAGCCGATGTTGTTTTGCCCAAGTAATCGCTTCTTTCAGCTGTTCGCGGTCAGCGACATTAGTTAGGTAAGCTGCAAGACCTCCCAACCGCATGGTGGAGTAGTCTTCGAGGTTGGCGTTTTGGAGTATCTCCATATTTTGTGCGATATGTCGATATTTCGGTGCAGATATGTGTAGTCAGAGTAGGGCCATATATGCATGTATATACAGATCGAGAGTTGTTCAGAAACAAGGTGGGATGCTTGGGATTTTGGAACAGGGTCCTAGGATCCTAAGGATTTTCTAGAGGTAAGGTCCAATCGGCAAGACCTTAAGAATTGATTGTAACCACACAATTAACATTTAATTTGAGAAGAAAGCCTCGTCCAATTGACACACTAAAGCGCCAGCCGTATACCATTACAAGTAAATAAGTATCTTAGGTCAGGTCATTATGCATCATACATACCGTACAGTATAATGGCGCATATAATACAAGCACTACGAACGGGAAATTCCATCTTTTCTTGTGTCTAGGCTCGACTCTAAGTCCGTTACAGATTGACGAGCCGATAGAATTTCGTTATTAGTATGTCGATAACGACAGCTTGAAACGCAATATAGATATGCGATTTCGACGTGTAGCGCAATATAGCTTGATCTTTCAGGAATACCCTGAGACAAGAATGGTGGTACCATGGTGAGTGGTCATACAGGTAAGTGGAAGATGATAGGCAGAAAGCCAATAGAAGCCGACATATGAATGTGCCCATGCATGATTATTTAGGAATAAGCAATAGAGTCAGACACCGAAGTTGATATATATTTGTGATCCTAAACTAGGGATCTTGAGCAATTCGACTGGTTGAAAGTGTCCCCAGCCGCATGCATCTGTATTCGCCCACCGTGATAACGATATGAAGCAGTAGGAAGTTGGGCTTGAGGTATCAATGTGGATAGATCGTTGAAGGCGTAAAAAAAAGCGGGAAGTATACGTGGGGGAGGGACATGTACACAACTTCATGAAGTCGTAAAATTATCGAACAAACCGCGTAGGATGACACCGGTGGCAGATTGAAATATATGAAACTCAAACCGAAGATAGGATTTCTGCTTAAGAATCGAGTGTGAGGCTAAGTGCTCCCGAGTGCGATTGCACCACTCAGGCTCTGCATTTGCTTGCTGGGTTTCCGAGACGCCTTCGGGTCGACGTTAAGACGCAATACCAGGTATATGAGGATGATGTACGCAAGGACCGATGTAATAGCGCAAACGATAACCGTGTTACCGCTGGTTCTAAATACCCGCTTTGCGCCACTCCTTTGCGCTACCGGTAGGTCGTTTTCCTCTTTGTCCTCGACAATATAGAACTGTCGATTGCTTTCGCTCCGCCGATATGCAGAGATAGCCATGATAACAGCGCCATAGCCTGCGAATAAAGCACCAATTGGGTAAAATTCGAAAGTGAATACTTTGAGGATGATGAGTGAAAAAGTAAAGAGGGATATAGAAGTTCGGAAGTAAGCGCCCTCGAAAGTACGCTGAGAAGCCCGTATTTCAACCAGCTCTTCCTGGCTTAGGTTGAGGTCTGGCCGGGAGGCCCGAGGGGTGCGAATATGAATCTGGTGAACTGGCGCTGGCAGCTAAACAAACCATATGGAACTGTAAACATATACCAAACATGAGAAATTTTTCGGAGGAAAGTACATACCCGGAACATCTCGGCTTATCGATTTTGAATATTAATTTGAACTTATTGGTGATATCTGTTGACGCCGGTCGCGATATTGGTAGTGTACTGAGGATGCATACATGCAAAGCCTATGACGTCTTTCAACTCTAGTTCAAACCCCGGTGCAGAATGAAATTGAACGTTGACAGTATGCCAACGTTGCTGACTATCGATCGCGATATCGGTTTCAGAGGCTAAACCACGCTTGCAGGTACGAAGCTAGGATCTAGAATTCATGATTTGAAGTTGCAGTTGGAACACAGGCCAAGAACTGCAAGCACAACCACGGCCTCGTGATTGCATCAAATTCGGCATTTGATGCGTGCGCAGTTATCGCCGAGTCGGATATATCGGAGATACTCATTATTACCGACTACTACAGCACCCTTGTCGATGATCCACGCCTGCTCATGCTCCCGAAGCTCCAACTAGCAGCTTCAGCTCTCCGTCTACTGAGGACACGCGACATCGTCCTTCCCATCACCGGTAGCTGCTGCTGCGACCATTCGAGTATCCTTCATCGCTCCTGGAACCATCGGTGGCTGTCTGTGCTGCAATGGACGGCTCGACGTCTAAAGTCACCGTCACCTACTGGGACCCCTCATCTGTCTTTCCACTCTTCTCACCGGACATCAAAGGAAGACTGCCCCTAAGGCATTTGCATTGGAAGTCACCATCCAGGCCTCTTAGGTCTATCAATTCACTCTATGTCGACTTTATACCCGCTGTACAACCCCTAATAACCACGACCACAGCTACATCCTCCGAAGACCCTGCTACTTCCCCGTTCGCGAGGCAGTCGCCGTCGCTATACACTACTCCTTCGACTCTCTCAAGGTCCGGGAGCACAGATGGGGCTATATCTCCCGTATCTCCTCCTCTTCCTGCGCCAAAGATTGTCGCAAATGCCGTTGGTCGAAGAAGATCATCTACTCCAAACCTCAATACGTTTATTCGTAGAACGACCCTTGGAGACATCCCTATCAAGGAACGGCGTCATCAAATACCCGGTCTTCGTCAGACCTCCTACTTGAGAATATTCTTCCTCCGCTGCGACGATAACGACACTTATAGAAATACCGCCCGAAAAGAGTTGAAAGAATGGATTGCCGCTCAGTGTACTCCAACATCCTCAACATCGGGCTCGAGCTCTAGTTCGTCCAAGAATGACAATCATGATGCTTTTGAATGGATGATAGTACATGTAGTCTTGCCAGGGACACCCGCTGCCAGCCAGCCGCGCATGACGGGTCAATCTAGCTCTTCCCTCAATTCCAATGCCTCCAATCCAGAGCCGAGCAACAAATCTCGGTTTCAGTTCAAGTCCAGTACTACTATCCTCGAGAAGCTTAAGAGTGACTTCGGCTCGACATCGAAAAAGTCACTCCCTAGAATTGTTCAAATACGACTGTCCCATCCTCAGCCTTCCCCACCGCCGGGTGCTGCCGCAACTACCACCCCGATTCCCACACCAGCCGAAAAAGATGCCGACTATGGTCTTTTGATCTCCCATATGAAATCACTGATCTTGACGAGCTTTGACCTCCGCGTACAACAATACGAAGATGATATATTAGCGAGAAGCAATCAACAACACCTACCAGGGTGGAACTTCTGTACATTCTTTGTGCTGAAAGAGGGTCTTGCTGGGGCATTTGAAAGTGTAGGACTAATAGAGGACGCTTGGGCGATATATCAGGAGCTTGCTGTCGCGGGTGAAAGCATTATTGTCGGCGAAGAAGCAGACAGGGAGGGAGGCAAGACATTCCTCGGCTGGAGTGGTGAAGTTGTAAAAACGATCGTGGAAGAGGGAAGGAAATGGCACAATCACCAGGCTGAGAAATTGAAATCCGGTTCACAGGCCTCTCTAGCAGTCCCGGGAACCCCCACACCTAATGATCTCGATCAAATTAGTGAGAAGGAAGATTTCAATGATGCTAGTATCCTATCATCAGCCCGCAAACCTTACAGAGAACTTATTTTATCCAATAATATCTCTGTTTTTGACTTTCTATCCTATTGTTTCGCACGGCAGGCTTCTCTACTTCTTCGCCTAGCCGCAACTATACCTACTAATCGATCCAGCGTCGGATCTCAACCATCTACAAACGATGCATCGTATTCGTTCTTCGACCCTACTGCTGGGCTTGCAGAAGCCGCGGTAGGAGGAGCATTGCCGAGGGAAGGTGAAGCAGGCTACCTTACGGAGGTTGTCAAAAAGGGGATTGAGTTCCTCCGCACAGGCTCAGCAGTCTTGCGGGCCGAATTATATCGCGGCTGGGAAAGCATGCAGGCGGATCTAGAACAGATCAAAAAGTCGGAGGCTGCCTCTAGCGAGGAGGCGACAGTTACAGTCAGCATACCTGAAGAAACCGAAGCCAGGCAAAAGGCCCAACAGGATAAATTTGATTTAACATTTCCAGCCGTAAAGGCATTTATCGATAACTACATTGCCTCCTTCGTTGTGAACGGGGTTATGCAACTTATTGATGCCACGGATCATAAAAGTGTTCCACATCTTGATTGGAAGGACTTATTGTTATTGGAGGCGAAAAGTCCACCGCCGACGCCTAGCATAACACAAGCATGGGTACCGGGCAGCACAACGAATAATAAGGATATGCCTCCAGATTCAATACCACCCAGAACCTCGACAATATATTCCACAGAAATCGAGGAAAAGAAAGGGCCTATGGTCTCCGAGGGCCTAACAGCAACCGAGGAACTCGCTTTCTTTAGAGCTGAAGTGCTCATGCTGGCCCGTGGGGTGGTCGTGGAGATAGCTGGTAACCGGTGGCGCAGTTCACAAGAGAAGCTGCATCCGGCCCCAAAACACCAGGAAGCCAGTGCTCCCGACAATGGCAGCATGATAGATGTAAATCTCAACGATACAGAAAGTGTGGCCTCAACTCAAAAATCTGACGAGGCCCTCGAAAAGGATGACTGGGTTTGGTTATGGGGTATCAGGGCGGGTATGCTACGGCATGCTCTCCTTAGTGACAACGGGTTCCTAGCCGTCTACGAACGGATGACGGAAACTGCTGTGAAGCTATTCTCCCTTGCTAAGCGTGTCAAGAGCACCGAACGGACCCTCGCTGAAATCGCATGCATCAAGTACTACCGCAAGGATTTTGCGGCTGCAGCACATTACTTTTCGAAACTCGCACCATCGTATACATTACAACGATGGGCAGTAGTCGAGGAGAATCTGCTGATGATGTATGCGGACTGTCTTAAGAAGATGGGGCGAGATGAGGAGTTTGGTAAAGTCATCTTAGTACTGCTAAGGAAGAGGGCGGAGCAGGAGAAACGGCGATGGAGAACCCAAAGAACCAGTATGTTATTCCTTAACGGGGTCATTAGGATTGATGGGGATGAAGGATTGGGCTTGCTACCCGGAATGCAGGAAGTTAGCAAAGTTGTTGAGCCCACTGATCTCAAGTTTGATGAATTTTGGACGGACGTTGAGGTGGAGACATGTCCGGAGTTTGAAGGTGAGGGGCACGGAAAAGGAGGTTTCAAATGGTCCGTCGCAGTAAACTGTAGATGGCTTCTGACCCACAGCGTCACCATCAAGAGTGCCGCTATGAAAATCTCCATTGCTGATGATAAGGTCAAAAGCATTGCGGGAATCGCAAAGGATATACAGCTTGTGACTGAAGGAGAAACTGAGATCAAGAGGGGCAAGAACAGAATCATCTTTGTCGCCGACACCTTTTACGCTGGAACATATGAGATCCTTTCAATGGACATCAACGTCAATAATTTGACCTTCAAGCACAAATTCAAGCTCGACTTGCCCCTACCCGGTGAAAGTATTTCTCCGTCAGCTTTGAAGAAACTGGAGCCGCCCAAAATTATTCTTTTCCAAGCCCCCGAGACGTTCTATATCGGTCTCAACTCGCCAAAACTGATACAATTGGACAAACTTCGAACTATCGAGGTAGAGATTAATTCCGGTAATACCGTTGTTGAAAGGGTTGAAATGAAAATAAAGAGCTTAACAGCTGGATTGAGACTACTTGTCAGTGATATACAAGTGGTAAACAACATTGACGGAGAACAAAAACCTGGTAATATCATCCTTGACCTGGATGAGGCTGGCTTGATAAAACTTGGGAGCAAGGCTGAGGATAAGAAACTGGGAAATGTGTTACTCCGGATTCCTTATAAAAGTGATGGGGATCTCAACGAGCTTTCCGTACGCACACCCAAATACGCAAGTTGTTTTCTGATGCTAATAATTTCCCACGGATTGTAGGTTCGGTTAGAGGCGAATCTTACAACTGACACCACGGAATACAAATATATCACGACTCCTTCTGTACCTGTCGCCCTACCATTGAGTGTTAACGTTCAGGATATATTCACCCGCGCAGCCCTCTTTAGCAAGTTCCAAGTGTCCACTGTAAATCACCTCCCCTTACGGATTGTCCGAACGGAGCTCGAAGGCAGCAAAGCTTTTCGTACCTCGACGGGAATCGGGTGCCAGGATCTCGACGAAGGCATTGTGGTTTATACCAAACAGCCCGCTGCGTTTACTTTTAAGACCATGAGAATAGCTGGAGGAGAACAATTCTCGGGTGACAATCTGTACCTGAGAGTGATGTGGAGAGGTATTGGTGATGGTAAGGCTTTCCGAAATTTATTCGCCATCGAGATTTGAGGAATAGTATACTGACGGATGGTCCGTAGAAATCATGGTAGCAGTCAATGCTGCTTTTGCCGCTCACCTTAACTCTGCAGGTTACGGGAGGTATCAACGCCTTCTTACTCCCACCCTCGAGGAAATCGTGGAAGATTTGGGAAAACCAGACATTGAACGCGCAGCTCTCCTCGGAGCAGTAAAGCTTCCTCCTTTTGATGCTGAATTATGGGCGGAGGCTTTTGCTGGCGTGCACTGCAAGAATTCTGAGAGAATGAATGTTGCTAAGGTAGTCGAGAAATTTTTTGACACTTGGGGCGGGAGGAAAAGGATACCACTATTGTCGCCTCTCAAGAGTTTTGGAAAACAAGACGCCGACGAGGATAAGGAAGAAAACAAACAGCAAACGCAAAGGCTTGACAGTATTGCTAGGACAATCATTATTCCGGTTGAAATCCCAGCTTTACAGTGTCTTGCAACAGCAAAATTACAGATGCGCGACGTCAAAAATGGCGGCTCTAGCGGTCCAAAGATGGTGAGAGTAGGAGAAGTTATCAAAGCAGTGTTGAAGATAGGCATTAGCAGATGTTGGGATCTTGGAACTGATAGAGAGAGACGGAGTGCAAACGTTCCCGATAGTCTGAGATTCTATTACGAAATGAATACCGCTACAAACCCGGATCTTGGAAGCGGAAGGAGGGAGAGCAAGGGTGATGAGTGGTTGGTGAATGGACGAAGGAGAGGTGTGTTCGAATATTCGTTTATGAAAGAGTGTGATGAAGCAGCAACAGAGACAGGGGATAAAGAGGTGGAGTTTGAACTGTTGCTAGTCCCACTGAAGCCTGGCTTTTTGCTCGTTCCTAGTATTGAAGTTAGGGCTCTGCCGTATATACCTGTTAACCCAACAGGTGATACTGACGAAGAAGAAAACTTCACGGTCACTTGCGAGACGGATTACAGAAGCGCAAGCGAAGGAGTTTTAGTGGTTAGTGAGGTTGAAGAGAAGGTTGTCAAGGTAGATGAAGTTGGTACCATCGGGAGGATGGGAGCAGGGAGCATCAGACGGCCAATCAGCGCTGGCGGAGCACCCGGTGAGGGACAAGCTGTTGCATAGTGGCAGACACCTTCCAGCCATTCATCTATGTATATACCAGCTTCTTCTTTACAGTTATGTTCGAGTTTACCTAGCTATCTAGAGATAAACCCTACGCGTGGTTGACCAATTAACCCACGAATTCGAGATATCTCAGATAGATTGTATACATCCTAGATACTATAGACTGAGGTTTTTCCGCCCGCGAGAATCCGCTCAAGATCGCAAGGCAATATATATCATTTCCGTGGCCAGATTAGCACTAATAGTCGGTTGTACAGCTAGACAGAATTCGAAATAGCATTCGTATTCTAAGCATTGGGAAACCCTTATATAAGGTATATAGTTCATAATTAAAATCGAGATTTCAGATTACCTTCATGGTGTTCACGTAACAAAACCATCAAGTTGCCCGCGCACGTACCGCCCCCATTGTAACCGATGGCATTACTCTGGAGCGACGTACTCGAATTTCAGCTAGTGTATATAGCCAAATGTATAGCCAACCAGAAAGAATATTGGAAATAAGTTCGTTTATAGAATAATTGAAAGCTACCTGTGTTATAGGTAGAAGGATTGAAAATATTCTACAATCAGAAGTGAAACAAAAAAAGCTGATTTTCTGGCCGCTCAAAACCGAAGAAAACGTAGAAGCAAGACCCACGAAGACTTTTCTAGACCGGGGTAGAAGGCGCATCAAAAGTAAAGAATAAGAAAGAAACAAGACAAAAAACGACAGACGGAGTAAAGTATCGATGACATTCGCGGCCATTATATATCAGGAAAAGAGAAGAAAAATGATCCCCAAACACACCAACTAAGAAATCTCATCTGAAAAAAAAAAAAAAAAAAAGGAAAATCTCGAACGACTATATAGATCGCATGTCACGTTCGTTAACCGTAATCGCTTCAAACATCGAACGAAAATAAAAGCCAATTTTCTGAAGGTCGGAAATTTGTAGACTTTCTGCTAGGGAGGAAGTGCTGTGCGAAATGTTGGAATTAATATATTAGTATGAAAGTAGGGATACCACGCACACTTGAGGTAACCCTGCGAGTCGGCTACACCTCAATGTTAAAATGGGATATTTGTGAGTAGTAACTACTGATTGCAAGTTCAAGAATGTATGTCTCGTTGAAGACAGAATGTCCATCGAACCCACCGATGACAAAAAGACGACTATCATGCAAGGCCGCCCCATGGTAGCCTCTGCCCGTGGGGGGGAGGCCATAGACCTTCCTTTTATCCCATTGCATCGTAACTAAAAGATTGACATTAGTTATGGTTCATTCCCCAGACATTAAAATAACTAACCAAGGTTCAGGAGCAAAACTTCGTTGCTATATTCAACGCCATCATGACCGCCGACCACAAATAGATAGCTCCCAATAAGCGTCGCTGTATGGCTTAGCCGAGGATAACTGGTTTTGATTTCAACGTTTTTCCAAACAGATGTATCCACGTCGAATACCCAGACGTCTTTGAAGCAGTCTACCCCATCAGACCCGCCGAATATTATCAGTTTATTCTGAACCATATTCGCAGTATGGTAGCCCCGCGCAGTGGGTTTCATCTTGACAACGGTATTGGAATTCTTATTCGAAGTAGGTGTAGTGGCACCTAGTTTGCAAAAGCGTTTGATGGTTACTTTCATGAATACAGATGGAGGGGTGCTTCAATAAACTAACCTGCAGAACCAGATAGCAAACTCGTCTGTGAAGCGCTAGCAGTAGTTTTACTACTTCTTGTGCCTGCTGCACCCGCTGGTGATGCCCCGCCGATCGTTGTAGCACTGCTGGCAGACGATATTTGTTTCCAACTCATCTTACTCAAGTCACTAACATCGAGTCTCCATACGTCGTTCAGAGCACGGACGCCATCTCCACCACCAAATACATAGAGCCCATTTTTATAAAGACATGCAGTGTGAGCTCGTCGTTTGCTGGGGATTTGTCCCGATATTTTAGGCTTAGTATACCGATGGGTGACGGTATCTAAGACGTAAACATCGTTATAATATGTAGGACCGTCTCCACCTCCAAATATAATAAGCTTTTTGTTGACAGCAGTGGTAGTCATAGCCCGGAGCGGGGGCGGGATATCGCCCGAGACATCTGGCTTGGACCAATACATCGAATCGGCATCAAAGACATAGAGGTCGTTGAAACAAGTTTTCGAATCACACCCCCCAAAGACGTATATCGAGCTGCCGATTAGCGTACAAGTATGCGCCCTAAGTGCAACGGAGGGTAATCCATGAGAAAACGCTTTGTACCAATACATCCCACTGGCGGGTGCGGGTTCCACTCTCGGGGCTAGTGGGTCTGGAAGCGGCAATTCTAGAGACGGTGGGTGTCTGCGGCCTGCTATGCTAGCATCTCGTGAAGACGTTAAAGTCATTTTGTTGTTAATATGATTGCGGATGCTTTTGCTGCTTTTGCCATGGGATATAGTTGAAAGCGCCTCGGAAGACGAATTCGAGGAAGACGACTTCGGGGGCGCTTCGTCGCCAGCCAACTCTCGTTGCCGTTTTATCGCTACCACCTGATTTAGGGAGGCGGCCCGTAAAGAAGCGGAAGTCGAAGATATCGAGGACGTAGCATCATCACGAGCAGATCTCGACGACGAAGGTGTTTTTGGATGGATGTCAGGGCGCGGTGAAGTGGACCCAGGCCGTGATATACCGTCTCCGTCCGTCCTTGTAATCGTGGTTTCGGATATCGAAGGATGCGTATGTAGGAGGTCAAGATTACCCTCGACAATCTTTTTAGAGTTAATAACCTTGGCTGGACCCATGATAGGTGTGACATTTCCAACACCCTTCATACTCCTCCCATCACTGTCTGTTGTGTCTAGTGTTAGTCGACCACCACCACCGGCTCTGGAGGAAGCTGCGGAATTCGATCGACTTTTTATTTTGAGATCAGGTTCTGTGAGACCTAGACCCCTGCGAAACGTGTTATACCTTCCCGCTTCGCTCGAGGAACCCATAGCGCCGCCATTACTGCTTGCACCAATTTCTTCTCGTATTGGTGTTTGAGGAGTCATGATTCTTCTAGAAGCAGGTATCACCCTAGTCCCTGTCCGCTCATCTTGTTCTTCTTCTTCTTCATCAATCTCCAATGCATGATCACTATCCCAACTTCCTTCATATCCAGTATTTCCATATGCCTCAGCGAGCCTTGAAGCTTTCATCCTCGCAGGATCACTTCTAGTCGAAAGTGGCGACTCGAGTCCCCCATACCCGGGAACAGTTGGGCTGTCGCCGCCGACAGCCCGGTTCCCATCATATGAAGGATTCATAGATGATAAAGACGATGATGCTGTCGAAGATAGTGTTGTGGTTGATTCCGAAGCAATTGTCCTTGAGCTACTAATGTGAGTGGAGGTTGTGGGCGTTTGCAGTGGTGTATTCTGCAAGGAGCTAATGCTGGGAGAGTGAGCACTCCCACTCCTAGACCTGCCACTACTAATCGTGCTATGTGAGTATGTCGGTGCCGAAGGCGCGTGGGGATAAGTTGATGTTGGTGTTGGCCCAGCAGACGTCGGCGCCGGATTGGATTTTGACGAATGGTGGCTGCTCCGCGTCTGCAAGCTAGGTCTCCTTCTATGGGGCGAAAAGTTTAAGATGTTAGCAAAAGACCCCGCAACCGGAAACGACGTTCGCTTTTTGAGTATTGACGAGGCAACAGGCGAAGATGGCCGGCTGCTCTTCCCAGTCCCTCCTGTCACTCCTCCGGCCCCTCCAGATCCTGCTAGCACACCCCCACTATTATAGAGGTCGTTGGGTGTGATTGATCGTTCAATCAAATCCCCGTTACTCTTGCGAAGCCCTTCAAGCCCTTCAAGTGCTTTACGTTTGCTTTTTGAACGATATATACCGTCCTTGTTTTTATCCTTCTCCCGCATTGTTCACTGAGTCAAGATCTTTCATTCCACCTTAGTCAAAGAAGGCCCTACGGCCATGAGAATTCTGAGCACGGCGTATGAACGAGAGCCTCTGATGATCGTCTTTCCCAAGGAACTTGGTTTATTGATTGAAAGTTGAAGCGTGCGCTGGCGCCACAGCATGCCACTTGGGCTAGAAAGATTCTTGCAAAGCCCCGGTAGTGTCAGGCTGATTATTTGGCGCAAGGTTTCAGCAATCCGGTACTACGAAGGTACAACAGACCCAAAGAAAGGAATGTATCGGGGAATTTGAACGAATTCGGAAGTATCCGGGAAGATTTGGGTATGGAGTTTAATGGTGGTCGCCGAAGGTATCCCGGACGAAGGCCAGAGTTCGTTTTGAGACGCCGTCGAGATGGAAGTGAAGTGGGATAGCAAAAGCCCAATAGCGAATTCAAATTTGCTTGATTTTTATGCCAGTGGCACTGATTGTGGGCAAGGGAAGCCGGTGGATGTTCCAGATGGTGTGACAGAGTCCCACGAAACGTGCTCAGAATGCTATCGCGTGTAGAATGTATGTTTCGAAACAGTCGTCACCAAGATATATGTGCATAGCAGTAAGGGCTCCTTGAATTGGGAGCTAGAGGGGAACAATGGTCAGTGCCCTGAGGTAAGCTACTGATAGCCAAATAATGCCCTCCGGATTCCTCAACGGAATATCCCTCTCAGGCCTAGCAACATCCCATGTCGGTCGGCTTAGGAGAGGCGGGAAGTCAATGTCAAGAAAGAGCTCGAGCCACAAGCCTCGGGGAGATAGTCAAGTTCAGCCAAATGTTGCTTTATCCGTGAAAACTTGACCGGAACACGGAGGATCTCAAGAAAATCTCCTTTTATGTGGCGTCCTTCTAAAGCTACTTGCTCTTGATCGTCGATACCCTCTTTTGATTTGTTTTTCGTCTTCTAACCGTGATATCTTGTGACCGATATGAATTTCAATCCAGTACAGTAATTTCGCCTGTCACCGGTATCCAGCTCTCCATTTAGATGATAGGAAAGCAGAAAACACCTTTCAGGATATAATAAAGTTCGTTTCTGTCGGGCCAGCTGTTGTGATAGGTGGGACCAAGCAGGAGAGCAGATCTGAAACCGCAAAGAAGGCAAGCGAGGTAACTGAAGGGAGGCAAAAGGAGCGAGAAGGAAGGGAACGTCCGGAATATCTCGCTATCAAAGGGAGATAATGGTAGACACGGGCATTAATGGCCTATAACTCTTGGGCAACAGGTAGAAAGGGAAAAGCGGTGCAATGCAGAATGTGTTCAGGGTATATTGACGAGGGATGTTAAAAAACGGGCTAACTATGACATACCTGGCATCAACTGTGCTGGCGACATGAAGGGCGTATTCGCTCACAATCCCAGCCAGGGACTTCTTCTTTCTGCTCTTGTCTCTCCTTACGGAGAGGGAGTCCCTTGTCGGCTCTATGGCTGATGTTAGTCGAAGAATATCCTCGCGATCGGGTTCGTGGCTGGCTAATTCAGCTGTCGAAAAGCCGAAAAAAAAAAAAGCAGAGGTCCGATCGAGCTTATGGCTTCGTCGACGCCAACTGAATTCTGAGAGGGTGAAAATACACGACACCGGTCAGAACCGTGCAGTCGCCTGGTTGCAATTGTGGTGGGTGAGCAGAGCAAGGCGTCAGGCTTGCAGCGCGGCTCGCTCGTCCTTTGTAACAAAGGTGAGCACCGAGCCTTCCCCCGAGATAGCCTAGTTCTTCGAGTGCCACCACCGATATAGCGCAGAATAGGATATCTGAAAGCCCGATGTCTCGCAAGGCGATATGATTTGTTGGAGGAAGAGGCAAAAAGAGGGAGAAATGCTGAAGGAGCACACAAGCACAATAGGTCCCCTTCAAGCCCAAGGAACAAACTCAAAAACGACCGAAGCAGATAGATCAACCGTGTGCAAGGGCAAGGAGACCAGGTGCCGCGGGAACGGAAAAGACGAAAGCGGGGTATTGGTTCCTGAAGGCGTGAAGCTGGCTTGCAGGTATAGCGTCCCTAGCGCCTTTCGAGAATTTTCCAGTTATAAAACAGTAGTAATATGAGACCGAAGTCCTGTCACTGGCTGTAGGTACAGCGTGATGTGATAGTCTTGTGCTTGAGCTTGCAATGCTGGCTGGATCTGATGGGCACAAGAACTACCACTCGCACGATCGGTTGCAAAGGATTACTGGTCCTTTGTTGGCTCGCACGAAGAAGCAACCACAAAAACGACAAAAACGGGGCTCCGTTTCAGATTTGACGCTAACAGCCCCGAAGAGTTTAGCCTGGGTTGATGCTCCAGCGTCTTGTCGTGGAGAATTTGACGTGGTCCAGAAGACTACTGCATTCGAGCAAGCATGCAGGTGAGCCACGCTTCTGCGAAGTAGGAAGCAACGACGAGAAACTGTGGAGATTGTTCTCCTGTGAACAATCGGTGATAAAATTGTGGTCATTTTGAGTTATGAGAGCCGACTAACTCTACCGTCTAAGTTTTGCCTGGAGCAATTAGACTCGAATGTGGCTGTTGGCTGTTGGCTGCCGTTACCCGGATCGGTTGAGTAGCTTGGAGCTTCATGAATCAAAAGTAAAACGAACATCGACATCGAATATCAGCTTATCAGTTGTAACAAGCTTTTTTAGTCAACCCTAAACGAACGAAGACGTCGACGCTTGCTCAAGTTAAACCCGCCCGAAAGGAAGAATAGAAATTCACACCTCCGGAATTACTATTATACATACCACTGGCCTGACGTCAGAATAAGATTTTTAGTCCCTTGGCCCACTCGAGACTGGCCAACCGGGCCGCTTCCTCGATGTCAAGGAATTTTCGCCAGCTACAACTGACTCTGCACATAGCCCCGTATTAGAAGGAGCCGCTGACTCCGAAGCATGGGTGGCCATACGAAATAGACCCTGGTTGTAAATATGCAGAAAGCACCCGTGTACATATTTTGAAATCCCCATTGCTTCCAATACTACATAGCAAAATCTAGATCTTTCGGTGAGTGGGAATCTTATCTCGCAGGGTGCTTTCCTTTCGGCCCTGATGCGCCTTCAGGTTCGGTTTTCGCTCGGCAAGCTGCAGCAGGAACACCCACGTTCCCACCGTCGGCAGTAGAGCTGGGTCAAGCGAGCGAGGAGCTTCCTAATTTCTACGTCGAACCGAGCTTGAGGAGCGTCGAGGCAAGGTCGGTACACAGCCACCTCAGCCTGCAGTGTTTCTCGAGATTAGGGACCGTAATGGACTAGGCTACCCCCAACCTCAAAGTCCAACGACATTTTGTTGGTCAATAAAAATTGCTGTTACCAAAGTTGGAAATTTTCGCCCGCGCTAGCTTCGACGCCACAGTCCAAGTCTAGCATTGTGACCCGGGCCATTGCGAGGTATCCTGCATCAGTCGCATGTGTTAGTCGTCTTTGGCCGAAAGTAATGTGCTTCAAAGCCAAACCCTCGTAAACCCAGTCTTGTCTTGTCAAGGAAAAGTTTTCTCCATAAGATCGTCGTATTGCAGGTAAACATATACTGGCATCGAGGCATCGATATCGCCGACCGGAAGGGGTATAGTCGGTCTGTTTGCCTTTCCCGCACCCGCGATGAAACACATTGACTCGAGGGAGAGGATCCCAGGCTGGCATCAATGGGCAGATCCCTCTTAGTATTGTCCAAATGCGAGTTATAGTTATCCAGTAAATCGGAGACGATGTAAAAATACCACATCAGGGTGCCTGAGCTGAGGGGACACCAACCATGCGGAAAACTGTTGACAGGTACTAGAACTGTTTCCTTTTTGAGGCTTGAAGGCTTGCCGTTAGCAGCATGCATATGCATCTTGGATTGTCCTGTCCCAGCCATTGAGTGCTGAATTTTCCCAGGCTAATGAGGACTACCAAGTAGATGCTGCACATAATCGTCTCAAATTGGTTCTTCTTGCCATGCAAAGAAGAGCTGAGCCAGCGCTATACTCGCCGATTACCTCATTGAAGCACCGCCTGCTGATTTTCCTCCATTGCTATAAATCAGCTTTGGGACACTACTGTTGTTTCCTTAATTACACAGACAACTACCTTGTTAGTTCAGATCTTAACGAAGCCTAGCTAAAGAAGCTAGTAACGTACTGCTGGTATATTCCGGTCCATCCTATTCTGTAAAAAGCAACAAGAACAGCTTGTTCGGGTCGGACTGCCTATTATTCGACAAGGAGTCCCAACTTTGTGGATTCTCGATTCCATACTATCACAACGGAACAGAATTTGAGACAAGAAGTCAGATCTATTAGCCTCTGGGCCTGGAACAGGAGAACCTGGTACCTGCAGCATAGTAGGGCTTCTGTCAAATGTGTCAGGGTCGAAACGGGATTACAAAGGTGTACTATCCCCATTGAGAAGAATCGAATCGTCGTTGCTCCGCTCGTACTCGAGAACCTAACTTAGATCTGCAAGTCATAGCCTTGAAATTGCACCTAGTTCTTTTCGAGGATAGAACATAACGGAGACAGCGAGCGCCGCTTTCAATCCGCCAGCCCAGCCTGACAGGATCGATATAATAAACCCGCCGTTCTGCGAGGGTCAAAACCAAATCAGAGCGTTGATTCTAGGAGCAGGATACATATTGGGCTTGGTCACCTGGCCTCTTTTCCATCCAGTTGATTGCCAACTAAGAGGTAAGAAATCGAGACAACTGTCTTGCCGTTTGCTAGGTCGTCTTGCATTGCTTTCTTGGAGTAGCCTATCCGCACGAGACCCGTCCTGCAGGCCTGTTGCTTCGGAATTGTGATTGCCTTTTCTTGATGGTCTTCCCGTTCCCCGTGGTTGCATTACAAGCGGATTCGAAGTCGAGTTGGAGGTTCTTAAACAGTGTGTCTCAGAAGAGGCTAAGAGGCAGCTCAGCTCAAGTCTCCTCCAGACAGCTAACCTCACACCAACACACACCACTCAGCCTTCTACTCTTTACCCTTGAAGATATAAAGAGGACATCGATATCCAGAATCAACAGCTCTTTGGTTATCACCACAGCTCCTTATTCTCAACATTCTCATCATCCAAATATCCTTCGAGAAATTAGTCATCATGTTGTCGTTTGACGAACTAGCAGGGACCCTGAGGACAACCAAAGACCGAGTCCTCCAAGGAGTAGCCCGTTCCCCCACTGGTGAGTCTCTCCCTCCAAACGACGAGGGCGGGGCTATCACCCCACGAAGGACTGAAGCCGAGTCTGCCCCGCAGTCATCAAGTAGAGGGGCTAATACTCAAATTCGCTTGACAGATGAGTCGAATGCCCCAAGTTCATCTGCAGATAGGAGGACCCCTTCTCCGCCAAATCGACAGCAGGCCTCCAGCCACGACTCGATATTATCTCCTATTCGTAAAATAGATCTATCTAAGGACAATCAGGGAGACGAAAATGCCTCATAAGAAAGGTTCTCAGCTGGTTCGACTTGCCGAAAACCCATCCTTGCTACCAAATATCCCGTAATCGGATCTCATAGCGTTATCTTCCTCTGAAAGAGATATCTGACGCTGTTAAGGCTCCCATTATGGCCTTCATAATTTATCACGACCATCCGTCACCCGTCGGTTGCCTGCTTTTGCCAATCCGACATGATCACCTGCAGTGGAATCTTTTCGCAACTATTACGCCGCTCTTCAAAAGAACGATAAATTTTTTGAATGTTGTTTCATATCTCTGTTATCCGAATTACATTGCCCTGTAAGGGTCACCGTTTCCCTTCTATGCATGAAATGGCCAGCCCAATCAATCATTAGTACTATATGTTCGTCTAATCTCAGACTCATCCACCTTAATCTGTTCTCACAGATTATAATTCTTTCCGCTTAAATACTATACTTCTACAGTACAATCGCTGTCCATGCTCCCTTTCTTTTTGACATGTTTTCTTCGAATACTATTTGAATACTCGGATATAACCTATTTCATTCATTTGGTCTATTGTCAGATATACGCATGAAACGCCTCTATATCACGTTTATTAATTGCTACAATTTCTTTACTACAATTAGCAGTACTTGATTCATGTTGGTCTTGGTAATCCTGTCCCAATTCAGACACTCGTCCGTGATAACAAGATATGATCATATGACTATATAGACTTGTATGTAGTACTGGTAAGAAGCTGGGGTATGGAGTTTAGGGGTTTGGGCGATTCTTTATAATCCTAAAAGGCAACTATCTCATGCTAACTCCATACTTTATGCACTTAATCTTGGTATCTAACTTCATTACTTGTAATCCGAATTTTCGATCCTCAAAACTCTTTCTAACTTCACATAACCTTCACCATTTGCGTTGCTGACAAATAATGTAACATTTGTACTATTATACTAATTATTGAAAATAGAAATAGGTAAGGCTCGATTAACTGTTCCTAAAGGATCCTAAAGCCCTGGTAATATAATTGTGGGGGCTATCGAAATCTTTTTCCATTTAACTTCTTGAAACGGGGTTTTGCATTGACAACAATGTTTGGAAAACCGAGATGCATGCATGGTCTGATATCGATAGCTCTCAGCTGACGGATATCTTGATATGGTCTTGGACATACATACATATGGCAATCGTTGATAGATCAAAATACTACTAATAATAACTTAAAGCAATCTCGATTTAGGTTGAATGTGACCTAAGGAGTCATGTATGTACAGATGTCCTGCATACTAAGCGTTTCAGCATATGCATACCATCCTGAACCCGCCTTCCGCGTCAACCAGGTAAAGTTAGTTACTTTTGAAAGCCTTCATCCTCAAGTTCGTTAATCTGCCTGTCTAAATCATCTAGTGACCCAATGTCCTCAAGCTGGTACTTGAAAACATCTCTGTCGAATTCTTCAGACTCAGGGGACGACATATAATGATCGATGAACTGGTTGATTTCAGCTTCGTCATTTGGATCTTGTAGACTTCCTATGGAATCACCGCTAGCAGCAAAGCTCTCCTCGGTTATTGGCATTAGATCTAAAGGGTAAGGGTCGGCTGGCGGCAGGACCGGATTTGCTGGATCTATATACCCTAGATCGGATACAATGAACTTTACGGTACGACAGTCGGCGTCGCCATACCTTCTGATAGAGTTGTAGTTAATAACCGGGCCAGCCCCAAGATTAGCCGGAGTGAAACTAGGTGCGCGTCGAAGCACTCGACCGGATGGACTATCGCATGCTACATCAATCATATTCGTTAACATCGAGCTCCTCCAAACATTCCTTTAGCAGACAATAGCTTACAAACTACGCTTGAATATTGGAGCATCGTCCCGCTAGGATCATCCACATTGTTGGTGGGCTCAAGTGTGTCCCCAACTTGGAGGGGTTTTGTCGGTGTAGTAGCAATAGGTTCGCCATTGCGCTGGCTTTCGAACCTTTTTAGGAAAATTAAGCAAATTCCTTTAGCATATGTTTAATCACACTTTAGAGTATGATACGAGTGCTAACCGGTAACTTACGGTAACCGCCATTCATATCCTTCTTCAGGATCGTACGAACTGCGAAACATAATTGGTCTCCATGGATCCTTGTTGTAGAATAAGCTGCCTGACCATGAAGCCCAAGGTCTCGGCTCTTCGTATGTGCCCCGAGTAACTGGTCCAAATGGAGGCCCGAACAGATCGACTACGGTACGGGGTGGCTCATAGTCCGAGGATCCCTCGCGAGCCCTCCATCCAGGCATCGATGACTCCGGGTCACATTTTTCTTGAAGGAGGACGATCTTGTTTGAAGTTAGTGGTCGGCATACTATTTTTCAAAAGTTCTTGGTCAACATCATTTGTATACGTAACTGCAGCGCCAAAAAATAGGAAAATTTAGAACTGAATAAAGTCGGCAGTCACCCAACTTACAGTTCAAGTCATATGTTCTACCCCTTATGAAATCGTAATGCCTGACTTTAATTATGAGACCGTATACATTTGTAACGTATAGAGAAACTAATACTTGAGCAACAAGTGCGCAGCTGAAAATACTCGAAGATGGTCCCTTCATTTTAGATAATCACCGAATTTATTCGGTTCTATAGATCTAGATCGAGACTAGAATTTTAAATAGTATGGCTCATGCGAACCCGCAATTAAGAAGCTTCTATTGAAAAGCGAATTGTAGAAAATTTAACACGTTTCTTACGCATGGCATATAAGCTATTCCCAATGCATGTTATCTGATATATCGATATCAGGCTCAAACACTCTCTCGATCTCTAGATTCAGTGAATGTTGCAATTGTGACGCCTAGATCTAGATCTAGATCTATAGAGTCAATTGAGGGAGTTGGGTTTATGGTCGCTATGAGACTAATATCTCAATTTACTCCACAGGCACTTGGTAGCTGCCCGCATTCAGTTTTCGAGTCTACACTGGCCAGACTGCGTAGCTCCGGTTTGAGCACATGGCTGTGAGGTATCGCACATGCTAGCTGCGTGGGTATCATACCGGTTTGTGTAACCACGTTAGCAACGCAGAAAATATCACAGCTGTGAACAATCTGCTATAATTTGAAAACGACCAGTTAACAATTCAATTGAAAATGTATGTTCAAGAGTATATTAGACCTATAAACGCGTCTACAGAGCTCACAGAGCCTAACCCGGCTGGTTGAATGGAGCTGTCTAGGCGGGTTTCTTCTTCTTTTTGATCTTCTTTTTTTTTTCTTTGCTAAAAGCTAGAAAGCGCTACTATTAATATATTTTCCCCATAGTATTGAAATCTAAAAGGCCAGTTAATATTAACAAGGACCTAGAGACCAGGAGAATTGTTACAACTGTATAAAAATATACTTATTTTTGAGCTATAAGAGTCTTGCCATTCAAGACAGTAACCCTCGAGGTCTCGTGAAGTTTGGGTACGATGCCAACAGTAAATATAAAATCTAAGGTAGCTTTGCAAAGCTACTGAATCGCCGGTCCACAATTCTAGGCATCATGCTTTTTTTTTTTTCCCCTGAAGTCTAGCTTGAGACAATATCATGCCGTCAACAATATCTGTTTTGGTTGGCTTCGGAGCGGAAATATCTACAGGCACCGAATTCCGTTCATCCAAATGACAATTTTACTATGGCGTACGTAATCGCGCCTTAGTTAACGTTATGGTAAACAACATGAACACGTACTCACACATTTCCAGAAGCTGATTATATCCTTATTTTTGTGTGCACAAAAATTTCTGGGTTGGCCTTCGATGCGCTTATCTAAATTGAAACACTAAAAAACCGAAAGCCTGATAGCGGGCCCGAAATATAGGGCTGTTCCTCATGCTATAGCTCAACTTGTGCCTGTTGCAATTTGCATTGGCTTCCGGGCTACTAACATGAGACCCCAGTCGTCCCGCCTAGGTCCGGGCGATTTCAGTGGGCCTCGGGATTCGAATATCTCGGCAGTTACATCCATTTCGAAAAATTGTATTCGCACTCTTTCGACCTTTCTCGCCGTCGAAAAGGTCCAATGCTCCCTGTAATGAGGTGTTGGAGAAATCTAAAATACAACAGCGGCTTACCCGATTCAGACACGTTTAACGACGGCTTGGCGGGCGGTGACCCCAATTTTAGTATCATTACTCAGCTTCTTACGCGGCCGTTCTTCAATATATGGTAGAAGAATCGTGCAAAACGTCAACAAAGATCATTTTTTCTAGGAACTCGTTTCAATTTGCCAGGCTATGGTGGCTTGAGATCGGGCCCTGCCAAGCCATGTATTTTTATTCCCTGACGAAGGCTTTCATATGATTGCAATCACATATGAATTATTCTCATGTATATGAAGTCGACTGCAAGGTACAGTTGCATATTCATGGTTCAAGCTAACGCAATCAATCGTTGAGGATTAGAAAATTACTCAGGCAAAATCAGAAGAGCTTCCACTTGATACGTTTTACCTTTGGCGCAGTTCGTAAGATGCATCCATAGTAGTGTACTGTCCTTGAGAACTAAGCTATCAGTTGCACCCGGAATCTGGGATTCAAGCAATCGTCATATACCTGGCAGTGTAATACCAAAATTAAGCTCATTAGAATACCCCCCAAGACCTAGTAAACTAGTAGCCGGAGAGCCAAGTAGATTAAGCTTCAAAGTAAGCATATCCCTAAGAAGTTAACCTATGCCGCCACTTGCGGCCCAGACATACGTCGCGTGCCCAACTCTCGAGCGCTCTCGATATGGCGAATATATGTTTAGAGTGTGACTTAGATAATAAACTCCTTTGACTAGAGCAGCTAGTCGTTGTTAATTGAGGGCAGGTATTGGCGACTATACCAGTATTATGATCACATAATTGTTTGGAACAAATGATACAAGTGCAAGCCAAGCCTCTCGCGCCTCTAAAATTCGTCGTCCTCGATGTTGTGCCTCTTTTACTAGCTTTTGATAACAAGGACCTGTACAGCGGCTTATTGGGGCATGCATCTTTACACAAGTGGACCCGGTATCTATTAAATTTATAAAATGTAAACGCTCGGATCATACTAGACCGATATTACACCATACACTCACATATACCAAAATACTAGACCAATCATATATCCCCTGTTTTCATTGAGTGCAACGGAGAACAAGAATTTTATATAAACCGGCTTTCAAGAACATCCTTTTTCAAAATCTTTTACTTATGAAATCTTCAGATCAAGACATCAAAGCAAAGTGTAACTGCGATCGAAGTCGGTTGCGCTTTTTCTACAAGTGGAGCTGCAGCTTTCTCGGACTCACGGCTTATCGTTCTTGCCATCATCGTTGAACTTATACGTTTCTATACCTATGTTTATTTGAAGATCATTTCGTTTGGTTTCGAACCTATACCGAAAAACAATTAGTGTCGAGCCTTTGGCTAGCACCATATAGTTTCTTTTGTTTTGCTGAATTCTTAGGAGAATTAACCCTCAGTCTCTGCCATGGGGTTCGACTGTTCCAGCTATGGTAAACCAAACCGCTTCCTTTTCTAGAATTCCGCCCCCTCTCGAAAGAGTTTTCACTTACTAGCACCCCAGCTAACCGCCTCTCTCTCTAGACTTTACCAGCCCCGACTCGAAATCCGTATTTCTTTACTGCCCATCCCTCCCAGCCGCCATATTCTTCACCGTAGTTTTCGGTCTTTCCACTCTTACCCACATCTTCCAGGCCTTCTACCACCACAAATGGCGTCTCTCATGGGTCATAGTCATGGGGGCCGCCTGGGAAACCACCTCGTTCGGACTTCGTGCTGCAGCCACACAAAAGCCAGTATCCGACGCCCTCGGTATTCCATCTAGCATTCTCGTCTACCTTTCTCCATTACTTATTAACGCATATGCGTACATGGTACTTGGGCGGATGGTGTTGTACTACCTTCAGGATAAAAGGGTTGCTGGTATTCAAGCGAAGTGGTTGACCGTTATCTTCGTATGGCTCGATATTATGTTAGTCTTCACCCCCGAATTTCTACACCTTTCTATTTCTTTTTATTTGGAAAGGGATTAGTAATTAATTAGCCCATAGTGCATTTCTCGTTCAGCTTGTCGGTGCCTCTATGGCTTCATTTCGGGATACAGGCTCAGATGCGACCGAACAGGAAAAAATAGACGCTGCGAACGGACAGAAGTTAGGGCTTAACATCTACATGGGTGGTATTGGATTCCAGCTCTTTTGGATCTTAGTATTTTCTGGTTTCTCGTGGAGGTTCCGAGCAAAGGCCGTCATGGAAAGAAACCAGGGCACTGGAATTCATCGGGATTCGAGTTGGGGGCATCTCCTCATTGTTCTTTACTTTACTCTGCTCATGATCACGGTCAGTATAATCCCCTTCGACCAAGGGCCCCAAATCAGGAGGAAAACTAACACTCTGGACCTTATAGATCCGAATTATCTTTCGTCTTGTCGAGTTCTCAGGTGGCTCCTTCAATACTAAGCTTACAATGACAGAATCGTACTTCTACGTCCTTGAAGCAACGCCCATGGCCACCGCCTGCCTCACTTGGAATATTTTCCATCCAGGTCGTTTTCTCGTAGGCCCAGATAGCGAGTTCCCGCGATTAACTCGAAAGGAAAAGAAAGCGATTAAGGTAGAGAAAAAGAGGGCGAAAGAAGAGAAGAAGTATGCTAAAATGGAAGATAAACAAAGGCATAAGGAGTGGAAGAAGGAAGATAAGAGAATGCGGAGGCGAGGGACTAATGAGATGGAGATGGGTCCCCTGCGAGGTTCTCAAACCTATCGAACCGATGATATCGATCCAGCGTAATATATGGCTATGAATATATACAGTGCACAGGTGTAGGGATTTTGGATGCTCGTTGTTATTTAATTATGTAGAGAATGGGGGCCAACGGATCCGGAGTGCAATTGCATGAGGCATGCGGCATCTAGAGTTGCTAGTTGTAGACTATTGTTTCATATGTTTTTAGAGCACAAGTATTCTTATCGGTTTCTGTTTACAAAAAAGCCACCCTATCTCTAAGATTGGCTACTCACACTCAATAGATATTTTACAAATAATAAAAAAAGATGGCCCAAATAGTAATTCCCGACAAGGCTCACATGCGCATGCGGCGGAACGGGGATGTTGCATTTTGTGTGTTGTTCAGGGTCCATAACTCAAATCTCTTAGGCCAAAGTCGGCCTGGTCGCCAACCTAAACTCTCTCAACCTCCAGGTGTTCTAACGTGCATATACGTTAGGCTTTTGCGATGTCTTCTACAGACCAACAAGATGAGACGCACTTGACACCAAGTGCTCTCGGCACGAAAGCCCAGTAAGGGATTCATTCTCCTATACCTGTCGCTCACCTGTCACTAACCTGTTATGAAAAGCTGGGACTCCCTCTATGCCCTTGAACTCACAAACCATTCCTCCAATCCGTCAGATATTGGCACTGTATGGTTTTCAGATTCCGACTGTGAATCTCGGATATATCAATACTTAACTTCCGATGACCTTTCACTAGCCCCTAATACAACATTTTTAGATGTTGGGACTGGGAATGGACATTTGCTGTTTTCATTACTAGAGGATGGAGACTTTGAAGGAGATGGAATGGTTGGGGTGGATTATTCCGAAGGGTCAGTAGAATTGGCTAAGAATATTGCAGAACAAACACCGAACGCTGAAGGCGTGAAGTTTTTGCGATTGGATATTATAAAAAGTTCTCCCGAGTTGGATTTCTTTGGATCGCGGATCGCTAAAGAAGGCGGATTCGATGTGATATTGGATAAAGGAACATTTGATGCGATTTCACTGAGTGATGAAACTCTCGACGATGGCTCAGGGAAGAGGATATATGAAGTATATCCAGAGAAGGTTGCGAAATGGCTGAAACCCGAGGGAGGTATCATGCTAATTACGAGCTGCAATTGGACGGAGGATGAACTCGTAAAAAAGATGACAATCAGTAATAGTGGGCTTGAGATGATGGCGAGGATAAAATATCCCGAGTTCACATTTGGAGGCAAGAAAGGTAGCACAGTGTGCACTGTGGCATTTCGGAGGAAGGCTTAAGGCATTATACCCATGTGGATTCAGTATGAGAACGAAGCTCGCTAAATGATCTCGTGTATATACATAGATGCTCGCATTCACTGTAATAAATAAGATGCTTGACCTAAAACTGTGCGAGGCCACTATGCCCTCTATTGCGAAGACTTCTTCTTCAATGTCCCTATAATGAGCCACCTCTTCCTCTCTATGACGTCCTCTATACCTCGATCAGCCTTGAATTCTCTTTCAACGCCGTCGATGTCTCGTTCTTTGAGGGTATCAACGTCGAAACTTTTCACCGCGATATCCCAGAAATTTACCATCTTTTGCCGCCCCGTATGGAGACCTGCGACAACAATGACCCTAGATGTCGGGCTATCATCCAAAAAGTGTAACATGCTCTTGATTAAGTTTTCGTGCTCCCAGGTCATCCATAATGTATCCGCAGCTATTATCCTCGTGAAGGAATGTGCGTGTGTCCTAGCTACTTCTTCATCAAGTTCTCCCCACGTATGGCCATAAACTTGGATATCCGAAGAAACAAACTTGGATTCGTTAAGAGCGATGTTTGATGTGATATTTACGAGGATTTCTGATGCTGGGTAATCCGTAACTACAATCTAGAAGCTCATGATTGCGATGTTTGTATCAGTACGTCGCCGCTGAGGAAGTTGTATAGAGGATAACCAACAGTCTTGGCCCCAGTCATAGCTGATATCAAGCTGGGTAGAGCAGCACCTTAATAAAATATACACGTTTGATTAGTTTCATTGCATTAATTGATATAAATGATAGTACCCATGACTTCTTGATTGAGTAGTTTATCATACCAGCTCCAAGCTCAAGTACAGTTTCGCCTTTGACGTTGAGTTCCCCGGTTTCAATCATTCCTGCAACTTCGACACCAGCATTCCATAGATGATGAGAAAACAAGCTTGTTTGTTCCTTCTGTATATCTGCTAAGCCAAGCTTGATTTCACCATATTTGGGAGAAGCGTAAGCCACATAATGGCCTGGTTCACCATGCTGGTTGCGCACGTCGTTGAAGATTGTCGTGAGAGAGGATTCAAAAATGTCTAGATCGTCGGACTCTGGACTTGTCCCCGACGATATTTCTGATATGCGAGTAGTGAGCATTGTTGTGTCGCAGAAGTGGCCGCCGTTTGGTTCTAATTGGTAATGAAATCGAAGTTCTCCCTAGTTAGCGCTAACTATAGCGCAGACTGTTTGCATTGCTAATTGCTGCTATGCATATATGGTCATCACGTGCTCGGGACCGGCTGTCGTACAGTCTCCACCTAACCTCTTATGGCCTAAGTCTTACTTGAAAGTCTTGGCGCCAATATTAATACTTGGCATTTGCATCCGGACATAAATGCGGCTCAGGTTCTCAAACCTCCTTAGCCCCGATACCCACCGGACTTTAACTAAACTGTCCTTTCAGCTGTTTCTCGTCTGAACGAACGAACGAAAATTAGCTAATTCAATTAATCCATCAAAACGTAATTTCGCATAACGAAGCAGCCTTTCTTCCCGCAGCAGCGTTTCGGTTCGAGCCTCGTCTGCTATTTCTGACTAGCTCAAAAGCCGGCTGACCCTTGAATCTTCGTCTCCCATCGGATCGTAATAAAGGATCAAAGCTTACGCGGATGACAAGCTGTTGAATTCCTTAATGCATCCAGGGGACTCCGCCGCCCCTTTGTCTCCTCTTCCTCATCATCATCATCATCGCCTCCACAACCAATCACCTTTCAACTGCGATATTCTGGATACATACCATTTCCACCGCTGCCCACGATGGCACTTGGTTCTAGCGTGCTGTCGGCAATAGCCTTTGTCACCATCGCCATCTTCGTTCTCCTTCTTATACGCTTCTTCCTACCCCTCCGGACAACCCCTCAGTACCTTCTTGTTCCAGTATTCCTAGCCTTAGTTATCCCGTGCTCGATAGTCGTTCTTGTGCCCATCGATCTTGCCAGTAATAGTGGTCTAGATGGCGGTAGTGGCAATAGAGGAGTGGTTCTCCCGCATAGGGTGCTGCTGGTGGCCTGGAGAATAGCTTACTGGCTCAGCTTTGTATTAACTTGGTAGGCTCCCTGATGTTGCTGCTATGCACTCTCACTATATTGATGTTCTTTGGCATTAACTAACGCTAAATTAAAGGGCCATTCTTCCCATTCTTCAATCGTACCATGCATCCGGACACCGGGATCCGAGAAAGCGATTCTCCGAAGCCCTGCGAGAGAACATTCGTTATCAGATCATTATGCTTACAATTGGTACCATCGGACTAATCTACTTCATTGCGACAAACGGCTTTAACCCGGAATCTATCAAGTCGCTTGTTATCGCATTGTCCTACTGCTATGCGCTTAGTTTTGCTGTCTTCCTTATGGGTCATGGGCTTGTCGCTATACCACGAAATCTCTGGCGCGATGCTTCAGTTGCGGCTCGTCTCCGAAGACTACATACCAAAGCCCCTAAAATACACGATAACCTCATAAGCGCGACCGAAAAGCTCGAAGAACTCGAACGAGAAGTTCTAGCTATTCGCAAGAAAGCTGCGGCGCCTTATACTGCGCCAGAATTCCGCGAATGGATAGAAGAACTCGTCGACAACCTTCAGCTCCCTGAATCCAACTCTACTTCCCCATCTACAACTCGCCCAGATCGTTCTCGCTCCCGCTCTCCAATTCCTGCAGTAATTTCAGAACAGTACCTCGCTTCTCTTACCCGTAAACTACGATTAGCATCCAATCGACGTGCCCGTTACGCTGCCGAATGGGATTCTCTTGTCCGTTCTGCGGCAAATACCCAGGCTGTCCTTGATTCAGCTGCCTCAAAACGTCTGACTTTCCGACCCGACCCTCACAGCATTACCCCTCGTCTTCTTCAATCCTTGCCTATGGTATCACCTTATGGACGGTATCTTCTCCATACCTTTGTTGTTCCTCAAATTCGGCGTTTCCTCTCTATCTTCCTATCCGTGGCATCAGTTTTCATTATTTGGTCCGAAATTATCAACATTTCACCGGCATTGAGCGATAAATTGTCAATTGTTGGATACAGCATCATCCATCACCCAAACTCACCAAAAGGAAGCGTAGGTTTCGCAGGACAGTGTATATCCGCGGCATGGATTATGTACATGTGTATCTCAGCCTATAGCACAATGCGCACAGTGAAAGTATGGGGCGGGTACGCTCTAGTCCGACGGAGAACCAGCGGCAGCTCGGCATGCTTCTATGCCAGTTACGCTTGCAGATTGACCGTCCCGCTTAGTTACAATTTCACAAATTTCTTGCCGAGTACGATTGTGAAGGAGAGTGTGTTTTATGATTTCTTCGGACGATCAATCAATTTGACGAGGATTGGACAGGGCTTCTCGGAATGGTTTCCCATCTTGGTTTTGATCCCAGTGGGTTTCACGTTGTTTGGGTTTTATGGGAAGGTTAAAGGATGGTTTGGATTTGGTGGTGGAGTGTTAGAAGAGGATGAAGAGGACGAGTTGGCTCTAGGTGGTGGATGGAGATATGGGAGAGATTTGATCGAAAGAGAAATTGGTGATATCCCAGGAGCTCCTTCAGAAGGCACCGGTGCTGGACCGGCGGAGAGGTGGAGGAGCAGAAATGTTCCAGGGGTAGGCGGGGACAGCAACAGTGGATTACTCGGTTTGGAAAGAGAGGATACACATCTATCGTCGAGATATTTGTCACCTTCTAGACTTCTTACCGGAAGCCCGCGGCCTAGCTCTCCGCAACAAAACGCTTCATCCTCAACATTACCTACAAGGACACCCTATAGACCACCCAATCGAAGAATTGACGATGAAGAGGAAGAAGAGGAGGAAGAAGAATCGGCAATTGGAGCGTTTTTCCATCGTGTCAAGAACACGATAGATACAGCGACCGATACCGGTGAGGGCGGTCGACCAAAGTGGATGAATGATATTGGAGACGCCTTCACTAAGAAGCCTAAATGGATGGGAGGCGATTCCAGTAGCAGTGGCGGCGGCGGCGGCGGCGCTGGTGGCAGTGCGCATAGGGCACAATCTTCGAGGCCGAAATGGATGACGGGGAATTTCTTTGGTGATGATAGCGACTAGCTCTGATTTCTTTTCTCGTCTTTTGTGGATTGTATTTTGTTCTATATTCACCTTCGATGTGCATACTGCCCGGTGGTTGATTACAAAAAGCGCATGGAGTTAAATCCTTTTGGGGTGGATTGGGTTCGTTTTGTTTCTTTGCAATTAATACTAGCTAGTATACTAACATATTACTACTCCGTATATATCGATATATCGTTCTTAGTAGACAGTTTTTAAGGAATATTATTATATAATCTCCAAATGCTTTTGTGTTTGATCATAGCTGGTATCTATGGAAGTGTAAGGTTATATTACATCAAATATATATACAAAAAAAGTGAATGCCCTATATAATATCTTACACCTTAAAAATGCGTAGCATGTATATACCATTTGCAAGAGTACTTGAGTCTCATGCATCTTTACAGCTTCTTTGGCGTAACCCGTTCATGATCCGACTCTGTAGTTTCCACGGCCTCGACTAATTTCCTTGCTGTGTGAACGAATCGCTGGAACACTGCATCGGATATGATCTCAGAGTCTTCATCATCCACCTTTTGTTTCCGGGTAACAGCCGCTCCTAGAGGTTGCTCGATAGTTTGCGAGTCTTGAGATTGTGATATCTCGATTTCTGACGTTGTTTCTTCCGTTACTTCTTCTTCTTCTCCGTATAAGAACTCTAACCCCGTGGGTTGCTTGCTGGTTGGAAGTGTTTCCTCGGTTTCTCTTGTTTCGCTGAAGGTCTCTGATTCGTGGTCTAGATCATCCAAATCTGCTTGTACAGCTGATTCGGAGTCGGTTCCTCCCAAATCAAATGATTTTAAGGGCTCCGTTGGGGCTTCGGTTTCAGTGGTTATTGATTCGATGGTTACTTCAGCCGTCTCTTCAATTTCGGCTGTCGCCTCAAGTTCGGTAGCCTCTTCGAGCCCAGTAATTGCTTCAGATCCGGTGGCCTCTCCATAATCAATTGACCCGGCTTCTCCCTTGGCCTCGATAGAAGCCTCCAGCCCATCCTCCTGTCCTAGCTTTTCACTTTCAAGTTTCTCCGCCCTCCTCTGTGCTCTTCTCTCCACCTTCTCCAGATATTTCTTCCTCTTAAGTTCCGCGCGATCCAAAGTTTCAAACACCGGACCTCCTTGCATATCATTTAGATATTCATCCCTAGCTCTCATAGTTCTCGTAACCTTCTCCAACTCCTCGGCCTCCATCTCCATCATCTGATCCATAGTTTCCTGCCTTACCCTCTCCTCTTCTATTTCGTCTTCCCTACCGATGGTTGTTTGTTCCAACGGCGTGAGGTATTCGATTTGGTCGTTTGAACATTCAAGGACTACTTCGTCATAACTTCCACCGGAAGCACCCGCCTCGATTTTCGTATACACCAATGCCGAACCGTCAAAGTCAAATGTCGTAGAAGATCTTGTTTCCAAGCCCGTGAAAAAATAATTAACTGGAACGGTCTCCAGCGGATCAAAATAATCGGACGCCGTAGTCGATGGCAATTCAGAAGATTCGTCCTCTGAATTGGGGAGTTCGACCACCGGTGCTACTCTCTCGGCATCACCTATCATCCACTTTGGCAGGTTAAATTCTAGCATTTCTCCAGCTTCTAGTCTGTCCTCGCCCAAGACATCCAATTTTGCTGCTCTAATGTAATCCTTCACTTGCTTTGTTTTCCCTTCCACTCTTGCCAATGTTTTCTTCACAAATCTCAAGTCGCATGCGTTTCTCGGCATTAGAACGTCGACAATGCTATGGCTTTCCACCGCTGCAACCTTCAAAGCTTGGAGTTCGTTCGTATCCGGTTTAATCTGTAACTCCATTTCTACCGGTGGCAGGAGTTCAAAGTTCTTGGGGTGTTTCCAGGGCGACGGGGAGAATTTTAAAAGAATCTTGAAGTCGTATTTATATGTAACGGGATTGAGGGTAGAAAGGAAATCAAGGATTTTAGGAACGGAGTTGCAGAGGACATGCGAAGGGTTTGAGGCGAAGAGATCGCTAAGTGATCTCGGTTCTCGGGCTTTTGGGAGTGTTGGTGAAGAATGGAGGATTTGGCCGAGAACTGCGCGGTAGCTCGTTTGGATTTCAGCGCCGGGTGGAATATGAGGCGGTGTAGAGGTGGTTGTGGGAGAGGGTACTGATTCCGATTCCGCTTCCGGTTCCAATTCTCCAAATATAGCGGACATATCTAGTTCTTTAGTAGTACTGTCGATGGCGGGAGGGGGTACCGATGGGCTAGTTGTTGAGAAGGAGTCGAGGAGGGATCGAATATCATTATATGCAACTGTGTCGCCCCGCGCGGGGTTCAGTAATGGTGTAGAGATAGTTGGCGAAAGGTCATCCTCGATCGATTCCACCGTCTTTGACCTGGGTGTCCGTATACTCCGCCAGCGGCACCATTCTCGACCACGATACATCCATGGTAATGTTTGGTCCTCAGCGACAGGGTATAGAGCTCCGGTTAGAGGTGAAGCAAATTTAGTTTCGCCAAGTAAACTGTACATTTGTCGGAAGTGGAGATCGGTTGAATTGAAAAGAAGACGTTTTGCATCCAATATATTTCTTGGGCCGTACGGTTTCAGACCGTGTAGAGTAAGCTTTTGAAAGGAGTGGTAATGTTAGTTGATTTGTTTGTTAATATGAGTAACGATCGGGCCACTGCCTACCTTTTCATCTTTGATTTCTAGGAAGACGGACGTAAGTCGAGATATACTGGGTATGTATGTGTCCGTGACATTTCCTACTCTTAATAGAGAGGAAATATCGACTTCGTCGGGAATTATTCGTCCTGGTAAATCCCGTAGTTGATGTTCAACATGTTCAATCCTAGCCTTCGTACCCTTAAGAACAACGGTGTTGGCTTTCGAATTGAGGATAATACGGGTACGGTTACGGCTTGCAAGCTTCTGAAGCATATCTCCACCTAATAACAATATAGTTAGAAATCTTCTCGAAATTCAAAAAGTATTATGCTGGTAATTACCCTCCATCATCATGAAGAAGAGATGCATTCTCTCGAACTTAAGTTCCTTCTCCCTGATAACGTCCATCTCCGCCGCAATTTCCTCATCTACTCGGACTCCCCAGACCTGTCGCATGACAAGATTGAGAGCCTGTGCTTTTCTCAGTTTTGATACGCCACCAGCAATATCTACTTCGGTTGTAGATAGATAATCCTTGACCTGAGGCCCCAGGAAAGCAGCATCAAGGTCCTTGAGCACCTGCTCGAATCTCAACTTAGACACCCGAAGACTCTCCGGCCTGAATAACAGAATCTCATTAGAAACCTCTGCCTCTTCGACCTTGAACTCGAATGTCTGCAAGGCCCGCGTGAGACCATCAAGTTGATCCTTATCCACAGGGTCGAGTTCCAAAGGATCGACACTTCGACGTTGAGCAGGAGTTCCAAGGATAACGAGCTTGGGAGTGAGCATTTCGTTCACTCTCCTGGGCGGTTTAGACTCCGAGGCATTTGTAGCATAATATGCCACAGACTTGGCGGGGTATTGGAGGCCATATTTATGGGATCGAGATGGCAAGTTATCTGCCAAAAGTTGGTATCGGAGGGCAGTAGGTCGCCGGCGATCCGATTGTGTCGACAGTCCACGGAATGAGAGACGAGCTCGGCATGAGGAGCATATTCGAAGGGGTATCCGGCGAGATGTGAGCGACGAAGTGTAGGAGACGAATGGAGCTGCTCGAGTCGCTCCAGCGGGACAGCGGAGGGGCATAACGAGCCGGGGTTACTCTAACATCTGCAGCAGGTCATGCGCAGCCTTTCCTTGGTGGTGTATGGTCTATAATTCCAAATAGGTCGTAACCGTCCACTAGAAGGAGAGAGTGCCGAAGAAGAACGAGTGCGGGTTCAATTGTTATATACCGAGAATTAATTGAAGTTCGAAGTTCGAAGTTTGAAGTTGAAACCGAGAAGTTTGGACTGTCGCACAAGAATTTCAAAAAATCGCTGTGGTTTCCCAAAACGGCAGTCGACGCGAAAGTCTTGGCGTTTCCCACCACATCCAACACATCTCGCGCTGACTTGTCTTTAGCTGTCCCCTCAGCTTTGAGCCACCATCATATCATATCAATTGACGGTGGGAATGAACGGGATAGGTCGATATCCATTTACGAGGACAGGACCGTGTTAATCTCGATATCTTGAGTATTCTACTTCAAATTCCGTTTTCGGCTCAGGAATGTGAGTTTGAGACCGTCCAATGCAATTAATTTGGATCCTGTGCAGCATTCATCATACGTATACCATGCAAAGGTACGCGTCCATGCATGGCCTCCACAGCCATATGTCATGATAGTTCGTGTTGGATGTTATAACGCCCTAAATTAGATCCTGAAAGCTCTAGAATGCAGTATATGACAACCAACTGACCTGATCTCAAAATTACATAGCTTCCAGAAAATAAAGCCACTCAAAAGAATCCTCCTTTGGAGATTGAGTAAATTACGAGCTCGGTATCAGGTATATCTAGTACCATACTACTATTACTACTAAAAACTTGAGCTGAGGCCGAGCTCCAGACCGATCGCAAGATCTCGCAAAGATGCCCGTCAAACAACTGCAGCCGGAATGCCAAAAATGTGGCAATACGTCGAATCTCTTTTACTGTGGGAGATGTTCTGCCGTTCAGTATTGTAGCGCCGCTCATCAAACCCAGGATTCTAAACAGCATCTCCCTGCATGTTCCAGAATCTGGGATCGCCTATCTCCAATTCAGCAGTGCGAAGAACTTCCTCTTGACGACATTCTGTCAGTGGACAGCCCTATCACAAGCTCTATCCCGGCCGACAATACATATCCCGTGTTCAATACGCATGGGACGGTTCGGCAGGTAGATCAATCCTTACGGATGAGTTTAATTGGCATTTGTATCAAACAAAACACGCATGCTTCCCTCAAACTGGCAATCGAGCAGATTCGAATGCTCGCACGCTATCGGATTGCACCTCCACTCTTCTTCGTACCGATATTACTAAGAATGGGTGCCGACGGAATATGCTACAATCTCTTGTCAATCGAACGCAGGATTACCGCCTGTGAGAAAGAAGGTGGGGAAACCGTAGCTTTGCAGCGCCTCTACAGGGAGGCACAGAGCATCATGGAAGGAGAAGAATTCGGATGTGATGTCTTTGAAGACTTACGACATTGGGTATTCTGGTCGCCGATGCCAAGCCCCAGGTCGATGGCAGCATTGGTTTTCGTGCTGCAGGTGTGGATTGATGACCTCGAAAACGCTGTACAGTTCGATCGCACCATAGCGACATCTCTAAGACGGAAGTTAAATTATGACACCGTCGAGATAATCCGGGGGTACCTTTTCGAGACCGAAGTGATGATTGGGAATAGAAAAGTACTTCAGGATAGAGCTGAAAAAGTACTCCAGGAGCTAAAAAGGCATCAAGACTATGTTTTAAAGGCGTCATGTTATTCAAACCGCGAATTTTGGGAGCAGTTGATACTTGGAGCGAAGGCGAGGATAATCAACGGGAACATTGGGACCCCCAGGGAGGCGGGTGCGACTGTCGGGTTCCCGAGCTTCTCAGGGCACAATTCCGAAGATTTAGCCGTCTTCCGCCGAATACTTCTAGACGATGAATCTGCATTTCGGTATCTCACAGACTTTTTCGAAAGGCAGCCACTCTACCTGAAGGGACCTTCGAGTGGACGTGGACTGGATTGGGTGAGAGTTTGGCAGGAAGTCAGCCGATTGACAACGGCGAGAAGCGATGCCTTGCAGGACGGCAGCAGTTAATTCTCCACAGAATTCATTCTATATGCCATCTTTTGTCCTTTATTAAACGGTACTCCCTCCACGCATGCATGGATACGTCAGAAAGTATTGTTTCATGGGGATCGAATATTATCAAAAGTGCGTTGAAGGGATCAAAAATGCCACACCCTTCCCAACAGGGGGTGGAATATGGGAAGAATGCGGCAGGCAGAAACGAATGGCCGGGAAGGTTAAACCTATCAGCAGAGCATAGCAGGGCACGGCGAACTCGACCCTCCGGCTCTCCTCGGAACGGAGAACTAAGACCGCCGCCACCTTTTCAAATCAAGGTACGGTAATACCTGTCAATCAGTCAATCAGTCAGCCAATGTCAGTAACCATGACGGGCAGGTATGTGCGGCCAAGGACGTCCATGTATGTACATGTATGTACCTGAATCCCCAAACGGAAACAAATTGAATGGAGGGAATGTATGCAAATGAGGGGGAGATGTCGGAATCGATTGCGTGGGATGCCACCCCCCGCCACGAGTGCATAACGATATGATATCAAGCTATTGATATTATATTAATTCGTATAATGTCGCATGCCCGGGCTGGGCCATTAGCATCTTGCAATTAATGGGACCTCCCGGGAGCAGGAAAGTAATATAATCAATCAATCCATCGCATACTTCCATAATTTATTAATTGCGTCCACGTTTGTACACGTCCACAATAAACTAATGCTAGTAATAGTCACAACGAGCACAGTAATTAGTAAGTCCACTACAGCCCATGTCATCCATCGTATGCACTTACATATGTATGCTTGAATGCAGTCTTGTTGACCGTGAATGCAGTTGACTTGAAAGTGACTGTTCCGCTTGGTGTGCTGTGCTGTGCTGGCAAGTAAAATTGCCGTTTGCTGGCTGGCCCTTTTCTTTAATTAAACGGCCACACCATCTCTTTGACTTCGCTCTCCAACATCTCTCTCTGCGAACACTTCAGCCTCATCCTTTTTCCCTTCTTCCCGTCATCACCACCATCACCATCGCCTCTCTTCCCTCTTCTCTTCTCTTCTCTTCCCTCCCCCTTTTCACTCACTTTCCCATCGCATCACATCGACGGGAATACATCGCTGTCCGTCTGTTCAATTGTCTTTTTTGTTGGGCCTTTGCTTCCCTCAGTAATCACCTGCCGGGTGCTCCGGGACGTCATCCGACCTAATTCCCTCCGCTCAACATTCACCTCCCAGTCCCACCACTTCAGCACGCGTTTGTCTCGTCGTCGACTGGCTTCAATCTATGGCTGTACATTATCGATAGCAAGCTCGACGGCTTCATCACCGAATCCCTTCCCTCATCTCGATCTCCCGTCTCTCCCACCTTCTCCTTCTTAGTCACCAGGGATGTCGGCTTACATGGATGTTCCCGTTCCGAATATGTGTCGCCCAAAGCATCAGATTCTAATCCTCAAAACCTATCCTAAATTTCAGAAAGGCGCCGTCGAGATTAAACCTAACGGTTCCGAATTATCCTATCTTCTATATTATGTCTCTACTCGGCGTAGCAAACTCCAAAAGGTTGGCGCCTTTCTCGAACGTAGGACCATCCGCGATGTCTATAAACGACGGACAGGGTAATGAAATCTTGAAATCTTGATTCTAAATAATAACGTTGAACTGCCACTGACGACATTACAAATATAGAAACGTCCAGGTTACTCTCGAGATATGCCGTGCCTTGATCGACAAGTGTCCTCGAGATCTAAACCTCTACGCTTGGAATATCCTCACTATTATCAAAAACGTTATAACTTCCAAGGACATAGCGCTGATCGAAGAAACATTACCCTGCTGGGATGGCTTCTGCTCTCACCATGATGGCGCCAATCTAGCCTCCGATGAGTTTTACGTTAGATTATTCGAAGAAGTCATTCGGCTTTATGCCGACCTTGCCTCAAACCCCCCCGCTGGTCATGAGCTAAGATGGAGGTTGGCGGGGTTGAAAGCAGTCCGGAGCGTCTGCTCCTCGGAGGCTCTCTCGTCAGCCAATGCGAAACAGCAGTTAGCCATTGTTATCCCAGTCATTCTTCAAAACATATACTCCGAGGACGACGAACACCTCGACGAGATGCAATATCGGATCACAACTGTCGAAACGAATGAGGAGAAGGGCAATAATACGGCCGGCCTGCCTCGGACGTCGATAGGGACTATTGACGGAGCTATGGCAAACACCGCCGCCGACGCCGACAAACTAGACCAGCAGGACATTGAACTTTTGGCTCTACAAAGCCTAAAGGCAATATTCGAGGTCAACAATCCCGCGCAAATCCGGTCGGCTACACATGCCATCCTCCACTACGTCACCTCGAAACCAAACGTGCTCGAAGCGTGGACTACGAGTCTCATCGAAATGGTCGCGAAATGGGCACCCACACAATCACGATTCCTCATCCTTGTGGAAATCCTCGAGACACTAGTTGCGTGCCCTATGGCAGAAGCCGAACTGCATAAGCAACTCATATATGCGCAGCTAATATCATGGCTCTTGTCTTCTACGGTAAACCTCGTCGGGCTGAGTGTCATGGACGTTCTCGTTTCCATCATTGCGAAGATCCTACAGCTCTTGCAGCTGGAGTCAAAGACATCACCACCCAGTTCTCCGAAGGCAGCAGAGAAACCACCGCCAACAGCCAGCCCGTCACTCACTACCGCTGCCATCTTTGCCATCACTGCTACTATCACCGAAGTTGTTAAATCTCCATCCTCAACCCGAAAGGACTTGCTCCACAAGCTGCGCAAATGTATCGCAGATCTCGGAAACCATATATATTATACGGATCAGATCTCGGATATTGCCGGCGAAGTTTTGCTTAGGCTGAAACCATCTCCTTCCGCTCCCCTTACAACCGATCCGGAAATTGCTGGCGCCGTCCCAACTATCACAGAACAGCCCCATGTCGACGACTTCTTCAGCTTTGATACCGCACGTGCCGTAGCCTTGAAATCAGTAAGGGATCTCTTGAACGTCGCTAACCAGCGGACCTCGGCGCAGTCGATTGGGCGGAATACCGTACCTCTTAGTGTATGGGAGGGGACGCATTGGTTGCTTCGTGAGGAAGAAAAGGGTGTTCGAAAGGCTTATATTGATAGTATCTCGACTTATTTTTCTGTCGAAGTCGACAGACCCAATACCACCAGTGACATCGCCACCGCTCTTATCGAAGTTAATAGCCTTAATCTCACCCACAGGGCGATGAAGCTCATCAACAGCTCATTCCTTAAACTCCTCCACGTTTCAGCCTTTGAGACCGTTCTTGCTCATGCGACAAGATCCATTGATATCGTCGGAATATATAAGCTCCTAGACCTTCTCGTGCGAAAATTGGGATTGCCAGCTATTCTTTCTGGATTACCAATGATCTATCGCCTTGACGAAGAAGCCGGAACAGTGGAAAGCACGAAAGAAAAGATTGCTATAAAGAGTCTGGTGCTCGCGTATATCTACTCTATATCAGACACTTGGGCAATTGAGCCTCTGCGCCAGGATACACTGGACTTGATTAACGATCGACAAAACACCGGGAAGTGGTTTGTCCCCCTCAAAGTACCGCGTGAGGAAGATCAGGTTATCGATGTATTTGATGAGAAGCATACATACCCTGAAACGCTTGCCGAGGGGGTGCTACTTCCACGTGAAGATTATATGGATATCGCAGAGTTGGTGATGCATTCAATTGCAACAGAAAGCGAGGCGGAATTCCCAGCGAAATTGAGGGAAATGTTTATGGACGGTGCGACCTGGAGTAAGGATTCTGTAATGGCAGGGATTGAAGCCCACTCAAGTCGCCAGACGAGTTTAGCTGAGAGCCGGGCTGGGTTGGGGACTCATGGAACAAACACCACAATTCGGAGTCTTTTGCCTATCAACGGTGATAGAAGGAGCACGCATACATCCGGGAAGGATACCCATCATCGTAGCCCAAGCCGCCCCACCAGCCGCCCTCCCACCGGAAATCTCGAAAAATTCAAAGCCGGACAAGAAGAACGGTTTGGTAGAACAAACAGATCAAATACCAATGTCTCGGCAACGAGGAGTAGCAGCAGCAGAGAAAGCACGCTAAGAGCCAATGAGTTGAAGCTGGTCCTTACAGGCGTGTCCCGACCAGGTGTGAGTCGACCAACGACCCAAAATGGGAATATCAAATTCAACAGGGGTAGTCTCGGAGGCCAGAGCGATAGTAGTGAAAGTATGATGGACGTTGGCAGCTACATTGGCAGTTCGTCGGATGATAATAGTGTTCGCGCAGGAAAGGAAAGTCCCAACCCCGCTGCTGGCGGTGCCAAACGAAAGAACAGCACCAGGAGTCGAAGCTCGGAGAGGAAGGGTGCCAGCCCCATACCCGGTTCCGACACTGAGGGGGACAAACCACCTGTACCACCACTACCTGGATTCTTCCAGCCACAAGTTCAAGTACACATGCCCGGCGAATACCCGTTGACACCACTAACACCGCCAGTCCCGCAAACCCCTCAAAGACCCACCGAGAACGGAGGTGCTGCGACTTCGAAAAAGGACGATGGCCTTTCTTCCTTCTCCTTCTGGGATGAAGGAGCACCCAGCACCCCATCGAAGGAAGCGACTGCTACCACTAGTCCTACAGGTGCCCCGCAAATCGAATTAATGCTCTCCTCGTCTTCTGGTAGTCCTCCTCAAAAGGCTTGGTGGGAAACTGGCACCACTGCCCAGTACTCTCCACCAAGTGCACCTTTGGTAGGAGAGATCAGACGGACTCCCGAGCCATCGGCTAGCCCTACTATCGCTGCGACAGGACCGCCAAGGAGCCTTAGTGCGAATAATAATCGCAGTGGGGTAGCAACTCCAATGGGTAGTATCCTTAGCAGTAACGCGGGAAGTCCAACACCCGGCACTGTGCGAATCCAACAAGGTGGATCCCCAGGTGGCCATTCTGTGACTAGTGGTGTCGACGTGAAGAGCCTTCTTAGCGGAATTGGAAGCGTGAGAGGCAAGTCAGTACCAGCGGGCAGCGGCAGGCAGCGAAGCGGTAGCACATTAAGTGCTGGAGGATTCAGACCCCCCTACTAATCGGTAGGGACTAACCTCTAACCTCAAGGATCCTGATATTTTATACATATTTTAATCCCCTATCACTACTTTTTTTTCTTGCTTTTTTTTTCTTTGTCAATCTCTTTCGTATTCTATTTCCTTGGTCTAGAATCTTCAAACAGGGGTTTCCATTTGGATGGATGGGTTGGTAAGGTGGGGGGTATTGGTTTCTTTGGTTTTTTTCTTCTTATTTTTCTTTGGTTCTTTTGGTGATATATCTTTACCCTTTACCCTTCTCTTTGTTTGAACCTTACGAGTCTTTTTTGTTCTGCATACGTTCACCCCTTGTCACTCTTGTATATTTCTGTAGCAGTTATAGCGGAAAAATCTTTATGGAAAAGCATTACTTTTATCTATTCCTGAGAGCTTTATAGTCTGTCTGGTGGATTCCCCCCTTTCTATCCTCTGATTTTGATTTTTCAAGGTCTTTTTTTCTCCAAAATATATCCCCCCATCTTAAAACTTTTATTTTATTTACTTCTGCTTTTTCTATGCCTACTGGCATTACGTATATATATATATACTCCTCTCGTGGGGTTGGGTTCATTATATTGGGCCTACTTCCACCTCATAATGTATACTATTACCACCCACCCGCTGTGAATACCATAATCACTTGGTCATTGATGGATCGATTTTGATATGAATGGTGACTAAGTAGTATTCTTCGTTGAGACGTGCAAGTTGCAACGGGGACTAAGCTAGATCGTATCAAATCATCGACATCATGAAATAGAAAAAAAGCTAAATGCTTATACACATATCCAAGAAATATTGAAAATAACACGGAGTAAGTAATAGGTCCCAACAAAGAGAACACCTCGTAATGCTAAAGATCCCAATGCATCAAAAACAAAACCCCCCCTACCGTAAGCCATTGAGCGTACTTTTCAATCGCTGTATTCGTCAGAGCCGGCTTCTTCCTCTTCTTCGCTATCAGCTCTTCGTCTTCTCCCCGCTCTACCTCCACCTCTTGCCTTCCCGCCACCGCCGCCTCTAGCTCGTCCTCCAGTACGTCTTCCACCAACGCCTGTTTCTTCTCCTTCCTCAGCCCCTTCCCCACCTTCTCCACCCCCTCCACCACCACCACTTTGTCCTGGTTCCTTCCCAAGAGCTCTATTAACTTTCCTCTCAAACCCTTCATCAACCTCCCCATCCACCCCTTCATAAATCTTCTTAACAAAGCGCGTAGTCCCCTCCCTCCCAACTTCCAATTTGCCCCTAGGTCCCACAACATACGTATAAGTCTGTTCCTGACCCGGAATAACCTCATCCTTCAACTTGACCAAATACCCTTCCCTAACCAACCTGCCCATGATATTCTCCATCTTCCCGCTCTCCCTATTCCCTTCAACGGGTATCCTATCCTCCACCCCAAATTTCCTCAAATGCCTTTGTAAAACCTTTTCACCCATGCTGCTACCCGATAAATACACCAACGTCACGATGGCGCTACCGATCCCAAGTAATGTTTGGTCATCGGGTAATTGTGGGGAGATTAGGATGGGTAGACGGTATATATCCGGTAAGATAGAAACTAGTTGCCAACTTTTCGATCCTGCTGCTTCCTTTTTTTTCTTCGCTTCTGCGGCAGTAGAACCGGCGTTCGAGTCACCGCGTTGGGCGTCTGCGGCGGCTTGTCGACGTTGTTGGGCTAATGAGATTTTTTCGGTTATGGCGGGGAGTTCGACCATTTGGAAGCCGAAGATTTGTTTTAGAGCTTCTTGGGCTTCTTGGAAGACTATTTTGAATTCGCCTTTGAATTTTGGGCCGAGGACTGTGGTTTTTATCTGTTAGGGTATGTGGTTTCTTATAGATGGGGTGGGATAAACGGGCAAATACCTTTCTCCGAGATATCCTGTCTTCTTATCGGTTTCTTTTGATATTCCATCGCCAACGCCAATCTTACAAGTTTACTGACGGGAGCCAATCCCTTATCACCAGGTCTACCTCCCTCTTCCTCCTCTTCTTCTTCCTCTCGTTCTTGTTCCTGTTCCTGTTCCTGTTCTTCTTCTTCATCCTCTCCATCCCTCCGGCGACGTTTTGAAGCCTTTTTACCAGCAGCAGGAGCACTTTTCCTACGAGCTCTAAGACCGGATGCACCACTCGATTCTGCTACTTCCTCTTCTTCTAGTTCAGGAAGTGCTTTTGAACGACGATTGTGACGGGGTTTTTGTTGTTGTTTGCCGTAGGCTTGTCGACGACGGGTTGGTTGTTGGGGTTCTTCATCTTCCTCCTCCTCCTCCTCCACTTCTTCCTCTTCCTCCTCTTCTTCTTCGGGGGTAGGTTCACGAGGAGGTTCTCGTTGTGACTATGTTTTTGTAGAAATGTATATGTTAGTTATATATAAACCTAGGAATTAAAAAAAAAAAAAATTGTTCTTACATTTCGAGGTCGTTTCCTTGTTGTTTCTTGTGGTTTTCGAGCCATGGTGGATACTTAGTTGGCAATTGGGTCTCTTGTAGCTTAAAAGCTTAAGATATCCCTTCTCCTTCTCTCTCCTTTTCAGATACTAATTGTTTCGTCCGACGACGATAAGCTCAAAAAAGAGGCGTCTTAGAAAAACGTATGAACAGTTTTTTTCGAACCAAGCTTTATAACAACAGACAAATGTTAACGTTAACTTGGCCAATGCTCCTTCTTGGTATCCAGCTTCGAATTGATATCGATAAAAAGGAAGTAAGGGATGGACGGATGAAGCGGATATGAAAGTGTCTTAGATAAACGACAAAAGCTTCCTGTGGTGGGGGTGGGAAGCTTGATGGAAGAAGAAGGATGGAGGGATGGATAACAAAGGAAGAAAAGAGTCGCGTGGTGGAGGTGTCGTTGGGTCGCGCTTCTTTGTCCGCGCCATATCACGAGCGCTGTACCAAAAGTCTGGTTACGTTATGAGACTTACCGCACCGGACTATAGATCGATATCAACTCATCAACACCAAAAAGGACCATATATAAAATGACTCTGAGAAGTTATAGGGAAGATGTTTACAATGGGACAGAATGTTAATTCGGGAATACCGTCTCATTCGTGAAAGAAGCTATATCCAGGGCATCTAGCTAAGCATACTATCTGAGCTATCCACAAGTAAAGCGGGTTGATAGGAGTTAAAAGGTTCGGGGTTGAAGGGCGCAGTACAAAACAGGGAGGGCTCGTATTCTAAAAAAAAACGGTAGAGAGAAGGGGGGATAGCAAAGACAGCAAAGGTCATGACGAAAAAAAAAAAAAAAAAAGATTCTGTTCATTCCTTTTTCGCTTTTTTTGATTTCCTTTTTTTTGTTCGTAAAAAAAAAAACTTTCAGATAATAAAAAAGTTTTTGTTTTTTTACGGGCTGGTGTGCATGGCATCCGGTAACTTTGCGGCTGCCTGACTTGAAAAGTATCTGACGTCAATGTCCTCGTCTGTCTGTAGCTTCTCCAGAGCTGGGGCAATGTCCTTCTGGATAACTTCTAGAGCAGCAGGTGATGGCTCTGTGCCAACAGGTGCGATTTCGCTACCATTGGGCAGTGGTCCACCGTCTTCCGGAAGGCTTCGGAGTACATCGAGAAGAGCGCCGTAAGATTTGGCGACGTTGAAACGGATGTTGGGGATGGGGTCTTCGACAAGGCCTGTGATGACCGGGAGGATGTTCTCCTGAATCACAGAAAGCGAGACAACAGGTGCCAATGTCTGGAGACGAGGTTAGCGAGAACTATCTTGGCGAGCGGGGAGGTGGGCTGTCTCAAAACTTACGCTGATAGCGAAACAAGTGGTCATTCTGTAGAGGTAGTTAGGGTGAGTACCCATGTTCATTACCTTCGGTATTATCGTACTCTTAGCCCACTCGACGCCGAAAACCTCAGTAAGCTTTTTCAAGTTCAGCGTGGCTGCCTCCCGGATAGAAAAGACAGTGTCGCCTAGCCATCCCATGCAAAGTCCTCCAAGTTTCTCGTCAAAGAATTCGACACCCAATTGCGAAGCAAGCAAAGGAATGTACTCGATTATTGCAAGGCGAACACGCCATTGTTTGTCTTCTGCAAGCTGAACAATGGCAGGTAGGAGAGATTGTGAAAGGAGTTCTATGCCGATAACTTTAAAGAAGTATTAGTAGAGGCCTGGGAGTCCATTTCTATATAAAGAAGCTTACCCTCATTGACCAACTCGAGCTTCGAAATGATATGCAGTCTAACGTCAGGGAATTCATCCTTAAGCATCTGCAAAAACATGGGTAGTAGATGCGAAATGGTCCTATGTAAAACATTAGCTGCCTGAACATTTAGCGAACTTAAAGTTGGATTCCATACTCTTCTTTCCCGAGAATCGGGGCGAGCCCACTGATCTGAGTACCCAATGCAGCCCTGACGTGCTGGGAGGAGTCAGTGACAAGATCCTCAACACTAGTCATGATCTCGTTCAACAAAGTCTCCCTATCAAGAAGCCCACAGAAGCCTGTACATCATAAAATTAGACTTCGGTGAAGGAAGAAAGAAGAGGGGCAGAACCTGACTTACCGGGTATCTGTCCGGCAATAGCAGTACGAACTTCCGCCTCTGTGTCCTTAAGGAGCTTGACGAAAGCTGGTACAAGATCCCTCCTCACAACTTCTTCTCCAACGGCCTTGGCGAGTTTCTCGAAGCGGTCAGCTACCATATATCTAACTCTCCAGCTCTTATCGCCAATTAGGTTTCGCAAAGTTGTGAGAAGGATTGTGTGAGTGGCCTGTTGGTCTTGTGGAATGACCTCGGCAACAGATATAAGGATCTCAACGGTTAACAAACGGACGCTATCCTGATCGTCCTGTGCGAGATGTTGAAACAGAGAAAGGATTTCGGCGACAACAATTTCAGCGGTCATATGCTTTGTAAACTTGGCCAAGGCCGTTGCGGAAGCTCTCCTAACCATCGGCGTATCATCGTGAACAAGCTGTCCGAACTGAGCTCGAATACTTTCTTGGGAGGGAGGGGTAGCTTTGTCGTAAGCAGCACTGTAGAGACCTGTGGCCGAAACTTTCGAGGTGAACCAGTCTGCCTTCGAAAGACGGATGATGAGAGGGATAAAGTAGGTTTCGACTTGTTCTTGTGAGAGTTCAGCGCAGATTCGGTTCAGGGATTCGACAGCCTTTGGAATGAATGTGATGATAATGCAGTTAGCCGATATTGTTCTCCCCCCTCCATGTCTCTTCATCAAGGATGATGATGACGATGGCGATGATGATAGCATAGGGAATCCAAGAAATCTGTACCTTGTCGCGAACGAGAGGTTCTTCGATAGCAGCGAGGTTCTCTAAGGGAGATAGCAAGACGTGACCAAATTCAGGTCCTCCGACATATTCCACGAAACCTCCAAGCTCGTCGCTCAAAGCTGTCAGAACTTCATCCTCATCCTCAACCGATTCTAGAATTATAAGAAAACACCGACAACCCAATCAGTTTGCACAATTCGCAGTTATTGATTATGATGGTGTTTTTGTGTGTGTATGGGAGAAATACCGTCCAGGAAGGGAATGAGTTCGTCTCTTGTTCTTTCGGCTCCCAGCGCGAGAGCGATCGTAGATAGTCGACGGATAGCATTCAATCGAAGCAAGACATCATCGTGCTATACAAGAATGGCTTTAGTTAGGATAGTATGTTCTTTGCTTCTTCATCTTCTGCTTCTCTATCTTCTTCAACTTCTTCTTTTCCGTCTTAAACTTCTGGTTTCAGATTTGGTTGTGAGAGCGAGGAACAAGCCGACCTTCAATTCGTCCATCAAGACCGCGATGGGATACAGCTCGTCGCCGGTAGCCTGCATGCCTTCCATGATTTTTGGTTTTGCTGTCGTTTGTGGGACCAGACAGGGGTAGTAGAGTAGAAACGCCTAAGCTTTTGGTAAAGTCTAAGGGTACCTCGACAAAGACGAGAGTAGATTAGCAATGGGAACTCATGAGGTCGAAAAGAGATGAATGAAGGTTTTATCGATGAGGTAAAGATGCGCCTGATTGAAATTCTAGGAAGAATGGAGGGAGGGAGGAAGAATTGAACAAGGCTAGCTCGACAGAACCGGTCTGAAGAAAAGCACCCAAGCAAAAAAGCAAGGTAGCAGCAGGTAGCAGCAGGTAGCAAGTAGCAGGCAGACAGGTAGACAAGCTCGGGAGGTAAGGTATTGATGGTGGTGATAGCAAGTGGATACGTACACGATGGTATTAGATGATAGGTGGTGCAGCTGTGGTGAGGAGAGTTGAAGACGGGGGGTGTGCGGCTGGGGAGGATGGATGAAGAGAGGCTCGTGACGCTGGAGGGGGCTTTGCTGCGGTGCGGTGCGGTGCTGTGCTGTGCTGGGTGCTGGGTGCTGTGGTGTGCTGTGCTGGGGGGGAAGAGGGAGGAGGGAGAGCAGAGCAGAGTGTGTGTGAGGGAAAGAGGTTGTTGTTTGTGAGGTTAACTTGCTACTTGTTGTTCGGCGGTTCCACTCAAAAGCGGACTCCCTCTTTTTTCTCTCTTTGGATTCTGCAGTCTCGAGTTATCTCTGGGTTCTTCTAACGAGCTTGGGAGTAGTTTTCTCGATTTTTTTTCTATCCGATAGTTTCGAGGGACCAGTGGTTATCTATATTATATGAAGGGCTTATATTGAGGATTTGGTGATACTCGGGATATGATATAATGACGAAAGACAATACGATTAGATAGCAGATTGTATGTACGTATACATTTATACAGTATCCAAGCTTGATGTCTCGAAAATAATAAAATTGGGATGGTAGAAATGAGCCCCCCCCCCGCAGACCAGACCTCCTTTTACTTGCTTCAGCAATCCTGTCTTTTCTTCTTCTTTTCTTCTTTGCTTTTCTTCTTTTTCTCTTGCAGCTTTGGAGCTCCAGAACGAGAGCTTATTACTGTAACTAGCGATCGAATGGGAATGCCTGAACAGGTTGTCTCTAGTCCATTGATTATAAGCTAACTCGATGATTATATAAATATCCCTCTATATGTAATATCTCGATCTCCATTTCATGTCCATTGCCATATACTATATTAGATATTACGAGGGTGAATGGCATTATATTATATAATATCCATAGTGTCAGAACGTGGCATTGTCTGTCCCACAAGTACTTAAGTAGGTAACCTAAGACGTGAGAATTGTATTATACAGAACAGGCCATTTATAACCTTGAGCGGGGCACAGGAGCATCCTGTCGCGTTTCCCATTAAGTAACAGCAGAACTAATACGTCAAATTATAATAATCTGGGGGTACATGTACAGGTACATGTACTCATACTTATAGTAAGAGGTATTGTGCTGCAGAGATGTGGTACTTTTCGCCGACAAATTTTTAGCGGGGCTCGCTGCAACCCCTCCACACCAAGCAACCGACTGACTGACTCAACTCACACTTATCGATACCGTCGTCTGTTATATTCCCGGTCATCTAGCATCTAGCATCGACCTCCTGTCCACATACATCGACCTCCCATTGACCCATACGCTACCGCCCTTCATTCTCCCACAATGCCTACCATAACGGTCAATAAGGCCGACCTCTTCAAGTCCCTTGGTCGGGAATATACCACCCAGGAGTTTGACGAGTTATGCTTCGAATTCGGTACGTATACATGTACCTCACTTCAAATTTTTTTTTTTTTGAAGCAGTATATAAAAATGCCAATATCCGATATCGCTAACACTCCATACCAGGTATCGAACTTGACGAAGATGTACAACTTCTCTACTCCAACAATCTATTTCAATCCTTACCTATACTTATAGACGTAATTAGACTACCGACCAAGACAGAAAAGAAAAAGATGGCAGCGAACGTCCTCCAGAGCTCAAGATTGAAATCCCCGCCAACAGGCAAGACCGACCCGACCCAAAACATATGACAGAAGAGGAAGGGAAAGAAAATTAATAGTAACCTCAGATATGATATGCTCTGCATCGAGGGCATTTCCAAAATGCTCAACGTCTTCCTTAGCAGAGAGGATGTCCCGAACTATCGTGTCGTCGCTCCTCCAGCCGGCGAATTGCAACAGATAACCGTTCACGAATCTACCCACCAGGTCAGACAGTACATCTCTGCCGCCGTTCTGCGTGGGATCAAATTCGACCAGGCCAGATATGATTCCTTCATCTCGCTACAGGACAAACTTCACCAGAATTTGTGCCGTCAGAGGACATTGGTGTCTATGGGTACCCATGATCTTGACAAAATCAAGGGTCCTTTCACATATGAGGCTCTGCCTCCCCAGGATATCAAGTTTGTAGCTCTAAATCAAACCAAAGAGATGAATGCCACCGAATTGTTCGAACATTACGACGTAAGGAACCATTCACCGTTTACATCGAAGTGTCAATTTGAGTCATATTAATGCCTAGTACAGAAAGACGAGGGGAGCAGACATCTAGCCAAGTTCTTACACATTATCAGAGATTCTCCAGTATACCCAGTCGTTTTAGACTCAAACAGGAACGTTTGCTCCCTCCCTCCCATCATCAACAGCGAGCTGTCCAAGATCACTCTCGACACCCGCAATGTCTTTATCGAAATCACTGCTACCGACAAAACAAAGGCCGAAGTTGTCTGCCATATCCTCGTCGCAATGTTCTCCGGCTATTGCGACGAAGCCTTCACGTACGTTTTCTTAACTTTAAATCTTCAATTTTCTCATACAGTGAGCTAATGAATGCCTTAGAGTTGAACCTGTCAAAATTATCTCCCCACACAACCACGAATCCCGTGAAGTACCCGACATGACCCCTCGTAGCACCACTGCTGAAGTTTCCTACATCAATTCGTGCACCGGTCTCAATCTCACCGCTGAAGAAATGTGTGGCTTCCTCAAGCGCATGTCTTACATTGCCCGCCCATCTGCCACAGATAAGGACCTTCTAGATGTCGATATCCCCGTCAACCGTGCCGACGTTCTTCACCAGTGCGATATCATGGAAGATGTAGCCATCGCCTACGGGTTCAATAACTTGGAAAAGACTTTCCCCGGAAAATCAGGCACAATAGCGAAACCCCTACCGATCAATAAACTAGCCGACATTATTAGGCTGGAAAGTGCAATGGCGGGTTGGAGTGAAGTTATGCCACTGATTCTTTGTTCTCATGACGAAAACTTCGCCTACCTAAACCGAAAGGATGACGGTAACACTGCTATCAAGCTCGCGAATCCAAAGACGGCGGAATACCAGGTCGTAAGAACATCATTGCTTCCCGGTATCCTCAAAACCATCAGAGAAAACAAGAAACATGCGCTACCAATCAGAGTTTTCGAGGTCAGCGATGTTGCTTTCAAAGACGAGACTTATGAAAGGAAATCGAGAAATGAGAAACACTTTGCCGCGGCTTGGTGTGGTAAGACCAGTGGATTCGAAGTTGTCCATGGCCTGCTAGATCGTGTAATGGCTATGTTGAGAGCTACTTTTATAGAAAAGGATTCCGGAGCAGATGGATACTGGATTGAAGAGTTGAAGAGTGATACATATTTCCCCGGTAGGGCGGCAGATATCTGGTATAGAAAGAAGGGCAAGGAAGCAAAGGTTATTGGTAGCTTTGGAGTGTAGGTCATTCGTACGAACCGTAAAGCTGTGTGATACATGCTAATGTGTGGTATTTTCCGTTTAGTCTACACCCGTCAGTGCTAAAGGCATTCGACCTATCGTAAGTGACGACCCTCTTACTAGTTGACAAGAACGAATGTTTACTAACTGTTCTTGTAGACTCCCTGTCAGCACACTTGAAATTAATGTCGAAGATTTCTTATAATTTAGCTAGATGGCAGCTAAACGGGTACCGGTCCGTGATGGATAATCTATAGTTTTTACTTAAAGGCTACTTGAAGAAGCTGCATACCTTGTACAGGCATTACCTGGCATCATTTTTTTTTAGTTATAAAACTTAATAGATTATATTCACGGATACATTATAAGATACAAACTATAGGCACCAGATTGTAGGGGTTTATGTTTATGATTTTAGAGTCTAGTCGGCAGCATTTGGTTTACAAGATAAATTATATAGATTCTCAGGTCAGATTTATGAGCCTGCTATATCTTTGAAATAAATAGACACCGACAAAAGCTCTTGACCTGACAACCCCACCATGCCGGACATGCACATGGCCATGGCTGCTCGCACATAGATAAAACTTCTATGGTATTACAAGTATCCCTAAACCAGTACTACAACCACCAGTTATCACAGTCTTAGATTTACAACCCACAACGGTTTGCCAATCACCCACCTTTTGCAAAATCCCATTCCAATCCAGCAAATTTTCTTTGCCGTCCGCTACCAACTGAGCGCCGGCTGTCTAGTGTTGAGACTGCGCTACCAAAAGCTATTCCGCCCAAAACGAAATTCCAACAAAATGTCCAACACATCCCTAGATTCAGATCCCCCTGCAAGTCCCCTCCTCCCCCTCGAAACCTACAGAATTAAATCCCTTCCACCGAATGCATATTACATCCCGTGTAAGTACCTAAATACCTCCCTACTAAATCCACTAATATCTAATATTAATATACATTACATAATAATAAAACAGCATTCCTAACCCCCCAAGAATCCACAACCCTCCTCCTCCAAATCTCAAACCACCCATGGACATCCCTAACCCACCGACGTCTACAACCCCATCCTGCGCCACTAACCCCCTCGGGCCATTTACTCACTACCAAGTCCTTACCGGAGTATTTGGTATCTCCTATTATTGATAGGATTCTTTCACTATCTTTTACTTCTCCTTGTTCTTCTTCAGTGGAGAGCGGTTCTGATAAGAATGGAAATGGAATCTTTACGAACTCCCCCCATTCCCGTCCGAACCATGTCTTGATTAATGAATACCCACCCGGAACGGGAATATCGCCACATGAAGATGGAGCGGCGTATTTCCCTGTTGTTTGTACTGTTAGTCTGGGGGCTCACATAATCCTGCAAGTTACGCCTAAAAGGAAAGATACTATCGACGATAACTCCAACAGAGAAGAGGAAGAAAACAACCCCCCCAAAATATACAAAATCTTCCAAGAACCAAATTCATTATTAATCACAACGGACGAAATGTATACGGAACATCTACACGGAATCGAAGCCGTGGAGGTCGATGAAGGGTTGACGGATAAGACGGTGGCGAATTGGGAGTTATTGGGTGATGAGACTAAAATAAGGATTTTGGAGGGTGGTGGGAGGGTTAGGAGGGAGGAGGTTAGGATTAGTTTGACGTATAGAGATGTGCTGAAGGTTAAGGATGCTGGGAAGGTGTTTGGGGGGAGGGTTTTGGGGAGGAGGTGATGCTGTAAGTCCCTTTTAAGATGGGTGGTTACTATCGTGGTTGGTCTCGTTGCCAGACAACATCGTGGTCAAAGTTCTTGAAGGAAGGAAGGAAGGAAGGAAGGAGATGATGGGTTTTTTGGCTTCAAAAGGAATGGAAATCAAAAGCTTCACAGCTGGAATGGTTTATTTTGACAATCCAATCTAATCCCCGAAAAAGAAGAACAGCTCACTGAAGTCTACTAATTCTACAAATCAACCAGAAAATATAAAAAATTTTGAAAATAAGATAAAAAGAAGAAATTCACAAACCGCCCACCGACACCATAATATGCTAAAATATTACAATATAAACAATCCCCAAAAAGTGAAGCAGAAGTTAAGGAAATCCCAAACTTAAGATCCGAATAACCTAGGTACGTAAGTCAGTAAGTAAGTAAGTAAGCAATGATCCAATCGACTATTCCTCCTTCTTAATTTTATCTCCTTTTGTTTTCTTCTCCCTCCTCTTCATCTCGGCTTCACCTCCAATACCTCCAAATACGAGGCCGACACCTAACCATTGCATCAAGCTCAAGGTATGTCCGAATGCAAACACCGACAAGATCATACTGAACATCTTACGTGTAACAGTAACCGTAACGAGTGTTAACGATCCAAATCTAGATAGAGTATAGACTAAACCCCATCCCAAAAGCCAAAATAATTAGTAAAACCCCCCACCAACATACCCCCCCAAAAAGGGTGAAAAAAAGGGGTGGGAACTCTTACAAATAAAAACCTGCCCAATAGCCCCACAAAGCGCAAACCCCATCACATCCCCCACAACATTGGGATTCTCCCTCATAAACCCAATCGCATCCGTCAACTCGCTGCTCCACGGATTGACCATCAACCAACCAGCGGTCAACAGACTGCTAACCAAATTCAACCCACACTGCATCTGCGGTCCCGTCACGAGTCCTCCGGAAGTCGCAAACATATGGTCTTGTGTGGAATTCGTAACCCCATCGAGAAGTAAATTGATGCTGAGTAACAGTAATCCGTACAAACTGCTGGTATCGCTTCCCTTGTGCTTTTTGGCGGCTCCGGCAGGGTTGTTGTACAATGTGAAGACGGCTACGCCGGATGTGACCAGTAAAACGACAATGTACTTGTAAAGCGGGTATCGGCGTTGGTATAATGTCAAGTGGAGGAACATAACCGGGAGGAGCTTGCAGGATTTAGCGAGGATGAAGGTGATGTAGTCGATGTGGTTAAGGGCGGCATATCCAAATGGTGCAGCGAGAGACGAGGAAATTGCAATGAGGAGGTAGTAGGCTCCGATTGTACGGGTAGGGAAGATTGGAGGTATTCGGCTTTTACGGGAGGTGTATAGGATGTAGAGATAACCAATGGCGGATGCACAGAGAGATTGGACGGTCAGGAGGACGAGGTGGAATTTGAATCGACGCTTGTTGGGGCCGTAGGGAGTAGTGGTGATGCGTTCTTGGAGGAGAGCCCAGGTCAAGCTGTCGATTACATTGTTAGCAAATACAGTACATCTAATGTTAAGATACGTCTACTAGGTATGTATGATCCGTGTTCGAAGACATACAAGGACATGTAGATTCCGGCGACACAGATGACCAATTCGACGACGGTTGGATGGGTCGCAATTTCCTGTGACACAATAGAACGCCTACGAGGTCGCTGAATCAACGGTTTGGACAGATCAGAGACGCCATTGGATGGAGAGATTGGCGATGAGGGTTGTGATTTGGTTGGAGTTCGCAGTTCCTGGGTTTCGAGTCTATGAAGGGCGATGTCCTCAGTACTGAGCTGGCGCGGGTTCGCCTGCTTGGGTCGCGCCATGATTGATTGATTGTGATGATGGACTATCGATTGGCCGGTGGTGACGATGGTGATCGTGAATTGTAAGAAGGTGTGAATGCAACAGAGAAAGCTCCGTCGCAGGACAGATTGCGATGGTAGTTGATGGCAGAGGATGTTGACACCTTAGCCTCATCACTGGAGGTCAGGGGTGTTGAGGCTGTTCAGGGACATCCCATCGTGCGGCCCGGAATAACCGCCCGGGGCACTGGGCCACACCAAAAGCTCACCCGAAGACACTCTATCAAAAACACCAGATAAGTCGTGAGATGATACAAAAGACGATTGGATGACCAGCTTCACAAAACTGTACTAGTAATACAAGCTAGGAATACTAATTAATAAGAGAAATTTCAAATCACAGGATCATTCCCATAAAACTTTTCAGTACGCTTTCTTCTCCCAATTTCAAACACTTATCTTGTCAAGATTGGCTTATTTTTCAACCTCAAACTTGACATCCTTATCCACGAGCCAAACCCTTTCCTTCATTTCCTCCCCATCAATTCCATCTAATTCGCTTTCAATAAGCATATCGATGCTCTCCCTTCCGGGGCTCGGTACCATTGTCCAGTGTCCACCTCGTGGGAAACAGACCAAGTAGCTCTTGCCCGTCTTACCCTTCGAGGGATATAAGTACTCTTCAAGCCCTTCAAAACAGAATCGTCTGTGAAAAGCAGTATCCCTTGCACCGTAGACAATGGTGACAGGACACTTGAAGCTCCCTTCTTTCTGTTCCAATAGACCAGTGAATCCCGAATTCGTTTCAGATGCTGCTGTGAGTAATTGAATATTTTCCGGCTTCCTCCATTTCCCGAGAGCAAGATTATCGCGGTAGTATGCAACCTTGTCATCTGCCCTCTTGTTCACATTCTGTCTGGCGATTATAGCTGCGGGATATCCCTCTGATTCGGATTTTGAAGGACCAAAAGAACTAGCGATGAAGGCCTCTTCGCTTGGAAACTTGGAGACCCTGCTCAAAAGCCTTAAGAACCAAAAGTCGCCCATTTTGTAGAGTTGTCTGGCCAATGGCAGAGGCAAAAGAAATACAGAAATATAGTAAGAGCATTTCAACTGGGTTAGGAAGGGCTTCAGAGACCGGAATGCAGACCGAATTAGAGCGAAATTTGTTGGATTGCGGACATATGTTTGCAGCATCCTCGACGCACTGGAAGTTGCACGGGTCATATTTTCAATAGCAAGTGAGGGCTGGATCCAGTCAATTAGCTTTTGGTAGCAAAAATGGACCGAACGAAGAGAATGAAAACTCACATGAAGACCATTCAAGATAATGCATCGAGTGAATAAGAAACCAACTTCTGAAGCCAATCGAAAACCGACGATGCTACCCCAGTCGTGGGTTACGAGAATGCAAGATTCGCTAGTCTTCTTTTCCTTCTGTGCAATAATGAAACTTGCGATAGATGTGAGAATCGCCGTGGCTGATGCACGGGGGAAACTATCAGATCCACCATATCCAGGAAGGTCGACAGCTATCAAATGAGCCTTCTGTTGGATAGCTGGTGCCGATAGTTGGTGATGCCAGACAAACCAAGACTACCAACCAAACATGTCAATTTGTATTACCGATAAACAACATGGGGATATCAATATTATACATACATCTGGGAAACCGTGGATGAAGATTACAAGTGGAGAACTTGGAGAGGTATCACCACCTTCGACATAGTGTAAATTGACACCGTCTGCGGCTTCAAAGAACTTATGGTGGAATCCCGGGAGAGGCTGTGTGGATAGATCCCAAAGCTCACTCTGGGCTAATATGCATCGAAACTGTTAGTTATATATATTTTACCCCCAAATCATTCAGGTATCAGTATAGGGGGGGGAGGAGATATTGTTCTTGTGAGTACCTTGCAATCGAGCCTGTTTCTTCTTCTTTCCAACAGGGAGGACAAAGGCGCCCGCAGAAGCAGCACCCAGAACAAACAAGTTGAGGGAAACGAGCCCGATGACGGTGGTGACGGCCGTCCTTACGAAACTAGCCAGTCCCATGATGGAGGTTGGCGGAGATTGATATTGTAGAAAACAGCGGGGAAACAGATGGAGATGACAGTGGTTAGAATTACTAAGTGGTAGTTGTATACACTGTTTTCGAGGTGCACAAAGACGCAGTGTAATGGAAGTCGGTACGAAGTGGCGGGACGTTGATGTTTATAACAACCACAACCACACCGCTCCAACCTGCAGCTGGCAGCTGGCTTTGAGACTTACTTACTTAATTCAATTCCTTGTACCTACAATACCAAGTAACAAATGGAATACGAGATGTTCTGATTAGTATCATGCACTGTTATTTATCGGGTATTGGTACCCCGAATTCTGCCAATAGCAGTAGCAATCCCCGATATTGATTTCCCGGTACGGCCGGTACCTAGGCATACACCGTATCAAATGCCAAAGTCTGGATGCATCCGCCCCGCTCGACATCATACCCTGCAGGGTTCATATCTAGCCGGGGATCTTGAAAACAACGGTATGTAACTTCCCATCCTCATTCAGGGTTGTATTCCGGCCACTGCACTGACACTTTCGAAAGTTTAAAAAGAGTAAAAAAAGGACATGGATGCATCGATGTATCTAGTTTAAACCATGCGCATGCTCGACAGCGGCTGAGTGGATATCGTTTCCTGCTCCGTCGCCCAAACCTCCATCCAGGACTAGTCAGACGACCCACCCCTTGGAATTCACAGAATTTGCCTCTCCGTCCCTAAGCTTGATTTAAATGCAAAATGCAGATGCAGATGGCATTCTCCATCATGCTCTTGTCCGTACTCGTTGGTTCTTCTTCTGCGTCAATTCCAACTGGAGGCATAATGACGTCCAGCTGAGTTAAAGAAGCTTAAGCACGACATGCTCGCCTGCAGTAGCCAATAGTTACACTGCCCTTACCGGTTCTTGGTTAGTGCGGGGCCCTTGTCTTGTCTTGTCTTGTCCTGTCCTGTGTGCTGGGTGCATGTAACTATAGGTGGTGTCAGGCGCATGTTCTCCCAAACCACCCTCCTTGAGCTTCGAATCCCTCTTCTCTCTTGATATTAACATACACATACATACTAAGATATTATGACGACTGGTTTCTTGTTAGCTCTTATTTGATATACTTCTTCCTCTTTCTGTTGGGATCTTCTTCGTCCTCCACCGGAACTTCTATTTCCAAGTTTTCTTTGTCAGTCCTTACGTACTCAACTGAACCCCAACCTGCATCAAGTTAACCACATCCTACATTTCATTCGTTAGAACCCGGACAGCTACAGATGAAGGACATCCACCAGGTCAGGTATGCATGATCGTCTCGAGCTACTGCCAACGGTAGATAGCCAAGTCTAACCACTTGCTGCCTTCTGCAGAGAACAATGGGGCGCCTATCTCCGGTCTATATCGTCGTTCGAGGCCCTGCAAGCTGCGTCCCTTTCCGACCTCAATATCGCAAACGGAATCGGCCATAACGCTCTCAGGTCGCTTCTGTGGAAGGTAGATAGATACCCATTACCTTTCTTCGATATTCAGTTGGAGGTTTCTTCTTGTCTAATACCAAGTCCAACAGTCTCTTCTACTTTGTCATAAACTTGACCTCTCCACCCTCGTCGCTGCCGTCCGAAAGGAGCGCTCGGCCTACGATGATCACAAAGCCAAGTACCTCCGACCTCCAAACAATGAACAAGACCCCGAGCGATTTGCCGGATCAGACCCTCTGGCAGATGACGAGTCGGTACCGTCTACTCTACTTACAAATTACCTTATTCTTTCGTTCTTGAAACCTAACTTTTTGTCCAAATTTTCTTGGGTGATATGTTTAGAGTCCGTGGACTTCACTTCGCCACGACGAACTACTCCGTGATGAGATCCAAAAAGATATCGATCGCACATACCCAGATACCGAATTCTTTCGGTCCGTTGATGTTCAAGTGACCTTGTCGAACGTACTATTCGTCTGGAGTAAACTCAACCCCGATACTTCCTACCGACAGGGTATGCACGAATTGGCAGCGCCTGTATACTGGGTTGTACATTCCGATGCTATCGAAGAACGACTGGACTTAGAGAAGTCGGATGGAGGCTTTACGTCGGTACCGGTATCTACACCGGGGAAAACTGATCGAGAGAATGTTATGAAAGAACTTCTGGACGCAAAGTATATCGAACATGATACTTTCGCTCTTTTCCAGAAGATCATGCTGTTCGCAAAATCGTGGTATGAAATGGGACATGGCGATGAAAAGACCGTTGGGGGTGTACCGGCCAGCAGCCCTATCGTACGGAAAAGCGAGTATATCCACGAAGGTCTTCTCGGAGTCGTGGACCCAGAACTAGCCTACCATCTCGACCAGCTAGGCGTTCTACCACAAATATTCCTTATGTATGAGGCCCTTAAATATCCCCTACTATGGAAAATATTAACCAATATCATAGCCGCTGGATTCGACTTATGTTTGGTCGTGAATTCACCTTTGACGAAACCCTAGGTCTCTGGGACGGCATCTTCGTCGAGGACCCAACCCTTCAGATCGTTGACTACATATCTGTCGCCATGATCCTACGAATTAGGTGGAAACGTACGAGACTACAGATGATACTCTTGAAAACCCTAGAATTTCTACTAATATCTCCCATATAGTGCTCGAAGCAGATTACTCCACCGCCCTAACCCTCCTCCTCCGCTACGAACCACCCTCCTCAACCCCTCTAACCCTTCTTAAAGACGCCATTCATCTCCGTGATGACCTTTCGACCCATACCGCCTTCAGATTAATCACAAAACACACCTCGAAACCCCCAAGTTCTAGTCCACCACCATATATTCGTTCGGGGACCCCTCCACCACCTCAACCGTCCGTACTAACACTATCCCCCCGACTCACCGGCGCTAGCGTGGTAAACAACCTTCACCTTAACAACATCGAAAGTTTAATGCATGATGTCGCATCAAAAATGCGAGATAGGTCTGAAAGATGGGGTGTTAACAAAGCATTAAGAGAAGCTATGGGAGAAGTTAAACGTGTATCTGCTGGCGTAGGAGAGCAACAGCGGGATATCCTCAAACGTTGGACGGACAGTATGGAACGACAGACGGTTTTAGGAGCTATTCTAGAAGAAGGGATTAAAGTTCTTGAAGAAGACTTTCCAGCCGAAATCACAAACGAGAAATCAGGAAGCAGTAGTAGCACTTCAAACGAAGCCGAGAGACGACGAAAAGACGCCATCGAACGAATCAAATATGTTCGAAACTGTCTGCTGGACTCCAAAACGGCATTGGATAGACGATGGCTGACCGAAGTACCTGATACGGTAACTAATCCAGGTACTCCAAAGGAAAGCCTACGAGCGACAGCAGCAGGTACCTCACCACGACTATCATCTCCGCCAACATCACCACCAACATTCGTCAGCAAACCACCCCCATTTCCTACCTACTTCCACCCAACCAATGCCGCCTCTATCATTACCCCACCACCTCCTCCGCCGCAAATCCCCGAAGCCGACCTCACCCGTCTTCCGGATCCAATAACTCCCCAACCCCCAATAACCGCGGATTTATCAACTCCACCTTTCCAACAACAACAGCATCTGCCCCAGCAAAGAACAAGACAACCCCTAGCCTCACCATTCGTTCCAAAATCCACAGGTCTACCACTCTGGAAACCTCACTCATCCTCCTCATCGAGATCAGTATCAGAAACCCCAACTCCATCAGCAATCTCAAAACCCCGTCGTTCACTCGCACAATCCCAATTCGCATGGATGTTAGGTGACGAAACCACAGACAAGAATCGCGGCGGGTTTTTTGGTAGTGCAGCGGGAGTGGGAGGAGGACCATCATCATCTGGTTCTAAGAGCTTCAGCGGACCTAGTGGTAGACGTGGCGGTGCATCTGTTGATCATAATGCATTATTTGGTGCTCCTGATGATGGTGATGGAAGTGATAAAAAGGGTGGGTTATTCGGAAACTCATGAAGGTCTGCTGAAGGCAAGTTCGCCGTTGCAAGGCCGGGGGCGTCTGTCTGTCTATCTATTCAAGACCAAACTAGATTAAAGGTAAAGTATATATTTTTTGTAAACGATCGTAGTTTTTCACAATTGGATACTAGAACATTTGAAAGAGATGAGAGGAATCGGGAAGAGAGAAGGAAATCAACAGCATTCTGTAACTGTAGAGCAGTTTCTAGAGAAGAGAAGAAAGAGAAGAGAAGATCGATATTAGACCCAATCACAGCGTAGCACAGAACCTGCAAATTCCAAGTTTCAAGAATATTTCCTCCGCCCTCCCCCCTCCATCATCCTAGAAAGGGAGAGTCACTCAATTATATTCATACATACATAAAGTACAAATACACACTTTCTAAAAAAAACAAAAAAGGAGAGCAAAACGTTGACATCCTAAAGAATAAAAAAAAATATATAATAAAAAAAGCCACACTATGCCCAGGTCGTTATATAGACGTAAAATTTCAAACCGATAATCAAAAAACAAATCAAAAAATTGGGGGATCCACCGTTGTATCATCTCATACTCAAGAAGAAAAGCATAGAAGGAGAAGAAGGAAAATACAGCACGAGTAATATATATATTCATATTTATAAATCTCGAAGGCCAGGGTTTTCTCGAAATTTCAAGAAATTCCGAGAGCTAGATGCGCCCTCCCGTAGTAGAGGGTAATGATGTAAAAAAAAGAAAGAGAGGAAGCAGAGAGCACATAAAGAATCTCACATGTAGTCAGGAGAGACAAAAAAGATAGTAAAGGAAAGAGTAAATAATAAGAACAGAGTCTTTATCAAAAAACCAAAAGATTCGTCCATCAGCAAAGTATATATCTTTAAAATACCGTGAGTGGAACATGCATGTATTTGAACAGGAGAAAACAAGAAAAAAAAGCAGACAGAAAGGAAACCCCCAGTTAAACCACAAAAAGCAAAAGAACAACGTCAAAGGAGGTAAAGAGCAAGAACGCCCAAAAGATATTGTAGGATATGGGATAGGTTGTGAGATAAAGGAGGTGTTAAAACATAAATATAAAAAAAGAACAATTATCAAAATCATGTTGTAAGGTATGAGTTAAAAGTGTTAATTTTCGTAGAGCGATACAAGCATCCTCCTCGAGTAATCGTTTCAATGGATAAAAAGAGAGCCGCTAGGAGTCGAGCAGTAAAACCAAAAAAGAAAAGTCATTCAGCAGAAGGAAATCCCAGGATAAAAGTAAGGGACATTATTCGGAAACACATGGGGGTGACTAAAAGGGAGACAAGCTGAGGAGGGGTAATGGAAGCTACAGGAGTTGATAGTTGATCGAGTATGCCATATAGAGCAGAGAGGAAAACCTAGTCTTCGCCTTCGATCCAGAGGATAACGGAAGGAAGTTGGCTGTTTCGCATGAATTTGTCGGCGAAATGACGGTAGCGATCGTTAGAGAGGAAAATCTTGCATAGGTCGGAGGCCTAAACCTGAAATTAGCAACTATGAAGCCTGAGAGAGTATTCAAGAAGGAACACACCTTTAACCAGAAAACGTTAGTCAACGACAAGAACTTGTTCTGCTCGGTTTCTTGACGCTCCATCTCTAAACGGACATCAAAATTGAGGGTCTGTGGCGAATTGTAGGAGGAGTATAAAACATGGAAGTTCTGCTTCAATGCTTGTTGCTCCATTACAGTCACAGGACGTCGTTCAAGATTTGGATCTAGAGAAAGTTAGCAGATGTTCAGTGGGCTTATTAAGGATTGGCAACATACAGATTGTCATGTCAAGGTCGTGAGGGATACCGAGAAGCACACAAGCCTGCGCATTAGATACCCAACGTTCCTTCGGCTCGCCATATTCGACACAATACAAGGGTAGGATCCTTCTGTAATCCTGCCAGAGGCCTTCAGCGAACTCTTCTTTGTTCTTTGCCATGAGAGCGTCCCGGTAGATCAGAGGAAGGCTATTAATCCGCTGCATCTCATCAAACCGGGACTTATCACCAGTAAGTTGAGATTGAGCTTGATCATGCGAGTGTAAATGAACTTGACCGCTAGTCTCGTAAAGTTTAACACCCAGCTGACGCATAGATTCAAGTTGCTTGCGCCTCTCTTCTTCCTGTTTTTGTAGACGAAGTTTTTCAGCAGCTCTCTCTTGATCAAGACGCTCTTGCTCACGGCGTTTTTCCTCCTGCTGCCTTAAGGCTTCTTGCTTCTTCCGTTCCAACTCCTTTTGCTCTCTTTCGATACGCTGTCGTTCAAGTTCGCGCTCGCGTTCTTCGGTAAGCATGGCATCGTCATTCGGATCAGCCTTGGGCTTAATCTCCTCGCGAATGCTGGAACCGCGATTGCTCTTGCCGTTAGACAGATCGTTGAGATGTCGGTTGCCGTTCTTTTCGTCGTTAGCAGACGGCGCCGGACTAGCACCATTTGACTTGCGCTTTTTGATCTTGGCCGCAGCATCATCGGGAGTGATGGCCGAATCGCCGCTAGGCTTCCGGCGTTTTGTAACTGGAGTTTCAGAGTCGATATCCATAGCATCTTTGTCCTTATGAACCGAGCGTTCTTTTTCTGAGCGGGACTTCTTTCCTTCGATATCGGAGGCCACTGTTTCACGTTCCTTAGAGCGTTTAGAAGCCGATGTCTCGTTATCTTTGGATTCTTTAGCAGTCGCTTCCTTAGCTTGTTCTCTAAGGGCTTCCTCTCGTCTCTTCTTCTTCTCGCGTTTGCGTTCGAGAAGAGCCTCATCAGTGTCCTTGCCAACGATATCGGTTGATGCTGGTTTCTCTGATTTCTCGGCCTTCGATTTCATCTTTGCGGCTTTGTCGGCCTCAGCTCGCCGGATTTCCCGCTCTGCCTTTCGCTCCTCCTTGGACTTCGGGCGGTCTTCAGTGACCTCTGATTGCCGTTCTTCCTTCGATTTAGCTTTTGGGACGTCGGCGTCATCCTCCAGCTTTCTGCGCTTCTTTCCGAGCATTTCGACTTTACCATGGCCATCCACGTCGGAGGTGTGATCATTGACAACTGGTCTGTTCGAACTTGAACTACTCTCCCGTTGGCGTTTGTCAAGCGAGTGGTCACGTTTAGAAGCATGCCTATCGGGATCGACGAGTCTTTTCTTAGGTCGAGGGGCATCGGGCATCTCAATATCATCCTCATCGATCACAGCCTTCTCCTTTTTCTTTTTCTCCTTCAACCCAACATCCTTTTCCTTTTCCTTTTCCTTTTCTTTTTCTTTCTCGCGCTTAACGGGATGGTCGACCTCCATTTCATCAGAACGCTTCCTAGATGGTTTTTCGTCCTTGGTTTTCTCCTTCCTGTCTTCCTTTTCGACCTTTGGGGGTTTGTCTTCCTTCTCGGATTTGGCAGCAAGGTCCTTGCCTAGTACTAGGCGCCGCTTCTTAGTCTTGGTCCCATCAACCGTAGCATTACTGTCGCTGATAGCTGAGTAGTCAGAATCTACCGTCCTCTCCTTGCGTTTCTGTTTGTCAAGATCCTTCAATTTCGACCTAGCGATTACAGGAGATATTTCTCGTTCGGACGGAGCTGTGTCATCCACAGCAGAAGACGCTGCAGGAGATGCAGATCTCCGACGAAGACGCTTTGTCTTCTTAATTTCGTCAGCTTTGGCCTCCTTCCGCTCGGATTTGCGATCTTTGTCCTTGTTGTTATCCTTATCTTTGCGAGAAGCGACCGGTGAAGAGGAGTCCAGTTTGTCCCGGGCGGATTTCTTCGATTTCTGTGGGCCAGCAGAGTCGTAGGCAGCTTGAAGCAGCTTGACCTCTTCCTCCCAGTTCTCGCCGCCTCTTTGTTTTGCAATATCAGCGTATGACCTTCCCCGGCTGTCAAGACGTCTCGGCTCCTTCATAGACTCGCTCCTAAGGAGTAACTTGAGAACCTCGATATTGTTACGACCGATTGTTGCTAGAAGGGGTGTTTCTTCGCCTGAGATGAGGGGAAACTGCGATTTGTCTTTTGTGTGTTGCCGAATTACGTCCTTTGGGTCTGGGTCGCTGTCACCTCCAAATGCCACCAGCAGATTCAGAACATCCAAATGCCCTCCTCGAGCAGCCAACATCATTGACTCCGGGTCAGGGTTTATCCCACTTTCCAGCAGTTTGCCAGCCATTTCCATATCTCCGTCTCGAGACGCCTGCTTGAGCTTCGCTTGTCCACCCTTGCCGGCATCGAGCCATAGAAATTCGTTCCTGGTTGGTTCTCCACGGCCTCCTCTTCTTCGACTGCTTGTCATTTGATTGGACTGTGGAGGAGGTGAGAAATGACTCGGGCTGGCAACCGAGGCTGCCCGGGAAGAACAGCTTTCATTAGCTGTTTTCCTCGCCTCGTCGTCGGCTCGCTTCTTATTTTTTAATTTAACTAATGCTGCTCGCAGGGCATCTTCGATTTGGCTCATCTTAGCCTCTTCATCAGCTTCATCGCTCTGCTGGCGAATTGTCGACGCTAGATCGATTGATGACTGCCCTGCTTTATTGCGGTGGCGTGGATCCGCTCCGTGCTCCAGCAGCGTATTGACAACAGCAACATGCATATTTTCGACTGCATCTAATAGAGGGGTTGATAGATCCTCAGCAGGCTTATCAACTAGTGCACCTTCCTCTATCAGCCATTCAACAATATCGTCATGGCCGGCGAGTGCAGCAGCATGGATAGGAAGATAGCCTGCATTGTCAGCATCATTGAGAAGATCGGGTTCAGCTTCTAGACACGCTTTCGCCTCGTCTAAAACACCTTTTGCACAGACTTTGTGCAACTGGTTTCGACCGGTTTTGTCGCGCTTCATCTTGTGTCCGGGGCCTATTAGACGTGCAGGTGACGCAGCAGGGCCTGAAATCGATGGTCGTCGTCGTCTGTGATTCGTGATGTGCGGGGAATTCGATCTCGAAGATGAGGTTGATTTGACCTCATTGTCAGAATCTTGAATGCTGAGAGCAGGTGGCCGACCGGATCTCTTGGTTTTATGAAATTTCGACACGCTAGAATTGTTCCCGCTAGGCGTTCTACCGCCAGAAGGACCAACGTTCGGAACACTTCTCTTTCGGGAATGCCCAGGACGAGATAGCAGATTCGCTGAGGATGAATTGTTTGTGGATGTGTGAGACTCTCTGGCGTGTTTTGTTCCATTGCTCTCACGAGGAACCGGAGGAGGAGACATTGGCGGCGAGGATTTTATCCTGACGCCCCGAGGAGATTCGTCCTCACTTTTGATACCTCCCTCATGGGAAACCTCTCGGGCTTTCCTTTTGAGAGAACGGCGTTTATCAGGGTCATCTTCTTGAATTTTCGGTATTTTCCTACGTGGAGGAGAGTGTGTTAATCTCGAAGGCGAAGCTGTTCTCTTTCGAGTTCGATCTTTAGGGAGTGGTCGTTTAGATGAGGGGGCACGAGATGAGGGAGCGGAACTGAGGTCGGACGAGTATGCATCATCATCTCGGTCGGGTCTCGATTTCGAGTCACCGTTTGTCCTCCTCGGGTGGGAAGACGGGGCTAAACGGTCATCATCGCGGTTATCGTCGTTTTCGGGGTAACTTCGGGGTCGGTTGCTGCGGCTTCTGCCTCGACTTTGAGGAGCAACTACAACGGTTTCTGCGTCGGAATCACTGTCTTGGTGTGCAGATGAAGAGTTCGGTGGCTCGTTGAGGGTCGGAAGGTGCGATGAGGAAGAGGAACTGTGAGCCTGCTGCCCTGTCCCGCCGTTAATTCCCACTGCACTACTCATGGACAATAACTTTCCATTACGGGTACTATTCAAGGACTCTATTCTACCGTCGGACGAGTTGATGCCCGAGGAGGAGCAGTGACCTGATGAGGAGATGGAGTTCAAGCCGGTTATACCATTCATGCCATATGCTGGAGAGGACGAAGAGAGAGACGGTGGAGCCGGTGGAACGGGAGTCGGAACAGGTAGGGAAATGGTCGAAGTCATATAGCTGATGAATACCGATGCCCCCTTCGTGCCCACCGCATAGTGCTACTCCTTTGGAACCCGGGGCAGTCGAATTATTCGTAAGTCAACTCCAAAAATTAAAAGAATAAAATGATCCCGTTCAATAAAGTTGACTATTAACTAATTTCTAGAAAAAATAACGTGGCGGGAAAGTGGTTGGAGAGAAGGAAAAAACGTTGTCGCTGATTCGAGACAGATTCTGGCCAGGAAGTGCCTCAGACGTGAGTGAAAGAGTCGTGTGTAGGAATTTTGCACGCTTTGGAGCGATTACTACGAAATGAATACACAAGACGAAATAACAACAACGGAGTCTCTGGTCCGTCTGTCTGTCTCGAAGAGCCAAGGTCGGAAACGGGGGTGGGAGTTCGATCTCGTGGGAGAATTCGAGGGGGTCGGATTTCGATAATGTCGACAGCCAGCGGAGGATAAAAAGAATAAAGGGAAAGAATCGAGGAAATCAAGGACTTAATTGAAGGGAAAAAGAAGAGGAAGAAGGGAGAGAAGAAGAAGGATGGGGGAAAAAGGATGGTTGGATGGGAAAGGGCAAAAAAAAAAACACTACTACTAACGAAGGACTAGTATTTCTCAGACTCAGATTTCAGTCCACCCTCAGTTGGGGAAGTCTTGGACAGACGGCCAGTTTGGGGGGTTACTTTGGCAGCAGTGATTATGATTCGAGGCTGCATTCACAGGCCTGACCGAATTAAAGATGCTACATGCTACGGTGCACTATGGCAGAAAAGAGTGGTGGGAAGGGTAGTAATTAACAGGAAGAAGGAAGAAGGCAGTGCAGCTAAACTGCAAGGCACTGCGCTAGACACCTTATTCGGCCCTCACAGAACGGACATATTAACATGCCAACATTATGTGATCAAACCATCAACATTCTCGACGGGCGGACCCATTAATAGACAACATGGCCGTCTGGATCCAGATATACTTACATACGACTTACATACGACTTACATACATAGTATGTGAGTAAGTGTACATGTCCAGAGGCCTGGGAAGTAAGGATCTATGTACCGATACATCATCGATGCCTTTTGAGGCCAGAGTACGCCTCCTGCAATCTCGATATCGAACCAATGCAAATTTCAGCAGGACCTCTGGCTTGCGTATCAGCGCCCATGCTCGAAATGCAGGCTGCAGTCCTTGTCCTTGTCCTTGCATGTCCGTTCCAGGCCCCCAAACTACGCCCGGGGCCTCCGTAGCCTGCAGTACAGCCCCCTTTTCTCACTGGCTCGCACTCGTTTGGCTAGAAAAACCAAAACAATGATCTTGATATTCGCACGAGACCCCACAATTGTACCTTCTTACCCCGGAATCCTTCTCTCTTCTACGCACAACCTAGACATTCGCATTCAACTACTTGTCTGCTACCAGGGAGTTTGGAGTTTTCTATATGAATATGGGGACAGGGCGTTAGAAAACGGTGTTATCCAAATATCGATTCGGACTTCTGTCATCTTAGTATGTAATATGACGACGGTTGTAATTGTTGCGTTGGAGGCCAGCATGGTCTGACGACGTCCTTCTTTCCAACGTTACCGTTGTCGCACGACCACCCGTCATGGAACTCATGAACACTCTAAACCTCGCCGAGCTGCTGGCAGACATCGACCTTACCAGCGTCGTCCGGTTCTTCTACTTCAACGCTATCCTTATTGTATGTTGTCGTCGTTGTCCGCGGACCAAGATGCATTACGTATGCGTATAAGAGCTGACGAAAAGATACAAAAAATCACCGTTCTCAGACAATAACATTGAATGTTTTCCCGCCGTTCGCCAGAAAGCTCTATACGTACGGCAAGAATGCCTCTGATACCAAGCCTACCAAGGCCGGTACCAAAGATGAGGACAGAAAAACCAGGAACACTACGGAGCCGAAGTCGCCGCTGGACGTTCTCTTGGATGTAGTGGGGAAACTACAGGTCCCTCACTCTTGGTTTATGCATTTCTACGCCTTTTCCTTCGCAGTCCAACTATTCTGGCTGCTTCAAGTAATCTTTCACGGTCGAATCCTGCAATTAGTCCTGGACAACCTCCCAGGAAACCAACCACCGAAGAATGCTGTCGTGGAGCCTCAAATCGTCCCGGGTCCGGACGGCTCGCAGAGTCTAGAAACAATCCTACTCTGCATAATTTGCATGACAATGCAAAGTGCCCGGCGCCTCTGGGAATCCATATATATCCAAAAGCCAGGCAACTCCAAAATGGGCATCCTGATCTATATCGCTGGCATAACCCACTACACAATGATGGGTTTTGCAACTTGGTGTGAAGGTATCGACACTCTTCGATTAAATACCAACATTCCTATATCCCACCCTTCCGACCTCTTAAAACCACCTAGGTTAAACACGCTTCTAGCGATTCCGTTCTTCTTCCTTGGGTCGGGTCTCCAGCATGATGCGCATGTCCATCTGGCGTCTTTGGTAAAATATTCCCTCCCGGTACATCCGCTATTCTCGTACACCTTATCTCCGCATTATCTGCTTGAATGTGTTATCTACGGGTCATTCGTAGTTATCGGGGCACCCAAGGGCCAGTGGTTGAATAAGAGCATGTTGTACGTCTGGATATTCGTTTGTGTAAACCTAGGATTTTGCGCAAACATAACCAGGAATTGGTACGACGGGAAATTCGGACGAAAGAGCGTCGAAGACAAGTGGCGGATGGTGCCATATGTATATTAAAGGTCCAGATTGTCGTCAGGAGGGCCTTCTTATCAGTAATGTGGGGGGACCTAGCATGTCCTCTCACCCGCACCTAATAACAGCCTCTTCTTAGCCACTTTCGAAAGCAAAATGCCATACTTCTTGAGCTCCAAAAAACCCGCCCGTTCCCCAGCTAGACGTCTTAAACCATTAACCCATCTTGGATCAATAACATCCCATCCCCAATAACCAAAGTCTGTAAACTGTTCCAAAACGTTAGTCTTCGTGAACGTGCATGTGTTGTGTCAGATATAATTTGTTAGGGTTCCGCAGCCCTTCCCCAGCAAAAGCGCCTGTTTGCCCGCAAAGTCACGTGATGCTACAATTCCAACAGCCATTTTTGTGTGTGGAATATTTTTCCCCCCATTTTTCTTCTTTTTTTTCTCGTTCTCTCTTCATGAACACCACACATAACTAAACATCCATCAACACCGGGGACACCTTTAAGGAACTCTTGACATCAAACTCCATCTTTTAGTACTCTCAAGTACCTTTACGAAAAAAAACTAAACACTACATTCCAAGATGGTACGTTGAATTCGAGCTTCAATCCGATGAGTGGAAGATGTGGGTGGTAAGCGGTTCGATAGCGTATGAAAGCTTCAAGCTTCAATTGATATATCAAAACCGTTACCCCTCCATCCCCTCATCGAGTGTCAAAATAACACACAAACATCTGCTAACTTCTCAACTAGTCGGACGGAGAAGATGTCCCCGCCGTCGAGGTTGCTGACGAAATTGAAGTCGCCGCCGATACCAGCGCCGGTAAAGGCCAAATGTCCGTTGAGGACGCCCTTAAGGGAGTTCTCCGCCACGCCCTGATCCATGACGGTCTTGCCCGTGGTCTCCGTGAAGCCTCCAAAGCCCTCGACAGACGACAAGCTCACATGTGCGTCCTGAACGAGAACTGCGACGAGGATGCCTACAAGAAGTTGGTTGAGGCGCTTTGCGCAGAGCATAAGATCCCTCTGATCAAAGTTGGAGATGGCAAGAAGCTCGGAGAATGGGCTGGTCTCTGTATGTTTATTATTTCCCCTCCATTTTATTTGCGAACCCGAGATACTCTGGTGCTGGTAGTGGTGATGGTGGAGTGTGCACACGACATATTTCTCAGAGCTTCAATTACATACCCCAAACCCCGTGCTAACAGAGATAACCAACAGGCACTCTCGACCGTGAAGGTAACCCCCGCAAGGTCGTCAACTGCTCTTGCGTCGTCGTTCGCGACTGGGGTGAAGAGTCCACCGAGCGCAGCATCCTCCTCGACTACTTCCAAACCCGTTAAATTTTTAAATAAAATCTAAAAAAAGTGAAAATTTAAAAATTTAATACGGAAATATGGAAGGAAAGAAAAGGATTATGGTGGGAGAGGAGGAGGATTTTTTGAGAATGGGAAGGAACTAAGGAAATGATGAAGAAACTCCGTGAGAGGAGAGGAGGAGATGGAGGGAACGAATTGGGAGATTTTGACACTCTTTTTTATCTAATCACACGACCGCCTCACTCTCTTTCGACTTCAACTCTACCTCTACCACTACGTCCTAATCGAAAACAATCGTCTGGTTAATAAAATCACAAGGAGGATAGAAAATTCTACCAACTTTTCCCCCACTTATCCTCTTTTTTTTTTTCCTCGTCACGGATGTTTTTTGTTCTGCTTCTCCGTCTGTTTCTTACTCGTGGATATCAAACTTTTTTCTTCTTCTTTCGAATGTCTATATATATTCTTAATATCACGAGAGAAGGAATGGTGGATGGTTTCCCTACCGCTCTACTTTTCCTCCTTCTTCCCCTCAACTTTTTCAAATTTTTTCCTTCTTTATGACAGCTTTCAAACTGTACATATAGGGATTTTCTTTTCTTTTCTTTTTTTTTTCTTTTTCCTTCTGAGCCAATTCTTCAATTCACTGACAAGTGGAAAGGAAAGCTATAAAAATAGGATACTAAACATGATTCTACCGTCAACTTGAGGTTTCCCAAGTTTATAAATGTAAAATTATAGCACACGATCTATCAGTGCTCCACAGCGAAACCCTGTGGCAAGGGTAAGGTATATACTAAGCTTTGGTCCCACGCTAATTATAACTTGACAGGGGGCCGAATACGCACCTACTCTCTAAGTACCTATTTTACAGGTGATCTAGGTCCACATTTTGAGAATTAAACCACCGAAGCCCCGTATTCGATGGCATTGACTCAATTCTTAGATACGTCTAAGGTATGTTAGCTATCGGTACTACTGACCTAGACATGCATGTGTGTATTAGACTGTCAATTGCAACCGTCCTTCATGGCAGTAACCCCGTCATAGAGATTCGCTTGTCATGTACGTCCTCAAAAGAGTATCGACCTATAACTCAAAATGAGACCTAACCGATTCCCAAATGCAACATCTCACTAAAAATCTCAACATGCAACAAGCATCATCATCATCATACCATGGCCATATCATGCCCTCATTGCAGTGCACAAATGAGGCCTATAGCTCCTCCTCCTCCTCTAAACAACTTGAAACGGACGAAGGAGGTCCGGAACCCAAAATGGACGAAGAAGGATGAATTATTCGTGGATTAGAGACGATATAATCGCCCGAAGCACTGTTTACCTGCAGCTGCCAAGGACATGGGTTGGGTGACTCGAACTACAGGCACCTTTGACATGCAGCAATCGCAATCCTACAACAATGATGTCTCTTGAACCGGCACCTACCGCTGGTACTATAATGTAAGTTTGTTTCTTAAAAAGCATTTTAACGACGATAGGGACCTACGTTCGCTGACACAGCAGACAAGGCTTCAGAGATTCGGCATGTTGCAACTCAGAGCGCATTGATTCGACCGCGCATCGTATGTGGTGCATATACGAATATTAGAAGCCTTGCATAGACCTGACAAACGAGGGCGGCGACACTGCACTGGACAGAAGGTAGAAGGCCATCAAAGAATTACATCTTTCGTGTTCACACCACTCTCTAGCCTATGAAGCAATCCTAACCCGTCATTTATCGCTTTTAAGCCGCTTCAGGATAAGACATCTCATCAAGAGTAATGTCCGAAGCTTCGCTACCATCCAAGAGGCGGCGTCTGGCCCTCCAGGACTATACCGTAGGGTGGGTTTGTGCCCTTCCTATCGAGTATGCAGCTGCAACCTCGATGCTTGATGAGGAGCACGAGGAACCCCATAACGAGAATGATACGAATATATACACATTGGGTCGTATATTCAGTCGCAATGTCGTTATTGTATGCCTTCCAGCAGGTCTAATCGGTTCAGCATCTGCTACTGCAGCAGCAATAGAGATGAAGGCAAAGTTTCCTAAAATCCAGTTCGGCTTGCTGGTTGGTGTCGGGGGTGGAGTCCCAGGTGGAACAACAGATATACGACTTGGTGATGTTGTCGTTAGTCAACCTCACCTACGGCATGGCGGGGTGGTTCAATACGATTTTGGGAAACAGTATCCCAATGGGTTCCTTCGTACGGGCTTTCTCAACACACCGCCGAAATATCTGCTAAATGCCGTCTCTAAACTTATCTCGAATCATATTCGGGGCAAAAATACCTTCCTGGACCATCTTGCAGCAGCCACCTCCCAACCGGTCTTCGCACGGGAGAAAGCAAGAAAGGATGTTTTGTTCAAACCTACTTATACACATGTCGAAGGGAAGATGTGCAAAAATTGTAGAAAGGAAGAAATAATCCAGCGTGCTCCCCGACCTGGCCAGGATTATAGGATTCATTACGGCACCATAGCTTCCGGAAGCTCACTTATCAGAGATGCTCAAACCAGGGATAGATTGAGCTCCCAACTCGACGGGGCAATATGTTTCGAGATGGAGGCAACCGGGTTGATGAACCATTTCCCATGCCTTGTTATCAGAGGTATATGTGACTACGCTGATTCACATAAAAATAAGCTATGGCAGCCCTACGCAGCCGCCACCGCAGCCGCCTGTGCTAAAGAGCTTTTGTCCATCATCCCTCAAGCCGCAGGAGCCCAAGGCAAGTGCTCTTGTTCAGAAAAAAAACCCTTATTCAAGACATAGTTAGTTACTTTGACCCCAATAAAAGAAAGAAGCTGTACCAAGCTCCGCAGCGACTCAATATTTCTTCAACAACGGCTTCTAGTCCGCGAAGACATACTCTCGTTTCTTGTGGGGGTTTTCAGTCAAAATGATAGCGTTCGGGTGGCTTTGCATGGCATTCCGGGCGTAGGGTATGTTCCACTAGCTTTGAATCTCACAGCTCTCACGATTTATTAATCAACATAGCAGGAAATCAACAATAGCACGATATTTCGCCTATCAGCAACAAGATGAAATGATAGTTCTTTGGATAACAGCAAGCTCGAAAGAAACGATGATCAAGGGATTTGAGCAATACGCAGGACAGATTTGTGGAGAAGGGCATGACTTATCACAGCCGGTGTCAATCATTCATCAATTTCTCTCAAAAAAATTCAGTGGCCGCTGGGTACTGATCTTAGACGGACTAGACGACACAGATATTGACATTGATCAATATACCTTCAATGGTTTACAAGACGCCAAAATCTTAGTAACGACTAGATACGCGCAAGTTGCTAATCATATCGGGGCTACTCATATTTTGCAAGTCACGTCCTTGAATCAGAATAAGTCACAGTTGCTTCGTTCGCAATACATAAACCCGATCTCGACGGATGGGGATCCGGTGCAAGAGAATGAGCTAGCTCAAGAGGAAATAAATGCCAGGGCTCAGCTTGTACATGAACTTGGTGGCCTTCCTCTTGCGATATCCATAATTGGCGCTGCACTCAGGGACAGAACCGGCGCTTCGAGTATGAGCTGCCGGGCATATCTCAAATGGCCCGCTGAAGTTCAAGATGCTTTCATGACCCAGGACCCCGAGTTTTCCAATTATCCACATTCAGTTCGCAAAGCCTTTACCTTCGCATTTGAGAGGATCCTATTTGGTACGGAGAATCACCAGCATGTGTCATCTATGGCCTTTTTCATTGCCTCTTGTGAAAGCGCCCGAAATACCGCTGAGTACTTCAAATTATATCGCCAACTTCCTCAAAATTTAGGGCTCGAAAACCTTGATTTTCTAAAAGACGGATTCTTTGAACTCGCAATTCGCAAACTAGCTGCGACCAACATCGTCACTTGGAGTTGGGTTTCAGATAAGGCACCTTCTATCGAAATGCATTCACTTGTGAGAGGCTGGATTAGAAGCATTGATAGCGACCGAATTCATAGTTTTACAACTTCAAAACTGCGGCTCGTTGGATTCCATATTTACGATAGAATTTTGACGAACCGGGTTAGAGATGGTAGGCTCGCTCCTCTATTAAGAGAAATCCACAACTTGGGCGCACATAATTCTATCACGGCACAAAAGCACTGGGACGATATGCCAGACATTGCTTTGGCGTTCCTCCTAGCTTCACTTGGAAGTCTAAAATCGTCACTTAGTTGGTTACCCGTTGGGGCCGCCGAAGTCAGACGGTTCTCTAAATTTTCTGAGGAGCTACAACTAGAGATCAATTCCTCTTCCCATTTCCATCTCGAGGATACTGATTGGAAACTTTTTGGTAAATTTGTCAGCCAGTTAGGAAGCAATGCCGGTTCAACTGTTGAGCCGCGGAGATTGACTCCAGGACAAGAAGAACTACCAAAAACAGATCCTTCAACTTTGGGCCTGTCGGATATATTCGAGATGCCTGTATTCCAATTATTTGCCCCAAAGGACCGATCATGGGAAGAATTAGGTCATACTAGTCTTATCCAAGGTATCATGACGACTACCACGGTGGAGGTGGGGCGCTCCATAGAAACGCACTTGGAATTCGACGCCGTCAACGAAGCACACCAGACGATTTCCGAAGTATCCGACTCGGCTATTAGTGAGTGGATACGCAGCTGGCCGTTCGATATTCTTGAGATCACCTGTCGCAGCTTCAGAGGGGTAATTATGGAATACTGTGGAGGCGAAAATGAAGTAGAACTCAAAGAGAAACGTCTAGCTATGGCAAGCTCATGGGATCCCAGAAACGCTTTCTTCGTTGCCCTTGACCAGGCAATAAATAAAGGTGTAGACGATTACTTGAAATCTTCACCAGCGGCTCATATTCTTACCGTTCAACAGTCGGAACCTGGAGGACCGTCAGACCCTATAACAGAAGAGCAGCGTCTGCCCACCCTGTTAGAACGACTAGGAGACTACATCACCAAAAGTGTGACGAACAACATCTCGAAAGAATTAATAAAATCCGCCAAAGCCGGGTTCGTGAAGGCATTCGAGCGAATCTGCTCCGAAAATACCGCCAACGCTCTAGCGGACGAAGTCTTCTCTACTTCAGAAATCAAAAATATATTCCTAGAGTGGGGTTCTAGAACCTACTTCGACACATTCGATAATAAACCCGAAAGTTCAAACGATAGCGGAGAACTCGCTTGTATTCAACTGATGGATGAAGCACAAGAGAAGATCCTAGGTGCTATGAAAATGATTTATGGTAACCAGGATTTCTCCGTGGATAGGGATACAAAAGTTCTAGTACGACAAGCGTTGGATTTGACGGCGAAATGTCACGCTGCGGTTCATAATACTATCGAGGTCGTAAACCCGGAAATATACGGACTATCGAATGTAAACCTCGAAGTATATTACACACGTATGCGTGCTCAGATTGATTATGTTTCGAGTTGGGTTCGATTAAGACGCTCCTACGATATTATCAGGGCGTCTATAGGTACGGGCCACCGGTCAAAAATCCTGAAAACAAACATTTCCAGGCGGAAGAAAAGAGAGATTTTGGAAGCCCGTGAAAGATTTGAGATAGAGTTTAAGCAAAGAAGGGAGGAATATCTTCAACGCGGACAGGAAAATCGTAGACGACTGGATGAAGATATCAAACGGCGAGAAGAGAATATTGGACGACAGAGGAAAAAAACTATAGCGATGCTGAGGAAAGCATTGAAACATCAATGGGGGGTTGCTAATCGTCATAAGGGAGATGTTATCTTATGGCGTTTGAAAAAGGTAGAAGGACATACTAACGATGACAGGAAAAAGAAGAAGAAGAAGAAGAGGGTAAGATCCAAGGTTTGACAACCCCCTCCCCCGGGGGGAACTCCCATACGTCTCTTCTTTTTTAGCATCACATGAATTTATCGGTTTTATAATCGTTATTATCTTGATCCTGCTGATCTACATTTATATACAAATAATCTTAATACCCCCTCGGGCTAGATGGGGGAAAAGCAGATTTTTCATTAATCGGTCACTGTAGTCGAATTTTTATATATTCGATGATTGGTATAGATTCTTATGAGTCCAGCATGTAAATAAATATAAACCGCCATAACATAAATATTTTATTAACTACTTAAGTACCTACCTGGAGACCAGGCACGACAAGCATATTCCACACCCATAATAGTTCGCCAACCACTTAAAGCCATTAATTAAATCGATATCGATATCGACGGCCTAGCTATATCTTAAACTCACATGCTACTCTTAATTCATAGCAGAAACGTAATAGTAATCATCATGATAATAATAATAATAATATATCTTTGTCCCATCCCGCCCCCAAAAGGACCATAGACATCTTTCTTTCTTTCATTTGTTATTCCCACACTCCCGATAGTGAAATCCAGAAGAGAAAAAAAAAGGATAAAATGTTAAAACTACACCAATTAAGAAGAAAAAAAATAAAAGATTGAACAATTGACTCCATAAATAATGAATACGATCACCTCTAACGCCCGTTGCAAGTGATACACGTATACAAACCAAAAAAAAATTGGGAGGGAAAGGGAAGAATTCGAGAGAACCCGTCAAATTTATGATGAGAAAGCAAAAAAAAAAAAAAAAAAAAAAAGGACCTCAAGACTAATAGAAAAAGTAATGACAGGAAAAAGAAAGAAAACCCGTTTTGCCCGTTATTGGTTTTTGTCCAAACCACCATAAAACATGCAGGAATAGAAAATTTTTTTCGAAGAAATGAGAAAGTGAAACGTAAGTGGGAAGAGTAATAAGAATGTAGTAATGTGGAAATAACACGTTAGAAATAATAAAGAGTAAAGACGCTTTCGTGTAAAACAAGAAAGGGACTGATTCGTTGAAATAATCGTCGTGAAAATAATTAAATAGGGAAAATAAGCGTTAAGAGGGTAAGGTTAAAGAGTTATCGATATGCCCAGGAATATAGAGCAATAAGTCTTTTAAGATCGTATCTCAAAGAAGCTGTTATCCCATCCGCTGAGAGTGCTACTCCCACTAGCGGTTCCAGGCGCATCAACCAACTCCCAGTCGATATCCTCAACCAGCCCACGAGGTCCAGAGTTTCGGATACCAAATGGATTCCAGGATTCAAAGTCTTTCATCTCCTCCTCAGTCATAGCCAAGGCGTCCCCGCCGTTTCTAGCTTCGGGGATACCTGCGGTGCCAAAGGGTGGAGTGCTAGGAAGTTTCTCGCCGGACTCGTCCAAGTCTTCGCCATCATCGGGAGTCAAAATCATGCTGATGTCAATTTGGTCAATGACGAGGTCGGTGATCTCATCGAGCCCTTCGAAGGCCTGTTGCATGGCGGTTGGGCTAATCATAGATTCATCCCAGCCGCTGAATGGTGGAGTTGGCTGGGTAGCTAGTCTCTCTTCTTTGGCATCAACAGGGCGAGGTGGAGAAGACTGGGTACCCGATGGGGTTGGAGCAGCCTTGGAAGGAGTCTTGGTGAGTGGTGTCGAAGTCCTAGGGGTAGGAGCTTTAGCAGTAGCAGCGGAAGCTTCCTTATCTTTTGCCTCGTCCTGCTTGTCTTCCTTGGCCTTCCTCGTTCCATCTCTATTCAAACCAAAGGCTTCAGCAACACTGCTGAGTGTGTACTCGAGCGGATTAGTGATTGTCCTGTTCCTCTCCTCAATCATACGCTCCTGTTTCTCTCTAAGAGCTTGGAGGTCTTGTGGGGTTAGAGCCTTTGGAGGTTCACTCTGTGGCTGCTTCATATGCCCAGCAACGGCATCCTTGTGATCTTCCTTAAGATGGCGAAGGAGGTCTTGCTGGTTTTGAAAACCTTTGGTGTGGTATTCGCAGGCCTTAACAATACAAAGGTGGGTGTATTGTGCTGGAAGGGTACCCTTCCCTGGAACACCTTTCTGTCCCGAAACCAGAGACATAGCTTGAGCTTGGGCTTGAGCTTTTGGGTCGGGCTGCGCTGATTTAGGAAACGAAGGAGACTCGGAGCCTTGTTTGGCCTTCTTTCTGGGAGGAATCTGACCAAGATTGAAAGGCGCAGCAGGAGGCAGAGGAGCTGTAGGAGCTGGAGGAGCCGCGACTTTGTGAGCAGCAGCGGAGTGAGGAATGTTCGTGGGTTGCTGGAGATTCTGAACAGGGAGTTTTTGTTGTTGCTGCTGCTGTTGCTGTGGTAGAGATTGAGCAGAGAGGTCGGCTTGAGTGAGGTTAGGGACAGGAGCTTTAGCAGCAGGTGGTTGGACGTGTAGGTTTTGTGCTTGCTGAAGCTGCTTTTGTTGCTGGAGTTGTTGTTGTTGAACGGCTCCCATGGGGATGGGGGGCTGACCCTGCTTGATACGTTGCTCGTTCAACTTTGGCACCTGAGCCTTCACATAATTGAAGTATCGAACAATCTGCGACTTGGCAGCATCGAGCTCATCGGGTGTAATTGTGAAGTTCTCCTTCGGTGTCTGGAAGTGAGCATCTTCAAACTGAGTAGCTACCACAGCTCGCGTCTGGAAAAGCTCCCTCACGATACGTTCGGAGGGCAAGAGCATCAAGAACATTGGGATCCATTGTTCCATTCTGACGAGAGTCAAAGACACCTCTTTAACAGCTTGTCTGGTTACTGCCTTCACCTCCTCGCTCATCTGGATAATGGGTCGGGCCAATGCTTTCTGGGTCTCTTCTTGTCTGATCAGATGGACTTGCTCCTTGTTCTTCAAGAGCTGCTTTGTGGGATCCATCTGAGCTGCAGGAGCACCTTGAGGCCCTGCAGCAGTTGGAGCAACAGCCTGGGGTGCCGTAGGCTTCTGTTGGATTCCCTGGCCTGTAGGTGGCCTTGCTGGGGCAGGTTCAGGTTGTTTGGCTTGATTCTGGTTCTGATTTTGAGCCTGTGTCGGTGGTTGAGCAGCAGCCGAAGCTTGGGCCTGGATAGCATTTGGTCTTGCAGCTTGAGCCTGAGCGAGCTTTGCCCTACTCATAGCAATCACCTTGTGAATGTCCATCTTCCTCTCGGGAGGAAGCTGTGCCATTCTTGGTTGATTGATAAGCTGAGCTTGCATATCAGGCGGCATAACCATCAGCCTTTGCAGAAACGTTTGCCAATCTCCTGGCTTTCCGGACGGCTGCCCCTGTTGTTGTTGCTGTTGCTGCTGCTGCTGCTGCTGCTGCTGCTGTTGCTGCTGTTGGGCCTGCTGCTGCTGCTGTTGAGCCTGCTGCTGGGCCTGGTTTTGTGCGGCATTTGAGGCTGCAGAAGGAGCGGCTTCATCGGCCTGAGCGGATCTCTTAAGACCTCTTGAATTAGCGGCCTGCTGCTGTTGCTGCTGGTTTTGTTGCTGCTGTTGCTGAGCAGTATTCGGCGTCACCCTTCCACCTTCAATCGACTGCTGTGCCATCTTTGGTGTAGGGGCTGCAGTCGGTTTAGCTGGAGGCTTAGGTGGCGACATATTAACCTGTTGCTGCTGCTGCTGCTGCTGCTGTTGTTGTTGTGCGGCAGCCGCCTGAGCCTGTTGAAGATGAGCCTGTCGTAGGCTATTAACCCGGGTAGCAAACTCCTGATAATGAGCTTGCATTGGCCCAACAAACTTCTTTGACATCTCTTGAACGTGCAGGAAATGCAGTGATCGGACCTAAAGTTATTCGTCAGCATATATCTCTTTTTAACTTATTCAAAGGAACGATTGGATACGTACCCTAGTCGCCAAGTCTGGATTGACCTGCTTTGCCCATGCTTTGAATGCTCCCCAATCTGCAAGATTATTGACGGGAATATCGATCGACGGGAACTGACGTTTGATATATGCAACAGCCGTTTGTGGGAACTTGATTCCATCAAAGCTAGGCGGGAACTGAATGTCAGGAACCGGCATTGGGGGTGGTCGTTGAGGTTGCTGCTGCTGCCCAGGCTGTCCCGGTTGCCCAGGTTGGCCGGGCTGTTGAGCCTGTGCTGGTTGTCCCGGTTGCCCCGGCTGTCCGGGATGTTGCCCCGATTGTGGAGGCTTCAGACCTAGCTTCTGCTGCTCTAGTTGGAGATTTCGCAAGCTTGCTGCCCTCTGTGCCTGAATTTTCTGGGCTTGTTCGAGTGTCAACTGCCCATTAAGCGGCTGACCGCCAGATAAGTTTTGCAACAAAGCGTTCTGGGCAGCTTGGATCTGCTGTGCTGATGTGCCTCCCATTCCATTTCTGATTCTCTGGGCTTCAAGGGCCGCCTGTTGTTGCTGCAGTATATTTGCAGAATTCTGACCAGCTTGCTGTTGAGCTAGAGCTTGGGCTTGAGCCTGAGCCTGGGCGGCCTGCTTTGCTTGGAAACTTTGAATGAGATGCTGCAACTTATCCGGTGGCAGATCTCGGAAATTTTGAATGGGAAACCCAGGCGGGATGGTAAAGTTCCCCGGTGGACGTAGGCCCGCGGCTTGTGCTTGCTGCTGCTGCTGTTGCTGCTGTAGTTGGGCCTGACGCTGCTGCATCTCCGCCATTCTAGCTTGGTTAAGCTGTGCTTGGGCTACTTGAGCAGCCTGGGCAGCTTGTGCTTGTTGGCTGGCAGCGGAACCCGGTCTATGTGTTTGATTGAGCAGGTTCAGCTGTGGGGAAGGATGCTGCCCTACAAGATGAGGCTGCGGTTGTTGCGGAGAAGGCTGTGGCTGCTGAGTCTGTTGCCCAATCCTCTGGGCAGCCTGTGCAGCTTGAGCTTGACGTTGTAATAGGATGAGCTGCTGTTGCTGTAGGGGGGTAGGGGCATTTTGTGGAGTACCCTGGGGTGGTACCGAGCCCGGAGGCATAGTGACATTCGGCATCCCCGGTCTGGCCTGTTGGGCCTTTTGCGCCATAGCCTCGGCCTGCGTGACGGCAGGCTGCTGCTGCTGTTGAGCCTGTTGTTGTTGTGCCTGCTGCTTGAGGTATGTTTGGAAGTCACTCATGAAGGCCTTGTTATCAAACGGCGGCTGACCTTGGCCGAGGTTTTGACCTCTGCCGAGTGCCGCAGTCTGAGCTGCAATCAATCTCTGCTGTTGAGCGGCTTGCTGCAGCTGTTGCTGTCGTGCTTGGAGCTGCTGGTTTGCGGCCATCTGCTGTGCAGCAAGCTGCTGCTGCTGGTTCCCGCCGGGACCGGGTACACCCTGCATAGCACCAGGTGGGATAGCCTGACTTGCCAGAAGTTTTTTAGCAGCGGCATTTCTGAAGAACATCTCAACAGGTGTAATTTTTAAACGTTCGCATTGGGCCTTCTGCTCATCCGTCAGACCTCCGAGCTGTGCCATGATGGTTTGTATGTGTTGCGGCTGTGCCTGCTGTATCATGGTACGAGCGAGGTGCTCGATGGCTTGGTCTTTAGGCATGCCGCGGTACTGGTGAAGCAGGTTCTGGAGCTGTGGTTGGCCGAGCTGAGGGTTTCCTTGGATCAGGCCTGGTTGTGCTTGTGCGGCCATGGCCATCTGGGCTTGTAACGATGGGTTTGCGATAGCGGCGGCCATGTTAAGATTCTGGGGCATTAAACCAGGCATTCCAGGTTGCTGCTGCTGATCCATCTGATTGGCTTGGATGCCCATCCTCTGGGCGAGCAGCAACTGCTGCTGCTGTTGGGCGGCCATTTGAGGGTTACGACTGAGGAACTGTAGATCTCGAATATGCTGTTCATTATCTGCTTGTTTCCGCATACGAGTTTCCTGGATCTGTTGCATTTTCCCACGACAGGCGCCAATGTAATCAGCCTGGTCAAGAAAAAAAACGCGATGTTTTGCGTTCAAGTCAGCGTGCCATTCAAAAGGAAGAAAAAATATGTGGCCAAGAATTTTGATGAGGAAAAAAAATATTTGAATCCGGAAGGAGTGGGAGAGGGAGTATGGAAGGAAGGCTACGAACTTTGGAATTTGCACTTCGGAATGTATGATCCTCGAAAGCCTCGGCCATTTTCACAGCATGCGGGGCTTCCATATTACTCTGAACCAGACGCAAAGAACTAGCACTTGGGGGGGATGATCAGCAGGCCTGGTTTATCACTATAGCGGTAAAAAAGGTAATTTGAGAGCGTACATCTGGCTAACTATCATAGCCCGTTCACCGAGAGGCATCTCAGCCTGCCAACCGCCGGTAGGAAGAGGTTGAGATTTTATCTTGGCCATGATTTGGTTGAGAGCAACTTGAGGTCCTCCTCCTCCTCCTTGAGCAGCTGCTTGACCACCGGCCATTTGCATTCCGGGCATCATGCCAGGAGGGAGTTGGCCTGCTGGATTCATGGTGTGTGTGTGTGTCTTTTGGCCCCGGCCAAAAGCGGCCGCTGGAGGACGAGGTTATATTATCGTTCGTCGTTCCCTTTTCTCGTGCGGATTACGGAACGGAACTATGACATATGAAGACGGACTGGATGTTTGATATGTGGTTGGTGGTGGTAGGAGGGCTGGCTCGACCGACAAGAGACGAGACGAGACGAGGCGAGGCGAGACACGGTACTCGAGAGATGGAGAGAGGTTTAATCGGACGACAGCTGTTGGGAATCTAACTAATCTAACAGTACTCGAGAGAGCCAGGGGATTGTTTTTGTATTATATTCGGAATATATAGTTGCTAAATAGTTAGTATAAATTCTTCCGAGGAAGCGAAGCAATTGTAGATAGCAGTCGCAGTAGTATAGCGAGGTATAGTGGTTAGTTGAAGCGGTGATGGTTGTTGGCGTTGTTGTGGAAGAGAAGGAAAAGGTGGTGGGCAACGTTTCGGAACGGTGTCAGAGCAATCCACAGGATTATAAAACACCAGCCAAGCTTCCTCTTTTAACACCCTCCACACGCATTCATTTGCATTCTAGAATTCTATGGTATCAAAGATGACGATAGAAGACCATGTTATTCTGATATAGAGAGGAGGGAGAAAAAGAAGAGGAGTCAACCAGAAAAGAAAAAAAAAAAAAAAAAAAAAAAGGAATAGGAATAGAAATAGGAAAATTAAATTAGGTCGAGTAAACGCAGGGCTGTTCTTAAGAGGTAAGTAGTACATGTACCTCCATATGATAGCAGGTATCCTTTCACTGATGCCCGAGAAGCAAAGAAGCGAAAAAGAAAACAATCAGTCGAACAGGATCCGATTTAGACCTTCATATATTAGATCAGGACTAAAGTAGGTAAGTACTGCATAGCACTAGACTCATGCAAGCACCGTAAGTATGTTGTTTGTCGAGGAATGAAAGTCTGCCTTGCCAAGCACGGACCAGTTTTGATTCAAAAAAGGTACCCGCAACCTCAGCCCTGATTCGGTCGTTCCATTTTACTAAGGCACTTTAACTATCCATGGTCACGCCCACGTTCGTACCGTGTATGAACTATTTTGATACCATATTATCATTTAATCCGGTATCATGATAGTATACTGTATTATATATACTATAGTAGACCATATTATGCATGTACAGGGTAGATGTAAAGTTGAAAATCACATCCCAAACCTCTCATCCCACACCCAAATCACACTGTCCGTATAATACCTCTCCAAAGCCTTTCTAACATCCCATCCCATCCCCTCCGGTCCGCACACGAAAACCCCGACCTTCTTCCCCTTTGCGTGGTCCCTACAGAACTCATCCGTGATCCTCGTAAGATTAGGTCTCCCCGTTTGTATCCTCGGTGTTGTTATCTGTGTCCTTGCGTACCGATATCTTAACGATTCGATTTCCTTTTCCATATTTTCTTTCTGTTCTCGTTTTGGGATCCTCTGGCTGTTATTATCATTATCATTATCGTTATTATTCGTCGTCGGCTGTTGATGACGGTGGTGACGGTGGCGGTGTGGGGGTTCCGTCGTAGGTAGTAAACTCTGTGAATCCTCTCCAACCAATTCATCCAATTCCATCGACGGTCTCTCCCCTTCGTCATCCTCTCCTCCCCCTTCTTCTCCCTCCCAGTCCCCTTCTCCCTTCGAATTCGATATATAAATATCAACTTCAGGTCTACACCTCGTCGGCCCGGCCCTTAACAACTCCGCCAACGGCCAAGCTGCATCATCAACCCCCCCAACCGCCCACACAAACCTAACCCCAACCTTTTCCTTCTCCTCCACCCTTTCGCTCTCTTCAATCTCCACCACCAACTCCCTTAAGACACTTAACGTCATTGTAATCCCAATCCCTCCCGTAATAAACAAAAAGGAATCAAACCATGCAAACCCCGGGAAAACCTTCGCAATCCCATAGGGACCTTCGATCATCATACTCAGACTCGCGTCTAAAGCTGATTCCTTGAGTTCTCTCGTAAACCCTTCTCTTACTCTTACCAAAAACTTGGCTTCTCCGGTTTCTGCATCCACGCTGGATAGTGTGAATGGATTCCCTCGGCTTCGTACCATACTCGGTACGTAGATATAGTAATGACTTCCAGCAGCAATTTTCTTGGCTAAGGATCCTACTCCGGTAGTAGTAGTAGTAGTGCCAGCGTCACTAACCATCCAACCCGCCGTCCCCCTCAAATCCAACGCCGTAGAAGAAACAGCCGTAACTTTAACCTTCAAATCCCTCGCCAAAAAATGTCTTCCAACGCGATCAACAACATAAACCGTTCCAGCAAGTAGTATATACCGTCTAGTATCATAAACATGAAACCACGCAACCGGTAATACCAAAATACTCAGCAACTGGTGAACGCTGAAAAAGGCTTTATAAGCCACCCTTCTGTACCTCGGAAGGCTGGTGATGAATATCGTATTCATGATGATTATCCCCAATAACCCAAAGATCACGTCCCAATGGAGTAATCGATAGATCCTATCCGTTGTGATGAAGTAGTTGGTATATAAGATACCGTGGATGGTGAGGAGGGTGTATATCGTCCGTCCGAGCCATCGATGTGTTTTGTTTAAAGTCTCGTGGGTTTGGTAGCTCAATATCGATGTCTGTTGAAGTATAAACCGCGATGACAGTAAATACTGTACCGGAAGAAGCGAAGTGGCGATATGACCGAATCGTTTGGTGAGGTGGAAGTAATCATCCCCTGTACCGGAAATATTCATAAACCCCATAAACCCAACCCATCCCAATCCCAACAACCAAGATTTCCGAGATCCCAACCATCTAGCTCGAAACAACGGACGGCCGAGGTACCAATGCGAAAGGTATACAAACCGTGCTAATCTGGCGTAAACTGTTTTCCTTCTCTGGTGTTCTTGTGTTAGGACAGGAACAACGAGGTTGTAACGGTAGACATGTCCGAACCAGCAGACGATCGTGGGGATTATAACGAGTGTTGCGAAGACGGCTAGGATGCCGTAGAAGTCGAGGATTGCACGACGGAGTTCCTTTTCTTCCTTCGGATGGACTTTTATATGCCAGGGGAAGAAAGCCATGATGACAGAAACAACAGCGAAAGCAACAGCGGTGGTGGTGATGGGGTCGACGTCATTCTATTCTATTCTTTTCGAATGAAGGGGGAGGTCCGGATGTTCCTCCGTATGGTCTTGGGAGGTTTGCACGGCATGGCAGTTTTTGGTTTGGTTTGTCGCAGAGACATTGGCGGTCCAGGACATGGCATGGCATGGCGTTGGCGTGGAAGAGTCGTTGCATGGATGTAGCCCGGTAACTAGTAGGTACTTAGTTGCATGGGGACCTGCTTTGTTCGGACGGTTTGAAACTAACATCTGAAGCAGCAGCTCGATCCAGGTAGAAACAAAAGAAAGATGCAAGACATCTTATATACACCGGCTCTTCTCCTTTCTTTTTCGTTTATAGTTCAGCTGATCAGTTTTGGAGGTTATCTTTAATTTACAAAGCTTGTCTTGATACCTCATATAATTCCGCTTCATCCGGTTGGGATATAATATATAAGTAAGTATATAGGTAAGTATATAAAAACTACAACTTCACCCCACAATTAGCTATCAACCATCTTATCATACCCACCCCCCCCAGATTTTCGAGATAAAAGAATGGCCCCGGAAAGAATCCCCGTCTGGCTGGACTGCGATCCAGGTACGTATTCAGTATCCATCAGATAACAAATAGTGTATAATAACTAACATAAGTGACCAGGCCACGACGATGCCTTCGCAATCCTCATCACCGCGCTACACCCGTCCTTCGATCTCCTAGGCATCAGCACAATCCACGGCAACTCCTCGCTCCAAAAGGTCACCAACAACGCCCTGTCTATCCTCACAGCCATCGGCCGTCCCGATGTTCCAGTGTATCCAGGTGCCAACAAGCCGTTCATGCGCCCTGCTGTGCATGCGCCTGATATCCACGGTAACCCCCCCATTATACCATCTATAAGAAACCTCTGTCGTCGTGGAAATATATCCTAAATCGGAAATGAAAATGTATAGGAGACTCTGGTATCGATGGAACAACGCTGCTCCCCACTCCAGTTCGAAAGCCACAGACAATACCTGCCGTGGAAGCCATGCGGAAAGCCATAATGTCCACTCCGAAGGGAACATGTGGTCTGGTGGTGACAGGGACGTTGACGAATGCAGCTCTACTCTTCGCTGCTTTCCCGGAAACTGCGGAACATATTAAAGCCATTTCTATCATGGGAGGGGCGTTTACGTTGGGGAATATAACTAAAAGTGCTGAGTTTAATATATACGTATGTCTCCCTCGTTTTTATATCTAAGAGATATCTACTAGAAAAAGTGTATAAGAATGCTAATTGATATGATATAAAAGTGCGACCCTGAATCTGCAGCTTCAATCTTCACCAACCCCACCTTATCCAACAAAATCCTCTTATCCCCACTAGACCTAACCCACACGGTCTTAGTAACCACCAAAGTGCGCGAAACCCTTACATCGAACCCATCAACATTTCGAACAATGTTATACGAACTCCTAATGTTCTTCGCGGAAACCTACATCAGAGTATTCGACATGACGGAAGGACCACCTTTACACGACCCCATAGCTGTAGCGGCTCTGATGGATGAAAGCTTTGGAATGGAGTTTGAGTTTGTGGAGACTGGGGTTAAGGTTGTTTGTAACGGAGAGGAGATGGGGAGGACGGTTATGGTGGGGGTTAAGGAAGGGGTTATGGAGCATGAGGGGAAACAGGTATTGGGAAGTGGTGATGCGGAAGGAAGTGGTGGGGTTAAGGTGAAAGTTGGGAGGAAGGTTAATGTAGAGAGGTTTTGGGAAGTTGTGATGGGGGTTGTGGAGACGGCGGATAAGATCTCGCCGTTGAATAAGTGATTTTATATCCTTATCTTATCAATCTACATATGCATATGTATTTATATTACCTTATTGTATTAGAGGAGGACTGTGGTATATTATATTGATAGATAGACTATTCCATTTTTAGATCCTCTTTTTGGTTTGAGGGGGATGACAGGGGTGACACATGGCAGGATGGAATATTCGAAGAATGTGATTGGGAAGAAGGGCCACATTCTTAATGAATAGCCTAGATATTCACATATTTTTTATTCAACAGAATAAAACCGAGGAATTACAGTTATCTGTCGAATGGAATCTCGAGCTTTGCTGCGTGGGGGGTTCTTATATACTTATAGACCCGAATAGTCGATACAATCATTGTGAACAAGGGAATGGAAAGGAGCATTGATGTTTAGAATTACAAGTCGCAAGGGCCCGGAATACTCCAAAACATTCAAATATCAACCAGTACAAGTCCAAGCTGAATCATCAATTACACAGTATGGTCAATTGTCAATCAACCACTAGCGCTATAGCTTGGTTATCCTAATTGATATCAAATTACACCATAGCACTAGAGCAGTGCACCGACCATGCAATCTTACACACTAGTCCAGGAAAAAACCTGCAAGTTAGTACACACCAGTAACCCGCGTACCGAATTGATCGTCGTACACGAGAAAATGTGCTGGGATGTTGTAGATACTTAAGTAGTAGATAGCGGGATTCTTTTTGGTGTATACGTCACGTACGTCTTTGGCGTACCAATCACAACCGGGGCGCACACCTGCATCTACATGTACATACATCTACCTTAACAAGCTAATGCGCGCGCGCGCACGAAGGTTGCGGGGAATAAGGGGAAAAAAAGAAGAACGGCAATTGGTAGGAAATGTATCTATGTAAGTATCTATGCACAGGCCGGGTTTTGCATTGTGCGGTTGCATAGTTGCAGTTGCAGCCCGCGATGGAGCTCGGGATGCCGTGTGTAAGTACTTCCTATCATTATTTCCTTGGCTGAACCGAACCGAACTGAACCGATCGAATTGAACTGAGGGGTAGAGTTAAAGAAAGTTAGAATTCTGAGGGTTATGGAATTCTCCTTTGATATGATCCCTTTTCATATCTCTAAACATTGATATGATGAAGGGGAGATTAATGTTAACTTGCATCGTTGGAATCGAGGGATCTGAACCACCACCACCATCTTAACAATCAATCACGCATGCTCCGAGCGGCTCGTTCGCTGAAACTTCAAACCCAACATACTTCCCTCAGTACTAATATACTATACTAGTGAGTTCAAAAGATAATGAGTATATCGTGGAAGAGTTCTCGGAATCCGGACACAACAGAAGAGAAGAAAAAAAAAAAAAGGCTAGTGCCGAATTTCGGAAACAGGTCCTGGCTTGTCATCCCGCTCCGACATTTCAGTTCAAATGCTCCACCAGTCACGATCAAAAGATAAATTTACTGCAGCTTTGGCCGAACCGTTGAGGAACATGAACTCGAACATCGGATTCCCATATTTCCCCTTCCCTTCTTTTCCCCTTCCTGCATGTTCCCTTCCTGTTCCCTGGGCGCTGGTTAACTAGCTAACTAACCAACTAGCTTTTTTTCTTCTCGAACTCAAACCCTGTCATTCCTGCCGTGTCTCTGAGGCATGGTGAGAATTAACGAGCGACAGACAGAAAAGCGAAGAGGAAGAAAAGAAAAGAACCCGAGCGCTGCATGCAGGGTATCAGAATCAAGCATCAAGCATCATATCGTATCATTTTACATGTTTGTATCATATGTATCAGCGCGGAATTCAAGAACCGTGCCAGTAACTTGATTATACTATATACAATAATCCATATGTACTGCCTCTTCTTTTCCCTCTTCTTCTCTTTCTTCTTCTTTAATTCTCTTTCTTTCTTTCTTTGAGGTTGAGGTTGTCGTAATTAAACATCCCGTCGAGCTCTTCAATATACTATATTTATCATACTCGCAATCACCACCACCATTTTATCACCACCAACATCATATCGTTCACGAATATTAATTGATTGGAGTTTGCGGTATTAAACTCGACTGGACCGATATCATATCATATCTGCTATCTGATATACATACATCCTTATACACATCCCTTCTAAATTTATTTGTCGGTTACATCGAACGGGAACAATTACGAAGTGGCGCCCGTTAATTGTTATCAATCAATTGATCAATCCCACTAAGCTAACTTCTTATCCCACCCCCAAATTCACTGACAGTCCTCAGAACGAGGGATAAAAAAAACCAGCCACTTGCAATTGCACTAGTTTCTGTTTTACTATTGCGAATTCTATTATCAAAAAGTATCGTGATAATTTAGTTCCCGCTTTTCCCTTTCCCTTTCTTTGACTTAGTGGGTACCACCGATATCGCGGTTACATAAAGTACTTAACTACTTTACATTGCAAGTCGCTTTCTTTTATTTATTTCACTGTCAGGTCATATCATATCATTCCATCTTCTCCCCCTCATCCCAACAAAAAATATTCTTTTCTTCCCTCTTTTACCTTCTTTCTACTACTTAAGTACTTTCTAAGTAGTTATCTTCTCTATCTATTTCAAAAGGTTGGTTAATACACAGGTCGCACAGTGTTTTCTGCACAGGACGTTGGCTAACGGGCGAATCAGGAAGAGTCCCAAATACGGCTCGGTGGCGGCATCTCACCAATCACTCGACCCACTCTGACGACATACCGTAACTTGCAGAGAAGAGTAAATTTACTCCGACTTGGGCCCCCAGCGAAAATCCCGGGTAAATTGCTTCACAAAAAGAAAGAAAGAAGAAGAAAATAATATATCTCCGTATCAGCATGAGTGTCGGATTTTAGGCATTTTTCTGTTATCGAGAGGGGTTTTCTTTCTTTGCATTGGAAAGACAAGAAAGAAGGATTGAGCAGCCCTGCAGAAGCAAGTAGCAGAAGCTTAAGCTTAAAAAGCTTCAACGGTTTCCCTACGCTTGCCGAGACTTAGCTTTCTCAACCACCATTCACTAAAACAAAAAAATATATCTCGACAAAGATCGAGTACTCACCGTCAAGATGGAGGTCTACTGTACTGTAAGTATCTCATTTCTATCATCCTCTTTCGCAATGGCTTTTTATAACTATCACTAACTTTTTTTTTTTTTATGGATTAGATGCTGTTGACGGATGGCTACCTGCCAGGTACGACCCTTATCGATACACCCCACTACCCCCCCCTCCATACTACACCATAATATATACTGACACAATGTATAATCTACAGGCGCACAAGTACTCGCGCATTCGCTCCGTGACGGCGGAGCGACCAGAAAACTGGCGATTCTGGTAACTCAAGACTTTCTGAGTGAAGCCACTATGAAAGAATTAAAGGTAATCAACCCCACTTACCCCATATATGCAATGCATGCATCTACCCCACCATGCATCTCATCTCATCTACCCCAAATTTCAGCACCAATTGTTTACTGATACTAACAATAATAATGATAATAAATAAATAGAGGATATACGATTACATCATCCCCGTGGACCGAATAACCAATAAATCGCACGGAAATCTGTTAATGATGGATCGTTTGGATCTGTCCTCGGCGTTCACAAAGATCCATCTATGGAGGATGACTCAGTTTGAAAAGATTGTGTATATTGATGCTGATGTGGTTGCTTTGAGGGCGCCTGAAGAGCTTTTTGAAACCAAAGAGAGGTTTGCCGCGGCTCCGGATATTGGATGGCCGGATTGTTTTAATAGTGTGAGCTCTTCTTCTATTCCCTATACCGATGTTATTGTGAGGTAGTTTTTGATGGAGAAACTAATTGGGGATTTTTAGGGTGTCATGGTACTCAAGCCGGATCTGGGGACATATCACGGACTACTCAATCTTGCAAACAGGGGGATATCATTCGATGGTGCTGATCAGGGTTTGCTGAACGAGTACTTTAGAAATTGGAATAGACTCTCGTTCGTTTATAACGTCACACCATCGGGGCATTACCAGTAAGTTTAACCCTCTACAATCCTATACGCTCAAGAGTATCATAAAAATCTAATGATGGATTGACTAGATATGCCCCAGCATACAACCACTACCGCTCCAGCATCACAATGGCCCACTTCATCGGTTCCAACAAACCATGGGTCATAGGACGACACGCAGGACAAGAAAGTCCCACATCGGCGTACGGTGAGCTCTTGGGAAGGTGGTGGTCTATTTGGGATGCTCACTACAGACCTGTTACGGAACAAGACCCAGCTTTGACGTGGTTAAGCAAGGGGGTTGGTGAACAGCTGACGATTGCTGAGATTGAAAGACCGAATCCCATGCCTACGGAGTATGATCCGAATTTTAGACGGGAACATACGAGTTTTGATGAGAGGAAGGATGAACCTGTGGTTTGGCATCCGCCGCCGGTGTCGGGGTCGAAGCCGCAGGGACAGAATCGACAGGAGCATCAGTATCAACCTCAACAATATCAACCACAGAATTATCAAGCTCCACCACCACCACCACCACAGCAGCAGCAACAGCAACATTATCACCACCACCATCAAGAATCACCACCGCCACCGGTTTTTCTACCAAAAGAACATGTTCCGTACGTGCCTCGAGATTTGCCATATAATGCTTACTCGCAGACACAGGCACCACCAAGTTACTCTTATCACGAACAGAGACAGCAGCAGCAGCAGCAGCAGCATTATCAACCCCAAATCCACGCTCCTCGACCAGTACACCCCCAATGGGAGGAACAAGGACGAAGATTCTCCAAAGAGATCCCAGCCAGGATCGAAAACAGTTTGCCACTACCCCCTCTTCCCTCAGCCACTGAAGAGCCCCAAGAACCAAAGGAGAAGAAATCCCCATCGTTCGAAGCTCCCTTGCAACAATGGGACGCAGGAAGATCCTCCCCTCCCCCAAATTCTCGACCAGAGGCAAGTAACTGGCCAAGTCAAGTTTACGAAAACGAATGGGATCAGGCAAAACAAGACACGGGACTCTTCGTCCCACCGAGGGTAGCCTCACCGCCACAGGACCTCCTAAACTTCGAAGTCCCACCAAAACCCCAACCTTCCCCTCGTCCTTCCCCAATCTTCCCATGGGAACACGGTAACGTCACACCGGCAACCCGAGTCTTCGCCGGTGAAGGAAGCCCCTCCCCAACCCTTCCCCTAGCGCTCCCAGGTTCCGTGGACGATGAATTCGAAACCGAAGAAGCGGCAGGAGGATACTCAGCCCGCGGAATGGCAGCATGGGATAGCTACTCGAGAACAAATGCATGGGATAGCATCCCATCCATAGAACGCTACGTAGCTTCCTTCCAAAAAACCACACAACCCCGCAGAACTGTACGAAAAGGGGATGTGACACCTAACCCTCAGATCCGCGGTGCTGACGAAACAATGCTCAGGACTGACGGGGTACATTTTGACGATGAGACGACGACGAAAACGAATTCGACGATAACTTCGACGACGGGGTTGCTGCCGCCTGAAATCTCGGTTACGCCGACGCCGTTCAAGTCGTTGAGGGGGTATAGAAGCCATGCGATGGATGATGAAACTAAATTCCCGTCAGCGCAGGGAATCCCAGACCAGCAGCACTGGGATCCCATGAAATCATTAGCAGACCTAAGAAACGCACCAGGAGAGTTACTAAACAGAAGCCCGCCTTCACCGCAGAGTTTAACCCGAGGATCTCCTCGATCACCGGCATCGTTTTCCGTACAGCAACGACTAGTATCATCGTCGATGCCGGTTCCGGAGAAGGATTTCCATATAACGGCTTATAGGAAACGACACGAGATGAGTGTATCTTCGGTGAACTCTTCGGTGACCGGGTCGCCGGTTAATACTTTTAGTGAGAGGACTTATGCTTCTAGTTCGACGCAGACGGATGTGGTGGAGTTGAGTGATGCGGGGACGCAGAGTGATCCTGAGGACATCGATGCGGAGATGGTGATGCTCGGTGTGCATTGAGAAAAGTCTCTCATGATTATGATGCTACATTTATTCTTTAAGGGTACAGTATGTGTACGGTATACGGTATATGGGTCTGGGTCTGGATACGGGCATGGCATTTCTGGTACGGGTACGGCATTAGTATGGTTACTATTTCTCCCTCTTTCTTCTCATCGTTGGAATTAATCTCTGGAAGGTATTTGGACTACTTTTTTCTTTTAGTATATTTGTCAAGTTATTGGATTTATTATTATTATTATTATTATCATATCGGTATTACGTATATTTCTTCCTACCCTCGTCTTTATTTTCATCTTCAAATGTAACATATTCAAACCCTTTCTTCTCTTTCTCTTTCTGTTATCTCTTATCTCTTAATGGCTGGAATTAATGTTCAGAAGGAAATTGTAATGAACGAAAAAGATTTAATATCACCACTATCATAATACACCCATCTATCCAATAGGTTAACCATGGTATGTACGCATATCAGTCTTTCAAGGGAATTCCGCCTCACCATTAAGCCTTATTACGTACACATGGCCTTCTGTATTCCGTGAATATACCGTGAACATAAAATATTGAAGTAAAACGTGGCAGATAACCCCAATTACATACACGGGTACTTACCTACTTTAGGCATACATTAAAGATTCGCAAGCAAGCACAAAAACGAAGTCCCTACCTAGTAAGCAGGTAGATGTACCTGACTAACTATTGGAATATTCGTTTCATTTCGTTTCGACCGCGGGGTGCGAATTTGGGAGGGTTAGAAAAGGAGGGGCGTTTAGAAGATTACTTTCCCTTCCGGAACCCCGCGTACGTTATGTCTTAACCAAGTAGTATGGAAGACGGATAGTGAAATGCAAGAATCATCCGGATGTTTATTTCTTCTTCTTCGATATTAAAGTACCGGAAAGCAGGATCCCGGGGGATAGTAGCATGTTAACAGCGTGGAAAGAGGGATCTCGTGGGGATACGTAAGTCTGCACATATGCACATGGTAGGACAGGACAGGACACGCGGGTGGGAAATATCAATGGTAGCGAGAGGGGTACTATCTTTAGAGCTCGAGATGTCTATGGAAAGCCTCATTTTAAATTTTCTAATATATAAAAGAATCAACCGTGGCCTGTTTAAAAAATATTAAGATTTGAAGGCGGGACGATAAAGAAAAAAAAACAAGGCGCAGCTTAATTGCGTACTTAGTTTTTTGGTTATTAAGCCCGTCGGTCTTTTGATTTTTGAGGGAAAGGCCATGGGGATAATGATGGTTAATCCGGACCGCGCGGGCCCGGGTTTTTTTTTTTGAGGGATTCAAAAGGGACCCTTTTGAACCGGCCGAAGTGGATTGGAAATGTCGGAGGGGAAATGATGTCCGACGCCGGTGTTATTTACTTTTTTGATTTGTTCAAGGATGCACATGATCTGATTCATCCTGACTTGTTTCTCTTTTAGCTCGTTCGTCGTATATCTTGTATGGATGTAGGGCTCGGTTCCGACAGTACGAAGAGGAGAAGAAGGGGGGGGGATTTTAATTAAATTGGAGCGGGCTTAGGCTTACAGAGGAGCTTAGGTAAGTAAGTTATACACACAGACAGACATACGTAGAGATATAGCTCAGGAGATCTGATTTGCTGGAATACGCGTATTCGAGGAAGAAGAAGAGGCGGAGGTCGGAGTTTAGAGGTTGATGATGGAGGGGACGTTTGTTACATAACCTTCTTGTTTCCCTCCCCCGCACCCTGTACTCTGGCTTGCTTGTTGATTCTCTAGGTCTTTATATTGTACTCACTTACTTACTAAGTAAGTAAGTATCTATTTTATCTATCTATCTATTTATTTTATTTTATTTATGTTGGATTGTATGATGGTGTACTGAACGGGTACTTTCTATCAATTGTAGTTGAAGAAGCGGGAGAATTTATTTCAACCATGCAGGCTGCTTACATGATCCTCGACCAGAACTGAACCTCAACATCAACATGGACATGAACCAGGGTCGCAGGTTTTGACTAATTGAGTACACACTAACCAAGCTTTATTCATCCTCTACTTCTCTCCTGCATCTCGATTCGATTCGAACTTTTCGGCTCTTTTTTTTTCTCTTTTCGTCTGTGGGTCTTCTGTTCCATTCAATTCATCGCTGCTGCTCGTTCGCTCTCTTACTTACTTACTTACTTACTTACCTCTTACTTATTTACACAGACCAACCAAGCAACTTCCTCTCCCTTTTTGTCTTTGTCTTCTGGGGTAGAAGAAGAAGTATATATTACTCAGCAACGGCCTCATTTTCATTTTCCCGTTCCATTGTTTGCTGTTGGAAATGACTGGAATCAGCTGCTAGTCCTTTTAGCTAGTACCTGTTAACTGGCCCTCACGGAACTCAGCGGATGCGTTTCGTCCCGAGGCCCTTTCAGTCTAACAAGTCCCAAGCTTTCCTTCCAGACCCATCCCATCCCATCCCATCAGATTCCAGCAAATCCAAATCCCCGTATTATTATACATACCGACATACCGTATACCTTACCTTTCACAAGCCGATCTATCTTATTTTTATTTTATTTTTATTTTTATATATTATCATTCGTTTCCGGGTTTTTTTTTGTTATATTTTATATTAGGCTGTTGGGGAAGGTCTTGGTCTAACTCTAACTACCACTACCTCTGATTACATTATACAACATCTTCAACATCTTCATCATTACCATCGCCATCACCATCTAGCTATCAGTTATAATTAACAGTACAGTCTTGGGTTTCCTTTTCTTCTTGCGAAAGAAAAAAAAGGGTACTCCTGATTGGAGGTTTAGCTTCCTCCCAAGCTACTCCTTCCCTGTCCCTCTCTCATATACAATCACCATCAAGTCTCGACAAACTTCCAAAAAACAAAAGATGGCACAATCAAGCTCATCAGCTTCACCTCAACCTCCCGCCAGTCGTAACGGCGGCGGCGTCCAATTATCAGCAACAGAATACCAACAACAGCAACAACAGCGATTACAAGCTATCCAGCAACAAAAGGAATCCCCCCAACCGACTCCGTCGTCATCTTCTGTTGTTGATGGTATAAATTTTCAACCGTCGGGGACACCGGGTGATGATGGTGATGCTGGGGACCCGAAACGACGGAGGATAGCTAGGGCGTGCGATCAGTGCCGGAAGAAGAAGGTATGATGGCATTTTAAAATCTTATCCTTATTACTTTGTAACCGGAGCTTTTTTTTATACTTTTTTTTATTTTTACCTCTTTTCACGTTTTTTTTTGTAAAAATGTGGATGGGTTTTGGATAAGCTAAGCTAATAGCTACCACGTGAATGCGTGTTTTTATTTTATAGATCAAATGCGACGGGAAGACACCTGCCTGCACACACTGCCAAAACTACCATACGGAATGCGTCTTCACCCTGGTGGAAAAGAAGCGCCAGCCGCCGAAAGGGTAATTTCATCTACCTTATCTTATTTATCAGCTTTGTTTTTCTGCACATATAAAGTTAAAACAAATAATAACTTCAAGTTGAAAAATATTTATTGTTTTTCATTTCTCTCTTTACAGCGCCAAATACATCGAAGGCCTCGAAAATCGTCTGGGACGTATGGAATCCCTCCTAAAACTATCCGGCATCCTCCCCGAATTCGATTCCAAAACCGACCTGGGAACCCTCGAAAAACGCCTGGAAGCTCAGAGGTTACAATCCATCGGTGGGAATTCGCCCGGTAATCCGTTATTCTCGAGACCCGTATCTTCGAATGGAACGCCGAATTCCGGAGGGATTATCGCGGGGTCGAGTCCTAGCGATATCAGTCGGGAGGAGGAAGAATCGGAATCGCTGTCGGATAAGATGTCGAGTTTGGTGACGAACGCTAGAGGGGAGACGAGGTTTATCGGTAGCAGTTCTGGGTTTTCGATATTTTCGCCGAAGGGGATTCAGTGGGTTAATTCGAAAACTGGGGATCGGGCGTTTCAGAAGATGTTGGTGAAGTTGATGCAGGCGGATCATAAGTTTGAACATTGGAGGCCGGATGTTTGGGATGCGGTCTTTTCGACGACATGTCAGAACGCTTTGCCGTCGAAGGCGGAGGCGGAGAGTTATGCGCAGGGTATGGTTTCTTCTATATTTCAAAATTTGACATTTTCGGGCTGTGGGGGTGGTGGTTTTTCTTTTCTGTGGTGTATTGGGACTCACTTAACTTTCAGAATATTTTAGTACGGTGAACCTGCTATTTCCGTTATATCACCAGGCAAGCTTTGAGAGCCTGCTGGAGGAACAATATTCGGATAACCCGCCAAAGGGGACTGGGTGGTACGCTTCGTTGAATATGGTGTTGGCGGTGGGGAGTCGGATACGTGGGTCGAAATTGAAGACACCGTCTGCCGCCGAAGATTCGAGAGGTTGGAAATTATTCCAGAATGCGATGTGTCTGTATCCCGTCCTTACGCTGCAAAATACGGATATCCACTCGATACAAGCTTTGTTGGCAATGGTAGGTTCTTTGAGTAACATTTTAATATCAAGTTCGACACGCTGCTAAAGTTTGGCACAGGCTCTATTCTTACAAGGAACGGCGAATCCGCAACCTTTGTACAACATTATATCCGCAGCAGTCAGAGTCGCATTTTCAGTTGGTCTTCATCGACGAGCTGACGCTTTTGGGTTTGGAAGGGAGGAGGCTGAACATCGCAAGAGAGTGTTTTGGATCGCATACTGCATCGACAAGGATATCGCCCTGAGAAGCGGCCGACCCAGCACTATCAATGACGAAGACATCAACGTCGAACTTCCCGAAGAAGAGTCCTTCGACGGACTCGGCATGGTTCGACTCTCAGACGGCCAAGGAAAAGTCAACCTTTTCCGCCGCAACTGTCGCTTCGCCCAGATCCAAAGTAGAGTCTATATGCAGCTATACTCGGCCAAAGCCGCCAAGCAAAGCGACGGCGAGCTATTAAACACCATCGGAGACCTCGACCGTGAACTCGAAGAGTGGAGGGATTCGATACCGCTAGACTTCCGACCCGAACACGAGATCTCAGAGGCGTATCTAGACAGCACGATGCCAATTGTTCTGATGCACTTTTCGTATTTCAATTGTTTGGCTACCATTCATCGGATGGTAAGCATTCTTAGAATACACTACTTAGACCGTCGGCGCGCTACTAACGCGAAATCTCAGTCTATCGCGCATAGCTATTGGACGAACCGGTTGGCGCAGTATGCGGTCTCCGGGTTGAGCACCCGGCCGCTGAATCCGAGGGTTTTCTCGAGTGCGGCGCTGTCGGTGTCTGCGGCAAGATCGTCGATACATTTGTTAAAGTATGTAAATCATAATGATATAAATTGCATCTGGTAAGTGATTCATTCCCCCTCCGGTGAATTTTTGATAGGGGTAGGAATTTGGGGGTTGGAAGTTGACTGGATCAGTAGGCTGGTGTTTTATTACCCTGTCACGGCGTTGATTACGTTGTTTGCGAATATTCTGCAAAACCCGCAGGATGTAAATGCGAAGATGGACCTAAAACTTATGGGGGTTGTGATTGATTTCCTTAACAAAATCGATGAAGAAGAGAGGGCGAGATGTGGGTTTGAAAAGTTGTTATATATCACCGAGGAGTTTGTGCGCCTTGCTGCTGCTGCGATTGAGCGGGCTGAGAAGCAGGCTTTGATGAGGAGGAAACGAAAGAAGTTGGGTGGAAGTAAGATGAAGGAGACAGTTGAGGAGAAGCCATTACTAGAGGTATGTTAAGTCATTCTTGCGAGAGTTTATGGTTTATGGCTGACCGTGTGATATTAGGTCCCCGGGGAGGACGAGCAGATGAATTGGTCTCCTTCTAAAGTTTCCGAACAGCTCTTTGCCACCATTCCACAGCGTCCTTCGGAGCCCAGTAGTATACTACAAACGCCCATAGAAACTCCCTTCGACCAACAGACGCCCACGGATACCATGTCTGGTATAGACGGCTTCACATTTGGATACCACACCCCCGGCCGAACGCCACAGATGTGCGATGAAAACGAACTAAGTCCCCTAACCAAAAGCTTTCAGGAAAGTTTCTCGAGTCCGTTCGTACCGCAGAGTTTGTGGAATTTGAACCAGACATTTGAATGGGATTGGGCGAATTTCGGGATGATGAATACGAATGGGAGCAATAGTGGGGGGCTTGGGTTAGGGGAAGATGGGAGTGGGAGTACGATGAACTGGGATGGGATGGGGTTTTTCTAAGTTCCCCGTCATAAGTATCCACCTTTTTGGTTTCTTTGAGAAAAGTCGTTCTGTGGGCGATATTGAGCTGGATCTTTTTTTCTATATTCGAAAGTACTTAAGTTTATCTCGGAGTTTTTTTTCGTTCGATTTGCAGATGGATTTGGTTGTTGTTATTCCTAGTGTTTCTTTTTTTTTTTTTCTGGGCTTGTTTCTTTTTGATCTATCTTGTCATGTCGGCAAAAAGCTTTCTTCTTGTAGAGGGGCATTCATTACTTTCTGGCTAGTCCTTAGATGGTGTTACTCCCGGCTTTTTTTATCTGTTTTCTGTCAGAGTCTCCAATGCTTCTGCATCGATATAATAGTTATATATCGTGGCGTTTTGTTCTTGCGGCCTTGTTTATTGTTTTTGGTAGGGTTTATTAGTAGTAGCTCTATATTGTACAATAGGATATCTCCCTCTCTCTCTTTCTCCCCTTCTTCTCCCTTTCATATGCATCTTGAAGTAGTTAAAATTGCGCTTTGCTTCTTCAATGCATGAAGAATTAATCTGATCGCTCAAATAGAAAAAATGATGACTTTTTGTCCCAATCCGATAACGCCTGAATGTCGTCTGCCTGTGTATAATCCTACAATCCACCCCCCTATTGAACCAACTTATATGCTCATGACTCAAAGAACCCGCCATCACTACCTTCATCCTCGTCTTCGTCTTCCTGCTTTTGATCAGACATGCTCTTCCCATTCTTATCCCCTTGTTTCTTGTCATTGTTGTTATTCTTCTTATTCTTCCCACCAACAGTAGATGCACCTCCAAACCCTTCTGCAGCATTAGCTTCGACCAAAGCATGACCTCTATGCAACGTGCCATCTTCCATTCTCTTCTCAATATCCCGTCTTATCCTCTCCCTCTTCTGGTTCGTATCCTTATTATCCCCAGATTTGTATAGTGAAATATATTTTTCCAGGGGAGGGTAGTGCATGATGTAGTTCAGATCTACCTCTGCCTCATGTATTTTTTTTGTTATTTCATCTCTTTTTGAGTCTGAGTCTGAGTCTGATGGTATTGTTGATGTTGTAGATAAAGCATTGAGTTCACGATTCAGCCGGGTTAGGGATCTAGTAGCTTTCCTACGCTCGAAGAAACGGACTTTATGGTATCGTTTCTCGAGGAGGTGGGCTTTTGAGGAGGTTTGTTGGAGGGAGAGTTCGTGTTTGTAGGCTGAGAGGGCGCGTTCGTGGTCTATTCGTGTTGTGGCGGGGAGTTTTGTGGATGATGATGAGGGGTTGAGGAGACGGGTTAGGTCGCGGATTTTCTTGCGCAGTTGAGAACGGGTTAGGGATGTAGAGGCCGGTTGGGGTTTTGAAGGCTTTTGACGCCGGGGTTTTGAGGGTTTTGAGCGAGGGATTTGGGAGAGGCGGGTGGGGTGGATTGTTGATGACATTTTTGGAGGTGAAGTTGGAGGTGAAGATGAAATTTTTATGCGATAGAAGGTTGGTGAGGGAGTAATGTAGTTGAGGATAGGCGAGCGATTTTTTTTTTTTTAAACGAACCGGCGACAGGGTAAATTAGCTTAGCTTGGATTGGGTAACTTGGAACAAGGTTATTAGCGGGTTGCTTCTTCTTCTTCTTAGCTAAATCGATCTCAACCTCTAATCTCTTTTTCAACAAGAATACAATCGTGTGTGAGACAAACCCGTCCGAGAGTGCAGGAGTTTGCTTCGAGGTCCCATTGAAGTGTGCGAACCAGCGAGGCTTTGTATAGAAAGAAGGGTATTATGTAGGTACTTCCTCCCCGATTGATTTACACTCGGGATTTTCGATTTTCAATTGGTTTTACATAATGGCTAATTGGGATACAGCTACCTACTCACGATATCGAAAGCTAGAAGCTTTTTGTCCTCGGCGCTGCAATCGACGCGCTAGGTTTCTAATTCTTCTTCCTCTTTTTACGGAGTTTTGATATTTATTAGAACTTACCTAGCCGTCGGATTAAATGGCTCCGTTTCTATAACCCAGCTTTTCATCAATCATGCCGTTGGCTCCTGATTGAAAGTACTTAGCTTCAACCACCCCCCATCACCACCACACACCCCACACCGCTCATCGCTGCCTTCGTCCGGGCAGCCAAGGATCACTACAAACTAGAGAAAGGTTGGAAAAAGCCGGATAGACGGAGGAATAGAGAATTGAAGGCACACGATGAATACGGTATCGGATTTTATACGGTGGTCTCCACATTCGGATACCGGAGCGCAGCAGTTTATGACGATTAGTGCGAAGGAGACGCATGTTAGTTTGTATGATGTGAAGGATTTCAATGTAAGTTATTTTCCCTTCTTTTACTTTGTTTTATAAAACTCGGGGCTAATGGGGTCTTGAATTGGGGGTGGTAGAATAAGAAGCCGGAGTCGATTCATAGTGAATTGGTGTTTAAGAAGGAGAAGATTCCGCATATTAAGGTATTTTATTCTTCCTTTTTGGTTTATAACGTTGATGGTAGGTGGTGGATGATACTAATCATGAGGGGGTAGTGTTTCGATTGGTCGCCTCTGGGATCCGGTATGTCATTCCTACAGACTTTATATATACTTAAATACCTACGGCTAACCAATATATAAAATAAAGACCTCGTCGCCGTCGGCAAATCCGGTGGAGAAGCTCTAATCCTCCGCATGAAAAGCTCCGAAAACGCCGAGAACTCCATTTCCCTGCCCGTGAAACACCAGCGTGGTTGTAATTCCGTCGCCTTCTCTCGAGCGGGATACCTGGCCATCGGGTTGGATAAAGTACGGAATGACTTTTGTTTGAATATTTGGGATGTGAATTCCCAATGGCATTCGGGGGGACAGTCTACGGCTACGACTACTGCGATGTCTTCTTCTTCGGCGGTCATACCCAGTACGCCTACTTCTTTACGAGGAGTTTCGACGACACCTACGGCGGCGGCGACGCGACAACCGCAGAAACAGTTGGCGCCTAGTGAGATGATTTCTGCTATTCAGTTTTTTACAGATCAGCCGCATGTACTCGTTGCCGGCGTGGGACAGAGGTTCTTGAGAGCGTTCGATTTAAGGGATAACACCGGTTCTCCCGCCTTAAATTTCCCAACGAGGTTGGTACACGGTATCACGATCGATAAACATCAAAACTACTTCTCGTCTTGTTCTGAGGACGGATACATGGCCATTTGGGATCGAAGGTTCGCGGGGAGGGGGATTCAAGACCCCACGTTGAGTTTTCCAAAGATAGTTGATGATCATGGGATGGGGGGGAGGGCGCATTCGGTGCTTACGATACATAGTTTGAGGTATGCGAGGGAGAATTCAGCGAGTTTTGGGGTGTTAGGGACGAATGGGGTTTTGAATCTCTATCAGATGGGGATGCAGGTTGCTACACCTGTTTCTACGGAGGGGATTGGAGGGGTGGCTGCTGTTGCTAGGTTTAGGGATCCGTCGAAGTTGGAGGCGGATAGGTTGAACAGGGAGAGTTTGTTTGTGACGAAGGTTTCGGAGAGTGAGTTACCCTTTTTTTATATTTTAAATAGGTATATGGGAGGTATTTTTGAACTAATGAGGTTCGTGATGGGTAAAAGCACCGTTTAAACGACCTTTGAGATATGAGAATACCATGACTTCATTCGATTGGATCTCGGACGGTAGTTCAGACCCCGACCTTAGAGTTATCTCCCTCGCCCGCAACGGCGGAATAACGGCATTCACCGTCCCTACAAATCCAATCTCCACGGCCTTCGGAGCACGTAACAACTTCGTAATGACCGATAACGAAAATGCAACAGTTCTAAACGCACCGTCTACGAAACGTATCCATGTTGCGGAACCGAATCATACGTTGACTTTGGGGGATGATCATACCGGGTATAATGATGAGGATGAAGAGGATGATAAGTCGGATTCTAGTAGTATGCCTGAACATCCGTTGACGGCTAATGGGAATGGGGTTGGGGTTGTTGGGGGGAGGGCGGAGGTGAATGTGAGGAGGGATAGTGTGGTTAATCCGGAGGATTATATGTTTGATCCGAGGGATACTTTGAGGATTGATATTTCGGTTACGATGAGGAGGAGGGCTGAGTGGGGGTATCAGTTTGATGTAAGTTTTTCATTTATATACATTGAGATTTATTTAACTACAGACTTGAGGAATTTGATGGGCTAATACCCTAGGTAGTGCGCAAAAAACGAGAAACTGGTCACCAAAGCTAAGAAAGAAAACGAGCTGGCGGAAATGTGGAGATGGTTAGATGGTGCGGTGGAGTGTACGGAGGGCGATGGGATGTACTCAGGTGGTCTCGACTTATCATACCTCGGAGTCTTGGGTATCTGGCGCCCAATCCTCCCCGCATCCCGCCTCGATCCTGGTGCAAAACTGGATGAGAAATCATTTTCTGCAGCATTGAAAAAGATTAATGATTTCAATGGAAGGAAAGGACGCTTCAAATTCGCTGGGGAGACAAGGTACCCTGAACAAAGAATCTTGGGACTGGCAATGTGCGGATGGGATTTTAATAGCGACAAAGATCTTGAAGATGCATTGGAAAGATTCGAAAAGAAGCAACAGTTCGAAAAAGCGGCTGGGTGGGCTTTATTCCACGGCAACATTGAAAGGTGCATCAAAGCCCTGTCGTTGGGGAAGACAGAGATGAAACTTATGTCTACCGCGGTGGCAGGGTATAATTCGCATAGGATGTCAGGAGAAAAAGGCGGGATAGCGGAAAATACTATTTGGAAGGATCTGTGCAGGGAGATGGCGACGCATATGGATGATCCGTATAGCAGGGCGATTTTTGCATATGTTAGTAACGGTGACTGGCAGGATGTTTTGGACGGATCGACAGGGTTACCGATTAGAGAGAGGCTGGGGATTGCGTTACGGTTTTTGGAGGACGATGAGGTCTGTAACTTTACGTTTTCTTTGGAGGGGTCTAACTTAGGCATAAGAGATGCGGCGGCTAACGGGATTTACCATTTACAATAGCTAAGCACGTACATTGATGATTTTACGGCTATGGTGATACGGGATGGAGAACCCGAGGGAATCCTGCTCACAGGAGTTACGGAGAAAGCCGTCGATCTGCTGCAGGTTTATGTGAACAAGACGGGCGATGTGCAGACTGCGGCATTGGTGGCGTCGTTTGCTGTGCCAAAGTATTTTACAGATCACAGGGTTGATTTGTGGGTGGATAGGTATGTTATGTTATCCCTCCCCCCTTACTAAGCCTTGCTGGAGATATCCCTTAACATTTTCTTTTTCTAATTTTTGAAACAGTTATCGTGAGCTGTTAGATCGATGGAAGTTCTGGCAGATACGAGCCAACTTTGATATCAAGCGGCGAGAGATATCGACCAGCAAGAAAGGAACTTCCCTGATCGAGCCGCTTCCGCGGCAAATATACGTGAGATGTAACTTTTGTGATAGGGTACGAACTTTTCACCCCCACATGATGCGAAACTCCACCCCCCCCTCCTCTTCCTCCTTGAAACCCCACATTTTACATGTATAGAGGGCTGTCTAACATGCAAGAAAACATTTTAGAAAGTGGCACACCGTTTCGAAATCCCAACGACACGCTTCAAAGACGGCCAACAGGTCACCATCCCCGTCAGTCAATCCACGCAAGCCAACTTTCCGCAGTCGAAGGCGATAGTCTGTCCGAATTGTAGGAAACCGTTACCCCGGTGTGCTATCTGTCTGTTATACCTGGGGACGCCGAATACGCGGGTGATCCGCGGGGCCGGTAAAGGCGGTAGCGGCGGCGGCAGTAGCGGCGAAACGGTAGATGATATGTATGACAAGTGGTTTAATTTTTGTTTGATATGTAATCATGGGAGTCATGCTGGGCATGCGAAGGAATGGTTTTCGAAGCATACGCTTTGTCCGGTGCCGGAATGTGAATGTGAGTTTTTTTTTGAACCCTTTTCTTCTTTTATTTTTCTTATATCCTTTTTTTTTGCATTCGGTTTCTTTGAATTTGCTTCGAACTGCTTCGTCGTCCGATCTCTACTGTATTTGGGTATAGTTTCCCTGATGGTGCAGATGCATCGATGGGGGGTTTTCCGGGAAAAAGCTGTTAGCTGACATTCTTCTTCTTTTTTTTCTTTTGTTGATGTATAGGTCTTTGTGGAGTTTTCCGAAGCAAATAGATTTGGACATATAGGGGAGCTACGTATCTATCTATTGCAGCAATTGTCACTGATAGCGAATGATTGGTCTATTTGAATATTTGTGTCTTGGATATTTAAACTACACTTATTACTCTCATGATAATAAAGGAGTTTTCCTTTTCTACTTGGAATAGATTCTATATATACGCTGGGGTGGGTTGTTTCAACTTATTTTGGTTTATATTGGTTTGTAAAGATTTATTGGGGTACATGAAGCGGGTAGGTTGATTGACGATGAGAAGAAAAGGAAAAAAAAGATAGGCAAATTAAAAAACAATTCGGATTTCATAAATTTCATCAGATGCATAAAAAAGGACTAAAGGATGGCTGTTCTCTAGACGCTAAAAATACTACGAAAAGTAAAAGAAACGAAAAAAAGGAAGAAGCTTCAAAGGCTCCACCAACCAAACATCTCAAAAAATCCAAAAACCCGGAAAGACAAAAAGTGTGATGGGGGATATCTCTTTAATGGCTAGAAGGTTTGGAGATCTTCTCCCCTTCTCTGCTGTAGTACTCCGATAACTTGATATGACAGGATTTCCCGGTCTTTGCATTGAAGGTGTTACATCCCTCTGTTCGAAAGAAAAAGTTGATTGGTTAGTTATTTTATCTTTCTGTTGGACCGAGACATAGAGGGAAGAAGGGGAAAAGAATAAAGGTATTGGGTAGGATTTCCCGGAGCTTGCAATGTTTTTCCTTTTTTTTGGATGTAAGGAACACTTCTTTGGGGTCAAGGAAGGAAGGAGGGGGGGAACGATGAGGTATGTACTTGTTATGTTATTGGGGGGGGGTAATGGTTTTTTTACTCACTCTTCTCGATGTAAGGAGGGGTGTAAAGATGCAGACTAACGGCAACAGAATCTGGGTCGCCGTTCTCGACTTTGTGGATTCCGAGCTGGAAGGTGAGGGGATTAGTTACTTTTCTTTCTTTATCCTTTCAAGCATCTTCTTCGTCTCTAATATGTAGAGAGAAAAGTTACACAGAGAGAGGGGGGGGGGAATGTTTAAAAAGACTTACATCGTCACTCATGTAGGCAACATCGCCAGCGTAGTAATGCCTTACTTGTTTAACTTTCAATGGCTCTTCGACCCCTGGGGTCGGCCACTCGTAACGAGTTTCTATGATATGGCCTTGTAGGATTCTCATGACGCAGTGGGCGCTGGTATGGTCGTGAATCAAGGAGGCTTTGTTGGGTGTCCATGTCATCAAGATCTATTTGGGACATTAGAAGGGTCTTGTTAGTTTACTTCTTCTTCTTTCTTTGAGGTATGTATAGGCTAGGTAGGTATTGCGGCTAATGGGAGTAGTGTTTTTTTTATATATGCAGGTGATGCATGATGAATGGAATGCGGCTGGGCATGCAGCCCTTTTTGAGTGGAGTGGAGTGGAGTTGTGTGGTCGAAATTGTGTTGCAGACTGAGGTCTGGAACGCCAACTGTCAACCTCATCCGCAACACATTTCTTCGACTCCATCCGATTGGGCGAATCCCTTTTTCAGGCATCGACACACCAAAAAGACCCCAACTGTACTAGCTAAAGAATACTAAGAATAAGAATAAGAATAATAACATACCAAATTAGCATTTCCATGCAAATTATCCACCAAATTCCGAGTATAATTTCTACTAAAATCAATAAACGAAAACCGTTCCCATTCCAGTCTTGAAGATTGGTAGGCTCTCAACAGCATTTGCAGTTTATCGACGTCGACGTCGTCGAATTTGAGCTCCGGGTTTGTGCCAAGAGTGTCACGGATCGAGGATATTAGGATTTCGAAGTTGGAACGCCGTTGGACTAGACTTAGGTCTTGATGCTGATGGGATTGGAATTCGGCGACTGCCTGGGGGGATTGGAGGGCGATTGGGGACATCTTTTTTTTTTTTCTCTTTATATCTTTTTCTTGTCACTTTTTTTCGAAGTTTTTTTTCTTTGGAGATATCTCGAGGGTGACTTTTGTGGGGGTAACTTTTTGATAGATATTGCGTGATCACGATTATATAAACACCAGGTCTTTTTTAGTCCCTTATTAGATTGGAGAATGGTAAAAGCAAGAAAGAGGATAGATAGATGATGTATTCTGGAAAACGAGAAGGAAAGAAAGAAAATGGACTCCAAAAGGGTCCTTCTCCTTCCATTATCTATCATCGTCGGACACATATTAAAATCTCTCCCAACGAAAAGTTTCAGCGAAAAGAATCCGAAGACTCCGCGATCATTTCATTCCCTTCACAAAAAAAAAAAAACTCACACACGTTATAATTAAAATAAACCGGTAAACTCGCGACGTATCACTTGTTTTTCATTGGTATTATTAGTTGTTAGTATATACTTTTCATGTCAAGTGACGCAGGTTGCTGTGTTATTTGCTACTAAAAGGAGCTTACTCGGAGCCTTCTCGTCTAAAAGGAGGCTCTTGTGAACTCATGTTGTTCAGAGACTTTGTTTGAGAATGTTACGAGCAAGCTTTTTGGAATTATGTACTTACTGTGTGCTCTTGTAAAGGGGGAAAGAATGAGCTGGGTCGGGTCATTATCGGGGTCTTCTTGCGACGAGATGTTGCCGACGAATTGTTCTGTTCTGTTCTATTATTCTGTTCGGGGTATTTTCAACCCCCCTCAGAAGGTTTGTCAATTGGCTTTGAAGACAACCCCCCAAAGAGACTTCTTGGTTTTTTTTGTCTCTAAAAAAAATCCAAAAAGGCAATTGGAATTGTCAACCAAAACTGTAACTATGTGTAAGTCGTAAGGTGTCAGTAGATATGGAGGAAAGTGGGAGGGTTTGTGTGGGCGGGTGTGTTAAATTTGACTTACTGCCCAGACGAGCTCAAGGTATCAGAGAAATTGAGGTTAGGTGGGCTGTTTCGCTTTCATCCCACCTTCTCGCGTCCTCTCACGAGTCAGGTGAGCTCGAGAAAGGGCAGATCCAAGGATTTGAGATCGAGGGTCCTAGATGATTACATCAAATTGATTGGACTAAAAATAGTGGCCCTGTCGAATGAAATTGAGGAGGCAGGTTGAGCAGGGACCAAGTTTCTCTCCTCCTCGAAAAAGTTTCTGCTGAATATTAACACTTACAAGCAGTTCTGTAGTAGTTATTGAATGCTGTGGAACGCCAACCAACTGGTTCGGCTCTTTGCCCCCCTCGATATTGTATTTCGCGGGAGGGGTGGGTTTGAGACGAGAGAGGAGGGGGGAGAAAACCGATACCACTGCCACGGGATATCGAAAAGATCCTTTTTTATATTATCTTTCCCACACAGCCGGGTTTCTTCGATTGCCTTTTTTCCCCAAGAAATGCAAAAGAAAACGGGCCCCAACTTTTTCCGGCCGGTGCAGCGGCCCTCACTCTGTTTCGTTATTTAATTTTTAATTTTTATTCAGGTTTGAACGGACGTCGCATGTCGTTGGTTCCCAGACGGACGGCAGATGGCTTGTTCCACCAAATCCTTTTCTTCTTTGCCATGCATTGTTCAGCATCTCGCATCCCAGAAACCTGCCCAAAAGGGAACCGGGGGGGGGGGGGGAAAAAATCCAAGGTTCGGAGTCTGGTGCAAGGTTCGCGAACGCTAGATTGCCGATAGGGACTTCGCATTAAGAACTGGGCTCACCCAATCGATCGGTTCTCATTGGATTATCAAATTTCCGACGACGAATCTTCAAATGGCCGGGCCATGGTTTTATTTTCTGAAAAAAGAGGTCCTCGTGCTAATTTAGCTGCCGGGCTACACCAACTTCCTTATTTTCTTTTCCTTCTTCTGGTTCTTTCCTTCTTTTTCGGCCTGCTTAGGCTCAGATAGATATGGATAGACCGCTAAGTTAGCTGCTGCTGCACTGTTCCCTCGCTACCACCAGCGGAGACAGCATGCCAGCAGGGCCAACCGATTCGGACGCTTTAAACTGCATGGAAGGGAACTAACCCGCTTCCCGGTTGCATATCGCGATCATAATCTTTCTCAACCTGCGATCTAAACGGGCAATGATCTGGCGAGGTCTTATTTTCGTGGATATGATCATGGATATCATGGATGTGGATGTGGAATATGTGGATGGGACCACCACCATGGCCACCACCAACCACCACTACACATACATGATACATCTCGACCGTCATATCGTATCCGCTTGCTGAAATAAACTGATAACATCACCATGACGGTTATAATTGAGAAAATTGTCCAGGAAAAGAAGCCTTGGGGTCCCTTCCCAGTGGAGAACCTTCTTTTCGCTTTGCTTGCGCCCCAATGAACCCAGTAGAAAGGAAATTTGGGTCTGATCTCCGAGTAATCTTAAAGAGCACCACCGTCAGGGTATCGGGAAGGCAGCCGGTATCCAGAAATTTGGGGTGGTGGAGGTGATACAACCTCTCGCTCACCGAAAATTAGATGATGACCCAAGCTGAAGGATGACCCCACTACGGTTGTGTGTGTGTGTGTCCGAGGGCGTGTGGGTGTGTGTGAGGGCAAGCCGCCGACGACAATGGCATTCATAACGGAAGCGTTTGGTGTTATGCCGTACGTATCAGATTAGAAGGATAAAAAAGAAAGAAAGTTGAGAAAGAAAAGAAAATGTGACGACGGTTGGAGTTCTCCGTTCTTTGATCGATTCGATCGCAGCAGCAGCAGCAGCGGCACAGGGCATACATGCTACATACTCCATACTACATCCATACATACTCTGTGCAGTACATAATATGTCAGAGTAAAGTACCAAGTACACTTACCAGCACATCAAACGGAATACGATACGTCCTATACCCAGGTACTTCCAGCAGTATGAATAGCCAACTGTTTCCCCCCCAAAAAGAAAAATCGCCAGGGGAGCTGGTCAAAATTGGGACGCGGAACTGTATCCCTGTTGTTCACCGAACTGGGGTGGTTCAGACGGTATGGCCACGGTCCTTAGTTGGGTTACCCAACTCTCCCCAAGGCTGCGCTGTGAGTGCCTGTGCCTATTCGCTTTTTGTTTTTTTCTTCTGTTTTCTACAGGAAAAAGAGACGAGAATGAGAGGGAAATGAAATTGATGATTCAGATAGGGAAAAGAAAAGGTTTCACCGCGCCGGTGAGTCGGTCGAGATGGTCCCAGAGAGCTGTTTAGCCAAAAGTACTCCGTACCTCGCCTCTGACCTCTCGGTTCGACGCGATCTTGCGGGTTGCACAGCTGCACAGATGGAATCGAGGTTTCGAACTTGGGTCGAAGTATTATTATTATCCATACATATGATACCTCGAATCATACATCTGCTGCAGCTGCTAGCTGATACCTATGCTATGTATCCATCCACATACTCGAACATACGGGAGTACATACATGGCAAGTAACTACGTACTTGCCCATACACACATCCGTATAGTTAACTAGTTGGTACTTACATACGCCCTCGATTCAAGGTTATCAATCGATCCGGCTGAAAAATAACAGCTTTGGGATAGACGTATTCCGGGCTGCTTCGTCCGTCCAAAGGGATGACACGGTGCGGTATGGAAAGGGGAACGGTCCTTTCCACCATCAAACCCCCCAATCCCTGCAAGCTATCCGCTACCGAACACGTTAAAGTGAGAACTGAGCGAGCATCCAGACGGAAAGCTGTTAAAGCTCTGGACCTTTTTGATATGCTCTGGGATTTGGGACCAAGCCTAATATGAAGGGTTTGGGAATGGCTCCCTTGTTGCGAGGCTTTCAAGCTAAAGGACCCCCCCAACTTCTTTGCATTCGTTTACTTCTTTGGTCCGATCTTCTTTGGTCCAATTTTCTTCCCTGTTATCCGTTGTTCCTCATCCTTTGAACGTCGTTCTTGTCTTCTCATTTGCTTTTACTTTTTTTATTTTATTTTTTTTGATTATTTTATCTTTCCTTTGAGAAAATTCCAGACTCTCGTTCTCTCCCAACTTTCTCTCCCTTTCTCACCACCTTCAACTAAAACTCAAAACTATACCTCCCGCAAGGCACCTAACATTCGCAAAGGAAGACTTGTCTGAAACTTAACCCACGCGTTCAGCTACATTACATTACATACGCATTGTCACGTTTAAGCTATCCTTTGGAATTACTTCGTTGAAACGGTCGTTCATATCATATTGTCTTAAAATCAAATATTCATATCATCATCATCCTCATCATCCATCCACTTGCACGAAGTAGCACGCAGGGGAAGAAAAAGACAAGAAAAAACAAAAGAACGAACCAAGGCATAGCTAAAAAAGAAAACCAGTTTATTCATTATGGAAGAGCGCAATGATCAACAGACAGCAGGCGGTGAAGGTGAATATACAGCAGCTATGGGTGGGCAATGGGTCGGACTAGGGCAGGCTGACTGCAGTCAAACCGCAGCTCCAGCAAACGAATTTGGAATGTACGGCTTCGTTGATCCCAGCCAGCAGATGCCTCACGACCAGCCGGTGCCATTCAGGCTTCCAGCCGGAGGCCCGGGTTCTCACAGCTTTTATTCTTCTTTTCAGCAGTGGCCTGTAGCTGCCTCGGCGCCACAAGCCATGGAGCCTATTCCTGCTGTTACAATTCCTTCTGCCACATCGACGGCACCGATACCGCATAGGAGGACTTCGTCGACAGGCACTGGTAGCTCTCGACGAACTTTGACAGACTCTGACCGAAGGAGAATGTGCCTTTATCATGAACAGCACCCACATGTAAAGCAAACCGAGATTGGAGGTAAGCATCCTATTCGCTTTTTTGTCATTTCTTCCTCTATCTCGAACACATTTTTTCTTCTCTTATAATGATGATTATCACGGAAGCTAACGGGTGTGTTTTAAAACATCTAGCTATGTTTGGTGTTGAAAGAAGGTGAGAGTTTCATTGATTTAGTAATCAGTAAAGAAATTCCAGAAATGAACTTGAACTAAAACGCAGCTATCTAGTACGGTTTCAAAAGTTTTACGTCAAAGAGAAAAGTATCTGTATCCCGATGACGGGCCAAAACAGGCGATCAAAAGACCAAAGGGAAAATGCCCTGATTTCGACAGAGCGTTATCGAATTGGGCCAAGAACGAAAAGAAGAAGGGCCGAATTCTAACCGATGAAATGATTCGAGAAAAGGCCAACTTCTTTGCCCAGAGCTGCGGCGTTACGGACAGCCAATTCAAGTTGAATTTGGACAAGTTCAAGCTCAAGAACGACCTCGCCACCTACTCGGACGGTGATATTGTTCAGGATATGGATAGGATCAGATCACAGCTCACTACCCCGCTTCACTCGAGACATAGTTCATTCTCGAGGGAGGGGAGCTTGAACTCTTCGCAGGAATCTCATGCCCGAGAGGGGGAGTATAGACACGCGAGTATGGCTTCTGGATTCGACACTCCTGTTGTAATTTCCCCTGGCCTAACGACACCAATCTCACCATTCTTTCCACCGACAGATCCAATGCTGTTTGCATCCGGACAGCTCCCACCCATCCAACAGCAAAGCCGGCCTCGATCCCACACAATACCGACAGGAGTATTAGAGAATGTGTATATATCGCCGCCGCCATCAGCCTCGGAGTCCCTCTCACCAAAGCAAATGCACCCAATGCATCTTATGCCCACTAATCTAGCAAATACAACAATCCCAGAAGAAACCGCAGACGCCCTCCACGAACACGGACACGGCGGCCCACTCCCACCTCCCGGCCATATGGCAGCCGCCGCGTACCAGATAGCTCGATCTAGAAGTCTAACCGTGCCCTCACAGGAAGAAGCTACCAGAGCGCTAGAGGTGGTCATGACCTTCCTCAAACAAAATCCAACAGCTGAACCCAACGATTTCGTGACCGTCGAAAAGCTCATGGACCGGATTGGTAATAGCTCAGACGCACCAATGCAAACCGATTCGTTCAATTCAACCAGCTCCAGCATGCTTCGAGAGCCAACGGCTGCTGCCTCATGCAACTAAAAATGTATAATCCACGCACACATTTCTCTAACGACGTTTACGAATCCCATTTGCATTTTTCCCTCTCTGCCAGCGGTACAGCTGTGCGATTCTCGGGTTTCTATTCGTTACTCCCCTTTCCTTCCTATCCAACCGAAATTATACAACCTTTTAATCTCAAAAACCAACAAAACTAATTCCGAACGTTAACTCGATCTGGACCTTTTAGTTGTTATCTTCCTTTTATCGTCCAAGTGTTACACCCTTTGTCGCACTTATTTTGTTCCAGATTGCCATTCTTATTCCCTCGCCTATTTTTAGTTTGTTTTTTCTCTTCCTCGTACACTATTCCCATATATCCTATTGTATTTCTCTTTTTTCCTCTCTTTTCTTAGAAGGTGGCATCATGGCGTTAGCGATGAGCGGATGGTTGGAGTTTTCCTATATACAGCATTTTCATGTACGGCCGAACACAAAAAAACAACATCTGGGGTTTTCTTTATCTTTCCTATTTCTCTTTTCCTATTCCTTCTAATTAAACCTCCTTCCAGCTCCCCTTCGATGTCTCTTTTTTTCTTTTCCTCTTTTTTTTTTTTGGCCCCAAAGTCATTTTCCTGGCGTCATCTTGAAGTTCAGATTTATCGCAAAAAATCTGTCGGTTATCATACTTGTTTTCCTCGTCTCTTTTTTTGCTATATATCGATTGTTATTTAACGGCCTTCCTCGTTGCATAGATTGGTCTGTCTTGTCTTTGTTATGCTTTTTCGTCTTTTCCATCTGCTATTTTGCTTTCATCGCAATTTCCTTTGTTCTCTTTTTTTGCCAGACTGTATTTGTATTTGTAATAATCATCACCACCCCATCTATAGCTATTTCGTCATTTTTTCCTAGGGCTTGCATTACATAGCTTGCCCTAATCTGCTTTTTTCCCTCGTGTAGACTGCACATGTTTATTAGATAACGAAAAAAATATATATCGTATATACTACGTAGTATAGCATTTCTCAAAAAACCAAATTCCCACTGTTTTTAGCATCGATATCTAGCATGCATACACACATGGCTCACACCTTATCTTGCCGCTTTTTTTAATTAATATAGTGCGTGTAGCTGTTTTTTCTAAGACATTTAAAAAAAAGAATCGACATATGTACATGTATAGACACCAGACGAATGAAGCTATCGAATCGAAAAAAGGTATCGACATATCTCATACATGTCTCAAGGATCACTCCCGCTCGTACCGAGCATGTAGACGCAAGACCGGCCACGATATGTCAACGACACTCGATCGATGTATGACGAATCTTTCCTTCTTTTCTTTCTTTTCCTCTTTTTTTTTTTTTTTTTTTTCCTTCCGCGAATTTTCTGGCGAACCGTCCCCCCCCCTCCGGACAGAAAGAACCTGTTCGAGACTCCCTTTTTTTTTGTCCTTCGATAATATTGTATCTAAAGATACACCCATCAAAATTTCACATGTCACTAATGAGAACCCACGCGCGCCAACCAGCACCATTAGCACGTACTTCTTCCCCACCACTAGCACAATCCCTGTATGAAAAGCCCTAGTCAGTACATACATAAGTATCCTTAGAAGACTAGCTAAGTTACCATATATACATTAGTATACATGGCATTACATGGCATCACATAGACGAAGCGGTGACAACAGCCGTACAGACGTGTACATACATATTAGGGGCGCAAGAACCGGCCCGCTTTTAGATAGATACTGCGGTAGTGGTTTTTCAAAAAAAAGAAAATTTATAAGAGGTACTAGGTATACCAGTTGTACAAAATACAGGGTCTTATAGGGGAGGAGGGGGGGGAAATTCACAAGGCTGGGTGGTAATTGTCAGATCCGTTGTGTTTTTGATATGATGATGATGATGATACATGTATGAAAAGTCACTTATGCAGGGCCGGGCCCATGTTCTCCTTTCTTTGTGAAGTGTGCTTGATGCCGGTTTCATCGTTGGTCATATTTTCGATATGCTTTTTACTAAGTATTTTTATTTTATACAAGCGCCCATACCATAATTAACTTGTGGAGTAAAGGTTATATGCGCCATGTTAGAAACCTATTTTCCTTTACCGGGTCAATCTTTCGTAAATATTAATGTTAACGCATTAAAAGATGATATGAATAGTATACTTATTTAGATCTAGTATAATATTCGAACCGGGGCAGGCGCCGGGGTGTACACTTTTGACAACGTATACATCCCTATAATAAAGCACGTATTAACCTCTCTCTTTAGTTCACTTAATAACCATTACACTTAGTAGGATACTTTATTGACAGCCCTGGCGCAATAGTTGGAACCCGGTATACATACATAATTACAGCATGTACACCAAGGTTTCCCCATGTTTTCCTCGCCACTTCACATGCAGTCTAGATACGTAGAGTTGTTCCGTTGATACACTAGGTATGTACCCGGATATGGGGCAATGATACTTGATGATACATGGCGCCGGCCGGGGCAAAAGGGGATGCAAGTGTCTTTCTTTTCCTCTCTTTTTTTGTGATTGAGGATTTCTGATCATTTCTATCTTGTACGTATCTTACGAGGATCGGATCATATTGAGGAAGACTATACTATGTATGGTACAATATGGAGACTGTACTCGAGCTCCTGGGGTGCCCTTCAGGTTCGCCACATACACAGGCAAGCCATTGATTCACAGTAAATCCAAATCCTTTTTTTTTTTTGCCTTTCTCTGGTTATACTCCGGGGGAAGTCTTTCGTTTCTTTTCTTCTTGATAGTATAGGTAGCTTAGCTATAGTAGTATAGAAAGCTAGCTAAGCTAAAGCTAGCTAAGCTTAAGCTCCTACTCTAAGCTACCTCAGACCTCGTGATCTTGAAATCGCCCCCCTTCCGGTTCCCCATTCGCATTCAAGCGCCGTGACCCACGTACCACGTTCAATCAAGAAAAAAGAAAGAAAAAGAATAGAGAGAGAAAAACGATAAGCTTGCATGAAGAAGAAAAAACGAAAGAAACGCCGGATGAAAAAAAAAAAAACTCGATTTATTGAAGGAATCCACCCTTTCTCCTCCCCGTTCCCCGGAAAACTTTTAGAAAAATATGCCAATAAAGGCACTAATACGCGGACTAACTCTTCCACATCATTGTTTTTTAAACAAAAAAAAAAAAAATTTTAGCAGGCAAAAAAAGTGAGAGAGGAAAGATTCAGCCATGGGGTTCGCAGTCGCATGGAAGCCTCAGTGGGTCTCTTCTCCAAAATACTCCCTTTCGCCAATGGATCAGGGTGTGTGGAGAGGTATTGGGGGAGACCAAGGAGGGATTTTTACTTTTTAAAGTGTGATAGTGATTAGACGTGCATTTCTTAACACGTTTGATGTGTTGGCACCTGCACGACCCGGGTTAACTTTTGATTCGAGATCGGACTGATGAGGTGGAGGGGAGCTAGGGGGGGAGGGGGTGTGTGGGCTGTTTATCGAGACGAGGGTTGTACTTACATATATTCCATTTTTTTCTTTTGTTAGGATATACTTCTTTGTAACATCGAGGTTATTAGGCGATTTAGTGCTATCACGGGGTCCTGTTTTAGGTACTCGATTTGTATTTTAGTGAGCTCGAGATTTATAGGAATTCTTTTTTTTTTTTGGATTGATTGCCTAGTATTAGGTAGTTCCATGGTATTTATCCGTGAAGTGACGATGCATTAATGGTCTTTATCGTGACATGTAAGGAAAAAAAACTCCGAACAAGGGAAAGAGAATAATATAGGAATCATCAAAGAATCACAAATATGCAAGAAGAAAACCGGAACGCCCCTCCCGTAAACACGCTGTTCAAAAAAAATATATGCTAAGAGGGAAGGAAAAAACTCTAAACTATCCTGTGACTGACAAAAGGAAGTAGTAGAAGAATCTAATAATGAAACATTCATGCACTAACCCTCAACCATCTCTGGTACTAGCCGCGCGACCAATAGGTCCAAAAGCCGATATACCAAATGCTTATTACAGCTCCTAGACCGCAAGAAGGCCAGACTCTCTCCGATCTCCCGCAGTTGTTCGTCCTTGTTTGCTGGCAAGTACATGGACTTGAGTACATCCGGGATGGCGTTCCAGATTGCCAACTCGGCTTGCTTCTGAATTAGCACCTTTTCGTCTTCTGTTGGATAAGTACGGGGAGGAGCGAGCGAGCCGTTTGGAAACAGGGTGTTCCGGGCGATAGAAAGTATTTTTATGAGGATTTCTTCATTCAGAAGTGATTGAGTGAAGACATGAGAAAGATAACTGTTGTTTTTTGGTTGTTGTCAAAAAAGTAACATATCATTAGTTATATACGTTCAAACGTCTTTTTAGACTTATGGCTAACTAGTGCCAACGGGAAGGGCGGGAACGTCATACTTATCGATTAGAGACCCCGGCGGTTGCTCGGTTAGCGGCTTTGCGGCCAACTGTATCGACCCGAGTAGCCAGGGTTGTCGTCTATCGAGTGAAAATAACGTGACCAAAGTCTTCCACACTGATAATTTTAAGATTTGTTTTCTCCGGCGGGGTGGTTCCTGCGGGGGTTCTTTCCATAATGACATCAGAGATGCAGATGCGTGTCGTGCGACAACCGCGGTGGTGGATATGAAGGTGTAGGCGTGTTCGAGGTAGGTTAGAGCGGCCGAGGAGAGGGCCTGGAAAATGGATTGGTCCGGATCATCGGCCTTTTTGATTGGTTCTGGGGGTTCACTTTGGAGGAGTGACATTAATTCGGTGCTTTTGGCGTGGGAAACGGTTTTGGGTTTGACTTTGTTCGGGGCCGTTAGGACCGTGACCACCTACGTAGACGGTCAGTTATGTATGGCCCAAAGGGATAATTTCCCTCCCTATCGTAAGATAATGGCGATATACCTTCGTGATCATCTCGAAGAGCATAAACGGCTCGCTCAGCCTATCGACGACGTTCCACAATACCATATTGGAAAGAATCTCTCGAACCAAGAGTCGTTCGCAATCCGATTGTAGGTCCTCCGGCGGTAGGAGAGCCGTGAGCACCCCAGACCCCAGCATCTTGAGGTAGAGCCTTTCGCTCTCCGGGGAAGAGAGTAGGGCAGGGTGTGGCTGCATGCTGTGGAAGATTTCATTGACAGTTGCATGTGGAAATAGTGCGGTAGACTGCCGCTCTAAAGCGACTCGGTAGTCTATGGCGTCGGTTAGTTTCCCCCCACTTATGCAGCTGCAACAGTTCTGGGATTCCGGCTAGACGGGCGTACCTTTAACGTGGGTTTCCAGTAGGACAGGGGCTTCCTCTAGGAGAAGGGTCTCTAGGTCCACCTATGCGAACGAACGATCGAACGATCAATATGCGTGGCGTGCAGGATGCATGATGTAACCCACGAAGCTATCTATATACCTGGCGAATACGCTGCTCTAATGACAGGGTGCAGTGGGCAATAATGAGAACGATCTCGTCGATAAATTCGTGGTCCGGTGTGATCTTTTGGTACCACGATTGGACGAAATCCCTTCGAAGAGCATGACTATGGTTAGCGTGCTATTCAAACCAAAATATGCATAGGCCTTTTTAGGATATATTTTTTTGGTAGCTTTAGGTATAAATTTGTATATAAGGGTACCTTAATATAATAGATATGAATCCATATAGTTGAAGATCAACTTTAGGCAGGGTGGTGAGAGCGGGCAGGACCTCCTCGATGCTCTTCCCCACAGGCGCGTGGGCACAGAGAACGCGTTTCGTGAGAGCTGCCAGGTTCTTCTCTTCCGAATCGGCGAGAGGGGCACCCGGCCGACGGGTAGAGGGAGGCATCTTGTGGGGTCTTGGGCGCACACTATTCATGGCTGGAGTATTAGATTTTATTGCACAGTTGAAATTATAGGGAGGGCAAGCATACGGAGGTTATTAATTATTTATGTCGGGAATTTGAGAGTCATCAGATCTGACGAGCACGACACGGAAGTGATTGGGCAATCTGAGAATAAAGTATATTCTACAAGTTTACGATCGGTCAATAGCATGAGGGTAGTGACTGGAATGGATGATGGATGGAGTGGATGGATGGATGGATGGATGTTGGAGATGCAGTGCAGCCAGTGTCCGTGTGGTGTTTAGTGAGAGGGCGCATGACATGACGTTGGGCATCACAAGCGAGCCGGATGGGCTGGGACTCGTGTGACACAAAGATCCCGCTGCATCCAATTTAATATACTTACATCTTACATACCTCTTACATTAGCTAATATTAGTGCATGCTTCTTAAGGGACCAACTAACTCGAGTGGTTAAGGGCAGGCCAGGGTGATTTAAAGTAGGTAAGTCGGGTACTAAGTAAGTATGTAACTGGCAATAGGGCTTACCAGGATCCGGTTGCAAATGGAGGGGGCCCTGTTCGAGTTTTCCATGACTGCCACCCGCTATACTACCGGAAGTTTCTTCACGATACTAATACTTTGCTAATGTAATATATCTACTTAGTACCAGTATACCTTTGAGTAACTTATAGAGGAGATACTATATTATTGTATCAGCGGTTGAGTGAATTGATATTAATCAAGCTACCCCGCTCCAGCCGATGAGGGGCATCTCAGAAGATTAATTAATATCGGAATCGCACGACATCGCGACAGCTTCCTGCAGAGCTCACCCTTGCATGACAGCTGCGAGCTAGTACCAACCGTATTCTAGTTCCATATCGACGCTAGGGGTCTGGATTAGATAAGAGTAACAGGATAGCTGGAAGGGGGGGGATCACAAGCAAATTTCGTCTGATCTTTCACAACCTGCAACCTTGCGTGGGGTGCACTGGTTATGATAAGATACTTTATCTTCCTCTTCCATGCATCTACACCCTGTGAATGAATTTGCAATATTTGGGCTTGAAGATGGAATGATAATATATTTGAGAAATACCGAACAAACTGGAGAGACAATATACTACTTACTACTCAGTAGTAAGCAGAGATAGAGAAAAAAAAGAAGGAGAACAGAGACCTCGATCAGCCAAGCGTGTGCTTAGGTTGGATGTAATCCGAGGCAGCTGGGCACATGGTCACTTCAGTTCCACTTCTACCGGGTCATGCAGCCAAGTCATTCATTCTGCCTGGAATAAGTATCTTATCGTGCCTCGTAAACCGTGGAAACTTAAAATACTTAACAAACTGGTAGCTGCGAGCTCCCGATTATGTTATCGGAAGTGCGCAATCTACCAGTCGGTGACATCTGCATGCATTGCATCTACATGTAAACAGCTATGTGTATATCTGCTGCTGGATCCACTAGATATGTATTCTGAGTATATAAATGGAGATGTATAAAACATCCAGAGAATCCACCGTCGCCGCAACCTCCGAGTCCTTTAATATATGCTTATGGACATACACTGTTGCATCGGAGCTGACGTGAATATTGAACCGGATCGGCTGAAGACGAAATAGTCCGAAGGAATTAACCCGGCTCGAGTACTTCCATTAACATTCCAGGGCGTCGGTTTTACCAAAGCAAGGCGCCGGCCACTTCAACCGACGTCGATTTTACCCCTCGCGCTGCTCCTGCTCCTGCTCCTGCTGCTGCTGTGCAGGTCAGACGGTTGAGCTAGCTGGGTTCTTCCAACTTAACTGTGGATCCAGCCAGTTCCAGTTGCAGTTGCAGTTCAGTTCAGTTGCGGTTGCAGTCGCCGGTCAGTGGCGTGAATTCAAACAGGAACGAATCTCTCCTTTCTTCTTCCTCTCTTACTGCTGCTACCTACTTCTACTACTACTACTATTCTATTTACCCCCCCTACACCTCTCCTTTATCATCGTCATCGTCAGCTTCTCCTTATTCTCCCTATTCTTTGACGATATTCATCGACATAATAGCATTCCCAGTTCCAGTTCCAGTTCCTGCGTGTGCCCCGCTTCGGTTGTCGCTGAACCATCACATCACAATTAGCTAACTGCCTCTTCTAAATCTGCGACATCCCGGAATAGTCCGCAGCCGCCAAATAGTACATGCACATGGTCGTCTCCCATTGAAGTATTCGAGATTAAATTCCCTCTTCCCTCACTTCTTCCCTTCCCTTCGGTTTCTTCTTCTTGTTTTGTTCTTCCGTCGATTCCGGATTCTCAGGAACGGAGCCTTTTTTTATACATCTATAAACGGCGCACCGCGGCCATGTTCATGCGCATGCTCCACAACACCTCGTTCAGTAGCTAGTTAGCTCCAACTACCGCTAGTCTCCAGACTACAAAGGAATTCCGGGATATCCCTCGAAGGGGGCTGGATTGAACTATTTCCACAATTTCGAATTCGATTTTCTCAAAAATAATACATCTTCAAAGTCTTTAACAATGTCTACGTCTACTGCAATGCTTCATGACGCTCCAGTCGTCAAAAGGCGAACCCGAAGAAGGCTGCTCAATCGTATGGGCAGGGCGTCATCATCTCCACACCTTACCGAATTAAGTGCCGATGGCCAATACTCCGCTAGAAACTCCGTTTCCTGTATTTCTTTGGCGACAGGCTCTCGTCATGCTAATTCCGAACGGCATGCCGCCCGAATTGCTGAAAAAGATGCTGTCATAAGAAACGTCATGAGCTCAAATGCTCCGACTGCTGCTGTTCCGAGAACTGCTCCCCTGTTGCAACACAGAAATATCCCTAGAAACTTTCTGGAGATCCTCCCGGGTGAAATATGCCTACAAGTTCTCGGATACCTGGAGCCAAAAGAACTGATACGCTGCTCGATGGTATGTTCCTTCGTTTTTTACCCTGTATAAACGAAACTCCAAAGCTGATACACTGGAACCAACAGGTTAATAAAGCTCTTGGGCGTTTGTGTTTCGATGGTCAACTGTGGAGTGTCTTGGATACAGGGACATTCTATAAAAAGATCCCAGCATACCAATTGACGAAATTAATCAGTCTGAGTGGTTCTTTTATCCGCTATCTCAATCTTAGGTTAGTGTCTACAATCTAGATTGAATTTCAACCAAATATGTGGACAAAAGTGCTCACTTCTCTGCAGAGGATGTGTTCAACTGCAAAACGAGTTTTACGCTATCACCGCCACCTGCAATAATCTTATATCAGCATCCCTTGAAGGCTGTTCTCTTTCCAGACCCACCGTTCACCGACTCATTACCAATAATAACCATTTGATCCATTTGAACATTTCCGGCTTGGAAGCCGTTACAAACGTTACCTGCAAACACATCGCCGAGTCATGTCGACAACTTACGACACTGGATGTTTCGTTTTGTGCTAATATGGATGCTAGAGGCATTCGTAAGATTGTGGAATCGTGTACATTCTTGACGGATTTAAGGGCGGCAGAATGCTTGGGAATTGACGATGAACCGACACTGGAATCGATTTTCAAGACTAACACGCTGGAAAGACTACTACTTGGCGGATGTGACGCTCTGACGGATGAATCGATTCGTGTTTTGGTGGAAGGGATCGAAGCCGATATTGACCCATTGACCGATCGAACGACAGCACCAGCTAGGAGATTGAAGCATTTGAATATCAGCAAATGCAAGGGCCTGACGGACCTCGCTCTCAAGCACCTTGCATACAATGTTCCGAACCTCGAGGGACTCGAATTATCCCATGTAGTGGAACTTACGGATGAGGGGTTATCCGACCTACTTCCCACTATCCCAAAACTCAGCCACCTAGATCTTGAGGAATGCTCGAACATCACAAACGATCTGCTAGTAGAGTTGTCAAAGGCACCATGTGCAAAATCACTGCGTCATTTGCAACTGTCCTTCTGCGAAAATGTGTCGGACGAAGGCATGATTCCAATTATTAAAAATTGCACCGGCCTTCGAAATCTCGAGCTGGATAATAGTAAGTTGTTCAAGCCATATGTCTCCCGATATACGGATTTGCTAACAACGATTTGTAGCTCGTATAACAGATGCTTTCCTCACTGAGGTATCAACCGCAGTCCGCAGCCGGGTCAGCAGTAACCCAACCTCTAGAAAGCCGCGAGTCGGACTTCGCCTGGTATGCTTCGACTGCGTCAATGTAAACTGGACCGGAATCCAAACCGTGCTATCTGCGAATAGTACACACACAACCGACTTGAAGATCGGTAAATCCAATAAGAATTCAACAAACCTAGCGCCATGCCGCGAGGTGATCCACTTGAAGTGCTATTACGGGTGGCAACAAACCGCTGATCAACATTTGAAGCTCGTGCTTAGGGGGGATATGGCGAGCGCGAAATGGCTGGAAGATCGATGGGCGGACCATATGACATCGAATGAAGATACGACGCAAAGTAGCCGTCGGCGTAGACGAAGGGCTCGGGAAGCCGCTATGTTGGACTTTGACGATAACCATGACGGGAGGAGGCGAAGAAGGACCGGTGGGTGCTCTATCATGTGAACGCGAGGCGTTTACCTTTACGAATTCTTTTTATTTCTTTCATCCCCTCCTCTCTCTCCCCCTTTCAAACTTTGGGTCGGGATTCTTTTGTTTGGGCATAACGTTGTGAAATGATTTATTTGCTAGCTGGATTAAGTTGGAGGCGGGACTCGATCGATCCTCTTTTTTTTTTTTTTTTTTTTGGTCAAATTCTTATTTTGTTCCCGGAGTATTGGGGGCTTGAATTGGTACCGGCTGCGGTTTCCCATTTGCACAACGACTTCTTTGGGTAGAAGATTGATATCCTTGGTGTTCTCACGGAGTTGGACGTGTCATCTTGTTTACCTTGTTTTCTCATGGAGAGTTTTTATCCTGGGCGTTTTTCATCGTCAGAAGCATATGAGTGTACCCCTAAGGGGGGCTTTTATGGGCCATGCCTGGGATTTTTGATGTATATGTCTTTCCTTTTAGCCAGCCGATGGTGCTTATCATGTGATTCGACGTATTTTGCATTGTGTGGCCTAGATTGTCTATGTAGCTTTTTCAAAGCATATACCTATATAAATGGTTCTATTTCTTTCGATTCTTCGGGAACATGTTGGTCGTATACGACTGAGATTTTAAATTTTAGTAGTGGACTGCAGCTTAGAGCCTTGTGACTGATGGATCTATAGGGATGCATGCATGGTCTATCTATGAGGCTTCAACATGCAACAGGTATCAACCAGATATTTTTCTCCGCGGCTTTCAAACAGATATTCCCTCTTGATTGAGAACAAATAGTTTGATGTTAATTTGTCATTTAATCGGTACTGATAATTTCACCAAAGTAATTTTCTTTTGGGTACTTAGAAAGCTTAGTTAATTGGAGGCTAAACGATTTGGGTCTATACTTTGATCTGTATAGTTGAATGTAACATGGATTTCGACATGTCGATTAACTACTATACACCGTATATTTACCTAGGTATTTAGGTAATAACGTTAAGGCAAAGAAGCCTTATAATAGTGTTGTAATTGGCTAAATCGATTATATACAAGGTCGTATAATATTTATATGTAGGGCCGGACTGCTAGCTATACCAAAGCTTCTATAAACTCATAATATAATCTTAAAACATAGGACGTCAGGAAGCTTACGCTTCAATTTTAACTTCTCGACAAGTAGTTAGGGCTGAGACTGGTGCTTTCACTCAACCAGACTAGACTTAATTAAAGCTTTAAATTTGTTTAAATTTGTTAATTAGGCACTTTAGGATCGGTCTCGAGCAGGCCGTGTCGCGAATTATCTCGTAAACCAAATGCTGCCGCGTACTTAATAGCTAGAATATACAATTTGTATTTGTATCTTATACAATCGTATACTAGCGACTTGGATCGCCGGCTTATTACTGAGACAAGGTATGAGATTAGAAGTTTTTCGTCGCTTCATGGACGTACGGTCTAGAGGATTGTTTTTATAGAGAGTTTAGAGACCTATCCCATGATTGATTTCTACATTTGTTTGAATGAACGACAAAGACGTCTAGCTAGCTCTCTGATCATGAATTCTACTTAAATACTACATATGTAGTCTATAAACGTTAAATACATAGTCTATGCAGCTTAATGACTGATAAAGGGCTAGACTTACAACTAAGAGAGCGAGCCCCCACATTTGCATACTCATAAGCTGTCAAAACGTGGCTGAATTCTGAGGGGATCGCCAAGTACTTCTTGCATATGCAAGAAATTTGAAAGCCTTCCATGCTCGATTTTAGGGGAAACTATTATAAGCGAAACATTGATATAGGGATATATAAGTCAGCACATATGTATTTACGCATAAGGGCCGGGGCTCTACTATAGTACTATGGTCAAGGATTCCCCGGATACCTAGAGAGACATAATAGCGACCGGTGCATAGTTCTTTACGCATGTTGACAAGAAAATGTTGAGCTTTTATCACGTGCTATATCTATGATGTATCTGTATACAGGTGAAGAGTTTAATAATCTGGATGTTGCATTTAAGATTTGGATGGCTTCTTTCAAGGGATGTATCTCGAAGTTCTTAGTTAATAATTTCCATACTTTGGAGTAGTTAATATTTAAGAAGGCTATGAGCTCTATATCCAACTAGAAGCTTAAACTATAGTCGAGGAAATGTTCGATTTAGATGTAGATAAACTTAACCTCGAATCAGGATTTAGATCGTGAACTCGTTGAACATACAATTAGGGCCTGACCCAGAACTTAAGCTATCAGTCAATACAAGACTAATAGCAGTCCAATTTCAGGGAATCTAACAGCTTGAGAAGAATTTTCCCCCAACGGTCAATATGTTTTAGCTTCAAATCCGTGAAGTCGGTAAATCCCCGATTGGTCAGCAGGCGGGCGGTTAGCAATCAGTCGACACCAGTCAGGAGATACTCAGAGCTGCGTGCCGTGTTTTGGCGTGTTGGAATTGTGTGGTTGGCCAGAATCGGCAAGTTGGACTGTTCTGGGATGGTCACGTGGCCGTGTAATCCATGCGCATTCTTCTGGTCACCCGCATCGAATCTTGTCCCGTCCCAGAATCCGCTAACAGACCTACATCAGCTCGAAACCAACCTCTCTGACCTTCTCCCTTCAACTGTCTTTTCCCTTTCCTTTCATCGAATTTCCTCTGGTAGGCTCTAGATGAAGAGGAGATTTTTCGCCAGTCTATCGCTCATATCATAGTATCATTATACCGTTAGCGTTTTTGTTATTCTTTAAATCCCTCGGAGTTCTTTCGGCATTAGTTTGTACTACGAACTGAGGCACATCGGGAGTCATCATCGCATTCATTGTACTCGTCGTCATCGACTTCAACCCCGGAGAACATGTCGAACTCCAAACCTCTCATTCTGGCCCTTGTGTACGTTACTCTCGATCTTGCATCGACTTTGGAAATGTCATATACTTATACTATCTCTATCTCTGTCTAGGGCTGGTATGCTTCTGACTGGGTGCTCCAACACTCTTCTTACAAAATGGCAAGACCAGCAGTGTGTCCGGAACTGCGACGACCCAGATCCGCGAAAGCGCGAACACTTCGAACAACCCGTCATCCAGACTCTTCAAATGTTCATCGGTGAAATGGGATGTTGGCTCGTTATCGGCTTGTACAAGTTGTACACCAGATTCCAACAGAAGCGTAGTGATACAGATGGATATCAGCCGATCGCCGATACCGAACCTTTGGAGGATCCAGCCGAACCTAGTAGTCCTGTGTTGAAGGCTCTGACACCAAATTCGAGGGAGCGTCCGGCGCTGAGTGGATGGAAGATATTGCTGTTGAGTTTGCCGGCTAGTATGTGATGATGTGCTGTCCTGTGGGGATTTCTGGAAGGGTCTTGGCTAATATGTGTGATAGTCTGTGATATTTGTGGAACTACGTTGATGAATGTGGGTCTGCTATTCGTGGCTGCCAGTAGTATGTGGTTATCCCCCCTTGATCTGCCTATGCCGAGTAAAGCCTAACGTATGATTTAGTCTACCAAATGACCCGAGGCGCACTCGTTCTCTTCGTCGGGCTTTTCAGTGTCATCTTCCTCAAGCGACATCTCTACATCTTCCATTGGTTGGCTTTGTTTGTGGTCGTCAGCGGTGTCGCTGTTGTCGGTCTCGCCGGCGCTCTGTTTAAGGCTCCACAGCCACATGAAATTGTCTCCGATGAGGCTGACGCTAATGTTTTGAGATCCCTGATCGGTGTCCTATTGATTGCTGGGGCTCAAATCTTTACTGCTACTCAGTTCGTCTTGGAAGAGCATATTCTTGAGAAGTATGCGATGGAGCCGCTTCATGTTGTCGGCTGGGAAGGCATCTTCGGATTCGTTGTCACTGCTATCGGCATGATCGTTCTCCACTTCTCTATCGGTGTTACCGAGGCTGGACGAAGAGGATACTTTGACGCCGCCGAGGGATTGAGGGAAATGGGAATCAAGAACGTCTTCGTTAGCAGTGTTTTGATTATGATCTCTATCGGGTACGTTACTATTTATAGCTTGGATCTTGTGTCGTGGACTTGGTGTTACCTAGCAACCACACACGAGGCCGCTCTAACTTTGGTACAAGAAGCTAACGTGGGATAATATAGTGCCTTCAATTTTTTTGGTATTTCAGTCACGAGGTCTGTCAGTGCTACTTCTCGTTCGACAATCGATACCTGTAGAACTCTCTTTATCTGGATCGTATCCCTCGGTCTCGGATGGGAGAGGTTTATCCCACTCCAGCTCCTTGGTTTCGGTCTCCTCGTCTACGGAACCTTCTTGTTCAACGAAATCATCAACCCGCCAATGAAGGCTTGCCTACCAAATCGACCAGACAACGAGGCAAGAGAAGAGCTTCTCCCGGAAGAACCAATTGAGCATATGTAAGACTATGTGAATTGTGTGTGTAACAATAGAGTAGGAGAGATACAGTCAGGATATACCAGGAGCAGATTGGGAACGTTCGTTTGGAAATTTTCGGGTTCTTTTTTAAATGCACGATATCATTTTGTTTGGGGGGATATAGCGATATAATCGATGCCAGCGATGGTTTTTTCCCTTGCCTTTATTTCCTGTCATTTTGCTTGTGTAGTTTTTGGTGTAGTTTTACGATTACTTTTATAGGGGGTCATAGAGGTTACTTTTACCATCATATCAATGTTAATATAATGGTAGCAAAGGGTTTATATTTTATGTACGACTTGGAAGAATAAAATATGTCCATCCATCCCTAGCTTGTGGTGTATGTACCGATCTATGCCAAATTTACCAGAAATCGCTGTCCTCCATGTTAAATTGATATCAAAACGCCAAAATCGCTAACTTTAACCATCCCGCTGGGCATCCAAAAATGATAAGAAGTAAACCCCAAAGCCCGTCAGATCCAAAAAAGCTAAAACCCAATTCATCAAGATCATGAAATATACACCCCTTCCTGCCCCAGAGCTAAGACCTGTCTGAAAGCAAGCAAGCAAGAAAAAAAAGGCATCCATTCTACGGCCTTCCAGCCACGCACCCCGTACAACTTAAATCATCCACCACATAACCTCCGAACATCCCCACCGCCAACCCTTCCCTCGCATGCGGTTCCAACTTTTTATTCCTCATAACCTCCTGCGCAGCATCGAACCAAATCTCCCTGATAGGCGGCGGAACATCCCGTTCATATACATCCCTATTCCCAACCTGACCGGGCACTTGCCCACTCGCAATATCCAAATCATCCCAATCCTTCTGCATTGCCTTCGCAAACCCCTTTCGAGTGGAATGACTAGCGTATGGCATATCCGCCGCAAAGAATTCCGTGATTCGGACTAGACCTGATTTATGTAACATCATTGATATCCATGGATCGTTCTTCTGGTGCGGTGGGGTTGGACAGATGGAGAGGCGGACGAGTTTTATCAGTAGGTGCATTGTATGGTGTGTTTGGATCAGAATTGCGTCGGGAAGGGTGGAGATTATGGTTGTTTGGAAGGCGTGGAAGATTTCAGCGCGGGTGCGGATTTGGTGCGGGGTGTTCGTGGTACTGCTCGTAGGGTGGGAAGAGACCAGAACACGATGGGTGGCGAGTAAATCGAGGGATTCCTCACGTTTTCGAGAGTATTCTGTGAGGAAGTATAAAACATAGATCATACGTTCCGTGAGTTCGTCCGTAAGACATGATTCCATCACGGAGCGTTTCTTGGGTTTTACACGTTGGATCGGGGTGTTTAGACATCGTTCGATGATGCGTTCTGTTAGGTAACTCGAGAGTTCTCGACAGGTTTGTTCGCGCTTGGTGAGGGAGATTAAGTATCGAACGTCGTATTTGGGTTTATTGCAAGGGAGGGTTTGGGGTGGGAAGAGTTTTGAGAGGGTGGTGAGGGAGTTCGCGCGGATGTATTGGCGGGTTATTAGGCTGGAGTTTATGTCTACGATTTCGTGGAAAGAGCGGGAGGTGCATTGGAGGGAGACAAGGTCTGTAACATGGACTTGCGAGAATATTTGGGCGAGGAGTTCGACGGGGAGACGGTCGAAGAAGGTGGCGGTTTGGGAGGTACCTTGGGCGCGGGAGCTTCTGGAAATATATAGTGGGTTAGCTTTTTTTATGTTACTTATTTTCTTTTTTCTTTTTTAAATTATAGTGTATTGCATTGCATTTCGTGTGATAAGAGTTTTTATATCGTAATTGCAAGGAAGTAGACGTAATTGCATACCTTGAACGATAACGCTGGGCAAAGCGAGATCTCGCTATCGCCAGGGACCAGCCCGACGATAGCTTACGGCCTCTCCCGCCGTTAGTGGTACCAGTACCCCCGTTCCCCGAATTGACCATTGCCATCGAAATACTATACTCCCCTCAAAACAGACGAAAAGTATATATATATGATAATTCGGTGATAGCGCCAGAAAATATAATTTTTCAAAAAAAAAAAAAAAAAAAAAAAAGGGTTTCGAAAGCTTTTGTTATCGCGTAAGAATTACTTGAGAGCGTGATCGATCCGTGGAATGTAATGGTTTGATCTGTGGTCGAAATGATGGGTATTTCTATTTGTTCTCTACCGTCGGTTTTCGATTCCCCCCCTTGGGGAAAAAGTTCGATGAAGGGTGTTAGGTAAGTAAGGTAGCCAGCTCCTTATTTGTATATTTCTGGTAGGTGTATATGCAGATCAGGGCGCGCGCGACAAAAAGATTTTAATTATATGTCGCTATGGTAAGCAGCGGGTCGGGATTAGAAAGAGTTCCGTTTAGGGGCTGGATTTGATTTCGGATCCGAGTTATTCAAAGGGGGTACGATCTATGATTTGAGATCTAATTCGTCAATCTGGTTTTTTGTTCTTTCTCTCAACATATATATATAGCTAAGCTATAACCTATGTTTATAACGTCGTAAAATGTAGGAAAGCGGCACAGAAGTATGCAAAAAAACAAGAGCCTGGTTGGTATATAATTGATTTAAAAAAAAAAAAGAGGAAAGAGAGGAAAGTTCGAATCCTTTAGCTCTGTACCACCCTTCCCTTATGTTCATCTCGCATCGAATCGATCGATGGGGTCAATGAGAGGTTGTCGTCGTCCGGAATATCCACAAGTAGGCGGGGGAAGGTGAAGAAAGGCGTGGCTGAGGCTATAATTAGCCAGCCCTGAACTTTTTTTTCCATATTTACCAGTCTGACAGGGCGTTTGGGGAGGGTTTTTTCACTTTTACTTTACCAATTGGAAAATGTGGGTTGTGTGGCCCAGGCTCAGGTTTGTTTTGGAATCCTTGAAACGAATGGCTGCGCCTTTCTCTCTTCGAAGTTCTCGATTCGATTCCCGAAAATGTTTTAGAGATCCCGTCTTTCTTATGGTTTTATGGAATATAGTATCGTATGTAATATGCAAGTGATATGTAATTATGGGGAAATACGTAAGCACATGTACTTACCGACAGTGGCAGATAGGCCTGAAGATAAAAAAGAAATGATGTTGAAGTCGTGGTAATTCCCAAATAGGTCCTGCTCGGCAGGCGTGTAACATTGCCGACTGTACAACCTCATCGACAACGCGCCCTCGCCCTCTGTCGCCAAATCTTCCACACGCCACACAGCAGCAATTGAATCATAGCCCCCATCTCCACACTATCGTCTGGTTTTACGAGACCACCCCCCTCCCTCCATCTCTCCACCGCCCACACGCCCCCCACGTTTTCTATTCTTAATATCAAAATACGCATAGAAGAAACCCTTTCCCCGCGGTCCCATATATATCCGCATCTCTCAGCCATGTCGTCTGCAACCCCAGTTGCAGGCTCTTCCACCGCCTCCCAATCCGCTGAGAAGGTTGATACAGAGCTCCGTAATGTCATTCAATCACTCTACGAAATCGCGGTCTCAACATACCGTAACGATGCCCCAAACCCCGGTGAGATAGTTATCAACCAAGTCAAAGACCTCATCACCAAGTTCGATCACCTACAAACCGCTGCTCAAGGTGTTAACGACCTATGGATCCCTCGGGAAGTCATCGGGTATGCTATTTGTCATCCATGTTATATTTTGTAGTCGGCTTCTCTAATAAAGGTTCATTTGGATAGATACGTCGAACACGGCCGGAACCCTGATATCTACACCCGTGAATTCGTCGAACTGGTAACAAAACAAAACCAATACCTTAACGGCAAACAACGTGCCTTTCAGGACTTCCGCGACGTTCTGGCAGATCACATCAACACCGCGTTTCCAGAACTCAGAGGCGATGTCGACGATGTTCTGGAGAATACTGGAGGACGAAGGAACGTGGCTAGGTTGCCTGCTATAGCTCCCACCGGGGAATCTGGGAAATCTCCGGTTGGTGATAGTGGTGCTCCTGCTTCGGCGGCGTCTTCGGTACCTGTTAATGGAGTGATGAAGATGAGCATCAGCGGGAGCGGAAGGGATGAGCCAACGCCTACTGCCTGAGAAGTCGAGGCTAGGTTTGGAGTAGTTTTCTTTAATTTTTAATTTTTTCGGACAGAGGATGGCGAACATATCACGTCAGAAGGATATTCGAGCCAAGAGCCAAATACATCGGCGATGCACCGCCACTGTTGCCTTACAGCAATCGATGGAGCCACGATCACCTGGAGCTCTCGTGTTGAGAGTTTGCTCAAGTCGGGTAAATCTACCAAGTCACTCGACTATCATCATAACGACACAATATCAAGATCATTTCGAAAGATTTACGATTAAACTTTGTGGAGGCTTCGGACTGGGGTGGAATGAAACACGTCCTCGGAGCCCGTGGACGCCTCGGGAGAGGTTTTGAAAGACAAATGTTCGAGATGACTAATAGCTAAGGTCTAGATCTGCTTTCGGAGCATGTCCGAAAGAATTGTTGGAAAATATAGTCTGGTGGGCTCTCTTGGCGCATAAAAATTACATTTTTTTATAATCCTGCCGGCTATTTTGGGATGGGGGTTTAATAAACCGAATTTATAGGATGATACTTTCGCATTCGGATTCCCGGCGTGGTAGCTTCCAATGATAGACATGAATACAAACGAAAGTTCTTCAATTTAATCTCCAATGCTAACCTGTTAGCCGATACACCATTATCCGAGTAATGGTGTTTTGAATAGAATAAACAAAGGGAAACGAACGAGGCCAGCAAAAGCGCCTAGTTAGTAGGCGCCTTTCCTAACAGCAAAACTTATGTGTCATATTCAACCAAGGCCGGTACTGCGAGTCAAATCAATGCAATGCAGCAGACAAACTCAGTTTGTTAGAAACCAATAATGCCCCACACCTATGCCTTCGAAAAGTAGCTCCGGACCGATGGAATATGCGAGGTGAAAGAGTAAAAGTGTCGGCTGGAAGCCTGCGAGTCATCCGGATTTGCCTCTTCAACATCCTTCTTCTTATTATGCCTGTCCACCTTTGGAGGAGTCGCTGTTCCAGAGGTCACATGATTTGTCGGTTGATGACCAGCCTCGGTAATCGGGATGGGTTCAACCTGTGACAAGTCGGAATCTGTGTAACGGCGGCGGACCGCAGTGCCGTTTGTTGATGCTGATGTCGAGAGACGTTGAGGTGCAAATGGAAGTGAACGTCGCATGGCAGAAAAGCTTGCAAAGCTTGGTTTATTCCCGATACCGGACATTAATGCTTCATGGATAGAATCCTATAAGTCGAAGTTGAGCTTGTTAGTAAGAGGTCGGCTGCTATGTCTCCCAGTTCTTCGTACTTTATGCAATACTCGAATTGGAAGGACCGCCTTGACTTTGCGACGATGAGGGCTATCCCAGCGGTTAGTCAAGCTTTTCAGGACAAGGAAGTACAATATGCGATCTAACTCTAGCTTTGGGCAGGTCGTTACGACAATGAAATACTGGACCTCGAAATATCTTCCTTTGGTACACGTTAGAATCTTTTCGCATGGCCACGTCTGACGGATGTCGACTTCAACTTGCCTAAGGGGATAGTTAATTGTCCTTTGGGAATATCGATTTCACATGTCACTGCGTCTTGCTTGTTAAAGGTCAGGCCAGTCCAACGACTGCCGGCATTGAGCTCTGATCTTGCCATTGTCTTTGTCAGTGTCGCAGGTGTCGGATGGTCCTTTGGGTCTTTAGGGTAAACATCTATGCGTCGAACCTAGGATTTTGTCAATGCAACCGCGAGAGAACAAATGTGCCTACAACCATGCAAATATTGCGTAATAGAGTCCTGCTCAAGAAGGGCCTTACCAATCTAACCCGGATAGTTTTAATGCGGAACTGTGTTTCATTCTCAACCAGAACATCAACAAAAGCAGATCCACCACTGAACCAGTAAGGGCGGCTTAGGTTAGCTGTAAGCTTCAGAGACCCCTCTGGGACGAAATTTCTTTCCTCGAAAACTTTGATCTCACGATCGAAGTCCGTCACGGTTTTGCGAAATTCGCCGAGAGAGGGGGCCACCGCAACGTCTCGGCAGCAGCGAACCAAGAATTTCTTGTCTCCAATTTTGAACAAGATGGTTCTGTAGAGCATTGGTGGTAAGCAAGGGTGTCATGCCACTTAGGCTCATGTCAATGAGACAGAATTTAGCGTACCCGTATATGACATATCGAATGCGGGCAGTCCCCGAGTCGAAAGTCCCAGGGCCGACATCGAGAGGAAGGTTAACATCGAAAGGAAAAGCTCCTTCGCCCTTTTTGATACTCCAAAAGGGGCCAGAATTTTCACCTTGGCGCAGAATAGTGGATGGTGGAGGATGGTCGTCGTCAATGAATTCAGCGGCCAAGGCAATGAACATTTTTTGGTGTCCAAAACCGTATTCTACGGAAACAGATATTCCGGTCAGGAATTTGTTAAGTCACATAGGGAGGGAAAAACTTTTATAGACGGTGGAACTGTGGGTGGTACCTTCGATTCCAACTAGATCGATGGCCACCCGGCCTAACTGAATGTCGGCATTTTGAAAAGTGGATATGTTCAATTTCCCAGCAACCGACCCACCAGCAATGTGGAATGGGGAGGTGATGAAGATGTCCGCCTTCATGTAGCAAGGGTCACGGGAATTGATGACAGGCGAGACGAGCAAGTCAACTGGTAAGCTGGGCCGAACGAAGGTTCTCGGTCTAGCTAGACGAGTGTGCAGCTCAGCACGATCTCGAAAGGAAGAGCTTTGTGATGCCTGATCGCTAGGCGCATGGTGGCTTGATTCGTTCTCCTGTCGCTTGCGAGCGCAGATTGCATCACAATAAAAGTCAATAACGATATGTATTAAGATGCTAGCATGCTATAAATGCACGGTGCACGTCTGTATGTATGTACGAATGCGTATGCCCATAACATAGAATGTTACGGAGAGCCCACAACCGATGGCGGGCCGGCCAATTTGCGGCGGACCCACGGCCATTAGGATACATCGGATCGAACACGGCAGCAAAAACATACCTGTTGGGTTTCGGTTTTTGGGTTAATATCACTGTGGTGGTCCATATTGGAGCGAAAGTGAGAGCAAGCAAAGCAGCTCAGGTTCAGGAATGCTGGGAGCCAATCGCTTGCGACACCGGGATCGGGGTTTGACTGGAGCGGTGGTTGTGATGAGGCGTTTTCTGTCAGGAAAGGAAAGGAGGAAGTCCTCCAAGAAATTTTTGGGTCGAAGGTAGCAAAGTCGGTCGGCTGCCTTGCCGCCAGGCTTGCTTGCTAGTGTGACGCTATGAAAATTTGAGCATATTGCATCTCCGGATCTCCGGTGCTGATGCTTGGGCCATTGCTCTTCCTTGCCACGAAATTTTCCCATTTATTGCGCAATATGGCTGTTTCGACAACCGATGGCCATGACCGCCCTGACGTCGTATTACTTGTTCTCAATTTGTGTGCCGTTACTTCTTCTTCGGTTGAGAATCGTCGGGGAGAGCCCTTATATACGGACCCCAGTTGGTTATTATATCATACGTCTTTCGTGATTGTATAACTGGAAGAAACGGAGGGAAGGGAGAGGGTTCGGCCAGGGCAAACAACAGACATCTAGGCGGAAAAAACAATAAGAAATAAAGTATAAAATAAAAAAAATAAGATAAATGAAGAATAGACTTTGTGACATGCCTAAAGCCCTGTCTTTGTCCGTGGTTGCAAATTTATACACATCTGCCGGTGACAGCTGTAGTGCTCGATCCATGCGATGTTAACTTAACTTAACTTAAAGTGCCATTACACGAAACCCTCGAGGAACTATTGACCAGACATTAATATTTGAAGCTGTAGGATGCAATAGTACGTAGTGCTGGAGTGCTCGGGGCAGTATTTTCTTTTTCTGCATTGCGCTTGGCTTTTTTGCGGGGAAAAGAAGAAATATGCAGTGCAGCCAATGGTCCAAGCCATGTGATCGATCGATATCATCGATTCGAAGGACGGGCACCGTAACTCCCCGGAAAGTTTGCCCTCAGTCTCTTCTTTCATTGCTCCGGCTTCTCCTGTGCTCCGTACAATTTCCAGGCCTTCTTCTCACTGTGACTTTCTTTTTGCGGGGATGATGCGACAGGGCAGAAGGGGTGGTTTGGAATTTCGGCTATGTCCGAGCCCTCCCAGACAAGCACAATTCTGTGCAGCCTTCGCTTTCGAATCAATGAATCAATTATAAGGGGCAACGGCCCCATCTGATGCATTCGGTCTGAATCAATGGCTAATGCGAGGGGCGGATTCATCCAGAAGACGCCCAGAAAGACCTTGGAATGCTTTTTCATTCAGATAGATGCAATAAGATGTCATGTCAGCACTTACAGGACGGCAGCTCTTCGGAATACCTGGCTAAAGATTAGTTAAGACTTGATAGACATTCGGTCCCGGGGAGGGGGAAGACATGGGTGTCCCAGGAAAGCGACCGGATCCGAGGAGATGTCCAGCCCTGTGCTACGGAATCGATCAGCTGGATCTTCTTCATCGTTGGTTAGAGCTGGTGTCATTTGTGTCGTCGTTGTCGACTACAAAAGGACCAAAGACGACGCGGTTTATGCCTGAAGAGGTCAAATGGAAAAGGTGCATCCAACCATTTCCAACGGGACCTTGCAAAAAAGCAAAAGTCTTGGGACCAGGTTGGTCTTCCCGTAGTGGGTCGCCCCAGCTGGCGCTTTGCCAGTAACGGCAAAAATTTCCCGTCCGGCATTGTTTGGACGGCGTCTTAAAAGTCTTGGGAGTGATTGAACGCCGTTCATCAATGACGAGATGCAAACTCCAGACAATCTTCAAACGCAGGACCGGATTCCAGGGTGGGATTCCTGAGGTCACATTTCATTTTCGAGGGTTAGAGAAGACCAATGGGAGAGCCATTGGGAGGGATTTGATATTATTTGATACTAATAAGTGTATATACGTAGTAGAAGCTGAGCTGTAGATGGGCAGTTTGAAGTGAGAAAGAATGTGAGAGGGCCGAGGGAAGAGATGTGGTATATTATTATTATTAGGGTACGAAAAGTGGCCGAGACAACGCACAGGGCCCAGAGGACACCGTCCGGGAAGTAGGGTCGTATTTTATAGGAGAGACTCAATTATTCCAGACAAAAACTGTAAGAGGGAAAAAAAAAAAAAAAAAAAAAAAAAAAAGTATCAGCTGGGATGGGTGGGAGAAGAGAAGAGAATTATGAGCTAGCTTCCATATAACAGAAAATCCTTCTAACCCTTTTTTTTATTTTTATTTTTTTATTTTTTTTATGTTTTTTATTTTTTTTTAACTTTCTCTTTCCTCGGGGTGGGTGCTGTTTAGTAGTTGTGGCATAAAAAGAAGAAATCACTTGACGAGATTTTTCTTGCCTCTTGCGTATGCCCCCCCTTCCAACTTTCTTGGAAGCACATACATAGTACATATTCTGATGAAATCGAGTAGAGTATATGCACTGTAAAGTGTACATGTACTTTTATGTAGAGAAAAGGCAGAAAGAAACAAAGAAAATTTTGGACTGTGCCTGTGTATTGGGGAGCTCTCCGAATTAACTGGACCCAAACAGACTGACTGACTGACTGACTGAACGGTGGGCCGGGGAACAAGCACAGCACAGAGCATCAACCAAGTAACTAGTGAGCCTGGGCATGGATGGCATGGCTGGGCTGGGCTGCGAGAACAGAACAGAACATGTTAACAGAAAGAGAATTAGCTAACAGCACAGCACTCCATCCATCCATCCATCGTATTCAACCAGTAGGCGGCCTTACCACGAGCACAGCTGCCAGCTAAGCTGCCAATGCAAGTGCGAGTGACTTGACTTGACTTGACTTGACCTGACCTCGAACATCAAACTAAGTATATTACTTCTTCCTGAATGAACCTCCAAAAGAAAAAGGGACTCAAACCTGGTGTGTACATTGCTTGCTCCGAACATACCTTTTCCAGCTGCTAATTACAAATGGTTTGCTAACAGGCTTTCCTTATCTTCACGCACTTCCCCAGCTTTTTATCCCACATCGCCGTTTCCATTACACTCCAAAACTGATTCGAACCTGCTATCATATCGTCCTCGCTGATTATACAATTCTCTTATTTTATTTTTATTTATTTTTTCCACCCTACTGCTCTATTTTCGCCTATCTATTGCGTGGACCCGTCGTCTATCGCTCTTGAGCCTCCCCAGCCTAGATTTCTGGTACCTGCATCTATTGTATCTCAAATCAACCGCGCGGGAAGTCGTCTAAATCGCTTGTCGCCATTGTTTTCCGGGGGAACTTCTGCTCTGGAAATACTTCATTCGTCTTGGTGGGAAGCTCTTTTTTTTTCCCTTCAGGAATCTAAGTCTTTTTGGCGATATTCCAATCCAACCAGGCTTCAAGAATAAAATAAAATACAATACAATAAAAGAAAATAAAATAAGAAAAGGACTAAACTAAAATATACACCATCCAGAGACTCGATCAGAAAAAGTACGTAGGTCCAACATACATCCATATCATCTTCTTCTTCCTTTTCTTTCTTTCTTCCCTTCCTTTTTTTTTGTTAATGCATGCATGTTGTGCACGGCGAGTCCTGCGTTTTCGATCCTGCTACTCGACCGCCTCACTGTTTACCTCCCCTCCTGTTCACACCTTTTCCCATCCTATACCACTTCGTTTATTATTTTTATTTTATCTTATTCTTTACACTCTCCTGTTGCTTTTATTTCAATCCTATCCATCAGATGGCGTCTCCGCGAACTCTTCAACATCTTGCATGAGTGTAGCTTGGGCTATATACATCTTACATTTCATACCCGGTCCATGGCATCCATATGAGTCGAATATGGCAAAGAAGGATTCCCAAAGAAGCAAGCCGTTTTATCCCCCCCGGTATTACACCTGAAGTCTGTCTCCATGTCGGACTCTCTTCCTCCCTTTTCAGCCTTCATCTTACAAGTTATATCCATCCGTATTGTGCCCTGCTCTTCGTTTTGGAAGACAGTCTGTTCTCGAACTCGTCTTACCTCCTAACGACTTCGACACCAGTATTAACAATACCTCCATCTTTATTTAGGCACTTTGTGTATTCTGATCACTCCAGCGGCTTTTTGGTCGCTGAGCTGTCCTTCGGTTTGTTGCTGTGAACGCTGCCAGAGGCTGTAGGCCCCGTGGTTTCACGAGGTTGAGGGTTCTGTTCATACCAAACAGCCTCCATTTCCCAGTAAAAGAGGAGGTTCTATCTTCGTCGACCACACTGTTAGACATGGCAGCTGCTGTCAAGGAATCACCAGGTTCTCCATCTTCCTCAATGTCTTCTCCAGAAGGAAACGCCGTCCCAGATGCCGCCGCTGCTCAGAAGCGGAAAGGCGGGCGCAAGCCTGTGTATGCCACACAGGAGGAGAGGAAGATGAGAAACAGAGCGGCTCAAGCTGGTAAGGCTCCATATTCCGATTAGATGTCCTTTGGTCTTCCCTATGACTTTGCGTGCTAGTCGACAACCTTTGGAAAGACCTTTCGGATCATCATCCTATTTTTATTGAACACAAAGTTAAGACTAACTAGTGCGACTCTGTGCTAGCTTTCCGAGAACGACGGACTGAATACATCAAACACCTCGAGGCAACTATCAAACAACAAGAGGAAACGCTTGCGACTCTTCAGCAATCATCTCGCAGTGCGGCAGACGAGGTTCTCATGTTGCGCTACAAGAATTCCCTGTTGGAACGAATTCTTCTTGAGAAGCGTATCGATGTTCATGCTGAACTCAAGGCTTTTACTGACAATGATGCTGTTCCCGCTGGCCCCGTCCCTTCTCTTCCACCACATCCCCCACATGTGCAAAGAGCCCTGCACCAGAGACTGCTGGGACGGCCACAGCAACATCAGTTCCATAATCAGCACATGGGACAATTGAGTAGCAGTAGTGGCTTTAAGAAGATGAGAAGACTATCCGAGTCTTCTTTCTTCCAGAAGCCTTCCACGATGGCTGGTTCCCCAACCAGAAAAGTCACTTCACCGGCTGTCTCCGTAGAAATGACCTCCCCAGTGACATCTGAGCCTTCGCCTGCTGTGGGAGGGTCTAACCACACCTTCCTTGCCAGACCATCTCCAATAGCTGGTCCTAGACGCTTCTCACACGCCCCGGACCTAGCATCTCTAGCGACTCTCTACCCCCAGCAATATCAAGCCCATATGGATAAACTAGGTAAGATTCTCTTCTCCAAAAAAAAAACAAAATAGCCCACCTATACTCACAACGCTTACAGAGCAAGAATACGATGCCGAAATGTACGACGAAAACGAGGGAGAGGATGATGACGACCACCCAATCGAAGGTCACGAAGTTCCAGGTCCACTCTCAAACTCGGAATTCGCCATGAGCCAGCGAGGACAGGCAGGGAACACTCCGATGACAAGCGGCCAACGAAGCCAGCAACTTCCAGCGCTGGCTTCCGCGGAAGGTGGAACAGGATCCCAGTCGACATCCGGTAACAGCAAGGAACCGAACGGATCAGCCAGCGAGAACATGCTCCAGCAGTACTACAGCACTGGATCGTGGACCGTGGATTTGTTCTCCGACCCTTACATGATGGGCCCACTTCAATTCCCAAATCCATTCACTAGCTTCCCAACCAGCAGCATGAGATAAACAGCCCGATCGACTGGAACCGCAGCATCGGGTTTTTCCTCCACCAGTATCCAACGTCGTCCTTGTACAGATCATCAGCACCTATTCAACATAACTATATATTCAGCTACGGCTATTCGGGCACATTATTTACCAAAAATCACAATACCAAAAAGTTATTCGGTTTCTCTTTCATGTTATCTGGAACTCGTCACGATGCGATTCGATCATATTTGTTTGGTGTACATTACTATTATCTTTTAACGACCAATGCATAGTTAACGGCGGGGAATCATTATGTTTTTCTTTCTCTTTTCTTCTTTCTTTCATATTTTGCAGGAGCCTGGATTGGTAGATGCCTCTCTGTCTTTTTTTTTTTTCTTCTTTTTTTTTTTTCTTCCAGAGCTCCAAGGAGTATGCTCTTCGGTACAGCATTTGCATCAAACCCACATTTCAGGCGAACTTGGGAGCTTCTTTACTTCCCTTCAATTATTCCACCCCTCCAAATTTCTTAAGGATATCCTATTCCTTTCCTACTTAATACCTGTCTACTCAAATCATCAAATGTTGAACTTGAGCTCATTGAAGTTAAGGATTCACCTACACCGGTCTGATTGTCTTTATTTTTTATTATTCTCATTTCCCTCAGAGCCCCGTACGAAAAAACCATATTTTCCTATAAGAAGCGATACGTTTTTGGATCTATTACTATTACTACTACTACCATTGAGGCGTTTATTCTTGATATTCCATAGCTATAACTACTTTACTACTACCACATACTTATCATTGGTTCCAGAGCTCTTCAATTCCAACCATGCATCCCCATCCTATCCTATCAAACCTCGTAGTCCAGCCCATCTTAGCTTTTCCTGCTCGGCTGCAGGCTGTGCAGTTCCGCGTGCCGTTTTCCCTCCAAGAACCTCTCTTTCTTTTAAGTATTCATGCATGAAACCAAGCCCGGGCTAGTGAATTTTCTCAGATGGGATCTTAAATACGATTCTTTTTTTTCAAAACCCACAGACCAAGTTGAAGGGATATAAAATGCACCTCCATCGGTAAGCGGGACTAGCCTTCATCATGAAACCTAGATACCCGAGTTTCCTGAGAGTGGGAAAAAAAAAAAAAATTATTGGAGCTGAGCTCGTCTACTTCGTCACCATTCAAAAAAAAAAAAAAAAAAAAAAAAAAACCAATTGACTTAGAAGACAGAAAAATCTCTTTATTCTATAACATGCATAGAACATACAGACATGTACCCGATCATATATTTCTTTTTCCTCCAACCACGTTTAGACGTCTCAAAAAACCACAGGCGTCCGAGAAAAAAAAGATGGTGGTGTGCAAAGCTAGCTATTCTGTTAAGCCCCGTGACCTACCTAAGTTAAAATGTCAAGGCATGTTGGCACCCTTTTCTTTCTTTCATTTTTTCTTTTGGGAAGGGGGACTTCCCTACTTCCCCGCAATGTGTTGATACGTGGCCAGCCTTTTGGGGACCGCAGATGCTTTTCTTCCCTTTCCCACTTGAATCACAAATCACAGGTTCTTTGCATTCGGGGAAACATCATTGTTACAATGCGTCGGCCATCAATCGTATGGGGAAACAAGGAATAAAAAAGTGTGGAGCGAAAAGGCAATCCGGATGGGAAATGCCTCATGCAAAAAAAAAAAAAAGAGTCGGGAGCAACTTTTTTTCCTTCTGGCCCCCAGCCCCTTGGCCGCACTTTCTCCACAATTTTAATCGATCTTTTCTCCTTTTTTAACTATTTTGGTTTTTTTATTTGTTCTAGTTCCGGTTTTCGCACACTGTGCGATCATGTAGTGATGATGTATGGAGCACAGTTCGTAGTTATGTTTCCCACTAAAAACCGTTGAACCCGACTCTTTGGGGAAGAAAAAGAAACCCAAAAATCCGGGGTGCATGACGGGAACATGCAATGCTTTTCTCTCATCCTACTTTTTCTTTTTTTTTTCTTCTGTTATCACCATACATATGTGACTTTTTTGACGAAAGCCAACGTGGAATGTTTTAGCTTCGCTGGTTCTTTTTTTTACACGAGAACATGTATGTATAGTATGTATTCCGTGCTTTCTTTCTGTCCTTCGAAAGCTAATGAGGTCCAGCCAGTCGGTCGTCAGAAGTCTGTGTGAGCTCCATGTGATTCTCTTCTGCAGCATCAATTTTTTTTTGCCTAACCCTCCTAAATTAACGACGAATGAGATGGGAGGTAAACGGAACAAACGAAAAGGCCAGCGGATCTGATGAAAAGGTTACTCGGGTAGCGATTGTATACCTCGTATCATTCATTTTCTTACAAAGAATACGGGAATATACGGTCCTATCCCAGCCTACCTTGGCAGGTGTGTATTATACTCCAGAGTTAAACTAAAGTAAGTACTAGAGAATGATCTTGTATCGATCATTAAGGGAAATCTGTCACGCGAGCAGTTTTCCTCCTCCTCATCCTCCTCCTCCTCCTCCTCCTCCTCACCAAACAGACAATAAAAAGAAATAAAGAGAAGAGAGCTGAAGTTTTCCACCATACGCGAACGGAGAGAATCCGGGGTAAGAAAAAACAACCAGCTGACCACGAGAAGTAAAGAAAAAAAACAACGAAAACGAAGTAATCTCAAAGAGAGAGAGCTCGTGAGGCTCAAAGCGGACTAAATCAACCAAAGCAAGCAAAAGTACTTAGCTAAGTAGTTAGAGGTGTAAGCCTGTTAACCTTGTCCAAGCTTTATGTTGGTGGGTACCTGGTCGATAACTTTCCCCGCAATATAGACAGCCTACATACATACTATACCTGGATGACCTATCTATGATGCAGGTCTCGTGTGGTCGTTGCCGGAGAAAAAAAAAAAAAAAAAAAAAGTGGTCATGTTCCTGCCTATCCTGAATATGAAAGGAGGGTGATGAATCCGAGAAAATAAGTACATACCACCATGGGATCGTATCGGTAGCCTACCCCCCCTCCCTTTTTCACCGATGTTATTTTTATTTTTATATACATGTACGTGACCACATGCTAGAGATCCTGGAGGGGGAAAGGGTTCTGGAAAAATCTGGGGAAATAGTTAAAGGAAGGAGAGAAGAAAAATCTGGGGTATGAAACATTTTCGGGTGACTTTTCCTAGCGTTGCATATTGGGTGTGCAGGTGAGGGTTGTGTAAATAAGGCTAGACTCGAGTGATTTTGTGTAGTTTTTTGTTGTTGTTGGAGGAAGAGGTGTTGTTTATGTGGTATTTTTTCGGCTCTTGGAGGATGTCCGAAGGATTTTCGTTTCTAGTTTCTTCCTATTGCATACCTAGGTATATTGCTGACACAAGCTTTCCACAGAAGAGGATCTGTAATCGAAGCTATGCTGCAGGCCGGTATCGAATGTTAAGATCTACGAAGGTACCTAGGCAGGAAATAAACCCGGCGGGAGGCGGATGTCCGGCGATTGATGCGCATACACGGATTGTCACGTCAGCGCATCTATGTCTGTCTGTATGCCTACTAGTTAATGTATAGGTATCTATAGCAAATATTCCTGAAAGAGGAGAAAAAAAGGTTAAACTTCTATTTGACGATGACTTCAGAGCTTAAGCTCGCTTGCGCTTTCCTAATTAGAAAAAAAAAAAAAAGAGAGAGAGAGATCTGAAAGGTAAAAACATCAAGAATTCCAGAGATAAATCGCTATTTTTTTTTGGCTGGTGGCTAGATCCAAATCGCAATATGAAGGCTCTATCATTGCATGTAATTGGCTGGCTTCAAGGCTAAAAAATTCATGGATATCGGCTGTGACAGACATATGAGAAAGAAATAGGAAGGAGCGCAAAGCATTGAAACGAAAACTAGATAAGGAACCGTGAGGGTAATAGATAAGGCCGTTCCGAAGGTACACCCTAGTCTTTTGCGCCTTCAATTACCTTCTAGAATAAGAGTTTGCAGCTTCGAACTCCACACCGGAAAGACTTGGGTATCGTTTTCTAAACTCGAGGAGCTCATCGTCTCGTCCGCCGAGGCTGGAAGAAGAAACATCTTGTATTGGCGATTCGTTAACTTCAGACCTCGTAAGCCCAAGACCATATCCATAGTCGGTGGGTGCCTGTGGTCGTGGCTCGGAGGGCGGGAGTTTCCTGAACTTATCAGGTTTAGGGCCCGGGCGAGGTGGCAGTTGTCGGGGAGCACTTGGCCGCACTCCTGGGTTTCCCTGGGTTATCGGGGCCGTTGCATTCAGGCCCGACTGCGGCTCCGTCCCGGGTCGCGCATACCGGTTAACAAGGGATTTTACGGAGGGTGGATCAGAATCTATGCCGGATTGCATTGATTCAGTCATAGATAGACCCTGCAGCTCTTTTTCCAGGGCCTCATGGGGTTTTGAAGCTGTGGCTTCAGTGTAACGGCCGTAGCCTTCGGCGGTGCGGGGAGCAGGTGATTTTTCTTCTTCACTAAGCAGAGCGTGTACCTTGCGCTGTATGGATCCAGCCCTGGGCCGTGGGGGTCTCCCGCCTGCACCCTTTTCTGCTATCGATTGCTTATAAGCAGCTGCGGCCGCCTCTACCCTTCGCTCCTCCTCCTGAAGTTGGCGTTTTTCCATCTCCCTTCTAATCTCCGCAGGAATTTCAGAGCTGCTCACTTGCAAATCCGAAGATTGTTGTCCAGTATAATCGTCCGAAGGAAATTCGCTTGTATGCGGGCTGGTTTTACCACTTTTCTTGGAGTCTGGGCCAGCTTCAAACCTCCTAAATGCCTCACCAAAGCGACCTGCCAACATGTTTTTCGTACCGACAAGCGTAATGGATGGTGTCTTTTTGTGTTTGCTGGCCGATGGCGTCGAGGTTGGAAGACGCTTATCAGGCTTGCCACCTTTAGAGGCATCGGATTCTTGCTGAAGCATTCTTAAAAAGTCTACACTAGACTCGATATGCTCAGATACGGCGGATGAAGTGGACCGGCCTGTGGTATTGTTTTCCAGTTTAGGGGGTTGAGAAGGAGTGGCGTGTTTAGACCGAGACGAAGAGCCCAAATCACGAAGGAAATCAAGATTAGATTCGATGTGTGTGCTCTTAGGCCTCGCCTTTCCAGCTGGAATCGGCCGTGAACCGATTGTAGACACTGGACGAGGAGGCTCGAATGATCTTCTGGCAAGGTTAGCGGGGCTGTATGGAGACGTCGATACGGATCTGCTAGGTTCCCCGAGGGAAGGCCTCATATACCCGCTGTTTGACGTTGGTGTTGCAGAGATGCTTCCGCTGTGCTGCTCGCCGAACTTTGATTGGAATCTGTCGCTGTTCCGACTAGGGTGGGGTGAGGGGGTCGAAGCAGGGCTGGTCATGGTTCCCTGTGAGACCATAATAGGTTTGCTTGAAGGCGTTTCTGTCAACCCGGTCGGTATCTTCCTGGCCTCCTGGGGTGCGAAACTAGATGCCATATCGTTTGATCCAGTTAACTGTGGCTGTGATTTGGTAGCAGCAATTGGTGGCATCTCATCAAATGCTTGGTCTGCCAATTTTTTCATTACTCGTTCACTCAATGTACCCGACTCTCCCTTGTTAACTGAGGGGCTCTCCGGCGGCGATCCACCAAAGTCGAATCTTGCACCTTGGTCGTGAAGGATCGAGAAGCTTTCTACACTAGGAAATCTTGCGGAGAGCTCATCTTCGGCATTAGAAGGGTCGAGGGCAGCGAAAGGATCCTTAGAAATTTTGGGTCCAGGACCACGCGATGTTGAAGTACTGGGCCGTTGATTTGGTTCGGCATTAGGCCTCGGTGGACGACCACGTCTCATCTGCTGAATCTGAGGGAGTTCATCCTTTGGTGGAGGCCTTGGTGCTTCTTTGACCAAGGCGGGTTGATAGGTTGTTGCAACTGGCGGAGCTGCTGGGAGCGCTGTATTGCTTCGGTTGGCGGCTTTGTCGTAGATCTATTATGGATATCAGCGTGTAAATGGTTGGATGGATATGTGATTGAGAGTAGGAGTCTGCATACATTCTTAATAGGTACGCTTTTCCCTCGCAACCTGCACACAGCGCAGACGATCTCGTAGATGTTAGGTCGCTTTCGAGGGTCTTCTTGGAGCATGGAGCCTATTGTTGGTTTAGCATCCATAGCTTAAGTTAGAAGTAGGACCGAGATGGAAATACGAACCGATCAAACCCTTGACTTGCGATGAGAATTGCGGATAAGGGGGATACTTGAACGAAGCATTGAGTATCGCAAGTTGGCCTTGGTCTTCAAACGGCGTAGTATAGTAACACAGTTTATATAACAAGACGCCTAGAGCCCAGATGTCCGACTTCTCGTCTATCGGCTGGCCACGGAACACGTCAATCATCTCGGGAGAACGATACTGTAGTGTAGTATGTTTCTGAATATCTTCTTCAATAAGACGGCATTCAGAAACATTTTGACCAGGAGGGCGTGGTTCTGCAGAAGAACCAAAGTCACAAAGCTTGTATGTTCGTGGCTCCGGTGTGATTAAGATATTTTCAATCTTTAAGTCTCGGTGGAGCAATGGAGGTTGGAGATAGTGCATGCAAGCGACACCTTCTGCGGCATCACTGAAGATCTTTAAAATCTCTGGCTCCGTCAACCGATGCTGCAAACGTGTGTTCATGAAGTCAATTAAACCCCCGCCTAGAATGAACAAATATATATCAGTTTCTGCTAAATATGCCTGCCATATACTAATCGTGGTACGCACCTGCACAATATTCCATCAAGAGGAAAACCTCATATCCACCTGATTTCAGATGCGACGCGTGAGAGTCAATGTACTTCACGATATGCCTGTGCCCTTTAAGCCTTTTCTAGTCCATCAGTAGACACAACCCCTATTAGCGACTAAAGAAGAAGAAGCAGAAGAAGGGCAAAACCCCTAAATGATCTTGGAGTATGGGTATAGTATCTACCATGGTATCTACTTCTGTGCGCATATTCGCCAATGCTTCCTTATCAGGGACAGCGACACGCTTCAGAACGGCAATATCCGTGCCTTCGACAATCTGATCGATCTTAACAACGTATACATGGGCGAATCCACCTATTTTGCCTGTTATTCAGCACATCCGGATAGGTTACTAGGTCGGTGGAATCTAACCTTCGGAAAGGTATCTTTCAACCACACAGTTGTGGGAGCCGACCCTAATCTTCGTGCCCGGCTGAAAGGTACCAGGAGGAGCATTATTCTGTTTCGGTGGGTAAGAATGAGGTTGATAATGGCGAGATTGCTGCTGCGATGGTGGTGGAGCTCCCTGTTGAGCCGGGGGTGAAGCGTACTGCTGATGCTGTCGTTGATGGTGATAGGCGGGATCATACTGAGCAGATTGCGGCTGGGAGATGTGGTTGTAGCTGGAAGCCATTGTAGGGGGGTAGAAGGCAGGATGAGCCGTAGTTGACAGGAGGTGAGCAGGCTAGGTCGGACGGTGTGGCACTCGAAGATCGATACTCGAGCTCCCTAAGCTACGGGCGACAACCAATCATGTGATGCAGAAGGATAGAGCTTAGTGTAACGTCCAACGGCCAACGGCAATGAAGTCGTTGGGTTAAAGAATACTTTCGGAGGATAAATTTGAAGCGGCAAGCACGGAACTCGGTTGGAAGGAGATGGCTGCTAGTATACTAGTTTTTCTGGGCGGGTTCGGGGCAGGTTTTGGGGGGTTATATGAGAGCTGAGGTGGGTGGTAGGCCGCCCGAGTAAGTAAGTACACGCTGGCTGAACATACATATACAGGTACCTTACAGGCGATGATGAGTCTTGCAAACGAAGCTGAAGTATGGTGATATAGTAAGAGTATAGGTTCACGATGAGGATGGATATGGTTAAGGGTCTGGTAAGGTCATGGCTACGAGTTCTAGAAGTTTGAGGTTTATGGTCTGATGAGGCAGCCCAGCCTGTCAGGGTTGACTGCAGCAGGCATGGACGTGTGCAATCAATCAAGCTGACGTTGTTGTTGGGGACGCGCAGGAATAGCCTGGGTAACTATGACCGACCAACAACACATTCGATCAGATTAGATGATCTGATTAAAAAAAACGCGTCCGTTAATAGCTGAGTTTGATACACATCTGCGTGAGTAGTTTCTTCTATATTATAAGAGATACCAGGTAGTATCCAAGCAAAGTCTACTACCTAAGTACTTAGTACTTGCTTTATAGTGTAGTAGTATTAGGTCGTCGTGGGCTATTCGGGACAAATACGATACGGTGAAGAGATAGCGACCGACCGACCGACCGACCGCCCGCCAGATAGCCAGCCGAATGGTGGCGTAGTTGCTAATATATATGGTGCATGGTGGTGGTGTCGCAGGATCTATGTCTATAAATTGGGTGGCAGAGGCGGGTGATTGGCTGGGGTGGGGTGATTGGAAGCTCCCCTGGACAGAGCGTATAAAAGCATGTTTGATAGTTAAAGCCCGGCCATCCCCCCGAGCAATTTGCTAACGACGTTCCTCTCGCCACTGCCAAAACCACCAATGACACGCGCAACAACACATCAACACATATAAATCTCCAAATTCTTCTCAGCCTGTCGCGCTGCATCTGCCAGCTCAAGAAGTCCTGACACACTCGCTGTTGATGGCTTTACAGCTTCATCATGTCTAGACTAGACAGGCTTGTCACGTAGGTTTCCCCTTATTTCATTTTAAGTTATCAATATCGAGCTAATGCATATAATATCCTCACAGCTTGCTTGAGACGGGGTCCACTCCCCTAGTCAGAAACACAGCAGCCTCCCAGCTAGCTGATGTTCAAAAAGCTCATCCTGAAGAAGTTTTTAACCTTTTGGGTCGAGTTCTGCCTTATCTTCGTTCTAAAAAATGGGATACTCGTATGGCGGCCTCTAAGGCCGTTGGTGGTATTCTGGAACACGCTGATGTCTGGAACCCGGATAAGACACATCCTGTCCTTGCCTCAGCCGATGATGTCGTCAAGAAAGAAGAGGATGACCACACGTCTACCTTAAAGGTTGAGAACGGTATCTCTTCTTCTCTTGCCGACAAGGACTACCTTGATTTCGAGACCTTTGATATCAAGTCTGTCATAAAAAACGGCACCAAGCTGCTCGGTAGCCTAGGTAAAGAGTACGACTATTCCCTAGCCGATTTAGACCCTGCAGAGCGTCTACAGCGCCAAAAACAGAATGTACGGAACACTCTAGGAATGGCGAGTGAGTATCTAGACGATGATCTTGTCGAGGAGAAAGACTTCGCAACTTCTGGAGCGCACGGTCTACCCCAGACCCCTCGTATCGACACTAATGTCAGCAACTTCCCCAAATCCAACGCCGTGTTCTCCCCTGTGGTTCATTCTGCCATGTCCCCTCGCGAACCCCCTCTTTCAGCTGGGCCCCACAATGGCAATAGTGATGAATCAGCATTAAGCAAGCGCCAGCAGAATATGATGAAGCGAAAGGCAAAGCAGAATGCGAAGAGTCACGCAAACAAGGTCAGGGTCGTTGATCTTTCTACGCCGGCCTACCGACGTCCCAGCTCTGATCCTCAAATGCTAGATGATCCTGCGTCTACACCACACCCGGTAAAACAAGAACAGGGCTCTGAAGGTACACAAGGAGCTGCAGACTACTTCAGTCTAGATACACAAACTCCTCAGGATGACGGCAAGATCGTCGTTCAACACAAGGGCCCAGCCTTACCTCCTTCGTCCACCGTTCAGGTTGAAGCTGATGATACTGTCTGGCCGTTCGAGCGTTTGGCTGATATCTTGCTTGTTGATCTATTCGACCCTTCGTGGATAGTCCGCCATGGCGCCGCCATGGCGCTCCGGGATCTAATACGATTTCATGGTCATGGCGCTGGCCGTATCCAGGGAAGATCCAAGAAGTTTAACGATAACGCAAACAAGCGATGGCTCGATAATATTGCCTGTCGTATGTGCTGCATATTTGTCCTCGACCGATTTAGCGACTACGCCGCGGATAATGTGAGTACCCAAACATACCGATTTTTCTGTCATGGCTGATATTACTCGTCTTCTAATTCTGGCTGCTCTGTTTTAGGTCGTAGCCCCCGTACGAGAAGCTGCCTCCCAAGCGCTTGGTGCTTTACTGAAGCATATCCCTCAAGGCTCGGTTTACGAAGTCTACAAAATATTGCGTCGGATGGTGATGCAAGATGATTTGGACATGTCACAAACAATATGGGAAATTTGCCACGGCGGTATGCTTGGCCTCAAGTATCTCGTCGTGGTTCGAAGTGATTTGTTTGTCGAAGAGCCAGATATTCTGGACGGTGTCGTTTCAGCCGTCATGAAAGGCCTTCGAGATCACGACGACGATGTTAGAGCCGAGAGCGCAGCTACGATGCTCCCCATAGCTGCAGAATTTGTATCATTGCGGCCTCATGCCGTTGATGATCTTACAAGTGTCGTTTGGGAATGTCTTTCGCATCTTAAAGATGATCTGACGGCTTCTACCGGGCACGTAATGGACCTGCTCGCCAAGCTTTGCTCATTTCCCGAAGTGCTCGAGACTATGAGAATGAAAGCGGAAACAGATCCTTCGTAAGTAGTTATCTCTTACTCAAAAAGGCTATCCGATGGTATTGCTAACATGGAGTGTTTAGACAATCATTTTCCCTCCTTGTCCCACGCCTGTTCCCCTTCTTACGACATACAATCACAAGCGTCAGGAGTGCTGTCCTTCGAGCTTTGCTCACTTTTCTAGGGATTCAAGGGTCTGGTAGTAGAGGATGGGCCGACGGGAGAGCTCTGAGACTCATCTTCCAGAACCTATTGGTTGAACGAAATGAAGCAGTTCTTGAGTTATCGTTAAACCTATGGATCACGGTAGTCCAAGAGTACGCGAAAGAGGATGCTTATGCATTCAGCTCCCAATTCCGCCCGCACGTTGACCCATTGCTCACGCTTCTTATGACGCCAATCGGTATATCTCGTAACCCCTATCCTATGGATATGTCTCTCTTCATCAAGCCATCGGGCCAGACGTTCCTTCAAACAATGCGGCCGCCTGTAAGGGAATCTTCCGTTGTTGAGGAGAAATCAGGACCTGGAAGAGGCCGCGGCCGTAAGAAGAGTACAAAATTCGAGGATCTGCCTCCAACTCAAGTCCCTTCCCACAATCTCGATGGTCATATTATGCAGGGAGATGTTGACTTAGTCGGGCATGATATTATCATGAAAACAAAGATATCCGGAGCCAAGGCTCTCGGCAAGGCGATGAGCGTTTGGCCAGCCGAGACGATGGTAGAAGTCTTCTCTACTGCCATGACAAATTATCTTCGATCACCATACTCGTCAACTCAACTAGTAGCTGCTATGATGATTGAGGAGTACTGCAAGCACACCGCATTGGACAATCCCCTCAAAGAAATATTCATGCGTGAAATTGAGGACCTTCTAAATGGGGATAGACCTCCGGTATATAGAGATCTGGTTCCCTACATGAAGATAGTACGATCACAGTGCCATAACCTTCTCAATACCTTTATCAACATCGGCAAGATGAATCCTAGCAAGGCTCCTACCCTTGCCGTGGTTGTTCAGGGTGAGGCGGACGCAGGGCCCGAGTCATTCAGTCTTCTACATGCTGAAAGAGTTGTTGAGGAAGACTACAATCGGCTTAAGAAGGCTTTGCCTTCAGGTCAGCGCATCCTTGCTACAGATGCCCTCGCGGATGCTAGGACACAGGCGCTTTCAGCGATCGAGGAAGCAAGGAGTGCCAAAGAAGTCAGAGATATTCGCATAATTGCCGCTGGCGCCGGTGCCATGATTGCAGCCCAGATTCTCCCAAAGAAGTTGAATCCGGTCATCAGAGGTGTCATGGATAGCGTCAAAGCGGAAGGAAACACCGACCTACAGAGGAGGTCGGCACATGCGGTTGCTGTACTCGTGGATCTCTGTTCGCAACGTGGGCGTGTTGCTGTTGCTGATAAGCTCACAAAGAACCTATGCTCGTTCCTCGTTGTCGATACATCTGAGACTCCTGAGTTCCATATCAACGAGAGTCTTGAGCTCTCAATACTGTCGCTTAAGAAGGAAGAGGATAGGAAAGATCATGCGGACCCCACGAAATTTGAACGAGAGTCAAAACTCGCTCGTATCAAAAGACGGGGAGCTAAAGAAGCCCTGGATCATTTTGCACAGGCCTTTGGCAAAGATTTGTTTGTCAAGGTCCCGCGCTTACTCGAATCTATGGAGCAATCTCTCGTTTCTAGCTTCAAGGACGATGAACTACCAGAGTCGATCCTAGACAAAGATAGCCTGCTTGGTCAAGAAATTATTGATGGTCTCTCAACTATCCGAGCCCTGCTTCCCAAATTCCACAGAGACTTACACTCCCACATTATATCCCTTTTCCCTTACATCATAAAAGCTCTCCGCTCAAGGTTTTCTGTTCTCCGGTATGCGGCTGCAAAGTGTTTCGCTACTATTTGTAGCATCATAACCATCGACGGGATGAAAACCATGGTCACAGATATCCTACCCTCGATATCGAATGGTCTTGAAATCAGAACAAGACAGGGTATTATCGAACTAATATACCATCTCATATCCGCCATGGAAACGGATATTCTCCCTTTCGTTATTTTCCTTATCGTTCCTGTTCTCGGGCGAATGAGCGACTCAGACAATGATATCCGACGTCTCGCCACCACCGCATTTGCTACCCTCATTAAACTTGTCCCCTTGGAGGCAGGTATCCCAGATCCTCCTGGTTTCCCCGAGGAGCTCTTGAAAGGGCGTGACAAGGAACGCAAATTTATCGCCCAGATGCTTGATGTCCATAAAGTTGAACCTTTCCATCTCCCAGTGGCCATTCAGGCCGAGCTTCGATCTTACCAGCAAGAGGGTGTCAACTGGCTCGCTTTCTTGAATCGTTATCACTTACACGGTATTCTCTGTGATGGTAGGTTTCAACACCAAATCATTTCCTCTCATTTTTCGAGCTAACATTATCGTTTTTAGATATGGGTCTTGGAAAGACACTTCAAACCATTTGTATCGTCGCAAGCGACCATCACTTACGTGCTGATGATTTTAGCAAAACCCAGAATACAGAGTCGAGGCGAATACCTTCTTTAATCGTCTGCCCCTCGACGCTTTCTGGACACTGGCAGCAAGAGATAAAGCAATATGCTCCATTCCTCACGACCTTAGTTTATGTTGGAAACCCCTCGGAGCGTTCGGAGTTACGAAACCAGCTCGGATCAACGGATATTGTCATCACTTCATACGATATCTGTCGAAACGATCTCGAACACATTTCAAAGCATGACTGGAACTATTGCGTCCTTGATGAAGGACATATAATCAAGAATTCAAAGGCAAAACTCAGCCAGGCTGTCAAGAAAATACGTGCTAACCATCGTTTGATTCTCTCCGGTACTCCGATCCAAAACAGTGTTCTAGAACTCTGGTCTTTGTTCGATTTCTTGATGCCTGGGTTCTTGGGGACTGAAAAGGTCTTTATGGATCGTTTTGCGAAACCAATCGCAAACAGCCGTAATAGCAAGAGTTCCTCGAAAGAACAGGAAGCCGGTGCCCTCGCCATTGAAGCTCTTCACAAACAAGTTCTTCCGTTCGTTCTTCGACGTTTGAAGGAAGAGGTCCTTGACGACCTACCCCCAAAGATTATCCAAAACTACTATTGCGAACTCAGCGAACTGCAGAAGCAGCTATACCAGGAATTCTCGAAGAAGCAGAGCAAAGATCTTCCCGGTACAGGAAACAGTAGCAAGGAGCAAAAACAACATATCTTCCAGGCTCTTCAGTATATGCGAAAATTGTGTAATTCCCCGGCTCTTGTTTTGAACGAGAAGCACCCCAAATACGCAGCTGTTCAAAAACAACTCGCACAGGATAATACCTCAATACGTGATCCTCTGCACGCCCCTAAACTGTCTGCTCTCAAGGATCTACTTCTGGATTGTGGAATCGGCGCAACAGCATCTGCCAAGGACGATGATTTTGCGGTTGCTTCTAACGCTATCAGCCAACATCGAGCTCTTATTTTCTGTCAGTTAAAGGAGATGTTGGATATTGTCGAAAGTGACGTTTTAAAGAAGCTGCTTCCGACAGTCTCATACTTGAGAATGGACGGAGCCACCGACCCGAGGTATCGACAGGACATGGTTACGAAGTTTAATAGTGATCCTTCGATCGATGTCCTTTTGCTCACAACTCACGTTGGAGGTCTTGGTCTAAACTTGACGGGTGCCGATACTGTTATTTTTGTGGAACACGACTGGAATCCTCAAAAGGATATGCAGGCTATGGATCGCGCCCACCGTATCGGTCAGAAGAAGGTTGTAAACGTCTACAGATTGATTACGCGTGGAACGTTGGAGGAGAAGATCATGAAGTAAGTGGAACCCTGCTCCCGCAGTATACTACAAAAACACTTTTCTAACGAGCACGCACGAAAACAGTCTCCAACGATTCAAGCTAGATGTCGCCTCAACAGTCGTCAACCAGCAAAACGCCGGCCTTGCAACTATGGAAACCGATCAACTACTTGATCTATTCAACTTTGGCGACGCTGATATTGGCGAGAAGAAGGACAATAGAGATGGAGACGAGGTCATGGATATTGATGGAAACCCGATCAAGAAGGGTACTAAGGGTATCTTGGACGACATTGGGGAACTTTGGGATGAGAACCAATACGACGAGCTGAACTTGGATAGCTTCATTGCGACTATGAAATCTTAGCTTTAGTATTTTAGGGATTGGACACAGACAGGTAATAGTGTCTACGGGAACGGATAATGATAATACTGGCAGCTATGATATATCGATATGCTATGACACGGCGGTGCTTCTTGTTAATATTCTTGTTCTTCATCTTTCTTTCTTTCACATACTTTTTTGTTTCTACAGAGGCTGGTTGTAATACGTTTCCGAGCGCCGCTGGGGATTATATCAATATAGTATACGGCTGACTGCGTCGACCGAACCCGACACAGAGGCACATCTGAAAGTCTTGGCAAGACCCTTTTCGCGTGTGTGAAATGACGTAAGGCCGCCGGGCCCGTTTAAGCTCCGTTCAAGCAACATCTCTGGAGTTCCGAAACCCGAGGCCTGAAGCCTGAACCTCTCAGCTAAAACGTATTTCGTACCTCGTATTATCATATTATACCTAATCATCCCCTTACGTCTGGTGATTATTATAGTATCCCAATAAGCACAGGCTGTCCCTAACACTCAGAAAAACCCCCCGTTTATTCCGTATGCCGCCATGCATATTAAACTATTATTATGCTTCCCACCTAACCTTACCTAGGTAACTCTAGTCGCGAATAGATAAGGACAATATTTCTGGACCTCATGATTCCTTCATCTTTCAGCTACTACTCCTCCCCCCTTATTCACCTCTCAGAATCCTTAATTTTCGTTAAAATACTGCTACTACGTCAACGTTAACGCTTTTACTTGAACCTGCACGGTGATGCTTCGTTCATCTCGACTGACATCATGGCACATACAAACGGAAGCACCTATCACAACTTTAGTAGCCTCAACGGCCACCCGGGTCTCTCGGAAGAAGGCCTCCGCTCCCGTCGGGGGGATTCACACCTGAAACCCGAGTTTCCACACCACATCGACGAAGATGCTCTCTCAAGTGGTCGATCCACGCCGTTACCACAAGATGCGCCGCCGTCCATGAAATCGATCCATCATGCAAAGAAGCAGAAACGACGAAAGCTGTTCCCAACTGTCGACTACGAAGAACGTGTCAGCCATTTCGACCCACAGTCTAAGCATCATGACTTCCGTGGCTTCTTTGCGTTATTCTGGGTTGGGTTGTTCATTATGGTTTTGACGACGGGAGCAAGGAATATTAAGGAGACTGGTAGGGTGTTTAGGACTTCGATCTTTTCGTTGTTTACGGATGATATCCAGGGTCTTGCGGTTTCGGATTTGTTGATGGTGGCTAGTACTTCGCTCACGTTGCCGTTGCACAAGGTGTGGCGGGCGAGGAGCTTCGGGATGGGCTGGGGGAATGGGGGGTATATTTTTCAATATTTCTTGCAGTTGGTATGGTTGGCGATGTGGATTTATTGGCCTTTTGCACGAGGATGGGTTTGGTAGGTGGTTCTACGTTCTTTATACTGAGGCTCGGTTCCTATAATTAGGAAGGGAAAGGCTTGGTTGACGAGATGAGCGGGGGGCAAGAGACTAATGTTGAGAATAGGACGCATCAGGTGTTCTTCACGCTCCACACCCTTGTACTTCTGATGAAGATGCATTCGTATGCTTTCTACAACGGGCATCTATGTGAAACGGAAAGAAAGCTTCACCAATTGGATAAAAACACACTGAGCACGGAATCTAAGTCGGATACTGCTCTTCGCGAGGTGCTTGCCTACGAACTCACGTCGCCGACGGGGTTGACACAGTATCCAAGAAACCTCACATGGTCGAACTACCTAGACTACCTATTATGTCCTACGCTATGTTACGAGATCGAGTACCCAAGGACACCGAGAGTGAGGTGGAATATCGTGGCTGAAAAGGCAGCGGCTGTGTTCGGGTGTGTTTTCTTGTTGACTTTGACATCTGAAGAGTTCATTGCGCCAGTGGTAGGTTTCATCCTCGTTATTTTATCTTGCAGATCTTCACATGAGGTTATACTTGCAGTGCAGGTGGTTGATAGGTTTTGATTTGATTATATTAGATGAGAGATGCGACTGCCCGATTACAGGAACAGCATACGGTATCGGATGCCTTGCTGGTATTGGGGGAAAGCATCAATAGCCTTCTCTTTCCGTTTATGGTTTCATTCCTGCTGGTTTTCTTGGTGATATTCGAGTACGTTTTAGGCGCATTCGCCGAGATTACTCGCTTTGCCGACCGACGGTTTTATTCGTATGTAACCCACGATGCTCCCTTGCCCAGATTTTTCTTTCTTCTTTTTTCGTCTTTGTCTTGACTTTTTCTGACGTGATGCTTATCGTAGTGATTGGTGGAACTCGTGCAATTGGTTAGAGTTCTCCCGGGAGTGGAATATCCCTGTCCATCACTGGTTCAAGCGACACGTCTATGGAGCATCCCGCGAGCATGTGTCGCGCACGGTTGCGACGTTTATAACATTTTTGATATCGTCGATACTGCACGAGCTGGTACTGTTCTGTTTGGTAAAGAAGGTTAGAGGGTATGGATTCGTCTGTCAGATGCTGCAGTTACCGATTGTGATGCTGCAAAGTCTACCTTGGTTGAGCAGGCAGAGGGCGCTATTGAACTGCTTCTTTTGGATCAGCATGATCCTTGGACTGAGCACGGTAGGTTTTTTCCCTTTTTCTCTCTTCCCAATTTCTGTTGAGATGGTGTTTCCCGGATTCAATTCCGAGAGTTTTCCTTTGCTTTGACAATGAAAATTGGCACTAACTAACAACTTTTTTAGAACTGCGCGCTGTACGTTTTGTTCTGATTGGAAGGTAAATGTTTCCCTCTTATTTCCTTTCCTTTTTATATTTTTCCTTATTTGTTTTTTTATATTTTATTTCAATTTTATTGCTTGATGTTATTTCCGTCTTCCCTCTCTCTTCTCTCTTCTCTCTTTTTTGCCACCCTCTCTTTCGATATTAGATATAGACGGATTGGGGATGCTGGAGTGTTTCCGGGGAAAGAGAGATGAGATGTCCATGTACATGTACATACGCTATACTGGAAGAATCAAGTGGATGGGATGTGTATCATATGTACCGTGATGTCAGAGGGGCTGGCCTGGGGGGGGATTGGGGAAAGAGAGAGGCGTAGGGAACCTTCCCCAAAGCCGAAGTGTCCTCTGCCCCCTGACTAAAAGGAAAATCCCGAAACGTGTGACTGACTAGTGGTCGCGTATCGAATCTTTGGCCGTTCCCTTTGGCCTTCCCCCTTCTTTGGCGTGGAAAGCGCATGCAGGGCCAAGCAGCTAGCTTGCTTCAGAAGAGAGCAACCACTTTGGGAGAAATTGGGGCACAGGCTGAACATTTTAACATTTTTTTTTGGACCGAAGGACCCTTTCGAAGATTGATATTGGATATTTGATAATTATTGGGGTTGATGCTTGCTTGTATGCTTGCATGGAGGGGGGGGTAATATATGAGGGCAGGCAAGAGAGAGAGAGGGAGAAGGAGAGAAAGGGTCCTTTGTGAACATGCATCCCTGGTCCCCTGATTCATTGGGGGGGGCCAATTACCCCAAAATTGAATGATCTTTTTATGTTGAATTCAGATCTGAATTGGATTGGACTGGATTTCTAGATAGAAAGTAAGTAAGTAAGTAAGTAAGTAAGGAAGTATATTCTGTCCTGTTGAAGTGTAATTCTCCTCTACAGAAGCTAGCTAGTACAGTATTGATCAGAAGGGGGGTTCCAGTTGGGTTGCATCTCGCTCACACCTCCTTTTCCAGCCCTGGTCTGGGTAGCCCATATTGTGTTCTGTTCTGTTCTGTTCTTTGATAATATTCATTCGTTCATTATTCATTCAGACAATATTCATTTATTCACTTATCCATTCATTCATTCACTCTTTTTACTCTTTCAGTTCAGGTCAGTTCATTCAGTTCACGCTTTCGTGATATTCGTCCATTCTTCTTCCTTCGGGGTCCGAAGCCTGAATCTGAATCTGAACCGGAGAACAATCAATCAATCTGTAACATCTCCACCATTCCATCATCCCATTCCGTCCATCTCAAAGCATCCTCGCCAAACAGTCCGAAGTAACTACTGTTCTTGTCGGTCTGTCGGTCTGTCTGTCGGTCTGTTCGTTCTAATCGATCGATCGCTCTATCGATACCTTCCCTGAACGTTCTGAATTCCCATCTTCTCCTCGAAACCAGACATTTCATCCCAACACAACGTTACCGCCTTCTCGTCGGCTTCCAAACTCTCTGCAACCCTCCCCCTCCAATCAACCTCCCAGTCGGCCTGTCAGTCACTCAGCCTTTTTCTCTCATTGATCACATCCAGAGACACGCACATTTCCATCCATCCATCAATTCATCAGTCAATCTCATCTTCTATCTTCCTCCTTTACCGCCGGCTGGCTCATCGCCGAATCACTTCAGAATGTCTATCGCCCAACCCCAAATAGGTATGCCTTACTCCTTCCCTTCGATATCACTTTCTCCCTGTTCCTTTCCTACCCCCCCGTCGTCGACTCTTTTTCTTTCGCTCCTTTTCCCTTTCCTTCCCTTCTTTCTATTCATTTGAAACGTAGCCTATATATCAGTACCAAAGGAAAGGGGAGACGAGAATCAGAGAGAAAAGAAAGAAAAGAAAAAATGTTTCGCAATGAGACCCGATCCAGCCTTGCGGCACTGAGGCCTTATGTAGATGCCAATCTATGTCACGATTCCCATCGGAGAATTATCTACCAAACCTCCGTTAGCAAAGCTAAACAGGATCCACAGACATGCTTGGTATTCGATCATTCGTTTTTTATTTGTTTTTGTGTTTTGCAGTTCCCATCAGCGCTAACTTGTAGCTTTCGCAATTGCCTTCTCTAGACCGGAGACCGTCGCCTGGCGCCTTCGCCCCAACCAACCCCTTTGCTTCAAACAATCCTTTCCGAAACAGAGTATCTGCATCATCGCCAGATCTTCCTTCTCCCTCCATTCGTCAATCTAGGAACCCGTTTCTCGATGTATTTGCCGACGAGGACCATGACATCTTCTCTTCTGAAACCGACAACCGCTCAGCTAGTTCCGTTCAGGCAACCTCTCCGAGGCCACCGCAGCCACAGGTGCCTAGAAATGAACCTGAAGATTTACTGGTACGTTTTGAAAAAAGATAGAAAAACAAAAGGTTGTCGGTCGAGTGATATATAAAGCTCGACCGTATCTACCGAGCTATATTGCTATTGTTTTTGTTCGGTTTAAACAGATCCAGAGCAGTTTTGAGACTAACATTACGAACGCCGGCCGTTTCCTTTGCCTTTCTTGTATATTTTTTTTACAGATTAGTTTTTCAATCGACGATACAGATACCCAACCTACACAACCCCCTCGTAGACCGAGCCCTTCAATGAATTCCGAAAGCAGATCGCGCGGGCCGCAGCCAAGACCGATGAACGGACCTCCAAGACCTCCAGCTCGTGGAGCTCCACCACCACCACATCATGCTCATAACGGTTCAACCGGAGCTGCGAACACCCGACCCAGAGTACGAGAAGACGGAAGGGGCCCCGGCAGACAGAGGAGCAACTCTGAATCCTCCGCTATAGATGTTTTGGATCGTGAAAGGGAACGTGAGAAGGAAAGGCGAAGAGAGAAGTCCAAGAGAGATGGCGATGAGAAGAGCAAGAGCAAAGATGATAAGTCGAAGAAAGACGATAAATCGAAGAAATCCTCGTCCGACAAGCGAAAGAAAGGCGCTGCCGGAGTTGATCTTATCGATAAGCTTGATGTCACTGGTATCTACGGTGGAGGACGTAAGTGCCCAGAGTAAACTCATCATCAATTTAGGAAATTGGGGCAGCAACTAATGTGTGAGGTTTTAGTATTCCATCACGACGGTCCCTTCGATGCCTGCAATCCGCACCGCAACAAGAACAAGAGCCGTGCTCCTATGCATGCTTTCCCAGAAGGTTCCAAGAACAATGCTCTCGGTGGCTTTGATTTCGATCTGAAGCCAGGCAGTCATAGCAACCTCTTTGGAAACAGAGACCCCGAAGCCTATTCCGAGTTCTCCGCAGGAAGAAGAGGTTCTGCAGCAGACGACCTGGCCGACCCCTCGAGGCCGATCGGGAAGCGAGCTGCATCGTTCGATCCCGTTAGTCGCGCAGTTATTCACGGCGACGAATCGCTCGGCCTAGGAACATCGACCTTCTTGGAGGGCACACCGGCTACGAAGAAGGCAATTGAGAAAGCACAGGCAGAAGAAGAGCTACGACCGACGACATCAGGAGCATTCAAGGACAAAGACTCTAGCGGATTACAGCGAAAGAAATCGTTGGCCCAGAAATTCCGTGGTAAGGGCTCGCAGAAGCCATCAGGCCCAGAAGGAGAAGCTAGGATTGCACCTGGGTTCGACCGACGGCACAAGCCGACCAAGTCGAATTCCCCAACAAATGAAGATTATCCGGTGCGACCATTTACCCCAACATCACCTCCCCGCGGGCCACCCCCGATTAACAGAGCTACCAAAGGAAGCGTTTCGCAACCCCGAGAGAACTTCGGGGATGATTACGACTCAGCATGGGACAGGAAGGGTGAGAGGATCCAGATAGCCGAGGATGAGAGACGATATAGAGATAGAGCTCCATCGCACCCCGGTATTGGGAGAACTATTTCGGGCGATAGGGTCAACAATTCAGGTATGCCTGAAGGGAGCGGTCTTCTGAAGAGGGTGAAGAGCTTGTCGAAGGGGAAGAAGCGAGATGGCTCGTAAGAAGCCGAAGATGTCGTGAGGATGATATATTTCAATTGCGGATGGCATGCTGTTACTTCAACCTTTTTTGTTTCGTGTCTGGTAGCTTTTTTGCCCTTTTTTTTGCCCTTTTTTTTTTTTTTCATTGACGACGATACGGCCTCCAATCGTTTTTGCAGGCGTTTCCCATAGGCTATCGGCACGTGGTGTCTTCGCCTTTCTTATTTTTTGTCTCGACTGCGGCATATCCGTTTTTTTACTGTAGTGGTCAAACGCCCTGCTTCTACATCCATTTTCCGGTCTTCGTATCGTACTACTTATTTTATTTCGCCTTTTCCCGCTTCCGCTTCATATTGCTCTCTTATTTTTTCCTGAACCGTTTTCTTTTTTTTCCTTGTTTCTGGCACAGCGGGTCTCTTGGGATCAGGGATATTATGTGAGAGGGTCACTCGGGAATTTACTAGCTTTCATCCGGTGTCCCGTCGATTTGCATTGATCCCGTTGCATTCATCATCATCATCATCATCATCATCGGTATTGCATCTTTTCATTTTTTTAATTAGCTGTTCTTGATCGAGTAGTATACTACCTTATTAGTGGCAGTAGTGGCAGCAGCAGCGGAGGTGGTGGTCGTAGTAGACATGGTTTTTTATATCTGCAGCTTGCTTGCAGTAGTAGATAAAGATGCATGTCAACCATTAGCCCTTCCTGTTTCTTTTTATAATCAAGCATTCAGGCATCATATCATATCATAATCAATCCAATTCAATTCCATCGCTCGCTAGTTGTTAGAGTACCAGTACCTGAAGCTGGCAGTGGATGTTTATGCTGCTCTGCTTGGGGAGGGAAAATACGTAGTCTCGAAAGCGGGCGTGTTGCCGCATTGGACATTAGCCTGCAACAAAAGACTAAAGTTCGGCCACCCACAAAAAACACACACACACAAACACACACACATCCCTTCCAAAAATCCCACCCACATTTTGCCTTTGCATTCCACATCACCACCAACCCACTTTCGACCGTTCACGCTTCTTCTCCCCACCCCCATCCAGTCCGTCGACGGTCTACTTTACCCTTCGTATTTTGAGGTATTCTGTCCGATAAAGTCTCACCACAGCGTGAGCAAGCAATCATTTCGCAATGGCAGCCGTCGCTTCTAAAGTAAGTCCTTCGCTTCTTTTCCCGCTCTGGTGTTTCCCCTCCAAGGATGGTTTAAGCCCTAGTTTGTGTGAGGTTTTTTTTTTTTTTTTCCGGGACAGCGAAAAAAAAAAAAAAAAAAAAAAAAGAGAATCGGCGAAAAGAGGAAGAGATGGAGAGTCTGTGAGATGGAGATGTAGGACTCGAGATGATTGGAGGGAGGAAGTAGGATAAATCTGGGGATTTCAAATATCATTTTATGTTATCCGTCCTGTTTGATGGAGGAGGAGGTGGAGGAAGGAGTTATCTGATATCGGCAGAGCTAACATCAATGCAATCATCGTTATAGAATCCCTTCGACCTCCTTGGTAAAAAGCCCATTGCCTTCAGTTTCTTTCTTGCTCTCCGAAGAATAATATAATGATCAAAAATAAAAATCATATATATCGAAAAAACCATGTTTTTTTTGCATGATGAAGAGAGAGACCTAACCCCCCGATGGATCAAAAACGTCTAACTCGATTCAAACTGGTGCAGGCAACGACATCGAAGATGAGAACGATACTCCAAAGCCACCAATGAAGGAGATTGTCAAGAAGACGACCACTTCTAAGAAAGCTGATGTCGCTCCACCAAAGGCTGCTACTCCTGCTGCCGCTGATACCCGTGGTCCTCGTCGTCCTCGCGGTGAGGGAAATGAAGGCGGTATGTACCCTTCCCTCCTTCTTCTACTCCCGGATACCCTTCATTCTATTGATACTCGGCTCTTCTATTTTTGAAGGGTTTCTGTTATCTTTATGATGTCGCTGCTCTTTTTTCATTGTCATCCGAGACTAACCAATGACTTTAGCTTTCCGAGACCGTGGAGCCGGCCGTGAGAACAACCGATCCAAGCCAACTGACCAACAAGGTGGTCTAAGAGAGCGCGGAGGTCGCGGAGGTCGCGGAGGTCGTGGCGGTCGTGGAGGCCGTGAATTCGAGCGTCACAGCGGCACCGGCAGACTGTAAGTCACATCTTCTGTTTATCTTTATATTAGCAAGGGTTTAGCCCTCCGAGGATAGTTTTTACTAACCTATGATAAAGTGATACCGACAAGCAAGTCTCTCAAGGCTGGGGCAGCAACAAGAACGAATGGACCGAGGAGCAAGCTGGTGAAAGCATTGCTCAAACCGAGGCTGCCGGTGAGGCTCCTGTTGCTGCCCCCACCGCTGAGGGTGAACAGCCAGAGACTACCGAGGCTGCCGAGCCAGCTGCCGAGCCAGAACCAGAGGACCACACTAAGTCCTTCGCTCAGTACCAGGCCGAGCTTGAATCCCGTGCCCCAATCGAGGAGCTTCCAGAGGCTCGTCGTGCCAACGAGGGTGCCCGTGATAACAAGAAATGGGCTGCTGCCAAGGAACTCGTCAAGGATGATGATGAGGAATACTTCGTCGGTGGAAAGTCGAAGCAAAAGAAGCTTAAGAGCAGGAACGAGAAGTCTGTTGTCGAAATCGACCACGGATTCGTTGACCCTAGATCGATAAGACGCGGAAGCGGTGACAGGGGCCGTGGTGGAAGTCGCGGAGGTGCTCGCGGCGGAGACCGCCCACACCGCGGTGGCCCAGGTCGTGGCGAGTTCCGTGGCAGTCGCGGCGGCCAAAGAGGCGGCCTGAACGTCTCTGATGAGTCCGCCTTCCCAAGCTTGGGAAAATAAATTGGACACTTGCGAGTGTAAACTATTATCGCCAACTAAGGCCTACTACTACTGCTACCACTACTACTACCAACTTATCTGAATAACTTGGGAAGAACCTCTTTTTTTCCTTTTTTTTTTCCTTTATCTCTTTTTTTCTTTTGACATGTCTTAACTTCCTTTCCTACTACTGTTATTACTACTCTAACTATCTCTTCCTGTCGATGGGTTTTCCTCATTCACTTTGCACGACTGCCTACATGCACGGATTTAACCCTCTAATCCCTCGACGTACCTGATCCTAGATGGCTCGAACGTGTGTCCATTTCACTGTGTCATGTTACAAAAACCCCCCTCCAACCGAAAAGCTCATGTCATTATTCTTTTTTTGATTTTCGTTTCCACTGTGGTCTGCTCCCTATGCTCGGTTTACTTGATGTGTCCCTCTTCTGTGCCTTCCTTCTCTTTATCTTATTTTATATTATTCCCTGCTTTTCTGTAGCATCAATCAATCGGTCAAATGGGAATTGTCGTGGTCTTGTTAACGTTTTTCTTCTTGGTGTTCCAAAGGCAGCAAGGGGGTTACGTTCTTAGCTAACTTAACTTAACTATCGGCCTCGAGGTATATACAAACTTTTCATACATACAAAGGCTAGCGAAGCAAAGAAGAAGAAAAGAAAGAAAGAAAAGAAAAGAACAAAAAATAAAAAAAAGGACCCTATTTTCTGTGGGCACAATGGAAGGAAGGAAGAAAGAAAGACAAACGAGAACAAAGATAAACGTGACAAAATGAATTGCGAGAGCTACCTGCTTTCTTTCTTTCACTTTGACTTTGAGGTAGCATAGGATAGATAGTGTAGATGCCAAGTACTATATGACCTGCCATATGTTTGTTTTTTTGAATGGGACAATGCAATGAACTACTACTAGTATATATACGTTACTGAATACCCATACGATACCGGTGATGCCTCTTTCTATATACTGGCTTAGTTGACCAATAATTTCCCAAGTATAATAAAGGAAATTAATAATTGTAGGGCGGGCGTTAACTCTGATCTGGTGGGAAAGCAGGGCTGGCTTTACCAGAACTGCTTACCTCACCGGTCCCACACAGCTCAGCCTTCTTCTTCTCCTCTGCCAGCCAGCCAAACAGATTAAACGTTTCTGCTATGTAAATTATAAACCCCCCCGCTTACCAAAAATATCCGACATCCCCAAAACAGAACATCGAAAATTCCTCAACTTCTAAACTTCTATCCAACCCGATCCCATCCTGCTAGGAACCTTCTTCATCAAACCGTCACTGGCTATCTCCATCAAACCGGCTCACTTTATCTCTCTCCATCTTCGTGTCGGTTGTTCTCTCCTCTCCTGCCAACTACCGAGCCTCGTTGACCCGATCTTCCCTCCTCAAAGGTTCCAAAGATAGTCCGCCACCACCCACCCACCACCACGGAACGACCACGAGCACGGCCCTAATTCCTTCGCTTGTTCCACCCGACTTGCACACCGAATCCTTCACGCACATACCGCTTGGTTGTCACCTACCAGGTCACCTCATCGACGTTGACTTGACTTGACTTGACTTGGTATTTGTTCAACTGAGGGTTTTGAGACAAATCCGCTCATAACGGCAGCCTAACACAGGCATCCATCACCAACCCACCTACCCACCCACCTCTCCGTCAATCGACAACCTCCTCACATCATGGCTTCTCCAAACATACCAACAGCTCGAGATCCGACTCGTTACGATTATTCCAGCAGTACCGGGAGTCCGGAAAGGAATGTACAAGATGAACTCGAAAATGACTTCTTCCAACAATCTGCAAATGATAGTTCGACCTCGATTGTCGATGATGGCAAGGAAACAGAGGACGAAGAGCTAAAACAGTTTGAAGATATGAAGGTATCGCCTACCGCCTACTTACCTCCAGAGCTTCTCTTTGCTATCTTCGGACGACTTGCTTCACCTCAAGACCTTCAATCGTGTGTCTTCGTCTGCAAGTCATGGGCAAGATGTGCTGTGGAATTGCTGTGGATCCGACCCTACATTTCGAAATTTAAGAGCCTCGAAAGCTTGGCCAAGACGATACAGATGGAACAGCCGAGTTTTCCCTATGCTTCACTTATCAAACGCCTCAATCTTACGACTTTGACCGAAACTCTCAACGATGGAACTGTTTTGGCCCTGGCTGCTTGTAACAGGCTCGAGCGATTGACGTTAACCAACTGCGCTCAAGTTACAGATACTAGCATCATGCGTGTTCTAGAGAATAATCCCAAGTTGTTGGCTTTGGATTTATCGGGTCTCGTCGATGTTACCGATCTTTCGATGAATGTTATTGCTCAAAACTGCAAGAGGCTCCAGGGACTCAACATTACTGAATGCAAGAAGACGACGGATGCTTCTATGGTCGCCGTTGCAGCTCACTGCACTCATCTCAAGCGGGTGAGGGGAACAATTCTAATTCCTATCCTAATCTATCCTTTTTAGGAAAGCTATAGCTAACGAATGTCTTGACTATTTTAGCTCAAACTGAACGAGTGCGACCAAATCACAAATGAGAGTGTCATGGCTTTCACAAAATACTGTCCTAACCTCCTCGAACTCGACCTCCACAAAGTCAACAAGATCACCAATCAAGCTGTCCTCGATATCTTCTGGAAACTCTCACACCTTCGAGAATTACGTCTCGGCCATTGCGACTTATTGACCGATGCTGCCTTTACTGGGATCCCCAACCGACCATACGAAAGCTTACGAATTCTCGACCTCACCAATTGCGATAAATTGACGGATGACAGCGTCGAGCACATTGTCGAAATTGCTCCCAGATTGCGTAATCTAGTTTTGGCAAAGTGCAGACTTATCACAGATCGTGCAGTTGCCGCAATCACGAAGTTGACTAAAAATTTACATTACCTGCATCTGGGACACTGCACGCAGCTGACCGACCAAGCCATCGCACAACTGATCCGATCCTGCAATAGAATCAGATACATCGATCTTGCTTGTTGCCAACGATTGACGGACCGCAGCATCACTCAGCTTGCTACCTTACCGAAGCTTCGAAGAATTGGCCTGGTCAAATGCAGTAATATCACCGATAGGTCGTTGATGGCACTTGTGCATTCGTCCAGGTCCCATCCTTGTGCACTAGAGAGGGTTCATCTCTCCTACTGCACCAATCTCACTGTTGACGTATGTTTCTCTCTCTATTTCCCTTCTTTTTATATATTCTAGCTTGAATTGAGCTAACGAGTAATTTAGGGCATTCACGAATTGATCAACTCGTGCACCAAACTCACTCATCTCAGTTTGACTGGGGTCGTTTGTTTTCTCCGCAAGGATCTAACTCGCTTCTGTCGACCCCCACCAAACGGTAAGACAATCTCGCATACCCATCATTTCTTTGATGCTCTTTTGGCTAACCAACGTTGCTTTTGTAGAGTTCAACGAACACCAGAGGGCTGTTTTCTGTGTTTTTAGTGGACCTGGTGTGGCTAAGCTCCGCAACCATCTCAACCACCTTTCACATACCAACGGTACCCTGGCACCAGATCAAGCTTATTACGACGATAGAGAAGAACAAGACACCCCTCTTGTTGACGAAGAAGACGATGAAGACGAAGAGGAAGAGATACAGGAAGAGTAAACCGCTTTCAGCGATGGTTTTTTCGATGAATGGCGATCTTGTCTACGGAAATTAATTGGCGTGCTTTTTTACTTTTTCCCCCCTCTATTTTATCTTTCTTCGGCGGTACAGCGGGATATAAACCTTGTGTACTGACTTTATGAACACCCCTCACCCACCTCATACTTTTATTTACCTTCCTCGCCCTCATCTACCTCCTACCTCCATTCCTAACCCTATCACCACTTTTCTTTTCCTTTGATATGAGATATTTCCTTACTCAGACAGAACAAGGCGTTTTTTGATAAGCTAGCGTTGGCCTTTTTCTCTATTTTTTTTTTTTTTTTTTTTTTTTTTCTTCTACTCTCGCTTTTATGAACCAAAAATAATATTATAACGTATGTTGAGCGTCTGGCGGGGATTTTACCGTCGGGCGATATAACGAACTCGAACAGAACGAATGGAATAACAAATGTCAAATTAATAATCTGTGCTTTTGGGAATGGGTCAGATCGATAGATGGATGGATGGCTATAGGTGGATTTGGGTTAGAATTGATTATATTATGGAATCAAATATTTTTGATTACTTGGATTCATGCTTCCTCCTTTTCTTTGTATTGTAACTGGTGTTTCTGGACAGGAATAGCTAAGTTTTGTTCGGATCAATGTCTAGACAGCTACCTGATAGCTGTATATATAACATCTCGGATCCATTATATGATAAATGAATATAAATTTTTGGGAGAAAGCGATAGTCACATGTACATGCTTTTGGCGAACACTTATTTCAAGACACTGGATACTAATTGTAGACGTAGATTGTTACGAGTTATATAAATGCATGTAGGGAAGCTCTAGACTTGAGGTTCTAAGCTCTAATTCCTGTTATACATTACCAGACTTTATTTTTATACTCCTAAGCTAGCCTCGAGGCTACTCCCAAGCCTCCAATTGCGAATTTATACACGGTGTAAACCAACGAGGCTTTGTTAGATGTTAGTAACATTTCATGTCCGGTAAGCTAGTTTTCGTGGCAAGTTCTAACCATCACCGACAACGCGGTTTTGAGGTTGAGTAGATGTGGTATTTCCTTCGCCCAATTCGGGAGAACCCTGGGAGCTCCAAACCGCAACCTGACCTCTCCCACCCACTGTCTGTCTGTCTGTCTACGTACTCGCCGTTCACAACTTATCGCGATCAAAACCGATATACCTTCCTTCGCCTCGCACCCCATTCTCTACGGACTCGGCCCCAGACCGGCTTTTTGTGACGCCTTACGTAGCTTCCCGGAGGCTCCCTCAAGACCTTAGCAAATAGCTCGCCAAACGGGACACCAATACATATAATCCCGTACGTCGGCTGAACTTGCACCCCATAGACACGTTTACGCAAAAAACCCCACCCTTTCCAAGAGCACCGAATAACTATACGCCGAGACACATACGCAACGGAATTACGACCTGCTGATACTCGAATTGGAAGTTTCGTTGAGGTGGTCAGTTTTGGCGATATCGTTTGGTAGAATACCGTGAACACCTCTAGGTGAGGTTGTTTTAGAACAGTAGCATCATGGCGTTCAATTTTTCACAAAGCTCATGTGGGTTTCAATTCTTTCTTTGAGTTTATCTGGTAATGGGGTGTACACGTGTGTTCTAACTTGTTTGATAGTGAAGCAATTCATCAGAGCTGTGCGCGCATCGAAGACTATCGCCGACGAGAGAGCTGTGATTCAGAAGGAGAGTGCAGCCATACGAGCTTCGTTTCGAGAAGAGTCTGCGGATTCATCAATCCGGTATTTTTGATCCTTTGCCTGGTTCGATCGCATTTTGGGAAATCGTTCAGAACACTGATACAATTCGGGATGGAAAAAAACAATAGTCGCAATAATGTTGCGAAGCTTCTTTATCTATTCACGCTCGGTGAGAGGACACACTTCGGCCAGATCGAGTGTCTCAAGCTCTTGGCCTCGCCACGGTTCGCCGATAAACGACTGGGATACCTTGGGACTATGTTGTTGCTAGATGAGAACCAGGAGGTTTTGACATTGGTCACGAATTCTCTTAAGAAGTATATAGGAGGTTCTTCGTCTGGACAGTTGGTACTTCTTTAAGCTAATCGGTTGGGATTTAGTGACTTAAACCACAGCAATCAGTACGTCGTCGGCCTAGCGCTGTGTACTTTGGGAAACATTGCATCGACGGAAATGGCACGAGATTTGTTCCAGGAGATCGAAGGCTTGCTATCGACGGCGAACCCATATATACGAAAAAAGGCGGCCCTCTGCGCCATGCGGATAATACGCAAGGTTCCTGACCTTCAGGAACATTTTATCGAGAAGACGAAGTTACTTTTGCAGGATAGAAATCATGGAGTCTTGTTGTGCGGTCTTACGTTAATCATCGACCTTTGCATTCACGACCCCGACCTTGTTGAGCAGTTCAAGACGTACACACCGGTTCTAGTGAAGCAGTTGAAGGCATTGACGACAGCTGGGTATGCGCCGGAGCATGACGTTACTGGTGTTACGGACCCGTTCCTTCAGGTTAAGATACTTCAGCTGTTAAGAGTGATGGGCAAGGGCGATTCTGGAGTGAGCGAACAGATCAACGATATTCTAGCACAAGTTGCTACGAACACGGATTCATCGAAGAATGTTGGCAATTCGATTCTATACGAAGCTGTTCTTACGATCTTGGATATCGACGCCGATAGTGGGTTGCGAGTTCTTGGTATCAATATTCTTGGCAAATTTCTTAGCAATAAGGATAACAATATTCGTTATGTTGCTCTGAATACCTTGATCAAGGTTGTCAATCTCGAGCCGAATGCTGTTCAGCGACATAGGAATACTATATTGGATTGTTTGAGGGATCCGGATATTTCGATCAGAAGGAGGGCATTGGATTTGTCGTTTACGCTGATTAACGATAGCAACATCCGGGTGCTGGTTCGAGAGCTTCTCGCTTTCCTTGAGGTTGCCAATAATGAATTTAAACCCGCTATGACGACTCAGATCTGTATTGCGGCAGAGAAATTTGCACCGAATGAACGTTGGCATATTGATACCGTTTTGAGGGTTTTGAAATTGGTTAGCTATGAGTCCGATAGTATTGGATAGTAACATGGGTCGCTAACTATTCTAAACTACAGGCCGGAAACTTCGTTAAGGAGCAGATTCTTTCCAGCTTTATCCGCCTAATAGCGACAAGCAAACCCGAATTGCAGACCTATTCTGTTCAGAAATTGTATTCTGCTCTACGGACGGATATCACACAGGAGGCATTGACTTTGGCTGGAGCTTGGGTTATTGGCGAATACGGCGATCTTTTGCTCAAGGGCGGTGCCTACGAAGAGGAAGAGTTGGTACAGGATGTTAAGGAATCGGATATTGTTGATCTCTTGACCGGCATTCTCGATTCCGCATATGTCAACAGCGTCATTCACGAGTACATCATGACCAGCTTGATGAAGCTTACGACAAGAATAAACGACCCAAGCCAAATCGAGAGAGTGCGCCGTGTTTTGACAGCGAGCTCGGACAGTCTCGATGTTGAAATCCAGCAGCGAAGTGTGGAATACGGCAATCTCTTTGGACACGACGGCGTTCGACGAGGTGTTTTGGAGAGGATGCCTCCGCCGGAAGCTCGGACTGAGGATAGAGTCCTTCGTGATGCAGGACCCAGTAGCAAAAAGGCGAAGGCTAAGGTGCCAGCTGCGAAACCGAAGTCGGGTGCTGATGATTTGCTGGATCTTTTTAGTGACGATGGAGCTGCTGCCCCTGTCGCTCCTCCCACACAAGCTAATGGACATGCAGACATCATGAATCTGTTTGGTGGAACTTCTCCAACCGCACAGGCGCCACCTGCCGCTGCATCTGTGAATAATATCCTGGATTTGTTCGGCGGTGGACCATCAGCACCGGCTGCAACTCCACCAGCGAGCAGTTTGTTAGGAGATCTTGGGTCGGGACTTTCGAGCCCTGCTCCTCAACAAGCACCACAAGCACCTGCGGCGAACGCTCATACCGTGTATAACAAGAAGGGGCTTTTAATAACTTTGAGCTTACAGCGAAATGCGGATGGACTGGTTGCCATCCTTGCTCGTTTTAAGAATAATAGCTTTACAGATGCCATGCACGGTATTTCATTGCAGGCTGCTGTACCGAAGAGTCAGAAGTTGCAGTTGATGCCTATTAGTAGCACGGAGTTGCAGCCACAGGGAGAGGCGACACAGCAGATGAAGGTGCAGGGTAGTCTTAAGGTGAGAAGAGATCTTATTTATTTCAATTCGTGGTATTTTTTGATGGTAGTTGCTAACAGTTATTGTTTTATAGCCACCACTGAGGCTTAGGTTGAGGGTAGCACACGCAACTGGAACGGAGAACTCCACGGACCAAGTTGACTGGTCCGAGCCAGCCTAATTGTGGGGTGGGCTGTGATCGATTTAGGTCTTGGATCGTTGGTGATAGAAACGGAAAGGGTTGCGGTGAAAGAGATACGCTAGGTCTGGCGAGAAAGCGAACCAGAAGGTGATATGGTCGAAAAAAGCAAAGCAAAGCAATGGTTATTTTTCCTTGTCCCGACCATTTGCCTGATAATCAAGGCTCTTCTTCTTCTTTGTTCTTCTTCTTCTTCTTTTCCTTTTTTTATCGAAATCAAATTTAGTTGAGGCTTTGTATGTATAAATTTTGTGCCTAACCTCTGGTTTCGAAACTTGGTAGTTCCTTTTTTGAGAGAGAGAAAGTGGTTGGTAGTAGTTAGTAGGTATTTTGTAGCAGCTGTTGTAGTAGTATACATGGGCCCTTATCATAAATTTATACAGGAAGCATTTGCATTATATATTACCTACTTAAGTAGGTATATTGGAGAGTTCAGCCTGACTTGTGTCTACACTAAGTTAATTCGGTAACTGAGGGCTTTGAATCTAAAGCCTGGCCTAGCTGCAGCTGTTGACAAGGATCCAGGCACCATTCCTCTGTTGCATTTTGAAGCTCCCAATACGTGCCTGTTTTTAACAAACACGGGGACGGCAGCAACACGCGAGATATAAAGAATCTAATTGTTCCCTCCATCAGATGCACATCTCACCCCATGGCCCCCCAGCTCTCTCGACTTAACTTTCTTCATTATCATCATCGTGGATTTAAAACATCAGCGTACAACATGGTGAAGGTACTCTGCGTAGCAGAAAAGTCTTCGGTGGCTAAAGCGGTAGCTGGTCACCTCAGCGGTGGAAGGTATCAAACGGTATGTCAAAATTCACATTTTTTTGTTTGTTTAGAATTTATAGAGAGCTTTGGGTTTTTTGATAGTAGCTAATGTCTAAGTCTCTCTCTCTCTTTTTGAGCTATAGAGGCAAACGGGGAATAAATATATTAGGAACTATGATTTTGATTATAAGTTTAATCAATGGAATCATTGCGAGGTTACTATGACAGCGGTTCAGGGGCATACGGAGGAAATTGATTTTGTGGACCGGTTTCGTAAATGGTCTGATTGCGATCCTGCTGAATTGTTTGATGCGCCTATTACGAAGAATATTGAGAAGGTATGTCGAGGGTTTGGTATTTCCTTGGGGGTTTATATTTTTGAATTTTCTTCCGCCCCTATTTAATTAACTGGGAGATATGGCGGTTTTGATCAGGGAAAAAAAGACTAATGTGTAGAGAACTTTTTATAGGATAAACGAAGTATTGCGGATAATATTCAGAAAGAAGCTAGAAATGCTACTATTTTGTTTATTTGGACGGATTGTGATAGAGAAGGGGAGTATATTGGGACTGAGGTTCGGAGTTTTGCAAGGAAGGGGAATTCATCGATTCAAGTTAAGAGGGCGCAGTTTAGTAATATCGAGAAGAGGTGAGTTTTTCTTCTTCTTCTTCTCTTTCAAGACTGGGTTATCGTTGTTATATAACTTGTAGCTGACATGGTGTATTTTCTTGGGAATTGGTAGCCATGTCATTCGGGCAGCACATAATCCGAAGGATTTGGATGAGAGACAAGCTTTGGCTGTTGCTGCTCGTATGGAACTCGATCTTAGGATCGGAGCTGCGTTGACGAGGTTTCAGAGCTTGAAACTTCAGGGAAGGTGGGGGCTTGCTAGTGATGCACTGATAAGCTATGGTAAGAAGAGTGTGACCATATTAGCCCCCATAAAAGGAAATTTTGTTAATTTTTGATTTTGAAATTTTTTATATAGGATCTTGTCAGTTTCCTACACTTGGCTTTGTAGTCGAGAGGTATATGAGAGTCCAGAACTTTGTACCGGAGCCGTTCTGGTCGCTGAAGTTGATGCATACTCGGGATGGAACGTCGACGACGTATAATTGGGATCGGTCACGGTTGTTTGATCGAATGACGGTTGTTTTACTCTTTGAGAGTTGCATGTCTAGTCCTGACGCGCTTGTGAAAACCGTGGCGAGGAAGCCGGCGAGGAAATAGTAGGTCACATATTTATACGTTTTAGGGAGCATGTTACTGATTTGTTTTATAGTAAACCGCTGCCTTTGACGACGGTGGAGCTACAGAAACAGGGTAGTAGATTTTTGGGGATGAATTCTCAGAGGGTTATGAAGGTATGGTTGGATGATATTGAATGTCTAAAGGGGTCGGTACTAACAAATCGTTCTGGTAGGCGGCTGAGGGCTTGTATACATCTGGGTTCATTAGTTACCCTCGTACAGAGACCGATCAGTATGACCAAGCTGTCAATCTTCAAAGCTTGATCGGGAAACAGACAAATGATACTGGTAATTGGGGCTGGGGCCCATATGCTACTGGGTGAGTAAATACGAATTCTATTGAAATTCTATACTGGTTATTAACATGAATAAAAAAGTCTGTTAGATGGTGCATTCGAACAGCCCAGGCGTGGAAAGCACAATGATAAAGCCCACCCTCCAATCCATCCAGTAGCTTATGCTGCATCGGCAGCACTATCCGACGCCGATCAAAGAAAGGTCTACGAGTTCGTCGTCAGGCATTTTCTAGCATGCTGTTCACGAGATGCAACTGGAGAAACAACTACTGTGAATATTGACTACGGCGGTGAAGGTTTTCACGCATCCGGGTTGACTGTCCTGGAAAGAAACTATCTTGATATATATCCCTGGGACAGATGGGAATCCTCTCAGATGCTACCGAGATATCAGGAAGGAGAACGATTTGTGCCTAACGAAGTGACTATGACGGATGGGAAGACGACGGCGCCGGGGTATCTTACTGAACCCGAGCTTATTGCTCTTATGGATGCTAATGGGATCGGAACTGATGCTACGATGGCGGAACATATTGAGAAGATTCAGCAAAGAGAATATGTGTTTAGCATAAACAGTGGGGGTAGAAGCACGGGTGCTACTAGAGGACGAGGGAGAGGGAGAGGAAGAGGGGGTAGAGATGCTGGTGGGAGTGGTAGAGCTGAGGGAGGAGGGGGTAAGAATGTGTTCGTTCCTAGCAATCTTGGTGTGGCGCTGGTTGAGGCGTATGATATGATCGCTGCGGAAATGAGTTTGAGCAAGCCATTTCTTCGCAAAGATGTAAGTTTCTTTTTATTCTTTGTTCTCCCCTCTTCTTTTATTTTATTTTATTTTATGTCTACTCGAATTTCCGGGTTTATATTCAAGGGTTTCGCTAATACGTTGATCGGGGTCCTGAAAATAGATGGAAGTCAATATGAAGCGAATTTGCAATGGAGAGTTGGCGAAGGAAGATGTGGTGCACCAGAGCCTCGAGCAATATCGAGGGGTATACGCCAGAGTTAGTCAGCAGATTGGCAACTTCCGAGAGGTAAGTCAGGCCTGTATCAGTTCAATATGAAACTTATGAATGAAACCAAGGATGCTAACATTGCATGATATGATTGCAAGATATGTGCAAAATACATGATTTAGCTGCCAATGACGGTTAGACCGAGGCCAAGGTAAGGCACCCGTGTGTTGTTGTCGACTGAGGGTTGTTGGTGCATTCTCAAGCTCCTGCAGGAGGACCAACAGAGCTAAAAGGTCCCGTTCGAGAGCACGGAGGACCATCCTTTGACATCGGACACACGACTAACCTCAGAATTTAAAAACTCCCAGCAGGCCCGGCACTGTACCTTCGTACAGTTCAATCTACGGCATCTTCAAGATGGCTGCCATCCCTTCCTTTTCGAATATTCTTGAAATACCACATTCTTCACCCAATATCCTTCAGCTCCTCCAACATGCAGTCAATGACGTCCAGTTGGTTGCCGCTGGCGAACTAGATTTCTTTTCATTTTACAAACAGACAGACCCCCTTGCAACTACCGTGCTGTTTTCCATAATACTATCAGTTTTTGTCTTTATCCTTTCAGAGATCACTAGGAACTTCAGTCAGGTTGACCGTCTTTGGAGTATCCTTCCTGCCGCATACATCGTCCACTACTCAGTCTGGGCCAACATCAACAACTTGCGAACTGACCGCGTTGATACGGCTGCTGTAGTTGCGGTCATCTGGAGCATCCGTCTAACTTACAACTACTGGAGAAAAGGCGGTTACCAATGGTCATCCGAAGATTACAGATGGGAAATCGTTCGCAAAGCAATTGGCGGGCCCGCCTTCTTCCTCTTGAACCTCACATTCATTAGCTTCGGGCAGAACTTCCTGCTGGTTGCTATCACGACACCAGTTTATCTTTTCTTGATTCTTACTAAGAACTTCCCGCAAACCGATGTGAATACTACGGCGGATGTTGTGTTTTCTCGGCTTATGGCTTTGGCCGTCATTCTTGAGTTCTTTGCGGACCAGCAACAGTGGAGTATGACGTAACTGGAATATGACGTTTTTTTATGTGTGTGTACCACGGGCTAACGGGTGTGTGTAACTTTTTTTGTTTAGCTTATCATCAAAGCAAAGAGAAGTTTAAGAAAACCGGTGCTGTCCCGCTTGGGTGGGATAAGAAGGAACTTGAACGTGGGTTCTTGTATAGTGGACTTTGGGCCTTTTCTAGGGTATGTCTTGGAACCTCCTCATTCAATTTATCAAAATTTGGGTATTTAGGAAGCTAACTATGAATGTTATAGCATCCAAACTTTGTAGGCGAACAGTTGTTCTGGGCTCTTTTGTACCAATGGTCTGCATTCAGTAAGTATTCTTTCATCTTAAAGGCTCAAGCTTTCAATAGGGTTTCCGGAATACTAATTTGCATATAGTCACCGATAGCGTCTACAACTGGACCGGAGTTGGCGCGCTTGGTTACTTGCTCCTCTTCCAGGGTTCAACATGGTTGACCGAACTTATCACATCTAACAAGTACGAGGACTATAAAGTCTACCAGAAGCATGTTAGTATGTTCTTGCCACGGATCTCAGCGGTCAAGGAAGGTGGATTTTATTTCCCGGATGAAGAAGAAGAAGAGGATAATAAGAATAAATGAGGAGGGGGGGAGTGCATTAATGGAGAGTGGGGAGGGTATGTTCCTTCGTTCTATTATGAAAAGGCTTTAACTCTATCAAAATTGAAGTCGTGACTGTTGTGGATTTCTTTTGTTCTTTTTATTTTTGTGACTTAGCTTTGAGAGGTTCAAAACGTTTGTTCATTTTTTGTGAATGCATGCATCCGGTTCTCTCGGAGTGGGTGGTTTATGTACACTATGCCGACTTCATTCCGACTAATAATAAGAAAAAAACATTTGATACCTCTCTCTTTCGGTCTCGCTTTCCGTCTTCTTATATACAAAGTTACTAGTAGTTATCTTTTTTACATAATGTTAAGTAGGTTTTTTTTTTTTGGTGTTCACCTTCAACTTACCCTATTCTTCTCTCTTTCTCTCGTCTTTTTTTGGGCTCTTACGACGTCGGAATTAGTATATACAACGAAACGAATCCGGAAAGGTAGGGATCAGTAAAAAAACAAGAAAAAATAAATATAAAGATGCAATCCGGTTGTTTATGTGTTTGTGTGTGAGAGAGAGATCAAAACTAAAAGAAAGATGTAATGATGATAATAATAAAAAAGTACTCAATAAACCGGAGTGGAGGATATATCTGTTATATCTTGGGATGATCATGTTGGTGAGGAAGGGAGGGTGGAAGGATGGGGGGAGGAAATTAGGTAGATAGCGGTCGAGGTTCTTCTGGTTCTGATGATGTTTCGGTGGGGGGTGGTGGCGGGGCGCTGGATTCCTTTGGATGGAAGTATTTTTCAAATTGTTTGTCTCGTTCTTCCCATGGGCGTTTACCGAGGATTCGGATCATGTCGTCGCGGCCGAGGACCTCCTGTTGATTATGATGTTAATAAACGGTTGTGGTTTAAAGTCTGTAAGTGTTAGAGGAAACGAACCTTTGACAGTAACTCCTCGGCAACCAATCCGACTTCATGCTTCTTCTCAACCAAGAGGTTCTTGCACTGTTCGTAGGCCTGGTCGACTAGCCTTCTAACCTCTGTATCTATCTTTCGTGCTGTTTCCTCCGAAAATGGTTTATGTAGCTGGTTCGGGTCTTCCTCGAAGTAGAGGTATCCGATATCCTTCGACATTCCCCATTTGGTCACCATGGCGGTGGCCATTCTTGTCACTTTGTTGAAGTCGTCGCTGGCTCCGCTGGTGACAGTTTCGAAGTGGAGTTCTTCGGAGACACGGCCACCGAGGGTCATTGCCATGCGGTCCATTAGTTGGGAGACGTTCATGAGATACTGTTTTGTTATAGGTGGTTAGTTTTTTGGAATGCTGATTTATTGAGAAAGATTTTACGTACCGAGTCACCGGATGGAAGATATTGGGCGTATCCGAGGGCACCTTGTCCTCGAGGGATGATGGAGACCTTCAGAAGAGGGTCGGCGTGTTTGAGGTACCATCCGCAGACAGCGTGGCCGGCCTATATGATACGATGATTAGTGTGTGAGAGCTATACAATGAGATATGGGGGACTTACTTCGTGATAGGCGACGGTTTTCTTTTCTTCAGGAGACAAGACCAAGGATTTCTTTTCCAAACCGCCAATGACACGCTCGATAGCCTGTTCGAAGTAGATTAGGGCTACGGAATCGGCTTGTTTTCGGGCAGCTATTTGATTTTGTTAGCACTAAGGAAAACTTAGAGGGGGGTATATGAGGGGGGGGGCTTACCGATAAGGGCGGCTTCGTTGACACAGTTTGCAATATCCGCACCAGAGAAACCAGGTGTGAGGGCCGAGAGTTTACCAGATAGATCATCCAAGTTTTCGTTTGTGACAATACGCTTCAGATGCACCAAGAAGATTTGCCTCCTCCCTTCCATTGTAGGACGGTCGATAGCAATGTGACGATCGAATCTACCAGGACGCATGAGAGCCTTGTCAAGAACATCAGGTCTGTTTGTACCAGCCAGCACAACGACCTGTTCCGAAGTATTAAATCCGTCCATCTCCGTGAGAAGCTGGTTCAATGTGCTCTCTCGTTCGTCATTGCCACCGCTAAAGTTCGATTTAGCTCTGGACTTGCCGATTGCATCGATTTCGTCCACGAAGATGATGCAAGGAGCGTTCTTCCTAGCCTTTGCGAAAAGATCTCGAACACGAGATGGACCCACGCCCACGAACATTTCGACGAATTCTGAACCACTGACGCTGAAGAAGGGTACTTTTGCCTCTCCTGCTGTGGCTTTGGCAAGCAGTGTTTTACCGGTACCAGGTGGACCGGAAAGAATAGCTCCGCGTGGGATTTTGGCTCCTAATTTCTTGTAGATCCCAGGCTCTTGTAGGAACTTCACGAATTCCATGATTTCTTCCTTTGCCTCATCCATACCAGCCACGTCCTTGAACTTTGTCTTGATTTCTGTTTCGTGGTTGAAGAGTTTTGCCCTACTTTTCCCGATACCGAAGATACCACTCTGCGAACCGCTGCTTCCAGCCCGTCGCGAAAACCAGTAGATACTACCAAGAAGTAATAATGTTGGACCGAATGATAAAAATGTTCCGAACCATGATATCTCATCTTTATAGGCCACCGGTATACGTTCCGAGCTAGGGATTCCAAGCTCCCTTTGCGCATCGTCTAATCTTCGCTCGAATGCCTCGACTGACCCTATGCTAAAGTAATACACGCCGTTTCCTGCAACAGGATTCGAGTCGGGGTAGACTCGGGAGACAGCATCCCTATGAAGGCTGACTTTGACCCGTTGACGGTTCACAACGGTGAGCTTGTCGACAAGACCTTTGTCAAAGAATGTTGTCCGGAACTCCTGCCAGGTGATTTCTCGTGAATCCTCTCCGGGTACGACAGTTCGGTATAGGATATAGGAGACTACGGCGGACGTGACTAGCGACGGTAGATCCATTTTGAACTCGGCTTTGGCACCCTTGCCACCTTGACCTTGGCCTTGGAAAGGACCACCAGGGAAACCATTGAAGTTGTCCTGATTCTGACCTTGTCGATCTGATTTCTGCCCATTTTGTCCTTTTTTGCCGGTATGCTGATTCTTCCCCTCCTCTTCTTTGCTCTTCTTCTCCTGTTGGTTTTCCTGATTTTTTCCGTTGGAACGCCCCTCAGTGGAGTTGTTTTCTGAGTCCGGTTTCTTATCGGATGGTGGGGTCTGGTTGGAGAGCTTTCGGATTTGAGAAGAACTGAAAGGTGCGCTTGAGATACGGGTATTTCGATATAGTAGATTCTGGGAGTGTAATGGGAATCGGTCTCGATATATCAGTCGGGTAGAGGGGCTTTGTAATCTGAGAGCAGGCTTGAGTGCTCGTATCGAGGGAATCATGATCGCGTTATGGTAGGTGGCCAACTAAGGGCGCCTGTCGATTTGGAGGAAATCCGTCTTCAATCCCTCTTTTTGATATACACACGCACTCTCTCTTTTTCCTTTCTTATCTGCCGGGTCGCCTTAGGTTGTAGATGTCATCGATGAGGTTGAATTTTGGAGGGGACCGCGGAACTGACCGGCGTTAAATGTGGGTTGCAAATAAATCACATCGGTGTCGTCGTCTCGTTTGGCTTTGCTTTTTCGGCGCTACCACTCGGATTTTACTTTTTTTACTCCGTTCTTTGAAAAAAATTCCGACTGTGGCGAGTCAGCTGGATGCATACACTAAGTATTGTCTCTGGTATCATTTACCTTAGAGCTCTATTAGATTACTATTTAGTATTTTATTATACTAAGGGCCTCCTTTGTGAAGGCCGAGATGATCTTGTGGAAAAACTTTTATTTGATATTTCGTAATATATGGTTTTGGACAGAAGACTGCCCACGAGACCAATCCGATGCATGTCGATGCAGATGTATAAAACAAAAAATCTCAGAGACCCAAACTCCTCTACGCCAGTGCCTCCTATCATACAGATCGCGTGAACAGCAAGTATATCATACAAGCCCATAACACCGTTAGATGCGACAGTTTTTCGAGTAAGCAGCTCATTCGATATCCATCGCATCTCCAGCCTGAACCTGTCGTTTCGCCTGCCTTTGTCTCGCGGGGATAGCGACAGCGATAGCTTCTTCCTGCATTGTCTCCTCGACATCTGATAGCTCGGCTTCCGTTTGTTGTAACCTGGCTCGAACCTCTGGGAGCATATGTTGGTTCTCCTCCACCAGTTTCCTGTCGGCTGCGCGGCGATTGGCTGTGTTTCCTAACATTCTTTGCTTGTAGAAGGCCCTCTCTCTCTTCGTCTGGATCTCGGTAACTCTTTGCATCGCTTTGAGAGTTGTGGCGACCAAGTCGCGAGAGTATCTTGTTGGAACGTTGCGACGGGCGGCGAATGACAGTGTCGAGTCGACGACCATTTCCTTATTGGCAGATTTACGGAAGGCTTTTGTCCATTTAAGCTGGAGAAGGCGCAGACGTGTTAGTATAAGACATATCTTTTTAAAGGCTCAAGGAAAGGTATGTATAGATGTACCTTTCTTGGATTTCGCTTCATCTTGAAGTTCTTATGGCACTTGGACCTGCAGAAGCGGAAGGCTTTCGCATCGTTACGAACAAAGGTAATACCCTTGGAAGGGTACACCGGGTGCGAACAGAAATAACAGGTTTCGATCCTAGAACAGGATAGTTAGTATAAGACGGCGATGCATTTCAAGTGGGGGTCTTAGGAAGGTACCTCATTTTCGCACAGAGTTACCGGGGTCGTGGAGGATGGAAGATGTTTTTAGAGATTTAAAGATCTGAAGGTTTGAAAGAAATCGCTTTCCCAACTTTTTTGACCAGCGCCAAGACTTTTGACTTTTTGGCCAGCGATTCAACTGCAACGCAACACAGACGAAGAATCGAGTTACCCTGTATCTGTTCTTAGAATAGTGCAGTGAGAAGTTATCAATTATCATATTATTCCTTAGAATAGTACTATTGAATTCTAATGTAGCTGTAATATCTATGAGGGCCCGGGATTATCTTCCAGCACACCTCTAATGCCTCTTACTTAAGTAGTATAAGATTGACTATCTCAATCGCTGGTTCTCTTCCATAAGTGACTTGATGTTTTGTCGCTGTCGGAGCCCGTTTTCCTCATTCGCAATGACAGTTGATCCCTCAGTGATCAGTCTCTCCTCCAATTCCATATCTTCCACAGCTATTCTTAACCAGTACTTATGTTTCTCGCATTTCTTCTTGATGCAGAGATCCTCGCGACCGCTGATGACACCGCTCTCAAATACTGCTTTCCCTTCCTCGCTCTCGCACCATTCTGCAAATTCCTCATCATCTAGCGCCAGGCGCATATCAAACCCACAGATTTCCTTACTTCCTTTCGAAGGTTGATTTTCCTCGGCACGCAGTTCGTCCGCAACTCGCTTCTGTCGATCCTTTGCCATGTTAATGAACTTTGAGCGAGCCGTGAGACGGCTTTGCTGGAGATTGATTGCCTCCTTTTGTGGACGTAGTTTTTCAAAATCCGAAAGCAGTAGATTTTCGATCTTTGCACGGGCAGCTGGGCTACTCGGCGCCGGGACGCTATCGCCTAGCTTTCGGAAACTGACTGCATCATTGACTGCATTTGCGAGAGCTGCGACTTCCCCGGGGGTATAATCGGCTAGAGCAATCTTTGCTTTAAAGAACTCGACTCCATGTTCCGGAGTACAGTATTTGGATGGTGGTTCAGCAGCTGTGGCAGCTGGGCGTGGACAGGATGGTAGTCTACATTTACGTTTCCAGGTTGTAATACCGAGGTTCTTCTCCTGGCATCCGGGACCTATTATAAAGATCATATAATTAGAGCGAGTTTGTCATAGTGGCCGAGATAAGAGAAGTGCTTACAGAAATATTGATCCACCAGGTCTTCTTCGATGGGTCGAACATTCACACATTCCCCGTGAAACCAGTCGTCGCATCCGTCGCAGCCTATCATCCATTTGCCTGTATCCGGCTTCTTGCATATGCAATAAAGCGTCTCTCCAGAACCCTTTGGAGTTCCATTAGCAGAGTGCACAGGTCGGCTCTTCATCACGACGGTTGGGTGTATAATGTTGAAACGGGTGGCTTTCGTCTTTCGTTAAGGACTGATACTATCTGACAACCGGACTATGGCTTCGGTGTAAAGTATATGTATGCAGGATGAGATGACGGTGACAGGGAGTTTGCATGATGGAAGAAAGTCCGTATAGACAAGTTCTGGGTCTGGCGAGAGGATGTTGTGGAAGAGCTGCCGCCCCAAACTTGGCCATGCGACGTGCTGCCGATTTGATGCTTAATGCGCGACAGGTCTTGGCATCCGACCAGACCAATAAGCGAAAAAATTGAAGAAAAACCTCCGACATCCCAGATAGATCCATTCCTGTGCATCCCGCCTCGGTTTTTTTTTTTGCCAGTAACTCCACCATCGTTTTCTTTTCATATCAGGCGTTTCAATGAATGTAGTCTGGGTCGGCGTCGGTGTCGCTGCGGCGGCTTTTATGGTAAGTTTATCTAATTAAGTCTATCAGTCGAAAGAATACTTGCTAATTAAGAGCTTGAAACTGTAGGGGCGAGTAGGGTAAGCTACCTCTTTGATGATTTCTATCCTGCCATCTGTCGAAAGTTCGATTCTTACACGGTATTCTCGGTATATAATAGTCTACAGGCCTTAAGAAAATACAAAGCTATTCCTGGAGGTGCAGGGTTTGGAAAGCAGTTCTACAAGGGTGGATTTGATCCCCGGATGAGCCGACGAGAAGCATCTCTCATTCTATCTCTGAGGTTGGAGACTACCTAGCTAGGACTCTATTCTTCCTTGCTTTTACTAACAGGGTCTGCTATACAGTGAAAGAAACCTTACAAAAGCAAATGTCCGAAAGAACCATCGACAGCTTATGCTGCTAAATCATCCGGATCGTGGCGGCAGCCCTTACCTCGCCAGCAAGATCAACGAAGCCAAAGAATTCCTCGATAAGACAACAACGTGAACTCGATAAACCCTACTTCAGAGCTAGGACGCACAGTGCATAACTGGTGTCTTGGAAACTCGACCTATTCATTCAAAAAGGATAGAATACAAAAACATGCATACCAAGAACCCCGAACTAGGAGAGACAGAAAACCTCTCATGAATTTATACGACTAATTAACAATAGTCTACTATTGGGATATCTTTGAAACCCATAACCCTCCATATCTACTTGTACATAATTATTGCAGTTTGCGGCTGGAACATCATAGACGGCATTTCCTTCACTGTACATTATTTACCGAAGCAGCAGCCTCTTCAATGAGATCCTTCACCATATCATTGTATTCGTGTACATGCTCCGTGCTAATGACATGGCCAGCATCTGGGAACAGATGCGATCTTACCCGTGGGCCGAGACACTTGATCAGATGTTCCGAGTGTGGACTGTTTGATGCAACCAATGGTTAGTCCAAAGCAAGGTATATCAACAGAAAGGGGTTATTCTTACGGTTCGATCATCTTATCCTGCCCGCCATAAGCAACCAAGACATATTTAACATTGTCTCCGATGTGCCTCAGTCTCTCAGGACTACACGAATGCCATCCCGCAGCGACTAATTGCGAAATGAAGCCAAGGAACGGCGGCTGGTTAACGTTTTCCGTCTTCCAGATTTCCTCGGCATTGAAGCGATCCGCATTTGTTGGGAAGACACCCATTTCGTCGGGTGCGTGAAGGAATTTGTGACCAAATAGATTCTCGCGTGCAGCTTGAAGCCTTTCTTCCAGCGTCTTAGGTTTGATAAGGGCTGCTCTGCGCCTTAAGTTTTCGAAGAATGGCTATTTGAGTTTTTGAGTCAGCTTCTATAGTGCATTTTGACTATTACCAAGAGCTGGTGAAATCATACCACTTCAGCCTTTATCACCGCTGCAGTAGATTGGAATACTACAGATGCCAATCTATCCGGGAACCGGTAAGCAAATTCTTGAAGAATCATTCCTCCCATACTAACACCGACCATATGAACCGGTTCGGTCCAGCCAAGGTGGTCCATAAGGTCCTACGAAAGGTTCAATTAGCAACAGTAGGAAAACTTAGAAGGAAAGAAGGCCCTTTACCCTAGTATCCAGCGCCATTTCACTGGTGGTGTACCTCATAAGAGGCTTATCTGATGCGCCGACGCCTCGATTATCGAATACCAACATGGAATATCTATCGCCATGTTCGTGACCAAAGTATCTGATTTGTCTCTGCCAAGCAATCAGAGGGGCTCGGAGACCCATGATAAAAACCAGCTTTATCGGCCCAGTTCCGTGGATTTCATAGTTGATCTTTCCGAGGTATCCTTGTTAGTGATTTTTTATATACCCTCTCCTTGGTTAGAACGGACAGAGGCTGGGCATGCATACCTTAATTGGACCACCCCTTCCAATTGCGACTTCTGCAAGTCCTGTCTTACTAGGTGTAAACGGTATTACGATTTCCTGCATACCCGGGTGGGCCAGTAGCTCCGGTATACTGAGCATCTCCGCCATTTCGTTTCTCCTTGATCTTTTTTCCGTAGAACTTCGTTATACCACTATTGAAGAATTGAAATGATACGACTTGCAGTACTAGCGCAGTACTCTCGACCCTCAGCTGGCCTTATAAGTCTATATATTTATAAAGAGAAGTAAATAACGATGAAAGTAACTCCTAATATATTTGTATAGATACGTAAGCTACCGAGGTATGTAACTTCATTAAATTAAAATGTGTACGATGCCATATACGTAAGCAGCCCAAGCTCGTGATAGTCGGCTATTTGATGAGCTTGGCAGGCAGACTGTGGACTCGAACTTCGCGCGTTGATATTTGTGGTATTTCGAATGCTCATCGATACCGAATCCGAGTTTCCCGCATTTAATTTTAGAACGGGGAAAGCTCGAAAGGAACGGCGGGTAGTTTCAAGGATAAGGGAAGGCTTCTTACTGCAATATTCTATATCTTAAGTATCGATATAAATGTTTCTAAAACTCTGCTAAGTTGCAAGTGGAAAGATATCGGCGGTCGGCCAAGCAAGGTCGTTGACCAAATCAAGTTGGGGATGTGTCAGCCAGCGGCCTTAAGTTGAGCGGCTCAAGGTTGAAAGCTCAGGTGGGCTGCTTTCGAATTAAGAACCCACATCGATTTGGCCATCCCCAATTCCATCCCATGCATCCCAATCCACTCCACTAACCACCATCTCCTACCGGGATACATCACAGCCAGGTTTGGCTAACACTGCACACACACCCCGTACCAGGGCCATCACTATGAACGCCTGCCTTTTCTCGGGTGGGAAGACGCCAATTACATCTATTCCTGTGGGCTAATCCTATAGCTACTCGCCTCGCACCATGCATTCTTTCGTAGGTAAGCGTTTTATCTGTCCTTTCACTCCTCCCGTCTACAGCTGACTAACATACATTGCCTAGTTCCTAAATCTCGTCGAGTAAGCACATACCTAATTCCGATAAAATATACGTCAATACGTTTTTAACGAGTTACTAGCCTCGATTTAACCTTAAACTCCAAGTCCACGACCTTAACAATGTCCCCCTGGTCAGCGGCCTCGCCTACGTCAAATGGCATATCCGCGACTCACCCCTCGCCGAATCCAGAGGGCGGACGAGCAAGATACCGATAAAAGAACATCGAGTAACATGGAGATACACAAAGGAGCTGGTCATCAAGATGACCGTCGACAGGGGCGGTATGCTGTCACCCGTTTATCTCGACCTCGAAATCATCCAAGAATACAGCGGGAGGGAACGAATAATACTCGGGACCTTAGAGTTGAATCTTGCTGAATATGTAGGACGAGAACGGGAGAATAGAAGGTATTTGATGCAGGCTAGTAAGATCAATTCGACGGTGCAGATATCGACGGAGCTTAAGCAGATTTCGGGGGATACGGCCTTTAAAGTGTACGATTATTGTCTACTACCCCTTTCTATCTATTTAATTATTTTGAGTAGACAAGGCTAATGATGACACTAGACCCGAACTACGTCCTGCGCAGGTATTCTCCGGCATAGCCGGTGTGGTCATGAGCGAACCTACAATATCCGAACCCGTGGAACCGAACTCTACTTTAGCAGGCGAAACCCCCTACGGCGCCGAGGTGTCGACTATGACCGCCCATTCACGGGAACGAGATCGAGCACACGACATATACCGGAAATCCCTTGCAGCTTCGTGGCAACTCCAGACAGGCGAATTAAACGCCGTGGATTGTATTGAGGACATATTCGCAGGTGGTACGGGATGGGCGCAAGATCCGGGTCGTCAGACCGCAACAGATGATATCGTAAACCCCAACTGTAATCCAGATGACAGTGAAACGAGATCCTCGCATCAGGATCTTCACCCTTCGGCCCATCGGAGTTCAAGCCATAGACTTACTAGTGGTTGGCATCATAACGACTCTTGGAAGAGAACGCGGAGTTTCCAGGGGTTTGAGAGGCAAGATTCTTCGGCGAGTTCGAGACCGAGTCCTCGTATACCGTTAAAAGCGGATTCGTTTAGATCGACAACGTCTTTAAGGCCGCATGCAATCTCTAGGGCGGTTTCTCCCAATGACTCTGGGAGCTCACAGACAATCAATGCATCTCAAGAGCGGGCGTCAAATGTTTCTCAGCATCATGGGTGGCATTCTTTGGAGGTTGCGGAGGAAGATTTGAGAGATAATCTTACCAGTTGGTCTTTATAGACATGCACCTAACTTTTCATATACTGAACATCATTAGAATTTAGAGTTTCATATCATCCCAATCATTATTGTATTAATCATACCCTATATTATCGTTTTGCTTTCTAATATATAAAGAAGGACCTTGCACTTTATCCCTGAAATATCCACAAGAGATCAGTATTGGTGCCTCATGAGATATGAACGTCATTAATGTTATGCTAAATTATAACCGTAACCGAAAAACAAGTTCGCCTGCTAAATGCTAACCTCCAAATACCAAATCAAATGTAATCAATACGCTTTTAAAATCAAACTTGCGTCCTTAAGATATGAATCTAATTGAAGAAATCACCTTTAATGGGATGGACTAGGGCAGGCGGACGACAAGCCTCAGGGTTTTGGTACCACGTTTCCCAAAAAGGTTGAGCATGGACTTTAACAAAGTAGTACTAATCAGAGAATCTATGGTAAGCAAGAGAAAAACGGTGTTCCCTTCGAGCGGGTATAAACTTACAGTACATCCTACGGCGACTTTGTCATACTGAACAAGCCTCGGATCATTCTTCCCGAGATCCTTGGGTGCAATTGAGTGCCTCTCTGATGGGCTAGGTCTGTTAGGACAGTATAGCGGATGTTGGTAAAAGAAGGTAGTCAGATCTTGGTGGTATGCAGCTGACGGGGCAAAGTATTCGAAGTAACAGTTAAGCCCGTCTTTGTTGTATTGTGTAAGGGAATCCGTCAATTTCCGCGACCACCCCCAGACGACACCGAGGGAAGACCTGATGTTTTCTATACCGCCAAACTTCTTGATACACGCATCCTCGGAATCGGCCTTGAGCCATGGCCAGTCGGCTCTTGGACGGCGTACAGACTGGAAAGTCACCAAATCTGGAATATCTGACATGTTTTGGTCCTTCTCTTGATGCTTTCGATGAAAAGCGTATTCGGCATCCACGTCCGCTAAGAATGTATCCCACCTCCCAATCAGTCGGACGTCATTTTCTACAGTATAAACGAAGTCGTATTTTGGGTTCTGGGCCATAAACATCTGGACTGGGGTGTGGTTCTGCTCATATACATTTTTAAACTCGGCAGGTTTTGGAATCCACTTCTTGAGGTCCTGGGTTGAAAACGTCTGGACGAGTGGCCGTAATTCCGCTGGTACCTTTTTCAGCCAGGCTTTCTTCTTATCTTGACTCATGTCGAGGTGGACGGAGATAATAACGTCGTATCCCGCTAGGTGTCCAGCTTCCATAACGAGTGACCTAACGTGCCATATAAAATGGGATTTCCAGGCCTGGTTCCCGCCCAGCCTCAGAACTACAGCCCTCCTATTCTTGCTGTTCTTGTTATTGTCGGATATTATTCTAGACATCTCAGGCGACAACTTCTTGTAGATTCCAAAGCGGTCTTCGTATGTCCAGCATTCGGGCCGGTTCGGATCGCGCCCGACGGACTGCCATACTGTTCCGTTATCGTCTGTCCAGACTATCTTATCGCCGCGGACGACACTATGTTGCACTGACGCCTCGGGAGGTTGGAATCGAAATGAGCCCTTGTTATTAGTACCATCTTGATCGTCATAGCCCCCATGGATAGGTAGTGGATTTGGAACATCAAGTATCCTTATATTGGGTATTGAGGCAGGTGACTTGTATGTATGAAAAACCAGAAACGCTACTGTTAAGAAAACCGCAACCGGTGCTATTAATCGTATCGTGCCTGGGTTTGGGATGAGAGACGACATTTGGGATCTATCACTGGCTTAGGAGGGTGATGGTGAATGTTGGGACGCAGTTAGCTATTTTGCATGGCAGATTATAACTGTCACGGCGGGAAAGCGATATATCGGAATTAAATGAAAGTTAAGTGGCAGTACGATCCGGCGTAAGTACTTCCTTCGATTATATCGTAAATGAATCAAAGCTGCTAAATTCAAAATGTCACGCAAGTATTTCTGCAGTCGCATTCTTTCCAGGAGAGTCTTAACTGCAAACACATGATTGGTAGCCAGACATCTCGCTGCGAGCGAACGTCGTCCGCCACCATTTGTCCGACTCCGGATAGCTGTCGAAGCAGACCCTAAAGATAGGATGTTGGAAATGGAGGCAAGAAGGACGGTAAGCGCCAGCCCCTGTCATGGAATTTCGTTTTGGTGCTGTGCCGCGCACCCGCGTACTTCTCCTGGGAATCCTTGTGTTTTTTGGCCAATGATGGCGAACGTGGTAAGTTACTGGCCCGATGAGGAAATATTGGAACCATTCCGAGTAAAAGCTTCGATGCTCATGCACGATCATGTGGGTCTCTGACATTTCGAACTCCGAGCTGTTTGGTCATGGACTATAATTGAGGCGCCAAGTAATAGCCTCTAGGATCCCATGGAAGGGGTTCTCGGTTTTTTGTACACTTGTGCTTCGTATCAACGCTGGCTGAATAGTGGTTTCCGATCCGCCTCGTCAAATATTCCTCGTAAATGCTGTGTCAGAACAATTGTGAACAAGCCAAGGGAGGGTAAGCATTGCGGCATCCGCTCCTCTAACTGTCATGAGAATTAGGATGGCTGAATCATGAGCCTAAGTTTGCTTTCTATGATCAATTTACCCACAGGTCCGAGTCGAATCGATCTAGGGTTTGACATTAGATGTGTTAGATCCCATGCATGTGCAACTTACCTGTACGAGAATGACCCACATTAAACTACATCGTGTAATTGCAAAGGAGGAGGGTCATTGGCAAACTAGCAAGGAAGACCGAGTGTTCTAAACGTTGCGCGCCTGGACCCGAAATTCCGCTTGCTATTGGCGCTGCTGGTAAGATGGTTTTCTTTCCTGCCAGCGAAGGAAACAACCTAAATATACCCAGGATGTGGCCTTTGAAGCCCGAGGCTTCTTATATATGAAGAAGCGCCCTCCTTTTCCAGTATAAAGCGGATGTAAACATACGTTACTCTGTTTCACCCACGAACATTATTTTGTGCTTGCTGTGCGAGCAGAGGTTTTCCGAGAATTCGATTCCCGGGCCGCTCTCATATTATATATATATATATTTACTTCCTATTTGTGCATTCTTTTAGCGTTTTGGTTTTCAAAGTTTTGGTAGAACTTGGGTATTGTTCTTAATATTTTAATACGCTTACCATGGCACCTCTCGGTTTCAGCGTCATTTTATTGACGGCTATATTATCTCTTGTTCGATTGACAGTGGGGCAAATCGAAGTTCCAAACACACCGCGGTGTTACTTTCCAGATGGATCGTTACGAAATTCGACAGATTACCAGCCATGCAATGATGTCCGAGGGCAACATTCGATGTGCTGTGCGATAGCAATCGGGGACCGGGTGCAGCAGATATCTGTTTATCGAACGGACTGTGCTCTGGGGCGACAGCAGACGGTGACTCAAGGGCCCTTTGGAGGGAAGGTTGTAAGTTAGCGCCCCTGTTAACGAGGTGAGCCACCAAAACACCATACAAAATCACGAAATTGTGACCTCAGAACTCGACGATCATTCTATTTAAAAAATTAAAAAAATTTAGGTTATTTTTTAAATTTTTATTTAGAATATATTTAATTTTATTTAGTTTTGGGGTTGTTTTGATGGAGTTGTGATAAGAATACTAATTTGTTATATAGAAGTTGATAGATGGTTTGTATGGGAGAATTCAAATTTGTGCCAAGATAGTAGTAATTAACGTGGTAGTTAGCTGAAAGTTGATTAAGGGCTAATAAATGTAGTTTCGAGGTATATTTGAAGGTTTTAGAATGATTGGATTGCTGGTTGTTGAGATATAAGCGGTTAAAGTTTCGATATGGTGAACTATAGAATGAAGGGGGTTCCTATAATTTTTGGTGAGAGGATAGATTTTTGGTATGGTGGCTTGGACCCCCGGGGTGGAAACTTACAGACCCAACGTAGGAGGATCCTGCATGCCTGAAGATCTGGCTGAAGAAAGAAAGATACAAACGATATCCACTCTTCATTTCCCATCGCATGTTCCCACGCAATGTCCGATCGCTCTCGTGGGAGGTCTCGAGGCTAACCGTGGGAGATTCCTGAAATGGATGTATGGACGGCGCATGGTTGCAGCGTCGATTGTAATATTGAATTTCGTATTAACAATATTTTCTATGGTGGCACAGATGTTGCGAAGCCGGTGAAGGTGTTCAACTGCCCACGAACTTTTTACGATCAACTGCAACAGTAATCAGTACCATCGTTTCTTCCCTTCAACCATCCTCCATTCCTACCACAGAAAAAAGCGGGACGACCGTAACAACTGGCAGTTCATCAATCAGAACTTCAACTCCAAGAAGTGGGGCCTCTTCCACGGGACCCGGATTCCCAAGCGGCACAGACTCTAGCCCGCAAATGACAACATCTGGAAATCCTAATGAATCCACCTCATTAGGGTCTCCACAAGGGATGCCAGATGCTGCCAAAATCGCGATTGGCGCTGGAATACCCGTCCTCGTTATCGGCGTCGCTCTCATAGCATTTTTGGTCTGGCGCAGGCGTACACGAAGCCAGTCACCACCAGTTTATGAGAAAAACTCCAGAGGCCCAGTCGAGATTGGGACGAGCGATAATACATATTATAACGGCACCTATAGGGGTGCTGGACCCTATGAAGCCTACACCACCCCGAAACCACCACCAATTCCTGAACACCATGTCAATGTTCATGAATTGCATTCATAGTACTCTATCCTCAGTTAACCATATCTAATATCTACCAAAGTGTTTGTAAATAATACCCTTTCATGTTTTTACGACTGGTGTTTTCTCTTTTGGTTCTGGGTTCCATTGATTACCTTACTTTTTTACACCACATACGATGGAACTAGCTATGCTATGCGGCTAGCCAGATAGTTAATTTACCACACCTGTACGATAGGAGATTTCATTTCATTTATAGCGATACTGCATAGCCGATACCAGTAACAAACAAATACAGAAATACATACTCATTATTCTTCATTGCTCTCGAAGCTAATTACAACCTTCCAATTGAACATCTATTGGAACCCCATGTTTAGAGATAGCTGTAGCTGGATGCTCGAGGTAATTTATATATACATAGATCGATTGAATGCTCCAATCTGAAACCCAACGGGCAATCCATTGCTTGAGTAAGGCGGATTTCGTGTTATTAAAATACAAATTATTATTTAAATTTGACATGGCTTGTCGAAGAAAGCATATTCAGATGATTAATTAGTATAAAACCATACCCTAGACCAAATTTAATGATATGACTGCCAGTCAACATTTTTTCTATAATACATTTTGCGATCGACGATGATTCTTATATTTCCAACCTGCCTCGAAAAAGAATAACCGACTGAAGTCAGCAAAATTGTCCTAGAATTGAGACTTGTCAGCTAGTATATATAAAAAGAGAGCCGCCCAGGTCCCTTGCACGGCCCAACAGGCCGTGCCGCATAACCGCGTCCCACTAGGTTGTCCCAACCAATTACACGAATGGCTTCGCCGCAAATATGTCGAGCCCGCCCTGCTCGAAGAAAGTTGAGTGGAAGGCTAGCATGTTCTAAATTTAGCTACTATTCATGTTGAAAGATATAATGTGGGACTTTAACTACCGAGCTAGATATGGTCCACTACCCCAATACATTGATATAGTTATAATTTCACCTTCCCAAATCCCGTTGTAATTGATTTACTTGCATAGATCTATGTAGACGTCGACATGTCATTCTGCAACAATATTTTGTGTTGGTTTCATGTTTCCCACATATTCCATGCACGCAGTACACCAGTAGCGCTGCAGCACCGGCAGGCAAAACTTGCACTTTGTAAGTCCCATATAGCAACATAAGGCTGACTATTAATATACTCCGCCAAGGCATATATATGTACAGAAGCTTTTAAGGGGTCGCATGGTGCATACTCGAGTTAGGATATCCGACCCTATCCATTGGATCGATCCAGTCCGATGGTACACTTCACATTCATGCGATAGCCGGATCATGAGGGGAATACAGGATTCTTGTTTTCTACCATGTACATGGGATGAAGTGGTGACTGCGAAGAGGCACTGTAAAGAATACTCTATCGTGGCCTTCGTCGTATGGATGTATACAGGATTCGAATCGTTTCATACGGGGACCTGGGACCCACTTTTGGAGTTCGAGAGCGCCGCCAGGATAGACAAAGTGTGAGGTTTGAAGTAGCACGGCGCTTGTTATTAAGTAGTTACCTTGAGAATATATGCCTGACGTAGCTAGCTCTTTTCTACGAGCATCTTTTGGGTATGATATATTTTTGTGTAGTATGCTGGTATATTATGAATGTGAAGCGCCTTTCTCTTTAGTTTTGACCTTCTTTTGCGTTCACTTAGCTTTGATTTCTCGAGTTACTCGAACCCGCGCCTGCTGTGCAAGTGCCTGAAAGTATTGCAGGTTTTCGCGATATATCGATATACACCGATTCGACACTTGGGTCCTGGGCACTCTTTCGGATTCTTTACCTTCTTTTCAAATTTCCTTATCTTCTTTTTGCTATATACTTTGATATCAGTGATATTTTACAACGTTCTTTGCATATCTTCTTTACCAAATTTTCATTTTTTCAACTTTATATTCTGAGTATAAAATATTATACCCCCGCCATGCCGCCGCTCTCCACTTACCTCACAGCAATATCCATATTATCCAGCACCGTACTAGCACAAATACACATAGCAATAGTACCAGAATGCTACTTCCCAGATGGAACCCTTTCGCCCAGCTACTCGGGCCATTCAGCATGCAACAAAGGTGCAGCCGTGAAGGAAACAATGTGCTGCGCTTTGGGAAACCGACGAACCGATGATATGGACTTGTGTATTTCGAACGGGCTTTGTTTGGATAGTAATGGGACGTATTATAGAGCGAGTTGTACGGATGAGACGTGGGAGAGCGAAGCTTGTTTGAAGATTTGTATGGATTTTGTGGGTCCGGGGGGTGAAGGTATGGTGTTTCTTTCTTTCTTGTTATTGTTATTGTTATGTTATTGATCGTAATGTTTTTTAAGAAACCGGGTAGATGCTAATGAAACTATGATTGGGGTTTCGATATAGAATATAAATCAAGTAATGCACCTGTGTATTTTTGTGATGATGGAACGGTATGCTGTGGAAGTGAAGCAGTAGGTCAAGCGTAAGTCACTTTATACACCATGAATACTGTGATATAAGAATACCATAAAGCATCGAACGCCTCACTAATGTTAACAGCTGCTGTCAAAAAGGAAATGGATTCGAACTCCCCATAATCGATCTTTCACGAGTAGTATCAACCGTAACCATCAAATTCGAACCAGAGCCATCAACATCAACATCAACATCACCCCCAACTTCCACCTTAATGATATCCACAGGTACTACAGAGACACGGACCGCAAGCACCAATCCACCAGCTCCATCAGATACTACCAATGACCCAATAATATCTACTACATCATCATTATCATCATCGATACCACCCCCAACCTCAACTTCTTCCAAAAAGGGACCACTACTCCCAGACACAGTAACAATAGCAATCGCAATATCCGTCCCAGTAGTTTCAATATCCCTCATAATAAGCGGTATACTCCTCTGGGACCGACGGAGAAGACGTAATCACGCAAATCGCAAGAGCGGTATAAGAATAACCCCTGCTGCTGCAGCTGATATGAAATCTCCTGTGGTTGTGGAGATAGGATCTAGTGATACCCGCTACGAATGGCCTACTGCCGGCCAGTTGGAGCAGTATGCTCGTGGGTATGGTCCTACGAGGTATAACCATAGACCGCCGACCCCGGTTCATCATGTCAATGTTTATGAAATGTATTGATGAATTAGGATTCTTTATCTTTATCTTTACCCTATTTTCCTTTTATTTTTATTCTTCTTTTATATATTTAAATGTCATGATAGAACTACTTGCATTGGGTTTGGCGTTTGCATTGTTTGGAGTTATGTTACCTTAGGCACATATATGTTTTTTTTTTGTCCGTATGGTCGCATTAGTTGAAGGGGAAAATCATGATATCAATTGCGAACTCGCGAAGGCGCGGAGCATGTTGCATAAATGCTCGAACGTTCGCAAAGGACCGAGCCTAAACTTGCGGAGAGTTCATGAATCCAAGTTCAGGCCCTTGCATTCAAATCGGAGAACTTTTAATAGGAAGATACCTTCCATTGCTGAGATATCAAGCAAAAAAAAAAAAAAAATATAAGTCACAACATGCTAGAACCTCTGAATAACCAATCTTACAAGAAAAGAAGGGTCGTGCTGACCACTGAATGAGCGATCAGAGACAGGAAGAAGGAGAGAGAAAGAGAGAAAGCACAACAGAAGATAAAGAAACAACCCTAAAAAAACATTCCCTAACGGCGGCACAATACGTATACGCCCATGTCATAAAAAAACGTAGCCACAAAAGTCTTTTTTCCCTGCCATAAAATTTCTTTTTCGTATTTGAGTGCGTCTAAGATAAATCACGTCCTGTAGCAGTACTGGCAGCTGGACCGTTTTCCCAGCTGAGATAAGTGTGATCACCGAGTTTTCTATAAGAATACAATTAGTCAAGACGCTCTTAGGTTGTAATGTGCGACGAAGTTTGACGAACCTAGGCTTGAATAAGTGGCGAGCAGTGAAGATGACGCCGAGGAGCACACAGAGGCCACCGACAACAATGTATGCAATGCCCAAGAATGGGTTCTTTCCTCCCATAACAGTCCTAGTAGACAAAACAATAGACTTGGTACCTCCGTACAAAGTAACAGGGAAATCTGTTGCAGGTGTTCCGTTAGCTCGTTCAAAGGGTATATCTCATACTAGGGTCTAGGCATACTCATTTTAATATCAAGGGTATAAACACCACTCTGCATAGTTTTGGTATCGTTACGTCGTGCCAATTTGCTGAAAGTTGGGAGACCAGCTGTACGCATCCAGACCTGCAATTCTTCCCAATCACGAAGGTCCGGCAGGTTGGTCGCATTGTATCCGCTCGGAAACTTGTTAATCCAGTTGGGCGGTGGGACGATTTGGCTAAGGTTGTATTTAGATACACCATAACGGTCGCGGTCGCTGGGCCATGCGATACCCTTATTTGTCATTTCGTAGATTTCTTCCTCTGAACCAGTTCCTCCACGCTTCTGGACGAGAACCGGAGATCCGAAGGTGTCGTTAAAAACAGAGTTTGCCATGAGACCGCAGGGGTAGATGATCTTTCCGGCAGAGTCGACGGCCAGGGGCGCACAAGATTCACTGGTATCCAAGGTTCCAGCTCCGACAGCATCACCTCGCAGTTGTTCCTCATTGACTGACTTGACGTATCGACGATGGTTTTGATAGAAGTTGGTGAGTCGGTAATAGAGCAACACTGGTGCAGTCATATCGGCCTCTAGTTGGAATTTAAGTGTGCAGACGGTGTTGTTGAGTTCACGATCGCCGATTCTGGTACGATTGGTCACATATTTCCATTGTGGATCTTGTTTTGTTTCAACTGTCGGCTTGTAGAAGTTTCTTTGTACCTTCTCAGGTGGGATGCGAACGAAATCTCTGGTGGAACCGATGCCAGATGCGCATTCAGTATAGTCTATAACCAACTCTTGAACCTATTGTAGAGGATGATTAATATGATGGACATATGTTGAGTAGGAATAGTCGCTGTACCTGTTCGGACGCCCATAGCAGCAAGCCACCGATTGGCGCAAATATTATGCCAACTGCGAAGAAGAGAGGTAGAACGGTCTTAGGAGTTAAGATAGGTCTGTCGGAAGGAACGGATTAGACAAATAGCACGATAAAGATAAACTTGGTAAACCGATATCACTGGTACTGTCGGTCTGTGGGTCTGTATCTTACTGCCATGCTTTTAAACGCTGTTGCTTGAAGGCGGTATCTATTCATCGTCATCAGGGGCCACCGGTTAGCACAACGACAAAAGGCTAAGAAAGATTGCCGATGGTGTGACATACTCCCGGGTCTTCTAGTCTTCTCCTTCTTCTTCTTATCCCGAGGGTCGACGCCTTCATTGTCTTCGGAAGTCCTACTCATCTCGAGATGAGGTGGGTGGTGTTGCTATGTTTGCGATGAGTTTAGGGTGATGTTTGATGTTTGTGACAGCCCTACGCTTCAGATGGATGGATGAGTGCAGGAGTATTGTCGCGAAGGGATGGAAATCGACCGAGAGAGATTACGACGGTAAGGTTAGAGACTTCAAGCAGCGGCGAGTCGTAAATAATAACAAAAAAGGGCGTCAGACCGGCTGGTTAGGGAGCTGGAAGAGGAAGAGGAGGGAGATGGGAATGGGAAGGTCGTCAGCTGGAAGGCGGAGTGGTTTGGTGTTTGACCGGAAGTTGAGTTCTCCAGGTTGGTCTGGTCGGGGCAGTCGGGTCCACACAACCAGAAATTGGAATTGCCAGAAGAAGTGTCTCGGCAAGGCCACGGAGCCAGCAATGTTAGCATATGTTATGCCATGCCATGCCAAATGCCAATATAATCTGCGAGATTCGATATCACGGAGGCGGTGCAGTGCAGGACAGTCCTCGCTCTTTTTATTTTATTTATGATATTACCACCAACATGTCTAGCGGAGTTAGATAATGCCTGGTTAGAAAAGTGCTTCTCAAGAGGTATGTCAGGTGCTACTATAAATAGGCATTTCCCAGCGGTGGTTGTGTGTACTAAGGAGCTATGGGTTATGCAGGTACCAATTGCAATAAGTCAGCCAGCCAGCAGCCCAAAGCTCTAAAGCGCCGCCAAACCCCACACCTTCTTCTTCACCCTGGAACATGGCCACTCCAGAGATTCTACTCCATCTTGATGACCGAGATGACCGATATCTTGCCGAAGCCGGTGGTCTACCCGACACTCCGGGCCTAAAGTCCAATCACCTTCCTCTCAAAGCGGCTCATATCTTGTCGACATCTGCGACGGACCCGGATATCAGAGAGGTCCTGACTGCGTTTAATTCCATTGTGGAAAACAATAATGCCGACACCCGTCGTCGACTACGTGCTCAGACTCTTCATGAGCTTGCCAGTAGCAATACACAAGTCATTCAGGACTTTGGGCTGATAGCTGAGGTACTGATTCCGTTATATAGTCGAAGATACCACTTGTCAATTGCTAATGTCTCCAATCTTAGCAAGTACGGTTTATCGGGGATGCTCTGAAAGGGATACATGAAACCTTCAGCGACGTTACAAATAGAGTCGAAAATGGTGCCGTGGAAATTGGTTCTGTCGTACAAGAGGGTGAAGTGATGCTAGGGGATAGGGAAAAGGTTCACCGGAAGGAAGCTCTGCTTCAGGCTTTCCTACAGAAGTTCACTCTGCCTGTAGCGGATCTGGCCAATATTACTTCATCGCCCCAATCGCTTGACGATGACTTCTTCGACACTTTAATCAGGGTTAAGGGTATACACTCGGATTGTCAAGTGCTACTCGGCTCTGAAAGCACTCGTGCAGGGTATGAGGACGCTCCTCTATTGACTTGTATAGTGGTTGTTAATGCTTGAGTATAGAGTCGAGATCATGGACCAGATGACAAGGAATCTCAATTCGGCATATCAAAGAGTTTATCTATGGCTGCAAAGAGAACTCAAGTTCTTATCCTTTGAGACACCCACGGGAAATCATCGGGTACGAAAGGCTCTCGATGTCCTCACAAGTCGTCCCGCACTCCTACAGTACGCTACTTGCCAATTTTAGGTTACGAGTTTTTATATTGATACTTCGTTTTAGGAGTTGTATCGATACTCTGGCGGAATCGCGACAGCGGACTCTTACTGAATCATTCAATGTTGCCTTAACAGGTGGTAATGATAGATCAGTAGATAAGCCAATTGATTTGATGGCTCACGACCCCATCCGCTATATTGGAGATATGCTCGCCTGGCTTCACTCTGCCCTTGTTAGCGAAGTCGAAGCGTTACAGGCCATATTTGAGCTTGCTCCTGGTGACGAGTCTCGGGGCGGCCTGGCAGACGAAGGCTTGGAATCATTACTTGAGACCGAAACTCGGCTTAAAGATCATGTGCGCCCGCTGGCCGACAAATCTCTCGAGGCCGTTCTTTCGACATTCAGGGTCAGTAGATTCAGCTTTTTCTAAAGGTTCTTTAAAGCTAATTTTAGGTCAGTACCGGACGGAGCAAGTTATATCAAGTCACGAAGAGCCTACATTGTTATATGGAATTCTAAATATTTTAATGTTTTATCGAGAAACATTTAAAAAACTTCTGGGCCCTGATGCCGCTCTCATTGCTGCTATTGATGGGTAATTAGTCCTTTATTCTTATTCATGCGTGATTTGGAAACCTCTTCTCACGTATTTGCCATAGCCTTATATCAACAGCGACACGCCAGCTCCAGAGTTGTCTACGGGACTTAGTTAGGTCTGTTCAGCACGACTTACCATCAGCGACACAGGATCTATCGCCCCCTATATTTTTAATCGATGCTTTAGCCAGGTTCAAAGATCTAATTAAAAGTTTCGAAGCGTCTCTGATATCCGATGATTATAAACCTCAAGCATTCGACATGATATATTCCGAAGCGTTGCACCCATATATTCAAGGATGCCAGACTCTTTCAAGGGACCTACCAGCTTTAGAATCACATATATTCATGGTAAATTGCTTAGAGGTGTCTAAGGTTCGTACCCTAATCTGTAATCGTCAAGATATGTATTTATGTATCTTTCAAACCCTGACTTCTTCTTTTCTTAGAATACTATGAAGCTATCAACATATGGCACGGAAAATTATATTCACCACCTTGACAGAGATGTTGACCAGCATGTGGCAGCAATTGTAGACCAACTGCATGATTACTTCCTGACTGCGTCGGGTCTCGCAATTTTGTTGGATACTGGAAATGATGAGGAACCATTTGATAGTGGTGCAGTAACGGAGGCTATTTTATTGGAATGCTCGCAGCAGCTAGACGAATTCCTTCCGAGTGCGATGATCGATGCCGAGTCTCGTCTCGTTTACCTATCGCGACCTTCGCTCAAGAAAAGCATTATTCGGGCATCTTTGGATAGGTTCGTCAGCGATTTCGCTCGGGTCGAAGCAGCGTTGGAAGACCTGCCCCCTACGATATTTACGAGGGAGTCATTCCCCAGAACGACGCAGGAGATGGAGATTCTTCTAGGATAACGAGAGGAAAAAGAATCGTGAAGAATTTAATGCAGCCCTCGCATGAAGAGAACAGTCCAGAATATTTGTCGTCTACGTACACTAGCTAGCACGCACACACCTACATTATCATGATAGATTTTAAATATTTTAATAGAAGCGGTGATAATAAAAGCCAAAATGTTATTGGAGCATACTGCATATTGCAATGTAGGAATGGGACGAGACAAGAGCTCGCGCATATGCAGAACATTAGCACAGGCCTTGGCGACCCTTAACAGCTGAGTTATAACCCGATAAGAGAGAAACTAAAAAAAAAAAAAAACTAAAAAAAAAAAAAAACGGCCGTAGGAGTGGACGGCAGGATGGATAGTATGGCACCATGACGTATCGGATTTCAACAAACAACCGCCAAGCCCCGAGTTTACGAGCGAGGGAGGCGAAAGGGCTTCGTTGGGACGCCTTCAACTCCATTCTTGAGATTGCGAGAATTAATTATCTTCAATTGGCCTGCAATGAGGGTTCTGCTGCTGGTCCTTCGGAATCAATATCAATAAGAACACGTCCTCCTGCTTCGCATATGCACAAATTTCTTTCGAGGTTATTCCATTGCATTCATATCACAGATAAACTACCCCTCTCTGCATGCAAGTTGCCCCTCCTCTCGACGCTCGTCATTCCTCTGAATATTCCCGCGACAACGCAGCATTTACAGGCCTCTGCTTTGGGACCCTGCTACGCCTGCTAGGTATACCTATAAGTATATCTCTCAAGTCGTCTGGACACAACCCCTCTTCTCTCTTCTTCTCTCCAGCTCTGATTCAATCCATTGCCACTACATTCAAGCTTCTCTCCTCATTATTCTCTTTAATTTTCATCATTTCATCTCAAAAGTTGTCACAGAAAAACTACTATTCAAAAATACCATACAATGGCTACCTCAGTAGCTCCAGCTGCTCAGTCCGTTCCTGCTACTAAAAAGGACGTGACCAAACCCGTCACGGAACCTCCACCACCTCCACCACCAGCACAGGAACTAGAACCAGGAACCGGCATAGTTGGCTTGGACCCCTGGCTAACACCGTTTAAGGGTAGCATCAAGCATCGTTATGATACTGCTCAACACTGGATTCAAAAAATCAATGACACAGAAGGCGGTCTAGAGAAATTCTCGAGGGTAAGTGAAATTCCTCTTTTACTCTTTTTTCCCTAGTGTACTATCTTAAAAAAAAAAAAAACTTTGGGTTGTAAAAAAAAATGTTGAGAGATAAGAATTCCAAGCTAACTTCCTATCGTAAATCGCGCGTGTTAGGGATATGAACGCTTCGGCTTCAACGTGTTGAAAAACGGTGACATCACATACAGAGAATGGGCTCCCAATGCCGAAACCGCACATTTAATCGTTGGTAATGGATGGGACCACAATTGGGATCAGGGTGACTATCCCATGACAAGGAACCCGTACGGTGTCTGGGAATTGACCCTTCCTGCCAAGGATGGGAAGCCCGTCATTGCCCATGATGCTAAAGTTAAGGTCCGTATAGCTATCTTATCTTTGAAACTTCGCGTCAATTCTCTCATCTGTTTCGAGTTCAATGCTGATACCTCTATTTCAAATAAATAGCTTGTAATGAGAATCACAAAAGATGGTCAACACGAGTGGATCCACAGAGTCCCGGCTTGGATCACAAGAGTGACACAGGAACTGTCTGTCAAATCTGAATACGACGGTCGATTCTGGAATCCTCCAACCCCATATCAATTCAAGAACGCCCGCCCCCCAAAGCCGTCTTCGGTTCGTATCTATGAAGCTCACGTCGGTATCAGTACCAAGGACCCTAAAGTTGGTACCTACACTGAGTTCACAAGAGACGTTCTACCGAGAATCAAGAAACTCGGCTACAATGTCATCCAATTGATGGCTATCATGGAGCATGCCTACTATGCTTCCTTTGGTTATCAGATCAACTCTTTCTTCGCTGCTTCTAGCCGGTATGGTACTCCAGACGAGCTCAAGGAGCTCATCGATACCGCCCATGGCATGGGTATCACAGTCCTTCTTGATGTTGTTCACTCACATGCCTCCAACAATGTTCTTGATGGCCTGAACATGTTCGACGGGACAGACCACCTTTACTTCCATAGTGGGGGGAAAGGCAGGCACGACCTGTGGGACTCTAGATTGTTCAACTACGGAAGCCATGAGGTTTTGCGTTTCTTGTTGTCGAATCTACGATTCTACATGGAAGAATACCAGTTTGACGGCTTCAGATTTGACGGCGTTACCAGTATGCTCTATCTCCATCACGGTATAGGAACGTAAGTTTTCTTCCTTCTCATTCTAGGGCGCACACAGAGACTGACAAAACTATTAGCGGATTCTCCGGTGGATACCATGAGTATTTCGGAAACACCGTTGACGATGAAGGCGTTGTATACTTGATGTTGGTGAGTAGTATAAACACAACTCTTCGTCTTCTGAGCTCGATTGATTCTGACTATCCTGTAATCTAGGCAAATGAGATGTTGCACCAAGTGTACAAAGATCAAGTTATTTCTATTGCAGAAGATGTCTCTGGCATGCCTGGTCTCTGTCTCCCACTCTCCCTTGGTGGAGTTGGGTTCGACTACAGACTTGCCATGGCTGTCCCTGATATGTGGATTAAGATGCTGAAGGAACAGAAGGATGATGACTGGGATATGGGCAATATTTGCTTCACATTGACCAACAGGAGACATGGAGAGAAGACTATTGCTTATGCTGAAAGTCACGACCAAGCGTAAGTTAATATATTTGCTGATTTTTTGCTATGCACAAGCTAACACCGACCTGGCAGATTGGTTGGAGACAAAACGCTCATGATGTGGCTTTGCAATGAACAAATGTACACCCACATGTCCGATTTGACAGAATTAACACCGAAGATTCAAAGAGGTCTCGAACTTCACAAAATGATTCGGTTGATCTCCCACACATTGGGTGGTGAAGGATACTTGAACTTCGAAGGTATGTTCCCGAGAAAAGCATTTTTCCAGCGTATATATTCTAATTGGTATCCCAAGGCAATGAATTCGGTCATCCTGAATGGCTTGACTTCCCAAGAGAAGGAAATGGAAATTCGTTCTGGTATGCCAGGAGACAATGGAACATCTTGGATGACAATTTGCTCCGCTACAAGTACTTGAATGAATTCGATGCTGCTATGCAACACCTCGAAGAGAAATATCACTGGCTCAGTGCTCCTCAGGCATACATTAGCTTGAAGCACGAGGGAGACAAGATCATTGTCTTCGAGCGAGCCAACTTGATCTTTGTCTTCAATTTCCACCCCACAAACAGCTTCCCGGACTACAGAATCGGTGTCGAAGTTGCTGGCAAGTACAAGGTCATTTTGAGCAGTGATAGTAAATTGTTCGGAGGTTTCGAGAGAGTGGATGAGAGCGGAGAGTTCTTCACTACTGATTTCAGGTGGAACGACCGATCAAATTTCTTGCAGGTTTACAGTAAGTTGACCCCTCTCACCCCAGCCGGGGAAATGGAAGAGCGAGTTTTTCGGGGCTAACAGAACCACCACAATTTAGTTCCCACACGCACAGCCATTGTGCTTGCTAAGGTCGATTAAACCGTCGTCTGTCAGTTTTGGAAGGTAATTTGAAAGCACGAAAAATATTGTATGTTTGTTTTGAAGGGTGGGAATGTATGCATTCTGTGAATTTGGGTCGGGACGGATTGGCAGTACTCTTTTGCTTTGACTTTCTTTAGCTATTGTGTAGTAGATATTATGACCTCATCCTATCAGCAAGTCGCTGTTTTTTGTATTAATGTGAATAAAAGTACCACGCATTGACCATTGAGATTCTTCGTCCCAACAGTAATACTGCCATATGATACACTTGAGGGATTTCCATTATTATCATGAACCCGTCAGGTCCGAAGTCAGGATGTGAATTCGGTGTGAAATGGGAACCCCAGCTGCCGTTATCGTGTTTGTGTTGTCTGTCGTCAAGGCCTCTCAGCAAAATTTTCCCGAGGTTGGCTGGCGGATGGTTTTCGATTTTTATTCCACGTTGCTGCACCCCTCCCACATCTATCTACCTCATCACCGCACCACCACCATAACCATTGGAGTCCTTTACTGAGGGCTTCCTCTTTTCCTTCTCAGTCCATCCTTTCGAAGCATAGGCACAATGTTGAAGAAGTATGTCTTCCCGTCGTTCCGTCGTCGTGAACCCGTTGGGGTTCTGTCTACTTCCTCACCTCCGAATCTCGGGAATGCACTGAGCGATATTCGACGATATGTCTTTCTGCCAGTGCAGGCCGAGATCAATCAATTGGCCCATTGGCTTTCAATCACGGTCTTATATGTCAATAACTCTTCACGTTGGCTAACCGGTATCTTCGTTCGATTAGCGGATTCACACGTCTTGCCTCGCGGGCGACGCTGAGGTCGTCCCTCCGCCCGACCATTCGATCATCTGCGGCTCCTCTGATATCCGCACGATTCCAGAGTTCCGATGCTCCTCTCACCGGAAAGATCCATCAGGTCATTGGTGCCGTCGTCGATGGTATGTCTTCTCTTGTGTTGCATTTTCATTTTTTCGGATCCGAATTCGGCCCCACTATATTGCAATTGCGCGCGACTTTTACTAATATATACGCCCACCGGGTTCTTTCAAATAGTTAAATTCGACTCTGACCGATTACCTCCTATTCTTAATGCCATTCACACCGATAACAATGGCCAGCGTTTGGTCTTGGAAGTTGCTGTATGGCTCCCATTTATCGTTCTCGCGGAATGACGAGTTTTTTTTCCCGCTTCGTCTTCCGAGGACTTTCCCCCGCTGACCTAATAATAGCAACATCTTGGAGAAAACGTTGTCCGAACAATTGCCATGGACGGTACCGAAGGTCTCGTCCGTGGTGCTGAATGCAAGGATTCCGGCAATCCCATCATGATTCCCGTCGGACCCGGAACTTTGGGTCGTATCATGAACGTCACTGGTGACCCAATCGACGAGAGGGGTCCCATCAAGGCCACCAAGTACCTCCCTATCCACGCCGAGGCTCCAGCTTTCGTTGAGCAGAGTACCGCAGCCGAAATTTTGGTCACTGGTATCAAGGGTTAGTGATCAAAAACTCGGAATTGATTTTAATATAACTCGAAGGATATATCACTCACACTTTATGTTTGAAAACAGTCGTCGATCTTCTCGCCCCCTATGCTCGTGGTGGAAAGATTGGTCTCTTCGGTGGTGCCGGTGTCGGTAAGACTGTGTTCATTCAGGAACTTATCGTAAGTCTTTTTCCAGTCCTTTTTCTCGAGTCTCTGAAGTATATTTATTAACATGACGTGTTATTTCAGAACAACATCGCCAAGGCTCACGGTGGTTACTCCGTCTTCACCGGTGTCGGTGAGCGTACTCGTGAGGGTAACGATTTGTACCACGAAATGCAGGAAACCCGTAAGTTGCCTTTTTGCCAGATCTATAAATTCGTAATTCCTAGATGGAGTCTAATTCCAATTTATAGAGGTCATTCAGCTCGATGGTGAATCCAAGGTCGCACTGGTCTTCGGTCAGATGAACGAGCCCCCAGGAGCCCGTGCCCGTGTCGCTCTTACTGGTCTTACCGTCGCCGAGTACTTCCGTGATGACGAAGGACAGGATGTCTTGTTGTTCGTAAGTGATATAATCCGGATTACGTTTACTATATTTAGATATGTTTTTGCTAATCGTTACCAGGTCGACAACATTTTCCGTTTCACCCAGGCCGGTTCCGAAGTGTCTGCTCTTCTTGGTCGTATCCCATCTGCCGTCGGTTACCAGCCCACTCTTGCCACCGACATGGGTCTCCTTCAGGAACGTATTACCACAACAAAGAAGGGATCCATTACCTCCGTCCAGGCCGTCTACGTCCCAGCTGACGATTTGACTGATCCTGCCCCAGCCACCACCTTCGCCCATTTGGACGCCACCACTGTCTTGTCCCGAGGTATCTCCGAATTGGGTATCTACCCAGCTGTCGACCCCCTCGACTCCAAGTCCCGTCTCATGGACCCCCGTGTCATCGGTGAGGACCACTACAACATTGCCAGCAAAGTCCAGCAGACACTCCAGGCCTACAGATCCCTCCAGGATATCATTGCCATTTTGGGTATGGACGAACTTTCTGCTGAGGACAAGTTGACTGTCACAAGAGCCCGTTGCATCCAGCGTTTCCTCTCCCAGCCATTTGCTGTCGCTGAGGCTTTCACTGGTATGCAAGGTAAGCTTGTCGACCTTAAGGATACTCTGCGATCATTCAAGGATATCTTGGACGGAAAGATGGACGACTGCCCGGAAGCTGCCTTCTACATGGTTGGAAACATTGACGTAAGTTAAAATATCTTTTTAATTTTTTTTAAAGATTCGAATAGCTACTAACAAATTATCTACAGGAGGTCCGTGTCAAGGCCGAGAAGATCATTGCTGAATCTAAGGAGTAAAGAAATCTTTTATAAAAATAACTCTTACTACCATGTTGATAGCCTTCTAAATTCTTTTTTTGTGTATAAAAACTATCCGCCTACCCTCACAAATTACTTCCTTGTTCATAACAACCTCCCGGTTTTTTTTTGTCAATTAAGGGCTTAGAGAAAAAAAAATATGAGAGCACACACAGAGAGAGATACGAGAAGAGAAGAAAGAAAGAAATAATGCCTTGGAGATTTTTTTTTTAGGTTTGATGTTGTTCTATTTCCCTTGGGGATGCTATCCATCTACCCAGGTCTAAAAGAAACCATGGAGGGGATGTGAAAATCCATCGACCCAAAATGCGCCATTCTATACAACCTCTGCCATGCCATGCAAGCTTCTGCCATGCTTTCGAGGACGTCTAACGCCTCTATAATACATATGCAGAGAAAATAAAAACAGTAAAAACAAGTCGTAAGGTCGTTAAGCAGACCGCAAGTTAATGTACAGGGTATCATCTCGTAATGTAAATACGAGGAATAAACAGAAAGCAAACAGGAATGATAGAAAACCGAAAAGAAAAAAAACCATATGCAGGCATGCAGGTAATGTAAAGCGCTAAGAAACCAAGCAAAAGCAAGTAGAAATGCAGATAATAACGATAATAATAATAAAGAAAAAATAGTAGGTAAACGGAAAAAGCACAAAGTAATAAAAAACCCTTGAAGAATGGAGGTGAAACTGTTTAAGTTTGATTCCTCATTCTTGTTTTGTCCAAATATACGTACTCCTTTCCCTGGTGAGGTTGTCTTCCACTTGAGGTAGTGTAGTGACGATGGTTCCTCGGGTTTTGTCATTCGTTCTGCCTTAAGACCTGAGAGGCTTTCTCGACCGCAATAGTGCAGGAGATGTGGGGGTTTTTAATGGTCTTATTGGTATTTTAAGCCCCGGCGACGAAAAAGACAAAGGGAATTGATCCTAGAAAAATAGATCGTTCAGGGAGATTGTTTGGACATTATCGGTGATGACCCTTTAGAAGGATGAGTATCCCAATAGGACTTTGGTGTGAACATCTGCTATAAAAAAAAACAGCAGTTGCTTCTGGTTTTTGCAAAGTAGAAGGTTATAATGCAACAAAGGGGTTTTGTAAAATAACAAAAACTCCTTACCCAGATAGATACACCCACCGATGAAAAGTTTCTCGTTCAAATTGTCTGCTTGTGATTTATATTTTTTCCTCTTAATAACCCCGGGATAAGATTCAGTAGACAGGTAGTCATATATGTAGTCTGTTCTTCCTCTCTCAAGAAGAACGTGTGAACCGAATCGAATCGAGTATGGACCTGACGAGGACCATGGTGCGTGCCTTGAGTAAACGTGAGGCAAAGATGTCTAATACGAGTTTTGTGCGAGTACAAGTACTTTCCGTGAACTTTCGGTATTTCTCAACAGAATTATTGGGGAGGTTAGTGCTATGCATACTATAACCATTACCAAAAACCGTAGAGACCACTTTAGTCAAACGGGGTGTGCAAGGTACAAGGACTGTTTTTCGTAAAAGTAACTTTCGAATTTTCTCTCTGGAGCACCTGGAACGGGTTACGTGCGAACGCATACTATAACCGTGACCAGAACAGTGAGATCTCGAACGTTTGTAACATCGTTGGGGTGGTTTGGAAGGCGGCCGAAAGAGGCGACGAGGAGGAAGAAAAACCAATGAGTTTGACAGCAGAGACGGCTGGAACTCCTAGGGAAGTTGCGTGCGAAATGGTGGTTGCAACTGCAGACGTGAAGAGCCGAGAAGAAGGACCCCGCGGGACTGGTAGAACGATCAGACACCGGCTTATGGGGAACGGGATACGATCTCGAGTAAAATTGATTCCGAGGGACTGATAGAGTTACCAGAAATCGATGCATAGGAACCAAGAGATATCCAAAAAGCGAAGCCTTACGGGACAACAGCACAATGGCCAACCCGATATACAGAGAAAGTCGATAATCGTCGACAAAAAGAACAAAAAATTATGCGGTTCTGACAGCACAATGGCCAGACTCCGCCAAGACACCTGCGAGACCGACAGCGCAATGGCCAGACTTCGGCTTAGGGCATCGTCATGAAAGTAACCCAGCGGGTACTGACAGCGCAATGGCCAGACTCCGGCTTACGGGAGGAACGGTACTCTGTATAGAAAACGGCTATAACCTAGCGGGGACTGACAGCACAATGGCCAGGCGCTTGGCCGCTGAAACTGGATGACGGGATCGAGAGAATGCCTGCGGTTCTGACTGCACAATGGCCAGACTCCGGCTTACGGCGAAAAAAGCCTGCGAGACCGACAGCGCAATGGCCGGTCGTCGACTTACAGCAACGACGTTGGGCAATCCTGCGTTTCCAACTGCACAATGGCTGGAGCGCCTTACGGAACCGTCGTTAATTAACATCCTGCGGGCACTGACAGCGCAATGGCCAGACTCCGGCTTACGAGAGGAGAAAAAGGTACCATATCTCAGGAACGCACAATCCCGCAGGTACTGACAGCACAATGGCCAGACACTGACTAACGGAAAGGAAATATTCTTCTCGATGAGGAGGGAATCCAGGCACTGACAGCACAATGGCCAGACACTGGATGGAAGAGGCGACTGACACCAAACAGGGGGGCCAACCCTACGGTTCTGATAGCGCAATGACCAGAAGCCGGTTTACAGGATGGCAGGATCGTAAACCCTGCTGCGAGACCGACAGCACAATGGCCGGACGTCGACTTACACGGTGACAATCTTCAAGTGAACGGGAGGCAACCCTACGAATTGACAGCGCAATGGCCAATTACCGGGCTACCGAGGACCGAACGACTGCAAGGGTATCCTGCGGTTCTGACAGCGCAATGGCCAGACTCCGGCTTACGGAAAGACGGCATTCTATCTCGAGAACAATAATCCTGCGGGCACTGACAGCGCAATGGCCAGACTCCGGCTTACGGAAGGGACGATCAATACCAGACGGAAGCCAAACCTACGGTTCTGATAGCGCAATGACCAGACGCCGATTTACGGTTACCAGGCTATACCCTGCGAGACTGACAGCGCAATGGCCAGCCGTCGACTTATGGGCTAGAAAAATCCAGGAAAGAAAGTCGGAAACCCCCAGCGGTTCTGACTGCACAATGGCCAGACTCCGACTAACGGGGGGGACGTGATAGATGGTTGTTCCTGAGATAGAAAGATAGTTACCATGCGATTTCGACAGCGCAATGGCCGAACTTCGGCTTACAGGCAACTAGCCACTGGAAGGCAGGTCAGGTACTGATAGCGCAATGACCAGACTCTGACCAAAGAAGGGGTTTAACGGAATACTGCGATCTCGACTGCACAATGGCCGAGCTTCGCTTTACTGAGGAATTTCTTTATAAACAACCTGCGGCTACTGATGGCGCAATGACCAGATGCCGACTTACAGTTAGATATAAGGCCACGAAATCTGCGAGTACTGACTGCACAATGGCCGTACATCGACTTAAGAACCCTGCGATCTCGACAGCGCAATGGCCGAGCTTCGACTTACAGGGAGAAGTATTACGCATGACAAGTGAAGTGATCCCGGTGGATACTGATAGCGCAATGACCAGACTCCAACCAGGTGGGAACGAGACTTACCCTGCGGGCTTGATAGCGCAATGACCAAGCGCCGACTTACGGGGAGGCAAATAACCCTGCGGTTCCGACTGCGCAATGGCCGGACTCCGACTTATGGGAACAAAGCAACCGGGAGCAGAGCGACAAGGGATTTCTCGGCTCGGGGCCTACAACCTCGAGTACAAGAGAATATACGCCTCCTTCTCTTTCTTGAGGGGAGGGCCCTTACACTTCGAAACCCTGTTATCGTCGTACTCGAACCAGTCGCCATCGTCTGACCTAAGATAGCATATATAGTGCCCAGACGAATTATTTGCAGAAATGTGGCAGAGAACTGCCACTAACTCGCTCGCCCCATACTCACTTTTGGTATAGGACCTCCAGCTCAACCTTTCCGGGAAGGACACCGCCCTATTGTCCTTCCCCTTGGTCGGGGTGAACCGCTTGAGGCAGAGAAGTGCAGCCTTGGGAGGGGCCACGAATTTCTCTGTCTTGCCGGCATCGCCCTTATGCCCGCAAGATCCACACTTGTACTCAACGAACTCCTCACTCGTGGTTTCCGCGAGTAAATCCTCGAGGGAAGTACGGCTACCCCTCCTTGGCGGCCCCAGGTGGGCCATGCCGAGGAGATTGACCCACTCGCCAGAGGTGAAAGTAGTGCTAACGTGCCCACACTTAGCACACTTCACGTCTGTGGTCTTCGTTGCCCCGAAGACCTTTGAGATTGCTCCGTTAAGAGCGCACCTATATCAAAAGAGGAAACAAATGAGCAGGAGTGTTCAGTTTTTGAGATATACAACAATACGGTATATTTCACTTACTCAGGGTCGCTTTCCTGGCCCAATCGCCACAGGAGCAACGAAAGATACTCCTGGGCATCCTCCTGCTCCAGCCAGTCCTCGTCATCGAGGCCTACAGACTGCCCAAGGGTCTGTAGTTCCTCGGGTTCGTGGGCTGGCAACTTCTGACCATTCCGGGAGAAATGGTCGCGGAATGCACCACGTAGGGCGCACGCCGGACAACCCTCCCGACGGCCTAATATCAATGTTAGTGGTGTTTTACTTGATAAAGAGGAATGAGAGGGATGTATTGTAATCAGACTTACAGAAATGCCTCCTGATTTTGTCCCGGAAGGCTGGGACGTGCCCGAGGATCTGGATACTCGCATTGCGATAGCAATGCGTTCCAGACCCGTTCCAGAACCCTCTGGCTCGCGCCATCGGCTATAAACAGTACAACGAACATCAGTAGACTATTTTGTGTATATACAAGCAACACCGATATAATAATACGATAGCGACCCATGCAAATAGTTAGAAAAACAACTGGGTACTTACGACTGGGTAGACCTTAATGGCCACCTCGACGTCAGCGGAGACTTTACGTCTCTTGACGCTCGGTAGGCCACCATGGGGCCGAGACTGCGCAATGGTCTCGTAACCCCGCTTCTTTGGTACAGACGACGAGGCCTCGTACCCCCTCTTGCCAGTCGATTTCGGCATATTTGCCGAAGTCGACGGGGCAAAAGAAGACGAAGGCCCCGAAGCCTTAACCGCAGAAGCTGCGGTGCCACCCTGCGGGCTCGACAGCGCAATGGCCGAGCTCCGGCTTACCGGGATGGCGGAGAGTAGAGTCGAGACCGACTCTGGGACAGACACACGCCCGGAAGCATGTGTTGTCTGTGTCGTTTCTGGAACGAACACAATTGGCTGCGAGAGCAGCACTTTCAACGACATCGTTGAAAAGGGACCGGCCAGCGACAAAAAGAAGGGGGAGAAACAAGAGATTCAACAGGAGCCCTGTTGAAGGTGACAAGAGGGGAATTGGGAAGGGGAAGTGACGGTAAAAGGGGGGTCGAGAATGGGAAGGGAAGAGGATGTCTTGAAAAGACGGAAGCTTTTTTTTTTTTCGTTGGTGGTGTTAACTCGAAAAGTTAACACACAGAGCAGACAGAAAATGTGTTGTTGTGTTGTGAAGCTGGACTACGGTTGTGGAGGATGGTGAAGGAAAGAAAGAAAGAGGAGGAGAAGAGGAAGAAGAAGGAGAAGGAGAAGAGGACAAGAGCTGAGAGAAAGTAAAAGCTATAGGCAGATTATCGTGAATTTACGCTCTCCTCAAGCTTCACGCAAATTATCCACCTTTTTTTGGTTGCTCCTGAAGAACTGCAAAAAGCGTATACTAGGCGTCTTGATGACAGGTGTTGCAATGTTGGATTTTGCCCATTCCAAGCTGTCGACCAGCAACAGCAAGAGGTCCTTGGGTGCAGTAAACCTCACTAGCCACAATTCCACATAAGCTTAATCTTTACCAGCCACTACTTTACATGATTTTTACCACCGACAATACTAGAATATTGTGGCTGATGAAATAGTGGCTAGTGAAAATTGCGCCTACAAACAATAATGTAGTCACTTTTTTCAGTTTTGACTTGAACGTTATATGCCCGACGGTATTGTTATACGTCAGGATATACCATGGCAGCCTACGAGGACCAGCATGTCCACCAGGTCTACGATAAGATAGCTTCCCATTTCTCAGCCACAAGATACAAGGTACCGTACATCTCTCATTATTATAATATTGTAAAGTGCACGAAACCAGCTAAACTAACATCCCCAGGATGAGATCTAGCCGTGGCCCATAGTTCATGGATTCCTCTCCTCCCTCCCACCCGGCTCCGTCGGCATCGACGTCGGCTGCGGTAACGGAAAATACCTAAACATTAACCCCAATGTCTTCATCGTTGGTTCCGACAGGTTGAGTCCCCTTCTTTCCCCTCTAGATCCATATTGTCCAGCTCGAGATGACAAAAAGCTAAGCTAAGACCTATGAGAGGAAAAATATTCAAAACCCAACAGATGCGAAAACCTTGTCAAAATAGCCAAAGATCAAGCTCCCACGCAGGATGTTGCTACAGCAGATATCTTATCACAACCTCATAGGCCGTCGACATTCGATTTTGCCTTGAGTATAGCTGTTATTCATCATCTCTCATCTCCGGAAAGGAGGGTAGAAGCTATTGCTTCCATTTTAGAGCTTCTGAAGCCTGCCGGTGAAGGGAAAGCCCTGTTATATGTTTGGGCACTCGAACAGAAGAGTTCTCGGCGAGGATGGGATGAAAACTCCGAGCAGGATGTGCTGGTCCCCTGGGTCCTAACGAAGCAGTTTAAAGAATCGTCGAAGAAGAAGAAGGCTGGTAGCACTGAGTCTGAATCTAGGGCATCAACAGAAAATACAGAGACTCCAGATAACAGCGAAGAATCTAAACCGTTCCTAAGATACTATCACCTCTACAAACAGGGAGAACTCGAAGATAATGTAAAATCAGCTGGAGGAAATGTTCTAAACTCGGGCTACGAGAAGGACAATTGGTGGGCCATCGTTGAACGAACTACATAGTAGTATCTACGTTTCAGATATAAAATACACTTATACCCCCATACTTTTGTCTGTATAGGCCCGATATTTAGCCCTTTAGTAGTTGAATTCAGGATCTTATGGATCACTATAATTTAAAAATGAGATTTTTATACCCCGAACAGACACCACGGGCTCTGTGGGCCCGGGGAGCAGCCAATCCCTGTCCTAGATCCTGTCGTAGCACAATCCCGTGCTGTCCTACCACAAACGCGCCTGGAATACCATATTCTAACAACCTCTATCAACCTTCAACCCCACCAAGCCACATACCATACCTACACCACCGCGACACTTCACAACCTTACATACCACCCATACCAAATATAAAACCCCAATAAAATCAAAAATCCTTCAAAATGCTCTCCTCCCTCCCAAAGGACATCGTAATCCTCGTCTCCTCCGAAAACGCCATAACCGAACGTCGCATCTCTCCATCATGGACCCTCTCCACCCTAAAATCAAAACTAGAACCTATAACCGGAATCCCGCCTTTCGCCCAACAGCTATCCTACCAATTACATGATTCTTCTCCAGCTCAACCTATTAACGCTGATAATGAGGATGGAGTACATGTTTCGGATTTGGGATGGACGGCTGGTGCTAAGCTCGTTGTATGTTCTACTCCTTCATCTTTATTCCCTTCATAGTCAGATTATGGAAGTATAGACCGGAGACTAAATCCACCTTTGTATAATAATAGGTATCAGACACCCGCCCCCCCGGCTTCCGCGAAAACTACACCGACACATCTCAAGTAGAAAAATACGAAATGCCAGAAGAGGACTACGCAAAACTCTCGGATTCAGTCCTAGCCTGGAAGAAACGTAACCAACTCGGCCGCTTCGATCCTACTCAGGCTACAACAGCAGAACAAAAACAAACAGAAGATCAAAAGGAAGTAGAAGAAAAGGGGATTAAGGTTGGGGCGAGGTGTATCGTCGGTGAGATTGAGGCTGGGAGGAGAGGTGAGGTCGCTTACATCGGTTTGGTGGAGAAGATTCCGCAAGGTGGTATCTGGATTGGTGTTAAATTGGATGAACCAACGGGGAAGAATGATGGCAGTATCGACGGTGTCAGGTTCTTCGAGGCTGGTAGCAATCACGGAACGTTCGTGAGACCTAATAGGGTCACTGTGGGAGATTTCCCACCCAAATCCTTGGATGACGAAGATCTTTTGGAGGAGATATAAACGAGATGATATAAGATATATTATACAAGGCGATTTAAACCCCATGTTCTCTTAATACTAATAATAAAAATACACATGAATCGCCATGAGTCTTTCGTGAATTGAATGTTCCCCCGAAAACGCCGTAAACAGAGCCTCCACAAACTAAAATACTAAAGTCGAAAGAACACGGGGGAGGAGAAGAGCAAAGAGCCAAATATGAAGACGTGCACCTCAAACACCTACACGTTAAATTCCCAAATTGAAGAATAGAATCATTCTGCTTCAGCGTCTGGGTCAGGAATACATGCCTGCGCAAAGAATATCCTGGCTGTCTTCTTGAAAGGGTTCGATATTTTGTACATATTACCTGGATTGAGATTAGCACTGGTTCGCATTACTCAGAAGAACAATCTAGTAACTTACCACGTGGGACCTGAAACTGTCCACCATGAGAGATCCTGAATCCGAGTTCGTTGACTTCTGCTTCGACTTTTCCTTTGAGGATGAAAAATACGAGCTGCATCTTTCCGCTGCTCTTGAGTTTCTTGGACGCCCCGGTTTGTAGTTCAAGGATTCCACACCCCATGAAGGGCTTCCCTAGCGTCTTGGCGAAGAGGTAGTCTGATCCAAATATTGGTTTGAATTCGATTCCGTGGCGCGAAGTTGCAATTTCTGGAAACAGTTAACAAGCTAATTCTAAATGAAAGAAGCGTTCTTTTAGACTCACCATCTTCAATTTCATCGTCTTCTATCTCTTCATCCTCGTTATCCGGAGCCCATTGTCTGACCATGCCGACTAACTTGCCAACTTGCTCCCAATCGTCCTCACTTTCACCACCCTCTGATTCACTACTGCTTTCTTCGACGGCTTTCCGAATTTCCTTTGTCTTCTTCTTCTTCGTCGCACGCTTGCTGACCTTTTCAGTTGGGGGGACAAGGCGCGAGGGACGGGCTTTCTTCTTTAGCTCCACAGGTTCCTCGTTGACTCGGACGACATCTGAAGCCATAGATACCACTCGGCCAGATTCATCTCTCTCCATAACTTTGTAAATCTGCTTCTCATTTTGCCAAAATTTCAAAGGTGCCGTCCGGTTTCGTGCTGACCTTCTTCCCTCTGCCCCGCTAGCATCGACGTTAGAAACATTGGATTTGTCAGTCACTGGTTTAACAGCTGTCGATTTGGATCCCTTTCGTTTCTTAGCAGCGTTGGATTCTGTAGATTCTGTGATAGCGGAAGATCCTTGAGTGTCGGGTTCTGTATCGGGGATCAGTGTCTCAGCCTTGCGCTTTCTCCCCTTCCTTCGCTCTGTCGGGTTTTCAGGTTGAGATTGCTCTGTTAGCTCTTCGTTTGGCTCTTCCTGTGGCTCAGTATTTTGATCTGGAACTGATGCATCCTGCTTTTTCGATTTTTTAGGTCGACCCTTAATCTTTTGTGCCACAGGTTCCGGCTCTGGCTCCGGCTCGTCTACTTGTGTAGGTTCCTCTTCTAACTCAAGTTCTGGTTCTGGTTCAGCGATCTTCTTTGGTCGCCCACCTTTTCTTTTTTGGCCTGGATTATTGGAAGTAGAGGACTGGGGTTCTGTCTCGGCTTCTGTGTCGGTCGCGGCTTGCTTCTTTTTCCTACCGCCCTTTCCTTTCTTTGGAGGTGAAGGTTCTGCCCCGACAGTTTCTTCCAGTTCTTGAGGCTCCATCTCTGAAATTCCTGCGTCCAGTGTATCTAGCCCCTCCTCATCAGCTCGTGCAGCCTCTGCCTCTGATGCGTCTTCAACAATCGCAGTAGTCTTGGGCTTCCGTCCCCGTTTTTGTGTCGCGGGTTTATCAGATTTAGATGCAGTTGCAGCGGCCATTTCTTTGGTAGTGTTTGACACATTGACCTTCCCCTTCCTTCCTGGCTTCGCCTTCTGGCTGGATGTCTCTGGAACGTTTGGTTCCGCCAAGTCTTCTTTCTGTGCCGCAGAGCGTTGGGTTGTCTTGGATTTAGGTTGTGGCGCTGGGATAACATCCATCTCTGTATCATCCAAAGTTGACTCCTCGTTGAATTTTGGCGGCTCATCATCATCGTCGTCGTCGTCGTCCGAAAGCAATGGGGGGGAAATAGCTGGTCTCGTGGTTCTCAAGCCCTTTGCGACGAGCATACTGCTACCACGCCCGCCAGCGGCACGGAGACCACTAGCTCTCGCACCGAGCGGGATTGGTCGAGGAATAGGAGCTTCAACATGAGCATCATCTGACTGTCTGGAATCGAAAGAATTAGGTACATTTTCCTTATGGGAGCCAAATGACCCTCGAGCTTCTTCGTCTCGTGCCAAGGGTTTCGATAGCTGGGAGCTGGGCGCTTCCGATGTTGCCTTTAACTTTGGGCGTCGTATCGCTGGGGTGGATAGGTTCGATTGTGGTGTGACGCTTGACAAGGGGAGATTTGGGGTTGCGTGTGTACTGTGCATTGACTTTCGTCTCGCTGGTGTGTTTATGCCCTTTCTTGCCTCTAGGACGGCTGTTACACTTCTAGCTGTGCCTAGTAAGTATTCGGGTAAGCAAACTGCTCAGAGGCATAATCATAACTATAGGAACCTATGTACTGACTTTCTTCCATATCCATGGAGCCACTGCCGTCATTCCCTGACATGTTTTGAGCACGTGGGGCGTCGTCTGACGGGCTGTCGATGTCGCTTGGGCCGTGATCAGGTTCCTCAAGATCTTCCTCAGAAACTATACCCATTGAATCGTCGTCATCGTCGTCGGCAATATGGGGCAATGTTCCTGCATTGGATGTTGGCGAAAAGAAGGCGCTCATATCTTCCATTCCATTATCGTCTCGAACAAGATCGGGCTGAACCATGAAGCCAGTTTTTCTATGATGGGCATAGGATAATTAGCTTGAAGTAATCTACCCTGAGATAGAAAGACAGTTATTACCTTCCCACGAAGCCGATGTCGGTATGGATGTTCTCCCGGTTCTTGTTTCCAGCGATGGCCGCCATCTTGACGGTGGGCGGATGGTGAGCAAAGATATTTTATGGCAGTAGATGGTGAGGAGGGTTTCAATGATGAATATTATAGTTCGCCTTCAGGCCTGATCTGACTTGAAGTCAGTATCGATATCAGTATCGGACTAGGGGTTTCAATATTATTCGGTGGGGGGTGATCGAAGATGCTGGTTAATTGGAAGGTGAGGTTGAATCGAAGTTGAATGAGAAAACGCGACGGCCATGATTGTTGTGTGTTGACGTTCATTCAACAGGGCACGCGTGTTGCCGCGCCAAACAGCAACGACTCGTAGCAGCAGTAGCTTCCTTGTTACTTTGAGTCTGTTCCTGTCCTGACTCCAAACGCCATGTCGACCGCCAAACGAAGAGGCCGGCCTCCTCGTAAACCTGCAGCCGCTGCTACTGCTGAACCATCTGTTATTTCTGAGACATCTGCTATTGAGGATACCACCGACAATGAAGTAGGAGAAACGACTGCAGAAGAGACATTCAACCTGCCTTCGATATCAGCTACAGATATATTCCAGGGACAATCCTATACGTTCCACTCCGAGATTCCCAGCATTGTTCGGGATGATCCGACAGCTTCGATAACACTCGGCGTGGACGAGGCCGGTCGTGGACCAGTTCTCGGTATATACACATCTTGTTAAAGTGTGGAACAGATAGTCCGAATGAGTTGCTAATTCCTATCGCTTCTTGAGGCGAACTCTTGTACTAGGTCCCATGGTTTACGGAATAGCATACTGTGTATCTGGTTATGAAAAGTCGTTATCAAAGAAAGGGTTCGATGGTGAGGCATTACCAAGAGAGTACATCAGTATTTCAAGAAAAGCTTACTAACAGACTACCTGAAATAGACTCCAAAAAACTCACAGCAGAAGTAAGAAGTGATCTTCTACAAGAGATTTGCACTTCTGATACCGAACTTCACGCCAATGTCGGCTGGGCAGTACGGGTTATGTCTGCAAGGGACATCACTGCCGGCATGTTGCGACCTGCTGGGGTTGGTTCATACAATCTCAATGCACAGGCGCACGACGCTACCATGAATCTTATTGACGAGGTTTTAAAGAAGGGGGTCAATGTTAAAGAAGTATGTTCTACTTCATATATATTGGCTTTTACAATATGAAGATTCTAATATTTTTCTAGATCTTCGTCGATACCGTCGGTCCAGCCGTTACATACCAGGCGAAGCTACAAAGAAGATTCCCAACCACCAAAGTTACGGTTTCTAAAAAGGCCGACTCTTTATATCCTTCGGTATCAGTAGCTTCAATTTGCGCAAAGGTCACAAGAGATTTTGCCCTCAAGGAATACTTCACTTTAGCATCTGGTGGCGGTGAGGTACCAAATACCGGGTCCGGATATCCAAGTGATCCAAAATCCGTTGCATATCTCAAAGGATCAATGGATAACTTGTTTGGGTGGGGATCCGAGACTCGGTTTTCGTGGTCTACTACGGCAGAACTGCTCAAAAAGGATGCTGAGGTTGTCGATTGGCCTGATAACGACGATGAAGGGAATGGTGATATCGGTGCCTTTATGTCGGCTTCTTCGGCGAATGATGTTAGGTATTGGTTTGGGAAACCAGCCACAGCAGCAGAATTATAAGGTTTTGACACATGTATAATGCATATGATGAGTTCACGACCTTGTTAAGAGGTGGCGAGGCTTAAGCTCCAACAGAGCCGCTTAGTCTATGGCACAAACACCACCACCAACTGTACGTTGGCTTGAATAGAATAGTAGCAATTTTTACGGATTTCATAGGGACAATCATCGCTTCAATTCTCTTTTGTTCGACTTGTGTAGCCATTACGTATGCTCGTTTTCCATTCGTTGTGTCACGGCTGCCGTTTTTGTGCCTGGTGGTCTGCTTATAAGAGGTTGGACAGCCAGCTCTAAGCGATAGGTCGACTTCACCCTTCCAGACTTCGAATCTATCTTCCTCCATCCCAAGACGTCGCAATGAGCGCACCATGGGATTACATCGCTGTTAGTACCTCCACGGGGATATATGCACCCAGTTCTATATTAATTCACATGCTAATATTCCTGTTTAAATTCCTGCAGAAAGTTATCTGTCTTGGGGATTCCGGGACCGGGAAGAGCTCGGTTCGTCATTCGCCTTTCAGCTGTGCAAACACTCACACTAACGCTTTTCCACCCATTGTCGCAGCTAACAGTGCGACTCTGTGAAGGTCGTTTTAACAAAACCGATGTCACGATCGGAGTTGAACTCGATTCTAGAGTTGGTACGGGGTCTTTGTCTATATTATAGATTTTGCTTGAATGTGTTTTTACTAAATGCTTTCTTTCAATAGTGGATGTTGATGATGGGAAGAAGATTAAGCTTCAGATCTGGGATACTGCTGGGCAAGAGGTACACATCCTATTTGACAGCTAGCAGCGAACAATGCTGACTTTATATATAACAAGCAATACCGATCGGTAACAAATTCATATATACGAAATGCTACAGGAGCACTTCTAGTTTACGATATAACTCGCAAGGACACACTGTCCCACGTCCAACGCTGGCTTTCTGATCTGCGAAACCTCGGAGAACCCCACATCTCCATCGTATTAGTTGGGAACAAGTGCGATCTGGCAGAGAGACGACAGGTCTCCACCGAAGAAGCAGCAGCATGGGCTAAAGAAAACGGGATTAATTTCCATGTAGAAACAAGTGCGAAAACTGGGGAGTCCGTGGAACGGGCTTTTGTGGAAGTAGCACAGGAGATATATCGCAATATCAGAGATGGCGTCTATGATCCCAGAGGGAAGAATACGGGGCTAAAGGTCAAGCTGGGAACTGATAGCCGCAGGACGGTACATAGGCAGGCCGACTCGCAGTGCTGTGCTTAGTGATACGATACTCTATACTTAATACCTGCAACATACCTGATGCACATTAATTCTTATTGACTCTGTACTCTTTATCAGCATGTCTGGCCAGCTGAAGCCGTAGCTTTGTTAATTCGGGATTTTAATATAACTAGTCCCGCTTTGTCTGGTGACCTAGCAGCGAGGACATGCGCCAGACGTGAGTGGCCAGGATCCAGCTCGGTTCCAAGCCCGTTTTGCATGATAGCATCACACCCGCTCTTGTCTTAGTAAGGTCTGGTAGTCATGAATGCCGAACAAACATACCTCCCATTTCATCACTCTCTCAAAACCACTCCTCCGAGTTAAACACCCACAACTCAGCAGCAGTCGTAGTGACCCATCTCAGCTCCAAGGGCTCCGGCTGTCCCTAATCCGCCTCTTTCCATTATACCGTTCAGGATGTTTTCGGAGTGTAAGTTCAACTTCAGTTTTCGTTCCATCACTGCTCGTTGTTTCAAGGCTCACGTAATGGCAACCCGTTTGGTGTAGATGCGTCACGCTTCCTAGCTCGGTCCACTCTAAAGGACGGAGGACGACAAAGCCTATATCCAGCCAGCAATGCGCCTCTTTTCTTCTCTGCAGCAGATTACCCTACCGATGACCGGGAGCACGATCAAGAAGTCTCAGCAATATATGCCTTACAAAAGAGTCGGAGAAACCTCTATTATTCTACAGATCCGGACGAGGAGGAAGAACGGAATGACAGTGACACAGGTTCGGTAAACGACGGTATAAGGAGTAGTTGGAACCCGGGCCGTTCTGCACATTCTAGTTCGAGCGATGCTACGGAGACGGGTGGTAATCATCTGGTTGACGTAAGCTTGGGAGAGGAAGAGCTACGTAGAGAAGGGCACGAGGGCACGCTCTTAAACTCTGTATGTTGTAGGCGGAACACTTGGTATATGGTAGTAGTTATCCTAACTCTATTCTACTAGGCCGGTCGAGCAGATTCATATTCAGAGGCATCGAGGGAGGTTGAAGACCCTATACATCCACCTATACAAAAGTTTCGGCCGCAGAACGTGAAGCAGACGGGGCCTTTCTTCGATTCGACAGGGAAACCCTATTCTGACCAAAACGATGAAGAAGCTCAGAATAACCCTCACGAACCGCTCAATCCGTCAAATCCCTTCGGTGAAAGGGATAATCAGGAGGCACCTTCGGATGCTGTAAGCTGGGAATAGCTCTCCTCTATCCCTAAACGGAGTCAAAATGCTAACTAAGCCGAATAGATACCGCAACCGGTAGACCAAAATCCTCTAGCTCCTCCCCTCCACGATCGGATATGGACCAAATTCTACGGCATGTCGATGGCCTGTATGTTCGCTACAGCATTTATTGTCTGGCTCCACAACGAAGAACCGAGTGGCCTGCCGATAGGGGATTCAATATACACTGTCTTAAAACGAGCTATGCCACTTCTGGCAGTGGATACACTAGTTACTATATGTGTAGCTTTTGTATGGATGCTTTGTTTGAAGTACTTCATCAAACCGCTTCTATACTTGCTAGTTGTTTCGGTCCCAGCCGTCATGATCGCTTTAACGATATATCCGCTGGTGACCTCATTGAAAGGGCCATGGAAGGGCAACTCTTTCCAGGATCATGTTATGAGGCTCACCAGTCTTCTACCTCTTTGCCTGGCAATATTCTGGGTTTATTTGCTCTACCGCGGGCGGCAGGCTCTCCACAAGGCTACGTCGATCCTACAGCTTGCCCTTACTATTTTTGTTGACAACCCTGCGTTGTTATTATGCGGAATATTTGTCTTAATTACGACAATTGCTTTTAGTTGGATTTGGTTGTTTTTGGTAATTAGGGTGTTCTTGAATGGGAGGAGTACTATGATTGGGGGTGTTCCAGTGTGGCAGATGGATGGATCTGCTTGGGTCTTGGGTAGTTTCTTTGTGGTTGTGTACCTGTGGACGCTCAATATCTTGTCCAATCTTCAAAGGTACGCTAGAAAACGTGGAAAGTCTCTACTGGTGTACAGAACTAGTTAACTAACAATTGCTGTCAGGATTACAATATCTGCGACAGTATCGCATTGGTACTTCTACCGCAAGTCTACAGGTACATTCTCGCCAGCAGCAACATTCTCTGCTGCTACACACCACGCATTGACTACTATGTTTGGTACGGTTTGCTTTTCGTCGTTTGTGACATTAATGATCCGGCTACCGTTACTCGTTTTGCCGAGCCGCATAGCCTCTTTTGCACACCTTTTGTGCTTTAACATTGTCGCATCGCCAATTGCCGCACTTTCGGACCCACTAGCGGTAACATATGGATCTATCCATTCGCTACCTCTTGTTCATGCATCGAGGCAAATCAACCAGATGAAACTCGTTAGCATTGCGGCCGGCGCTGGAGCAAAAGATAACCACACAAGGAACGCTTATCGCCTCGCAAAGATGCTACTTCACGCCGCTCGGTGGATGACTTCGTTGGCACTGGGCCTTGGTGCATGGATTCGGACGGCCCATATCACAAATGGGGGGAGTCTCTATGGGTATGTCGTTGGGTTATTGGCTGGAACTATTGGATGGACTATTTTGGGAACAGCAGAAAGGTCTTTGGCGAATATCGTTGATGCTTGCTTGATATGTGCAGCCAGTGATAATTCAAATGGCAGGTATTGCCAGGAGGCGCAAATGGCGTTTGATGGGTTTTAAGTGTGTCTTTGCTTTCAGGATGGTGAAGGTTGTCCCTTTTTTATTATTTAGATTCCCCGCGCCCTCGGTCTATTACATCGTATCTATTCCCTCTCTTTATCCTTTTAGTTTTGTGGATTTTTATGATGATGATGCACACATGCATGGCTTCGATCACAGCAAATTGGTCTTGTCTTTTTATCCTTTTTTCTGGGGTTTCTTCATGGGAGGGTTTTGCAGGCGTTTTTGGGAAATGGTTAGATTTTACTATTATTCATGATTGTTCTAGTAATCTACTCCAGCATTGTATTTGTATACTCTAGCCCCCAATCTATAAGTGAGCATTGAAGTATTTCAATCTCTTATCTCCCAGCTCCAGGCTGAGGAAGATAGCATCGACAAATGAGGCTAAAGCAGCTCGTCCGGAATGATTCACACCACATTAACAACGCGGTCGAGGGAGGCCAGAGCACCCCAATCCGTAACCAAGCAGCCGGTGCCGGACGACATACGACTGAATAATGTCATAGAGTACTTCCTTTGTAGCTAATCATTCCCATCTATTATCATCATCATCGTCTTCTCTAAAATTCATTGGAATCCAATCACTTTTCTCATTTGATGCTGTAATAATTCAGTGCCACCGATCATTCATCATGAAGCGGAGATGGGACGCTCTTTCCCGTCGTCATAATCTACTTACCTTGACCCAGCTGCATTCGCCGCGCACAACCCGAAATTTAACCAGAAGCAGCAGCAGCAGCAGCGTCTTACGTTTACGACCACGACCACGACCACAATCCCTGTCATCACCTATCATCACACGCATTAACACCCAATTATCCCAATACCATCGTCATCGTCGCGCGTATAGTACCTCCTCTGACTTCACCAGCGGATTTACCAGCACTGTAACCGTTAATGGACCGGTTCAGGGACCTCTTGGTAAAGCCGGGGTTCTGGGGAAGGGAATTACGCCGAGATCGTTGAAGAGGTATTTGGATAGTTATGTGATTTCGCAGAGTAGAGCGAAGAGGGTTGTTAGTGCGGCGGTGTATAATCATTATTTAAGGGTTCAGAGTATTAGGCGGAGGGAGGATGAGAATGCGGAGAATTTGAGAAGTTCGTTGGCGGGGGTGGAGGGGCATCCTGTTGAAGGTGAATTTTTTGGACCCTTTAGTGTTTTCGATTTTTATCATATATTAAAAGTTTCGAACGGAGCCAATTGATACGATAGAACAAGTTACTGACGGGGAGAGTGTGAGAGGGTAGATGAATACCCAGGTCAGCAGCCCACGGTACCTTTTCCACAGTCGTTTCATGTGGAGGCTCCGGTACCACCAAAGGAGAGTCATGAACCTGCTGTGGAGCTGCAAAAGAGCAATTGTCTGATAATAGGGCCTTCTGGAACCGGAAAGACGCTCATTGCAAAAACTTTGGCTAGGATACTCGATGTTCCATTTTCAATGTAAGGACACATGCTCTGGTTTCTATATCGTAACTGAATATTGGCTAATGCGAATCTTCAAATGTGTATAGAAGCGATTGCACAGCATTTACACAAGCAGGCTATGTCGGTGAAGACGTCGACGTTTGCGTCCAACGTCTTCTAGCTTCCTGTAATTGGGACGTAAGAAGGGCGGAAACCGGAATTATATGTTTAGACGAAGTCGATAAAATAGCTTCTACGAAATCTATGTCGCACGGTAGAGATGTATCTGGAGAAGGTGTTCAACAAGCCCTGTTGAAGATACTGGAGGGGACGACATTACAGATTACAAACTCGAGGTCGAAGCAAGCACCTCCACATCATTCGGCGGGCACGCCCTCGGGATTTCCAGGAGGAGGGCCTACCTCGCCCTTCCAGAATTTCGGAGGGTTTGGATCAGGATCTTCTGGTGCGAGTCCCGGCGGCAAAGGCGAGGTGCATACGATAGATACCAGTAACATTCTCTTTATATTGTGTGGAGCATTCAATGGTGTGTCATGAAGTCGCAGCACATAGTCAAAGATCCATACTGACTTCCACGCAGGTCTCAACAAGAATGTGCTGGATAGGATATCGAAGCACTCTATGGGATTCAACGCCCCTGTCCGAGCCCAACAGTCTGACGCAAATACTATCCCACCAGAGACGGCGAAGGAATTACAAAAGCTTTATAGCACCTACTTCACGCCTACAGACTCCGAGTCTAGCTCAAAACGCCCACCCTCGGTTATCAAACAACGAAAGATCAATGTGCTCGAGTTTGCAGAACCAAGGGATCTGATATCATTTGGATTCCTTCCCGAGTTTATCGGGAGGGTTCCGATTCTCGCTGCATTGGATGTTTTCGACGAGGAGACTTTGGTGAGGGTCCTGTCTGAGCCGAGAAACAGTCTATTAAGGCAGTATGAAGAATTGTTCAACATGAGTGGGGTGGAATTGAAATTCACGTCGTTGGCGTTGAGACAAATTGCCAAGGCGGCTTTGACGATGGATACTGGTGGGTTTTCCATACTGTGGTTTCATATATGAGGGTTTCTCACTAACCTTGGGGGCATATAGGTGCAAGAGCGTTGAGGACTGTGCTTGAAAGGCTATTGTCAGACGCTATGTTTGAAGCGCCAGGTAACCTTGATCTCTGAGAGTGTCAATATTCAAGAAGATATTGGTTTGGCTAACTGTATGCTTTGAAGGCTCGTCGATTAAACATATTTTGGTGAATGCCGCAAGCGCGAAGTTCGAACAACCGCCGATATACTTTGCTAGAGGACAGCAAGGGGCATTCCAAGCTGCTTTTGCTGCGGAAGAAAATGAGAATAGTGGATTGGATACTAGGAGCGATAGTGAAGAGAATCACAAGATCGCAGCTGCAGGGAGTGCCTAATATTATGCTCGATGCTAATGAGGTAGTAGTACTCCAGGGCCGAGATTACCAACGAGAATAAGGGAGTTCATGTGCTTTTATAATCAATACCATCGCCGGCGTTCTTTGAGTCAGTTTTTATCCTTCCTTTTACTTTTATGGCGGTAGTGGAATTTTGGAATCGGAGTCCTCGTTTCAAATGTATCGGTAGCGCTAGCTTTTCTCAAGGAGATATGAAAAAGTGACTAATGCGAGACATTCTGAGGGACTATCTAAGTCACAAGACATCAATATCGATAGCAACATTTAATGTAAGTATGAACCGTTATATGTTGGAACATAGAAATATGCATATGGAATAGTATAAATGGGTCAGATATCGATAAAGGAAGAGCACCCCAGTCTTAGAAGTCCAAATAGCTTCCAAAACTTGTGTTTCGAAGTACCTTCATAATGGAATTCCCACAGATTCGGGCGATCCGATCGTGGAATGTTCACGGCAAAGGAGTAACGTCCAAGACACTGCACTGCATGTCTAAGATAGATAGATGCATGTATGCGTACTTACATACGGTGCCTTCGAATACGAATCGGAACAGCCTGGTCGAAGAGCCGGTGTACTATAAATTATAAAAGTGCATACCAGTGCCATCATGTATATTGTTGGATGTTCCAGAGAGGAAGTATTTAACCCAATTGGAGGATTTTCTCAAGTAGGAAAAAAGGACGCTAATCTGGGAGAGGTCCCTTCGAGGCTGTTCTTTCCTTTCGAGCAGTTGAGGTCCTCCGTGAGAAATGCTAGCTGGATGCTTTGTGGGTGAAGAAGAAGAAGAAAACAATTGCGGTCGACATGTGCATGCGAGATATATGCTTATTTACCGCATGGTAGTTATACCGAAGTAGAATACTCCGTACTGAAGGAGTACATGGTATGATATATGGGTATCGGTACAGTTAGCATACCTCGGACTCGGCCAGGAATTCAAAAGACTTGTCCGTCTGTCTAAAAGTAAAAATGAAAGTGAAAGTAAGAGTGAATGTGGGTGTGGTTGATTAAGCTTCCCCCTCTCCGACCTCCTCGAGCTCCATTGTATGTAAGAGATACGTACTGTCCTGTCCTGTCCTGTCCTGTCCTGTCCGTCCGTCTGTTTAAAACACATCTCCATCACCACCAAACCAACCACCGACCACCGCCACCTCAACCACCATCAACTCAAACCATCTAACTTGCTCTGGTTGACCTACTCACTGACTGACTGGTTTTTCTGCATCATCGCAAAGCTTAAGCTTCTGTTCAAGCTCCAGATCTTATCGGTTTCGTCGGTTTCATCGTTTCTGGCCCCGTAAAGCTGCGCTCCTGCCGTCTCAGGTAACCTGCCATCCCTAATCTTTAGTCCCGTAATTAATGCCTGCAGCTGTTTTTGTTTCGAGTCTGGGATTCGATTGATTCGATCGAGCTTATCGGAAGCTCGCCAGGCCTGCCTTGCACCCCCGACAGTCATTTTTGCCATCTGTTTGTGCAGTCCAGTGCGGTGCAGTGCAGTCCGGTCTTGTCCTTGCTGCACTGCAGGCAGGCAGGCAGGCATAGCTCCATTCCAGACAGACTTACTGACCACTTACCTACCTTCCCTCCTGCTGCACTGACACTACACCTACACTTGCACTCTTGCACTTGCACTCGCACTTACACCTACACACCTGCTTGCTTGCTGCCAGATCTTAGTTAAATCACTACTTACTTACATCTTTCTCATCTCGTTCGCGTGCCTCTAGTTTTCTCTTTCAAACGTCACTTCAACTCGAATAATTTTCTAAAACTCGAACTGCAGCTACTTTGAAACAATGGCGAGCGACGAATATGATGTACGTATCTCTTCCATCCTCTCCCTCGTGCTTGCCTTCGCTACTCGCGAGAGATACTAGCGATAGTAGGACTACTACTTCAAAGGAGACCACGATGTCGCCCCACTTCTATATTCCGCTTCGCAAAGACTATAGACCAATATAGCTGCTCCGTGACTAACACTTTCTTCTTCCGGGTTTTAGTTCTTGTTCAAAGGTACTTTACTCGACCACAAACCCCTCCTGCTCCTCCTCATCCTCCTTAGCCACCAACCACAAGCTTCCCCCCATTTCCCTATTCTATTGCCCTTGCGCCCGTGGCAACCGCCCGAGTTCCTTCGTGACCACGTCTCTATCTCCTATTTCATGAACCAAATTCTTAGTTACTGTAAATACTAATCATGTCATCTCTACAGTTGTCCTCATCGGTGATTCGGGAGTCGGTAAATCTAACCTTCTCAGCCGTTTCACCCGAAATGAGTTCAACATGGACTCCAAGTCCACCATCGGTGTCGAATTCGCCACACGATCCATCCAAGTTGACTCGAAAACCATCAAGGCACAGATCTGGGATACAGCTGGTCAGGAACGCTACCGTGCTATTACCTCGGCTTACTACCGTGGCGCTGTAGGCGCCCTTCTAGTCTACGACATTTCCAAACATATCACCTATGAAAATGTCACGAGATGGTTGAAGGAGCTTAGAGATCATGCCGATTCAAACATTGTCATCATGCTTGTTGGGAACAAGAGCGATTTGAGGCACCTTCGAGCTGTTACTACGGATGAAGCCAAGGCATTTGCTGGTTAGTCTACATTTCCATTCACGGCCTTTCAAAAAGTTGGGTAATATGATGTCGTTCTAATAATTTTTATAGCTGAAAATCACCTATCGTTCATCGAAACATCTGCTCTCGACGCCTCGAACGTCGAGCTTGCATTCCAGAACATCCTGACAGGTATGGCGCCCCAACTCACTACTCAAATTTAATAAAAAGCTGCTCCCGCGAAATGGTTCTGATGGCTAACCTCAAATTCACTTTCTCTCTTTCCTTCCAGAAATCTACCGAATCGTCTCTAGTAAAGTGCTACCGGAGAACGAATCCGGCGGCTCCATCCCGGACCGCGGTATTCCTTTGTCCGACCAGCCGAAGAATGACCAAGGTGGTGGCAAGTGCTGCTGAAGAATGAAACTAAGAAAAGAGAAGAAAAGAAGAAAAGACGGGCCTTTCTATGTACTTTATGCGAAGAAGGGAGCGAGAAGAGGAAGGCGGATTAAAGCATCATCCTTCAAATCGATTGTTGACCGTAAAAACCTCACACACTTCATATCTTTGTTTTTATTCCCAGCCTTTTGAGAGTTACTGGAGTTCTTTTTCTTGGAGATAACACTTAGATGGCCTCGTTTTTTCTATTATTATTTTTCTTTTGGAAAACAAAAAAAAATGAAATGATAAAAAGAGACTGAGGAAAGGAGAACATCGACGGATGCAAGCGAATTCCAACCCTTTTACATTTCCTTTCTAAAGAAAGGGGATACTCCTGATATTTGTATTCTAGGTCACCTTTTTTTTTTTTTTTTTTTATTCCCCCTTTCCTATTTTCCAACTGCAATTGCAAGGGTGCTCTGGCGGGATCTATCTATTATCTTGTTCGACTTCGAAGCTCCTTCGCTGATTGCAATTGATATGATCTGCGCTATAAGTTGGATTTATGTTTCTTTCCTCCCTTGTTCCCTACTCCCTTAGTCTTTTATATGGTCTTTGTATCTGTTGATGGATGTTATATAGGATATTTGATTTCGAAACTTCTGATAGGTATTGAATCGATTCATGTAGACTTGATTATATATTTCCCCTTTTAAATTTTTTCCCGTTAAAGCTCTAAGTTCTTCGAGATCTATATAGGAAAGTAATAGCCTCGAAGCTAGATGATGAATGGTATATATGTGCATGTATCCCGGTCCTGCCTTCGAAGTCGTCGATGCATGCATCTACGCCTAGTCTCGAGGTATATGTAGTACCTGAGTAATACTAGTACTAGCACTTGCCCGGGTATATCTCCATGTCGAGGAGTACTACGAAAGCTACAGCCTTTTAGTTCTCTCAAAGTTGAATGCCAATATATCATTCAATACGACCCGGTTATTAAGCCATTGAAGGCAAATAATCCCATCAATACGAATAAAGTTAGAACTCAAGTATATACCATCTCTAATATTACAACCATTACACGCAGACACACTCCCTAACCCATAAAATTCAGGGACGCCATTATTACCCAGAGCAAAACCACCCCCCCCAATCCTAGCGAGGGCGGGGCAAGCTAAATAGAAAATACCTGATATAAAAAAAGGTACGAAGAAGAAAAGAAAAGTCTAACTTTTGTTCTCCATGAGGGGGTATACCATACCCTCTACTCCCTCCTCCCAATAATATTCAAGAAAGGAGAAGAATAAGGTGAAGGTGATCCCCCCTAAAACAGCCAAACGTACCAAAATAGCAAAGATACGGCTCCAAAAAACGCAAGCCATGTCTTCCAGCCTACGCCCGTCTTTTCGGCCATTCGTAACATTCTATTCATTGTTCCGCGAAGTTTGAAGCGTGTGTTTTCGAATGTATCGTTCTAGAATACCAAAAGTGAAGGTTGAAAGAAGTTAGTTTGAAGGATATTCCAAATATGTTAGGTTGACCCCGGATGTGGGTTAAAGGGGTATTACCATTGAATTGATCATTGTAGTAGAATCTCTGACGTCGACGCCAATAGCGGTTGTTATCTGGTTGGGGACAAAATAGCAGCTGTTAGTGGGTTGTATATATATTTAGATATAGATATCGATCCCGATTCTGCAGCTGACAAAGGTGACCCCCTGCAGCCATACTAACAGCAATCTCGTACTGGGGAGGGTAGTGCATACATCCTTCAACATCCGCACTTTGGCACTCATAGCCTCAATCGCTGCATCATTCTGCGACTCTAATTCATCGAGTACCGCATGGCTGTATTGTCCCCTATTACCCCGGTCGAACCCGTTAGCCTCCCCCTTCCCGGACATTCTGTATCGATAGGTAGATGTGGAGGAGGTTGAAAAGAACCTGCTGTTTGGTGTCGCGGGACGGTATCCACCCGAAGGAATTCCTAGTCCTGACCCGGATTCGTAACTGTCGTGACCTGTAGGTCGACCATCGCGCTGATGGACACCTCCGTACCTATTTTCCCGCACATTTGCGTTTAGTTAAGATATCCTGTTGATTTGGAATTGTTTTGCTTGAGACAGGCGGGTTGCAGTTATATGGAAGTAGGATAGTGAGGATGGGGATATGGGTAATTATTGTACCTGGAAGTCATCTAGTCATATGGTATTCTTCGTTTTGTGGCTTTTGGAAGGTTTAATTATCGAGATATGGGGATTTGAAGTTTCTTGTGGATTATTCAAGAGAGGCCTGGAGAAAGCGGCGCGTTGCAAGCTGGCCTGGAGTTAAAGCTGGGCAGCTGGTCGGCTTGGAAGAAGGCTTGTCACGTCGGTTGGGGGTTTGATTCGGAGCCGCGCGATTATGTAAGGCCAACACAGCCGCATATATGGTATGCACGCTGCACTCACTGCTGGTCAGGTTGATTCTGGGAAAATTGAGAATATCGAAGGAAGGAATGGATGGGTGGATGGGTGGATGATTGCCATTTTGTAACCCTTTTATCGAAACGTAGTAGAGTAAAGTACATTCTTAGCTTCTTTTTCTCGTGACATAAAAAAGGAACGAAGACAAGTGGTTTAGGTTCTTTGCATATATGTGTATGCAGAAGCTTGAATCCTTTCCCTATTGCATTCATCCTTATCAACACTCCTCTCTTTCTTCATTTCCTTCTAGGATAGAAATACTTCGGAATAATAGTAATAGAAAAAGAAAGGAAAGGAAATAGAAGATAGGAAAGAATGCTTGCGCTTAAGAGAAGTGAAAAAAAAGTGAAAAAAGGTCACCAGTTTGTACCCAGTCTGCGCCTTTTTGAAGATAATGTAATTCTAGAAAAGCGGTCGAATGGATTGAAAGTATTGTTATTATGGCAAGAAGACGGAAAAAAAAGAACCCAAGACGCTGCCTAATCAACTAAGATGTAGGTGGAGAGCAAAAGTATCTCAGTCTTCCATCATGTCACCACCATCATCTTCTGGAGCGGCCTTCTCCTGGAAGTCCCCGTCCTCTTCATCATCGTCGTCAAGGCCGGTTTGGTCGACCTCGGCGTAGTTGATGGCCTTGCCACGGGTACGACCACCGGGAACGATGTTGTCGGATGTGATTTCCTCGAGGGCATCGTGCTCAACGTCGTCTATGCAATTCAGAGAAAGTAGTTTGTTAATGCGAATGTATAAGGGTTATGGATGGTATGTATCTTTCAAGTACCTTCGGGCAATGCCTGTTTCACGATAGACATGTTAGTAAAGAAAAGTCCCTTGTCTGGATGACCGAATGGTCAATTAACGGTGGATATGATGGACTCACATGCTCATCGAAAGTTTCTTCTTCCTCTTCTTCAGAGGATTCTTCTTCGACGGCAGTAGCAATGGTATCCTCCTGGAGCTTGCCTTTGCCCTTATCAGGAGTAGTGTCCATAGCGTCGTCGTATGTAGACATTTTTGCGGGTTGGTATTTGGAAAGGAATTAAACACGTGCTATTGAATTGACAATGATGAAGGTTAGCAGTAATCTTTTTTTTTTTTTCTCCTTCCTCGTTTTTTCTTTCTCGTGTCTTCCTCGTTTTTGAGTTTCGCGTGCCCGACTAGGTACTTTGGTAGGGTGGCAGCTGGCGACGCGGGACAAAATTGAAAGAGGGAAAAAATGAGGGGTACGAGAAATGAAAACCCGGAAATAACAGCTGGAGAAACAGAATATGCAAGCAGAAAGACACGTGATCGGGACCCGGATGGGATGGATGGAGCTCAGGGCCGTACCTTTGAAGCTTGGATTGTAGATGGAGAGCTGGGAGGTTCCAATGGATCTGGTTGGGTAGCGGAAAGGTTGGTTGTAGATCGAGAGTTTGTTGCGGTGTGGGGAATTCGGGTCGAGCTGGTTTGGTACCAACACAGTCGACAGACACACACACTCTCTCTACTGTACTGTACTGTACTGTACTGTACTGTACTACCAGTACACTGCACTGTGCATCTTGCATATTCCTTGACAATCTCAAATATCAAACATCAGGCACCAACTCTACCAACATCACATCCAGTCGAGCTTCCATGCGGGGGTCTACACTTCCAAGTACATCTACTTATGTCCAGTGCGGGGCCAAAGAGCACGGGTGTCCCACAGTGCAATTCCTATTTTCAATAGTTACTCTCCACGGCATACGGGATGGACCCTTTACATAATCACCCCGGGCCTGGCCAGCCCTGTTGGTTGGCTTTTCTTGCCGAACCAGCAGCTTTGACCAAGGCGAAAAAGGCTATATCGATGGCGTGATTGACTCGGCGTCCACAAAAGCATCTGCAATTGGAAATCTTCGAAAAAGATGCTCTGCGGACCTCCACGATGAGACGACTTCAGTCCCAAACTGCGGTCCAGGTCTCCGCATCGGATGTTGAAATGTGTCTCTGTACCCTGAACATGACATGATACTATGCCAATTCCTCTCTGAGATTGTCTTTCGTGAAAGGATTCCTAAGAGCTAAAAGTTTTCTGAGTACAAAGTCGGTCGGTCCTTTGGGGGCACCCCGATGGGTTCAAGATGTTATATAAGCCCCGCGCCCCTCCTTCCTCTGTCGACTTTCATTTCGCAATACTTGCCCCTCATCCTCTCGACGATTGCCAGTAGTTTCCAAACTAAAATCTCGTTTTTGCGCCGTTTTTTCCCATACTAGTGCGACTCGAGTTTACTTTTTTAATGTGAGTGAAACTCGCCGGTCGAAGTTTTTCTTCTTAGTTCCGGCGCTGTGCAACAGTCGTACAAGCCCTATTTCTCAATCCACCATTTGTACTGTTGCATGTTGAAAGTTAAAAAAAAATCATTTCATTCAAAGGGAAACTTCTTCCCTATAGTTGCCGGGTGCCTCATCTCTTATCAGAAGTTTTTCCGATATGGGCGCATCGGACTACGTCATTTATATCTAGCTTCGCGAAACCTTCGCTCAAGTATCGCGCAATTTCGATACTTTATAGCATGCTACCTGCAGCCGGACCCCTCGGGCCATGTGAATGACTTAGCGCCCGGAACATCTATCAGATATAGATGAGGGGTAGAAACTACATCCATGTTTATCTACCCTGATATTTTATCTACATTTCATAAAATATTCAATTTCTTTTCATGCTTTCAATTTAACTGCGCTTCAACGTTGACCGATACTTTGTTGCATTTTTTGGTGCATCAACGCAGAAACCCTGACCAAACTTTCCGCATAGATTATACCATTTCGAGAATATACCCGATTCACTATTCATAATGGCAGAAGAATACAAGCCAAAGTTTGAGACTTTGCAGCTCCACGCTGGGTAAGGGTTTCATTGTTTAAGGGCTGGTTCTTATCTTGTTCGGGATATGCGAATACTAATAATACACCCTTCAATATAGTCAGGAGCCAGACCCAGCCACCAATGCTCGAGGTATAACCGATATATAACTCCGATAGTCGTCTTGTTTTTTCAAAAACTAATCTCGGATTTAAATCTACAAAGCCGTTCCAATCTACGCTTCGACGGTAGGTTCACTTTGTTAACTCTCATATGATTGGGAGATTACTAATCCAAAACGTTGTAGTCCTTCGTCTTCAATGATTCCGCCCATGGCGCACGTCTGTTCGCCCTCCAGGAGTTCGGAAACATTTACTCCAGAATCATGAACCCAACAGTCGATGTCTTTGAGAAGAGAATCGCTGCTCTTGAGGGTGGTGTTGCTGCCGTTGTATGTACATTGGTCCACTTGAGACCTCGGGAGTCGATTATTCGGTTCTAATATATTTCGAAAATAGGCGGCATCCAGCGGCCAATCCGCACAGGCTATGGCTATCTTTGCTTTGGTAAGGCCTCTTTCATATTTAAAAAGTTGTAGAGGAGTGGACTGACAACCTCGCCTAGGCCCACGCTGGTGACAACATTGTCTCCACATCTTTCCTCTACGGCGGTATGAAAAAAAGGGTCCAAAATCAACTATAAGTTTAATTCCTAACGTATATAATATCACAGGAACCTACAATCAATTCAAGGTTCTCTTCCCAAGATTAGGTGAGCCGCAGACATAAAGCCTAAGTTCCACACCCTGCGTATGCACGAAGGACTAACCCTTGCAACTTTTCTGGCGCGCAGGAATCAACGTCAAGTTTGTCGACGGAGATAAGCCAGAGGATATCAAGGCCGCCATCGATAGCAAGACCAAGGCCGTATACATCGAGTCCATCGGAAACCCGAAATACAATATTCCAGATATCCAGGCCATTGCCGACATTGCTCATGCTGCTGGAATCCCACTTGGTATGTTTCATTACGATATGGGGCGTTGATATATACTTGCTGATTTAGTGGTTTATAGTTGTCGATAACACCTTCGGTGCTGGTGGTTATCTGATACGGCCAATCGAGCACGGCGCTGATATCGTCGTTCACTCTGCCACAAAATGGATCGGCGGACACGGAAACAGTAAGCAATTACAACCTCCATCTTTATGCCTTGACCGGCCGAGGTTAATCATTTTATAATATCTAGCAATCGCTGGTGTCGTCGTCGACTCTGGAAAGTTCGATTGGGGCAAGAACTACGACCGATTCCCACAATTCACAGACCCCGCACCCGGTTATCACGGTCTCAACTTCTGGAAGACCTTCGGCCCAATCTCTTACGCTATCAGAGTTAGAGTCGACGTCCTCCGTGATCTTGGATCCGCATTAAACCCATTCGGTGCCTTCCTATTGATCACCGGTCTTGAGACACTTTCTCTCCGCGTCGAAAGACACTGCAGCAATGCTCTTGCGCTTGCTAAGTGGCTCGAGAAGCACGAATCTGTGTAAGAAACCTAAATACTCCGCTTTAGGATGATCTGATAAGCTGATAATATCTTTCTTTAATTACATAGTTCCTGGGTTTCGTACGTCGGTCTCGAAAGCCATCCATCCCACGCCAACGCTAAGAAATACCTCGACCCATCCCGAGGATACGGTGGTGTCCTTTCGTTCGGTATCAAGGGAGGAGAAGACGCTGGCCGTATTCTCGTCGATAACCTTAAGCTCGCATCGAACCTTGCCAAGTATGTTCTATTCATTTCCTGACTTCATGCCTTGTTATACTTCGCGCATTTACTAATTTTTAAATCTTATAGTGTTGGAGACGCTAAGTAAGCACCCATATACCAAACATTAGTCTTTTTAGACAGAAAACGGGCGACCTTTTAAGTACTAACATTATCGCGAACAATAGGACCCTCGTCATCAGCCCTACCGCTACTACACATCTCCAGTTAACCAAGGAAGAGCAGCTCGCCTCCGGTGTCACTCCTGATCTCATCAGAGTCAGTGTTGGTATCGAACATATTGACGATATCATCCACGACTTCCAGGTATGTCACTCTACCTTTGAGATTAGCCCTAAATCCAGAGGTACATCTTTTACTGATAATATCTGTTTTCAAAACTATAGCAAGCATTTGCCAAGTCCCAAACCCCAAGCACTGGTGGTGATGCTTCTGCTGCCGGTGTTGTCGGTGAGGCTGAGAAGGCTGTCGCTGGTTTGGCGGTTTAATTTTTCTTCTTTTAAGTTTTTCAGAAGGATCAATGGTTTTGGACCCATCTTTGATGGTAGATGATAGTCCAGACTCAGTAAATATGGAATTCGAACCTGGTATTTGGAGGAACGGGAACGGGATCTTCCTGTTCCTGCGGATACGGTTATGATCAAGCTTATTTCCTTTTTAATGAACAAATGTTTCCCTTTTTTTTATTCAATTATCTTTTGTAGTTGCATTACCAGTCTTTCTGGGGAGTATAGGTACCTACCTACCTAGTAGGTGGTTAGTACTAGTTAGTATAGTACTATGATTCAATTTATTTTGAATGCCCGGTTTCTGGGCTTACTGGATTTCTGGTTGGGTTATAATTGTAGATTTGATGCGCATATGCTGCGCTGCTCGTGAATTTCAATTCGATTCCTCATATGATCATAATCAAGTTATAACTTCCCCCCAACTTATATTAAATTTTATCAAAAATAATTGAGATTATCTCTGCAAGACCTCGTTCTCATCGAAGAAGTTGGATCGTAAATCCACTTCACAGTATAATAAAGGAAGTAGACCTCGTACCGCTCAAATCGAACATCCGAACCCATCGACATCAACCAATTGCAACCCAAACCCTCCAACCATCTGCGTTGTCCTCCCACACACCGTCCACCCAATTCCAGCCCAAAAGGCTCCCCAAATTACGTATCCCTCGTCGACTCGCCCGGGAACAAAAACCACTTACTTTCCACCAGCACATGCGAAGAAAAAAGCTGTCGCGCGTCAGGCACATATCTTCTAAAAAGGCCATGGAAGCCGATAACGTTACTTTCAAAGCCTTCGAAAACGAAAAGGAGACCCCTCACCTCGAAGCCCTACGGTCTTTGATATCCGACGGCCTGTCAGAACCTTACAGTATCTACGTTTATCGTTACTTTTTACATCAGTGGGGGGATTTGTGTTATCTTGTATGTATAAATGCCTAGAACCCCTCTACACGCGAGTATATCATATGACTTCCTATTATTAACCCCGCGATTTTTATATCAATGGGAGTCTTTTTCAAAAAGAAGAAAGGGAAAAAAAAAAGGGGGCTTTCTTTTTTCTAAATATTCCTTTTATACTAAATTTAAAGAAGAGGAAGGATGTTAATTATATAAATCTATTTTTCAAAATAGGCATTAGACGGCGAAAACCTCATCGGCGTCGTCATCTGCAAACTCGAAAAACATCGAGAACATGGCGCGAATAGAGGGTACATCGCCATGCTCGTCGTGAAAGAAGAATACAGGGGTAGAGGTCTGGCTACAAAACTCGTCAAGATGGCTATAGATGCTATGGTCCTTAGAAATGCGGATGAGGTTAGTTTCTATCTCCTCGTTCATCCTTATCTTTTATATGCTAACAACTAATAAACTATTGGTATACATTCAGGTCGTTCTAGAAACCGAAGTAACCAATACTGGAGCTATAAAACTCTATGAACACCTTGGATTTCTTAGAAGCAAGAGACTTCATAGATATTACTTAAACGGCAACTCTGCGTTTCGATTGGTATTATATCTCAAGAGCAATGCCGAAGCTCTTGCATCAGGAGACCACCATGGTCATGGTCACATAGACCTCGATGCAGATGGAGACACAGAAATCACAAACGACTAATGAATGGATTCATGACCAAGCAAACGGAAGAAAGGCCTCCAATACTGACACTCCAAATTCTCCTTTTTAATATACCCTAGAATATACTATGCGTTATGCGTTTTTGGAATACCAATTGACTTCAACATGGGCGAATCAAGATTGCCACCGACTTTTTTTTCCAAACAAATCGATTAATCAATAGTATCATTGGAATAAGAAAAACGCCCCTCCCTCCAACGTGAGACAATAAAAAGACATATTCATCGTGATATCAAGCAGTACCTTGTACAACCCTGAACCCTGCGGCGACGACCTTTTGGATCTCTTCGTTCTTGTGCGGCAAGAGGGAGAGCGCATAGGCAACATCATTCCATTGTCGTTCGGTGTCACAGCGTCCTAAACGGGCAGCCAATTTGTCTGAAAGTTGTCTGGCATGTTTATCCTATATGCGATGTTAGCCAAAGAGCATTATAAGGCGAGCAGGGCGTATGCATACCTTCTCAATGAACGAAGTCAAGAACTTCACAATCCTCTTCAAAGACTCCTCATCGATATTCTGATCCGCGGTAAGAAGCGAAAACACGTCAATGAAGTGGTTATACACTGCATTATCCTTCGTAGCCAACTCAGTGAAGAACATCTTCGCCAAATCAGCAATTCCTTTATCTTGATCCTCCAAGCATTTCGCCATCTCTCCGAGTTGTCCCTTAACTTTCACCTGACCAGCCAATATCAAGAATGTCAGGGTCATCAAACATGTTCTTTTCACCGATGCCTCCTTATCGTTCAAACGGCGGTATAAGAAATCCGTGTTTTCATCGATCAAATGATTGAAACACACGGCCATGTCTCCTAACCCAATTACTACATTGCTCCTAATGATAGGATCTGTAGATTTCTCCATAATGGTGATCAATAGTGGCAAGTTATTCTCGCAGAACTCGGATGAAACACACATAAACTTCGCGAGACACAGAGTTGCGGTGGCCTGAAGATTGGCGTCTTTGTAGTTGGTATTACTGGAGCATATCTCCATGAGCATCGGTCCGAATCGAGCTAAAAGCGATTTGTTCCCATAAAGAAGCTCTCTTTCGCGAATATGTTGCATAGCATCCGTGAAGTCGTCTTCATTGGTGCCACCAATAAGATCCAACTCGCTTTGGGCGCTCTGAGCGGCTGCACCTCCTTTCTCTGGAGACTGAGCGGTGGTTTTTAATTTCTCTGATGCCGCCTTCCTTCTCTTGAAGTCTAACTCGTGTAGTTCTAGATGAACGATCTGTTTGATAGCGACGTGACCCACAAGGAATAGGAGCTGAGAAAGCTTAATATTGGCGTCAATGCTTTCCTCTGGGTTTTGCGGGGCTGGTTCGCCATCCTCTTCGATCTCCATTGCGCGAGGGGCGCAAAACACGCTTTTGGTTTTTCTATGGATGATCTCCGTCGCTAGTACATCTGGGTGCTGCGATAATGCGTATATGGCATTCACTGCCTGCTCAGCGAGGCCAAGCCAGTCTTGACTCGAAGAGGGAACCTCTAGAATTGCAGCCAGCTTAATGAGTACAGCGTGGTTGTTTGGTAGCCTTGCCATTGTGCTCGGACTATCTCGTCGACCTGTTGGGCAGATATGCTTGAGAGCAATGCAGGTATACTTGGCAAGTGCGAGGTCAGCTCTTCCAAGGGCACCCAACCCAATACGAAGAAGTGTCTCGAGATGCTTAATCACAATCTCTGGATCCGCGACAGCAAGCATTCCAATGCATATTATAGCTCCTCTTCTCTGCGTTCGCGAGATTTCCTTCTTCTGCACACCGTACACCTTCCACAGTTTTTCAACAACTGCTTCAGGGATCTGACCTGCTTTCATCATTGTACTCAGAAGAGCTTCGAGAGAGGTTAGCTCGCCAGAGGTTGCACCAAACGTGAGACTGATTATATTTCGGGCCACATAATTCGCAGCGTCATTGGGATTGAAATTATTTGGCGCTTCGAAGTAGAGCATCTTATAACAGTCAATCAGGTGGGTTTGAACGCTTCGGCCTTCGTCGCTGTTTCCTTTAGTCCAGATCAACCGTAACATCTTGCGAATGCCAACCTATTTCTCCGTTAGTCAAATATCTGACCCCCCCTTTAAATTTTAGGTCGACATATAGCATACCTTAGAAGGCTCAACCCGGTAGGCGTCCAGGATCACAAAGAAATCCATGGCTTCGATGACCTCGCTTTTATTTCGAGACCCAAGCAACTGCGTAACAAGGGCGGCGGCGGTGTGGAGGGAATTTATAAACCGAATGGCATCCATATAGTACCTTCTCGTTAATTGTAATTTTGTGATCGCCTCCGACGTCGCCATCTCCTCGGGTGTTGGTCCTGCGGGCGGTTGATGACCTTCTTCACCATCCGCTTCATGCATAGTAACATCCTGCAATAGGCTTTCATCCACTGTCGTTTCGTCCGCTCCACCCTCTCCAAGACCCGGGGCCCCTGGTGGTGGGCCCAGCGCATCTATTTCTTCGTTCACTTTGTTTAAACGCTCAGTCCACTCTTTTAGGGCAAGTTGTCCACCGTGTAGCACGCTGAAAGGGTGTGTGGCAACAAGGCGCCCAATGAGTTTAATGGCATTCCTGCGAACATTGCTACTTTTGTCCTCGAGGCTGCGAGTAGCATATTCCGCGATTTTTTGTCTGCGCCCTGGGTTCTTTATTTCCAAACTGATGTTTGTATTGATAAGTTAGTCCATTCACGTTTGTAGAGCTGGGGGGGTTCTTACTCGCAAAGTCTGCTGAGAACCTGCATCAAACGTGAACGGCAATAAGGATTGATATCCAGAAATCTCTCTTCTAGAACATCGTAGAAGGACTCAATTTGTGACTTGTGGGAATCCGTCCGCTCGTCCTCTTTCGTCAAATCTGCGATAAGATTGCCACAAACTTCTATGATTCCGCACCGTAAAGTATACGACTAAGGTCGAGTTAGTGATATCTTGGTGTTATGACAGATTTTCCCGCTTACTTCGCTATCTAGTAGTTTGATTAACAATGTCATCTGTTTGAGGACGAGACGAGGTGCGACCTCTGCGAGCTTGGCTAAGAAAGTTGATATCGATTTTGGTCCTTTAGTATCGTTGCTGTTGAACTCCTTGTTACTAACTTCTCGGAGAACTTCGTCGGCAAGCTGGGGATAATCGAATTGTTCGTCTAAGATTTGCAAGAACTCGGCCATCGGCTCTGAAAGATGTTCGAAATAGGACAAGTTCTGTACAATCGATATTTGTGCACCTATATAATGTTAAACTTAGTGCCGAAAGGGTAAAGAATTGGGGTAGAAATATTACCGTATGCATGGCCATGATGTTTTACAGCTAAACAGAGTATTTTGAAGCAGTGCATCTTCATTGGAACACTCTTTATTCGCTGTTCATTCTCCAGCATCAAATACACGGGCCTTGTAAAGAGACTGACGAATGAATCTCTTTCAGACGTTGTCAGGAACATTCTAGACAATTTGAGCTTCATTACTCTCGCCATGATGTCCAACGTCTGAAGGAGCTGCGAGGATGGGTCCCAAACCCCAGAACTAGCCTTCGAACCCTTTGATTTAACACCCCTGCCTCTGGCAACTGGGGCGGCTTGGTTGCTCTTCTCTTGCATTCTGGTTTCGGTCGCGCTGATAGCCCATAGCAACAAGAATCCATATGCCTCCAGCAGTTCTTTGTGCAGCTCAAGCTCGCCAGGGTCGTCTGATTCTAACTCGCTATGTACGATAGCAGCCTCAGCGGCCAGCCCTGAGGCGACTAAATCCAGAACTTTGCTCGCGGATACTGCTGGAATTAAAGAAAATGACCTGCACGCAGCAGAGAGCTTCGTTAGCGTGTGAAGCTTTACAACGGTGACCCGAGGAGACCTACTTCAGTAAGCATTGTAGGTTGTCAAAATTATCGTCTTTTAGTATAGCATCTGGGTTTATGGTGACAGCTTCCACGATAGGATCCAGTACAGGATTGACCTGCCCCGCGGTGAGGGGCTCTCCATTTTCACTAATGAGACCGGGGTCTGCATCTGGGCAGGAAATGGTCAAAGGGTCGTCGAGATAAGCTCTTAACGAGTCCGCAAGCTCGAATGTGTATTTCGATTCCTCCATTGCGCCGGCACGAGGTGTTCCGAGTGTCGTAAGTGATATAGATATCGAACGAGGAGCTAGATAGGCATGCCACCTCGGTCGCACCCAGTCGGGTCGGAGTATGTGGGTTTCCGTCGGTCTTCGTTTTAGCGCAGTTTCGAATGAATCGTAGGGTCTTCTAGTGCTTTTCTGAAGCTCCTTTAGTGTTTGGTGAGTCCTCTCGACGTTTCGTATTCCGTTGTGATGTCTATGCCGTTGTTGTTTACTTTTTTAAACGTCGCCTACGAGAGGGAGGTGTTTTGTTGTTGCCGTTGTTACCAATGTTGGTGTCTCGCGCATCAAAACGTTAAAACTCGCGAATCGGAATTCAATAGCGTGCAGCTTGCGATTTATCGCTACCTCATCACCTCTAATTCGATAGATACAGCAGTATACAGTAGCATATCGTTTCGCTTCAATTTACCACCTAATAGAGACTACACTAGGTACCCTACAGGGTCAAGGTTAGAATTTAGCATTGTGTAGCCATTGGCATTGGCGTCTTCGAGGCTTGAGCTAACCCCTGCGTTCGATAGAACCACGAATTTCTATTCGCAATGAATTCGCAAAGCCACCGCTCAGCTGCCCTGCACGCTGCTTCCAGGAACGTCCAGCGCAAACCTTCACGCACCGAGATCATACCCGCTCCACAAAATGAAATAGTCAAGCAAGGGTTTTCTTCAGATGACTATGCAACTGGGACAAACGCTCACTACCCTGACCAGGGTGACGAGATGGACCAAGATGAAGACGTTGCAGGAATCAGCGAAAATGATAGCGAAATGGATCCATATGCTCTCTCAGAAGACCAGTTCTCCGACGAATCCGATGGAACTGTAGACGAAATCTGCCCGGAGGTACAGGAGGAGATTGACGAATTCATGGCCTCATTTCAAGAACTTGATCTTCACTATAGGATTGTTAGCAAGACTGGAGAAGGTACCTTCTCATCCGTCTACAAAGCTATCGATCTACAGTATAACAATTATGTAAACGAATGGGATCTCGACGAACGAACTGCCGAATACTACTCGCCTCGATCGAAAAGACAACGCTTCAATCAAGTCAAGGAGAAGAAGGTTAAATATGTTGCCATCAAGAAGATCTATGTTACAAGCAGTCCACAAAGAATCCACAACGAATTAGAACTACTAAAGGACCTTACCGGATCAAAGAATGTTGTATCACTTATTACGGCATTCCGTCATCTCGATCAAGTCATTGCCGTCATGCCCTATTTTCGCCATGTCGATTTTAGAGTGGGTTATTTACCATGGGGCTCGGACTTCAATAATAATGCTAATTACCGTATTTTTATAGGAATATTTTAGAAAGCTTAGCATCACCGAAATCCAACGGTATATGCGATCACTTTTTACGGCTCTAAAATTCGTTCATGCCAAGAATATCCTTCATCGCGATATTAAACCAACGTATGCCGGGTATCTTCGAATAATTGAGTTGTTTGGTTTCTAATATCTGGCCATAGAAACTTTCTATACGATTGTGCAAAGGGCAGGGGTGTATTAGTTGATTTTGGTCTTGCTGAGGTTTGTTGAGATATCCGGCTTGATAGTAGCTACAGATTGTCCTGATATAACTTATAGAGAGAGGAACACGACGGGGTTTGTCCTTGCGCCAGGGCAAGAGGCGCGCCTCCTAAACCTACAGCTCCAGCTGGGGGCTATCCTAAGAACGACCAAAGGTAATCACGGGTACCAAGGAGAACCACCGAGACGATGGACTAATGAGCCATGTGAACTTAGGCCGTCCAAGCGAGCTAACAGAGCCGGGACGAGAGGATTTCGAGCCCCTGAAGTCCTGTTCAAGTGCAATAGACAAACCACTAGTGCGTATCCTACCCGTTCGAGATTTCGTTGTCGATAATCGCTAACATTTCTCAGAAATCGATATATGGTCTGCAGGAGTCATTCTCCTAACTTTCCTATCCAAACGATTCCCATTTTTTAACTCCCCTGATGACATCGATGCCATCATTGAAATGGCTACTGTTTTTGGACGGGCGAAAATGAGAGCTTGTGCTGCTTTACATGGTATTTCATCCAACTATCAAATGTAATCGGACAATTCTAATATCTTCTTTAAGGTGCAACATTCGAAACTGCTATTCCAACAATCTCGGATAAAGGCCATAGTCTTTCTCGGATCGTTGAATGGGCGACATCCAGGAGCAAGAACGACCCTCTGAGCCCAGAGGAGAAATGTGCATTGGTATTCCTTGAGAGGACACTGGATTTGGATCATCGCAAACGATTATCAGCTGCAGAAGCACTTGAAGACCCCTTCCTCACAAATATCGGAGCCGATATTTCTGATGATGAAGTTGAAACGATCTAGTAGATTCTTTCCCGTCACCACCACCTTCTCATTTCTGCATCCCTTGTATTTTTGTCTGTTCTCGCATTTACAGGAAGCCTTGCCTTTGTCTTCTTTTTATTGAACTCGATAGCCATTACAGGTTCCTCTCTACGACAAATAAGGTGCCTTTGGCAGCTTGGCATAGATATTGCCTTTATTTCATTGCATTATCATTGGAGCACAGAGGAGCGTGCGTTTTGAAGCGTGGATACCCTCGACTAGTGTTTCGTTGTTGTTTTTGTTGCATTGTTCTTATCTCTTGGCGTTAGACCACATGATGATAGATAGATAATCAGATAAGGGCTGGCTTGCCCTGGCCCAAAATTTCAATGTGTTGAACCCCGTCCAATCAAAAAAGCCCAATCGAAGTGCGCTTGTGGGCAAACGACCGCGCCTAGACTAGCAAATTGAAGAAACCACCACCTCAAAACTTAGTGACATCCCTCATCATCGTCCACAGTTTTTTACCTCCTACAATTCGAAGTATCGAGGTTATCGTCATTCAACAGCAACCATGCCCGTATGTCAACCGCCCTTCCCCGAGTATTGATTCTTTCGACAATTGTGTTTTTGGCGGAAATGGAGGAAGTTGAAGTTGAAGGATGATAGAGCGGAAAGAGAGGCAGACATAGCTAACGAATCACCATTTTTCGACTTCCAGACCAGACTTACAAAGACAAGAAAGCACAGAGGCCATGTCAGTGCCGGTCACGGTCGTGTAGGAAAGCACAGAGTACGACAGATAATCCTCGACACCGATAAACTATTTGGGCAACAGATTATTGATAGCATCTTTTTGGGAGATTTATAGAAGCATCCCGGTGGTCGTGGTCTTGCTGGTGGTCAACATCACCACCGAACCAACATGGACAAGTACCATCCCGGTTACTTCGGTAAAGTCGGTATGCGATACTTCCACAAGCTACAGAACCAGTTCTGGAGACCGGTTCTGAATCTCGACAAAGTGAGTTGAAAACCCACCCACACGATACGTTGGAAGACTTGAAGAGGAGGAATAGAAATCACAATAATGAAGTGGAGAATGGTAGTTGGATTGGAAGTCTTAGGGATTGAATGGGGAATTATCCAGCCGAATAGCCGGGCTAACGAAAATGTTTTAATTTATAGCTGTGGACATTGGTCCCTGCCGAATCGAGGGAGAAGTACTTGAGCGCTGGAAAGACCGACACCGCTCCAGTTATTGACCTACTGGCAAACGGATACTCCAAGCTCTTGGGCAAGGGAAGACTACCGGAGGTTCCAGTCATTGTCAAGGCTAGATTTGTCTCCAAGCTAGCGGAGAAGAAGATCAAGGAAGCTGGTATGTTCCCACAGGGCTCCCACGAAAACTCTATATTTCACATACTAACATAATCAAATCACAGGCGGTGTTGTCGAATTAGTAGCCTAAGCAAAATCCAGATCTTTCGTCTTTTTTCCCGTTCTCTGTTTCCTATTTTACAATCTTTGATCGAGATACCTCTTTCCACGCACCTTCTCCAACGTTTTTCTTCCGATCAAAAATTCTACATACTCTCACCCAACCTCTCTTCCGACCACTACGCCCTTTCCATTTTATGTCTCACGGGGTTACGCTACATTCGGTGTTTTCTCTATCGTCCTAATGCATGGTCTTTGTACATTTATATAACGGCACAACCGGGGTTAATTTTGTCGGAGGCCGCACTTTTTTTTTGCCTCCAGCCAGAAAATTCATTCCAAGTAGAAGGAATAAATTTACTACCCAGCATATGACGTTTCCCTATCATCGTAGGATCTAGGATTTGTAGGATGGCGATCTATGTTTACGGCAAACTAGACTGGTGAACATGAATCTATCGTGATTAGTCTCGTACGGAGCACTACCCCGGTGGTTATGTCTCACGGGGCTAGTGAAATATAAGGACGGCCAGCCAAACGCTAGAATTTGGATATCTACATATGCATACGACCTTGGAAATATGGTCTCTAATATACAACGTATGATATTGGAGTAAGATATAGTTTTGAAGCAGTCTCGTAACCAGGCTCTTGTCTAGAAGTAAGTCTAATTATCTAAGATATATTATCATGAATGCTTCGGTATACATAAGTACTTGACCGATTCCCGCCCAAACAGTGGAATCCAAAATATGACTATGAACAATATTAATCATGAATGGCTGGTATTACCGAAGTGCTTGAGTGCTTGAGCTCTTAGTTAATTGCGCCGATAGTTCGTCCCTTCTAAATTACCTAGATTTTCAATAAATGGAAGGTCCCTGTTTTTCTTGTATATGTGCTGGGGGTGTGCCCCAAGATACTAGCTAACTACAGTTCTAGTTCACACTACGGATAATGCGGTGCCCTGTTCAACGAGACCATATATATTAAAAGTCTAGTGAACTTACGAGACTGTCTATAGATAAAGTACCTACAGCTGGTATATACTCGTATACTCCAACCTCCAACACAGATAGCTTAGCCATGGCACGGCAAATCATATTACTATCTTAATCTCGGAACCTACCCCAACAATCTATCACGTAAGTGGCAATTATTCTAGTGAGATTATCGCAATTTCATTAAGTTCAAGGAGATAGCAGAAACCCAACTGAAGAAGCCCTCGAGCCACTAGAATGATCATAGGAAACATCCAGAGGCCAACAAACCTGTGTTTGGAAGACCACAGGATGGAACATAACCCGTAAGCTAATAACCGGAAGAGTCACCATGTTATAGCGCTTGCTAAAATTATAAATGCCTTAGAATTTCGTCAAACTGTTAAAGCTATTGACCAGAGGTACGACTACGCAAGTGAGATTATGCGAGATCCTCGTCAGAACTAGGAAGGAATCATGGAGGAAGGTTTAGCAGGTGGCATCGAGCTCGGACGATCCACTTCATCGAGAGAGCCAGACCAAACTTTGAAGAAACTCTTATATTCTGCAAAAGAGTGTTTAGAGGTGAGGATTTTACCGGTAGTGAACCCGGGCCTGGAATTTCTTCTTGGGAAGTCTAACATCGAAAACACAGAGTTGATGGCGAGTCTCATCCTTCAGACCCATCGAATATATGCTTTGCAAAGGACACGAGCACGACAATGGAACCCCACAGGAGCAGTGGGTGGGTACATATGTACCGGGATTGCGAAATTGCGGCATCTTCCATCGATAAAGCAGCCGGGAAACGAAAGAAGTCGATTTTTACCAGGGCAAACGCTGTTTCTCCATATATTCGAACTGTGGTCCATGGGTTTAACGACCGGGTTAATCGTGAATGAGCAAATATGGTCCCTTTCGATATTGCAAGCTAGTCATGTACCCAATTTGGAAACGTTCACGGCATTATATAAGTATAGTGGGCTTGTCGCATGTATTGGTGAAAATGAGGTTGAAGGAAGAATGGAATATCTGGAACTTGCCAAAGTGCGATCCCGATTCCACTATTTAATATCAAGTACTATACTAGCTGGTACTTAGAGACTAGCCATTGGATATATATAAATTTTTAGACATGTTTGGTATTAGTCCCAGGACCCTGGCCCTCTACATCTATGTTAATAATAGTGTGTTACGAGCCTGCTGAATATCGTATTCATAACTTACTTTGCAAATTCGACGCTGTCATTTTCTATATGGTGGCATGCCCACAACCGCCAGTTGAGGGATATATCGATATACCGGTACCTGGTACTTAGGTCTATACTTTAAGTTATATATAAGTGGTATATAAGTAGCCTCGTATTGCAATACCTGTGGTTTACTTAATTCTAAACTATCTGGAGAGCTCAGTGATCTTTACTAGGGGAAGGAATTATTCGAATCTCACTATACTGCCTTACTTCCGGATCGATCATGCATGCATAATAAGTACCCTCTTGAAACGAAACTGAGGAGTCTAGAAAGGTATCATTTGTGATACATCACGGTGGAAGCTTCTATCTCAGAGTACTAGAGTTCCTAGAAGCTCTGGCTACTAGACTTGGGACTAGCCTGTCATTGGAAACGACAGACAATTGGAAATGTTTTCTTCAAACGTCACTATCTCAGGTGACAGATTTTTTGTGACGGGAGTTTCCTTCTCCCTAGATAGATACCTAACTAGTACCTATGGACAAACGAAACGTGGGCTTTTTTGTTTTCGAGGAGTTTTCCTCTCCCCGCCAGATATGCACCCCCATTAAGCATCACTATCTTGGTGTGACCGGTTTAATGCGCCAACGAGAGTTACCTTCTCTCAAGAGAGTTTTTGACCCAAGGGAGTTTTCCACCTCTCCCCTCTACCACCAAACGACACCCCCCCCACCAGTAAAGAACAAAGGTTTTTTGTCTTCAGGGAGTTTATCCTACTCTCCCCGCCAGATATGCACCCCCATTAAGCATCACTATCATGGTGTGACCGGTTTAACGCGCCAACAAGAGTCTCCTTCTCTCACGAGGTTTTTTGACCCAAGGGAGTTTTCCATCTCTCCCTTCCACCCTCAATAAAAACCAAAGGTTTTTTGTCTTCAGGGAGTTTATCCTGCTCTCCCCGCCAGATACGCACCCCCTTTAAGCATCACTATCATGGTGTGACCGGTTTAATGCACCAACGAGAGTATCCTTCTCTCAAAAGAGGTTTTTTTTATTTCGAGGAGTTTTCCACCTCTCCCCGCCAGATACGCACCCCTGTGAGCATCACTATCATGGTGTGACCGGTTTAACGCGCCAACGAGAGTTCTCCTTCTCTCAGTAGAGGTTTTTTGTTTTCAAGGAGTTTTCCATTTCTCCCTGCCAGACACGCACCCCCATTAAGCATCACTATCGTGGTGTGACCGGTTTGATGCGCCAACGAGAGTTTTTCCTTCTCTCAAGTAGGTTTTTTAGCAAAGGGGAGTTTTCCACCTCTCCCCTACACCACACCACACTCCACCTAGGTAAAAACGAAGGTTTTTTGATTAAGGGGAGTTTCCTACTCTCTCCTGAGTCAGAGGATCAAAGAATTCCGGGGCACTGGAAGCTTCAACCATGACTAAAAAGGGCTTTTTTGTTTTCGAGGAGTTTTTCCTCTCTCCCCGCCAGATATGCACCCCCGTTAAGCATCACTATCATGGCGTGACCGGTTTCTTGCACCAACGAGAGTTTCCTTCTCTCAGGGAGGTTTTTTTGCGACAACGGGGAGTTTTCCACCTCTCCCCCACACCAAACCCGCCGATAATAAAAGGTTTTTTGATAGAGGGGAGTTTTCCTGCTCTCCCCTATGCTCAACCCCCACTCCTCCCACTGCCATACTACAAACTCCTCCTCTTCCTCGCCACCGCCTACCTTCCTCCAAACATCTAGCCAGTGGTTTGTTAACGAAAGGGAGTTTTCCTTCTCCCGGCCCACCTCCAACCTCAGACAACAATTTAACGTCACTGTCCGCTGCGACGGGTTTTTTGTAAACGTGAAGGGAGTGATCCTTCTCCCTTAGTCCGCCTCCAACCTCAGACATCAATTTAACGTCACTGCCTGCTGCGACGGGTTTTTTTTGTCGGTAAAAGGGGAGTTGTCCATCTCCCCGAGTCCACCTCCAACCTCAGACATCTGTTTAATGTCACTGTCTGCTGTGACATGGTTTTTTTGTAAACGTGAAGGGAGTGATCCTTCTCCCTTAAGCCCAACTCCAACCTCAGACATCTGTTTAACGTCACTGTCTGCTGTGACAAGAATTCACCCCCTACGAAGCCCACTGCCTCAACCGACGGCGACTCAGAACCGGCTTTCCGCCATCCCACCTCGTAATCAGCCCTTCATCCCCAAGACAAGTAAGAATATCGTCCGACAATATTCCAGTTGTTTTGGAGAGATCCCCCAAGCTGATGGTCTGAGTCCCACGAATGTCGGTTACCCCGATCGAGATGTCGCCGGGTCGGACCCGGCTGTTCGGGGGCTGTGCCTTGGTAGAGTCCTTGCGAGTTCTCGACACTGCTCGCCTACCCGAGCGAGTGTCTGTCTTGCGGGGGGCCGTCCCCTCCAAAATGGCCGCCGCGACCGACTTTCTCCAATACCGATCGTAGCCCCTCTGGCCAAGTTTCGAAATTGGCTTTTCGGGACCACCGATCCTCCCAGTTGCCTGGGAGATGTAATAGGAGAAGTCGATCAACGCGCCTCCTAGCCCCCCACTCCTATACTGTGGAAACAATATAATGCAAGACAGGTTGTTTTGGTCCCAGGAGACCTTCTCTTTCGAGAAGAACCCGGCAACCGAGAACTCATGTTCTTTGCCTTGCGACCCCTCTCGCCTCTCGACAAGGACATAGAACATGTAGTTGTCGAACTCGTACCAAATGAACTTGTTCTGTATAAAGAACTTTCCAAAAAGGCACATGGACTGGAGGAACAAATGCTCACTCTCGTCCGCCCCGTCCACCTCGTAAATCTGGTAGCGGCCGCCCTCGAACTCATGAACGAGGGTGCCCCGCGGCCGCTCTTCATCCCCAGACAGACGCTGAAGGAAATATTAGTTTCCGTTTTTTCGTTGTTATCGAAGAACAAATGGCTAAACAATATTTTATAAACTTACCTCATGCTGATAGAGCTCTGTCGGGTTACAGGTGTACTTAAAACACCTGTCGCACACAAACAAACGGTCGGCCTGATGCCCCGAGGCCGCGACAACGTCGGCTGGATAGCCGGCGTTCTCATGCTCGGCCTGGATTATCAGGCCACCGTATACCACCTGCAGGCCCGGCCCCTGCTCGCACCCTGTAAAGTGACCTTGTGTCAGTGAAATATGTTCACATTGTCTGTTTATGATACTGCCGTGTTGTTTTCAAAAATGTGCAACAGAGAAAATGTGTTGTGGAGGTCGAAAACTACCGAATTAGGAAGGCAACACAGGGTTCAGGGACAAACAAATTTGGGTAGAGCGAAAAAACAAACAGAACAAACCACGACCCAGCATCACGAAACTAACCCGCCCTGGAATGGCTAAAACGGAACCGGAACGAACGGGAGAATGCTGTGTAACTTACCGGCAGAATGCCTGGGATCCTTCGAACGCGTCGCCACTCCCGAACGGGAGGGCTCGGCGGAAGGATCCCTGGGTGCAGCGTCCGGGACCTGCAAATTTGCTCCATGCTGGGAGCCCGAGCTTCTCGTCTGTCGACCGGCCCCCTCCGGCGACTTCGACTTCGATCCGTCCCGTCGCCTGCTTGCCCCACTGGCACCAACAGGAGGGGTTCGACGGCTGCTCCTCTCTGTACGCGTCGGCGGCATTATGATAATGGTAAAGGTGATGATGGTGAATGTTAAGGTGAATGTTAAGGTGAATGTTAAGGTGAAGATGAAGGTGAAAGGTGAAGAGGTGAAAGATGAAAGAGGTGAAAGGTGATGGGAAGAATGTGAGGTGTGAGAAGCTAGAGGAGACCGACAACACAAAACAAATTTGAAGTTCATTATTAGTACCACGCATTCGCTGGTTACGAGAATAATTCGAATACGAGACCACACTTGTGGACAGCTGGCGCCTGGGAAGGAGACTACTATTACCTAACTTAAATAGGCGATAGCTACCTAGGTACTTGCTTACCAAATTCTTATAACTAGTAGGCTATAGTTGCTTGCCTAAGTACTCAGTAAGTACTAGGTAACGTATTGTGCTGGGGGAAGGGGCTTTATATTACTGATACGGTGCTAATACTGGTTCCCGTCATAATATGCACACCCATGTAAGGTATTAAGTATTCAGCTCGGTTTAGATAGCCTCGAGGGGGTACGAGACTAGCCTCGAGGCCAGGCGCTTAGGGCACTTTGAGATAAAAATTTACTTGTAGGTACATGTAAAAATACTAGTTTAACTATAGTCTCGTGCCCAGACGCGAGCCGGCCATAAGCCAGCTCAAATGCCAAATAATCACTTAAGTACCTAGGTAGTTTACGTTTCACAAGGAATGATTCGTCGCGATCGATGATCCGAGTGCTTAAGATAATCACCCGAAGCGTAGACGATAAATCGGGATTCAGCACCCATCTCGAAACTAGACTATATCAGTATAACGATATCAACAATACCTGCTATCCGATGTTGAAGAAATTTATATATATTTCCGAAACTATTCAAACGGATGAGAATTATCTCGTGGACCAAATGCTGCCGCCTAGGGTAAGAAGTAAGCTAGCACTAGTTAATCGACTACTATGTGATCCAGTATGTTCTTCACTATCGTCCCTTTCGTCTCTTGTCTTCCGTACTGTTTCATCTCGCGATCATTGCTTTCTTTCGTTCTGATATAAATTACTCTAAAGAGGTACTAGACCTGGTACCTAAGAGGTAGGAGGTACCTACCGGGGTAGTATAGAAACTCCGCAGACAGTCAAACAGGCAATTGAACCGCGAGCAACTGAGTCTAGACTGCAACAGAGTTCCTATCAAGTTGCCTTCGACGATACAACGCAGCCTAGGTGGTCTTGTTGCCAGACAACAGACCTAGTCCTCCCCTTGGTCTCGTGACCAGGTGTTGAAGCACCTTCTGTTCCTCTTCCTCTTCTCTTTCTCCAAACTATCCCCCCTTCAACCAACTAAACTCCCAACCATCTTATTCATCTCCAGTTCTCTTCTTCGATCTTCTTTCCTATCCCCCTTGTTCATTCTCTTCTTCGATCTTCTTTCTTATCCCTCTTATCCATCCTCTTCTTTTAGCTATTATATTCCTCTTCGACATCTCCACCCCATCTCCTTGGATCCATTGCATGGCCTCAAGTATCGAGGTAGGTAACATCTTGTGTCTTTATCTTCTCTATCTTCTCCGTCTTCATCCTGTTCATCTTCTCCCTGTTCGATTCTCCTCTTTGATCTTGTTCGTCTTCATCTCTTTTCTTCACCCCGTTCGTTTTCTTCGTGTTGTTCATATTCTTCGCGTTCTTCGCGTTCTTCCTCTCTTTTCATCTTCTTCACTTCCCTTCATCTTCACCTCCCCTCTTCTTCACCCCCTCTCCTCTTCACCTCCCCTCTTCTTCACCTCCCTTTTTTTCTTCATTCCCTCTTCTTCACCTCCCTCTTTTTCTTCATTCCCTCTCCTTCAGACATTTGCTTTATCCCGTTCGTCTTCTTCTTTCCCCCCTTCTCATCTTCTTCTTCTTCAGCTCGAGATATCTGTTCCACCTCCCTTCTTCACCCCTCCACCTCCACCCCTCCTTCTCAATTCTTTCTTCTTTACCGCCTCTCATCTGTCTTTCCTTTATACCTATCATAATTCATCTCTCTTAAAGGTTTCTCATCACCAACTACTGAACTTAATGGATCTAGGCTGACCTTCTCATGCAACACCAGGCTCGCTGTCATATTCATCATCAATTCTCGAAACACCTCTCGTATACGTGTATGCGGAATCTGAAAGTAGCAGATCACAGGTAACATCTCCATTTAACGCTCTCGTAAGTTAAGTTCCTTTTACTCCATCTTTCTTGATGCCCTCTTCAATCTACCGCCCCCGCTGGTTACGAGACTGCAGCTGCAGCTCTCGATCTTCCTCCTCCATGTTCTACTCGTGAATCCAACACATCTTTCTTAAAAATTACAACAGTCTGTTCTCGGAACAGACAACACATGGAGCACACACTAATACCGTCATGTGCTAGCAAGCTGCGTTATAGCGCAACACATCCTACCAAAGAGGTAGCGTAACACATCTACCAAAGGGGTAGCGAACACGAGCACGAACAGGGTAGCGGTCGAAACGAACGAATACGTTATCACGTGATCTTTTCGAGATCAAAACCTATGGATTTGAGGTAACTATAATATTTGTGGGATGCTAACCAAACTAATGATGGTGTCTAGCTAGATACCCGACGGGTTGCTTGGATTGTCGACACCAGCTTGCCGACCCTGGTATCCATAGTAATTCACCCGAACGAACCGACTACCTGGATGTTCGACACCAGCTTACCGACCCTGGTTTCTATGGTCAGTCACCCGAATAGAATAGAGACTACCTAGAGGTTCGACGCCAGTTTGTCGACACTGGTCTCTATGGTTAGTCATTTAAATTAAACTGAGCCTGGATGTAAAGCCAGTTTTTCGACAACTGGTATCCACGGCCAATCAAGGTAGCCTTCGGGCGGTGGGGGATTAGTGAGGCCGCGGGCCGGGTTAGATAGTTAGATAGATAGGGGGCCGACTACGGGTCGGAGGCCTTTGGGCCGGGAAGGGAAGCGGGAGGCTCTAACACGGGCCGGGGAGGCCTTCGGGTCGGGGGGCCTGCGGGCCAGGTGAGGGGAGGGGCCGGAGGCCATGGGGAGGGGAGGTGAGAAACAAGATGAGGGAAGGGGGGTGAACTTACGAGGGAGGGGGAGAGGGACCACACCAGCCGCCACTTCCAGGAGGGTGCCAGTGCCCCACTATTCGGACCCACAGTGCAAAAAAAAAAAATCACTGACTGGGCAATCGTTAGTGGGCAATGATGCACCGCACCCTCCTGTGTTTGCAATTTGCAACCTTGATAACTACGGCGATTCGTTCGCCCGCTGGGTTGCCAGCTGGACTGGCAACTCAGCAAGCGTTTGTCACATATACACGGACCGGCAACGCAGTTTGTCATACTCCACACACCACTAGATTGGTGTATCTATGGCTGGTCGTCTGTCCCCCCACCTACCGAGTAAGCTATCCAACCCACTCATCTTTCGAACCAGAATATCGCCGTTTACGGCGATATTCATCCCCAAGGACCCCGTTATAGCAGCGTGGATGGAGAGAGAGCTAGCTATAAAGAGGAAACGCAAAACCAATCAAACCATATACTAGCCTGGCTAGCTATATACGTTCCCTCGAAATATTTGCCCTTAGTAAATCCTTCGTAGACATATCCGTGCAAATGCTAGAAGCAACCCGTAAAACGTAAAACGTATTCTAGATAGATGAGCCGTAGAGATTAACGACTCTGTAAGATATGGATGTCTTGAGATTTGCT